>OZ020189.1:121896318-123096318 GCA_963971165.1 Philopedon plagiatum | reverse complement strand
TATATATATATATATATATATATATATATATATATATATATATATATATATATATATATATATGTATATATATATATAGTATATATATATATATATATATATATATATATATATATATATATATATATATATATATGAGAGAGGTCGTCGTTGCTGACTAGTCAGGAGATAAACTAGGTAATATTGGGGAATGCAGCAAAATTAAAGAGTACTCTTTAAAGGTTTTCCAAGCTTTCGGAAATGTTTATTTCCATCTTCAGGGAGACTACAAAAATTATGATTACGTCAGGTAACAAAAGGTTGGTAACTTTAAGAGTTAACTTACATCTTTGGTGAGAATGTAATGTAAATTTATATATATATATATATATATATATATATATATATATATATATATATATATATATATGTACATTATAAATAAACTTGATAAAACCCCCAAAGACGTGCTTGTTAAATGATTTGTATACATCCGTAGTGTGTTCCGTAAGTTTATGTCCCGACCCATTCTTTGCGATTGCAAGCGATTTTGGCTACCGCCGTTCGGTACCCCCACTAAAAATATAAAAATAAGTTTATATAAACATGGATCCTTACACGCTTCTTTTTCGAGATATAGGGTGTTTAATATTATCTTTTTTAAATGTTTATTTTTAATTTCTCGAAAATGCGTTAAGATATTGACATGAATTTTGGTACACGCCAGTATGTAATCAAAGGGTAGCTTTACGTGCAAAAATTTATTTTCTAAAGTACTTCCATCAGTTTCGTGCGTTTGGTAAGTCTTTATTTTTAGCGGAAAAAATGGCACGCCACTGATTTTTTGCAAAACTGATCGTTTTCGTTAAGCTCAATTAATTCTGCGTGAAAAGTGTCCCTTGAGTTTTTTTGTTCTGACGGACCGTTTTCGAGATAAAAATTAATTTATTTCTTACAATAAAAACAAATGAAAATGATTTTTTTTTAAATATTTTTTGTTCAGAAAACGGTGCTTTTTGATTCAATTTTATAGTAGATATAGTAGATGCTGGAAATGGCTTCTCCGTGCTTCAATACATGCTTTAAATCGTCTTTGCATATTTCTCCTAACTCTTCGCAATACTTGAGGTGTGAAAATATTAAACACCCTGTATATCGAAAAAGAAGCGTTTGAGAATCCATGTTTATATAAACTTATTTTTATATTTTTAGATGTAGAACCTGCCCTTAAAATTTATTAACATCTTTTTGTAACACCCTGTATCTGTCTGTAGTACTGCATCCACGTGTCTCGATTAGTTTAGTTGTAAGTGTGAGTTAATACTGGTGTCCCTAAATTTGTCAAAATGTTTAAAATTGAGTATCGTGCGGTGATAAAATTCTTTACTAAAGAAAGTCTTACACCAGCACAAATTAAAGAACGTTTGGATAGAGTGTAAGGGGCCTCTTTCCCATCCTATTCGATCATAAAAGAATGGGCCAAGTTATTTAAATTGGGTCGAGTAAATTTGGATGTTGATCCACAATAGGAATTGTACTTCCAATATATAAAAAAGGAGACAAAAGAGAGTGCAGTAGTGTTGTAAATATCCGTATTCTTCAGATATCCGAATCATACGGAATCGGAATCAGCTAATATCCGTGTCCATTATCCGAATACGTATCCATTTCTTGACCCGCGCGAAAGCGGTTACAGATGATGTATACGTATGCATGCAAACATTTTCTATCCGGATACCCGGCTAGGTAGGTCGATGCGGTATCATATCATTCGAAATCGAAGGTTAGGGATGAAGGCACCGTCGCGTCGCGCCGTTCTCGTTTGAATTCGGTTCGGGTGAGGCGGGACTAGTTTAACCAATGGGTCTCATCCCATGTGATACCCGTTACCCCGATAACTATGCTATCTTTTTTTAGGAAACGTCATTAGAAAGAGAAAGCATAAGATCAAACATGCCACATCGCAGACCGTGTTGTTCGCTTACAGTCGATTCCGTTTTCTCTTTTCACTTTGCATTAGTAACCAGCCGATGCGAATTTATTTTGATTCCGAATCAAGTTCTCGGCCGGTTACGGATAATCCGGATTCTTTTAATATTCGGATCCAACGGATTTTTGGATACGTATCCTTACATCACTAAAGTGCAGCAATTATAGAGGCATAATCCTGTCTAGTGTTCCAGGAAAAGTTATGACTAGAATAACTGAGAAGACTCAGTAGAACTGAACCAACAACGTTGGAATCTCAATGTGGATTCAGGGGAGGGCGGAGTACACAGGACCTAGTATTCATAAGACAAGTCAGCGAAAAATTCATAAATAAAAATAGAGACATTCATACATGTTTTATAGATCTTGAAAAGGCTTTTGATCAAATACAAATAACGGATTTATGGAGAGTATTAGAAGAAAAGAAATTACCCCAAGAAATTAAAACAGAAGTAATAAAAAAAGTAGTTAGACCGACAATTACGTATAGCAGCGAATCATGGACTTTAACAGAAAAACACAAATCGCGATTAAATTCTATAGATATGAGATTTCTTAGAAAGATGAAAAAACGAAGAAAGATAGAATAAGGAGCGACAAAAGTTAAATGTGAAACCAATAAACGATATAATAAGTTGAGGACAGTTGAGATGGTTCGACCATGTGTGTCGTAGTAGAATTACAAAAAGGGTGTATGAAACACGAGTGCAAGGAAGAAACAAGAAGGGAAGACCAAGAAAAACTTGGAACGACGGCATAAGAGAAGAGGCAAAGAAAAGGGGGATGGAATGGAAAGACATAAAAAAAACTCACACAGGACAGGAAATACGGATGGAGAGAAACGCAGAACTGAACTTTACCCACCCGCCT
This sequence comes from Philopedon plagiatum, assembly GCA_963971165.1. Lineage (NCBI taxonomy): Eukaryota > Metazoa > Arthropoda > Insecta > Coleoptera > Curculionidae > Philopedon > Philopedon plagiatum. Next base: position 123,093,480 of record OZ020189.1, on the reverse strand, counting down.
TACACCTAACCGTATAAAGGCATAGGATAAAGTAAGTCCGATATATATATATATATATATATATATATATATATATATATATATATATATATATATATATATATATATACATATACATATATGTGTGTGATGGTGTGTGTGTGTGTGTGTCTCTTTACCTCGTCACTTGTTAACTTAGTATCGCTTCCTTTCAGCCTAACATTCAGCTGTTCAAAAATAGTCTTCTGAACGTTATCCCTAATGTCTTCTTGCTTGGCCTGTGGCGTTTGCGGTTCTTCTTTCGGTTTTGGCTTAGGAGTTTTCTGCTTTATTTCTTTAGGTACCTCTTTCTTGGGCGTTTCCCTTTTCGGCACCTCTTTCCTGGGCGTCTTCGGTGCGGGAGTAGTTGGCAATTTTGGAGCTAACAGAGTTTGAACTGTAACTTTAGGTTTACTGGGAGTGGATTGTTGATTGGGGCGTACTTGCTGAGGCATATGTTGGGGCTTAATAAGTTTTATTTTCGACTCTTTCGAGTTTGGATCTTTTTGGTAGATCTTGATAACTTTAATAGCGCTGTTTGTTAGTGATGACTGTGGTTGTTGATTTGACTGACTCGAATGTTTGGGCCCGTGTTTGAGAACGCCTACATTAACTCCTTTTTGTTGAATTGCCAGAGAAACCCCCTCATTATTTAGATTCTTAACTATTTTTAGTTTAGACTGAGTAAGCGGACCTCCAGGCTGAAAACAAAATGAAAAATCTTCAGCACACAAAAATCGTACAGTAAAAACGCAGGGTCTAAAATTGAACATTACCCAACAATACATAATTCGCAAAAAAATAAGGTATTAATGTTCAAAAATAGCTTAAGTCCGACTTACCTTCACTTTAGTCGTCACAACTTTTCCAGCTGATCTGAGAACTTCATAACCTGGATGTTCCTTAAGCCACTGTTCCAAATTCACGGCGCTGGGTGCCCTGCTTCCGGTAAGCATGTTACCTGTCGATCTCTCGAAAACAACAACCTGTAGGTGCAAAATCATATGTAATTAAACAAAATAAATCATTTTCAAAAAATTCTGAAAATATATTATGCATAATGGTTTCTTATAAATATGGCTTAATCAGTTCCACATGTTTGTAGTTAAGGGAGGCAACTGGTTTAGAAGGCCGAAAAATGCATCGTCACTTAATAATTTTTTCTCAGTTACAATAAAATCAATCTTTTTCAAACTTTGTTGTACATTCGAAGGGAAGCAAACTAGTTTTTAATACAAATTATAATTTTTTTGTTTATAAAAGGCGACCATTTTGGCAACGCCACGCTGCTGCAGTTGTTTCACCGTGTACATCGTGTCCGGATTTCCAAGAATCATTTAAAAACCAGCATCAGCTATCGCTGAATTATGAGAATAACTTATAAGTTTTTAATGACGACTTATTAACAATGACAGGACGAAAACCTGTCTAAACTTAATTGATCAACTGGAGGATTTTAATTTAAACCAGTACTAAATCTTAAACCTTTATGGTGAACGTAAAAGTTAAGTGAAGTTATTAAATAAAAATTATTTTGAACTTCTTGGTGTTTTAACACTGTTTGCATGTTTTTTACCACGCACGGAAAGCCGATAATAAAGTGATATTCATACGTATCTCTAAGGGTTAAATTATCGAAGGACTGGCAAAGTTATCAGCAAGATAAATTGTATGTCTATCTTGCTTTTTTTTAAATTATATTTCTAGAGGTATCGTCATTTACCTTGCTGGTGACTTTGCCAGAATATCAATAATTTGACCCTAAAGGCTGCTTAGAAGAAAGAAAATATATTTTTTTCTTTTTAGTTTAGTCAAGACAGTCTCGAGAGAATAGCAAACTTATTACTAAAGAGTTGCAAACATGTGTAATTCCATTGCTGTACCGGTAGTACAAAGCGACGGTCGACGGCACGTCGGCAGTCGACAGGGCGGCTATTTTTAGTTTCGCAGTAGCAAGCATTGGAGTCACGGCAAATAAAATGTTCTATTTGTGACACGTACATCGTGGGTTGGAGTAGTGTTGTAAATATCCGTATTCTTTAGATATCCGAATCATACGGAATCGGAATCAGCTAATATCCGTCTTCATTATCCGAATACGTATCCATTTCTTGACCCGCGCGAAAGCGGTTACAGATCATGTATACGTATGCATGCAACACTAAAACATTTTCCATCCGGATACACGGCTAGGTAGGTCGATGCGGTATCATATCATTCGAAGTATAAGGTTAGGGATAGGAAGGCACCGTCGTTAGTTCTCGTTTGAATTCGGTTCGGGTTAGTTTAACCAATGGGTCTCATCCCATATGATACCCGTTACCCTGATAACTATGCTCTCTTTTTTTAGGAAAGGTCATTAGAAACAGAAAGCATATGATCAAATATGCCAAATCGCAGGCCGTGTTGTTCGCATACAGTCGATTCCTATTCCGTTTTCTCTTTGCACTTTGCATTAGTAACCAGCCGATGCGAATTTATTTTGATTCCGAATCAGTATTCAAGTTCTCGGCCGGTTACGGATAATCCGGATTCTTTCAATATTCGTATCCAACGGATTTTTGGATACGTATCCTTACATCACTAGGTTGGAGTTTCTTTAGTTGCAGACAACATACTCAGAGTAAAAAACATGTGTTAAACCGGCAGCTGCAGATGTCTTATTGGGGCTTTATGATCTAAGAGTTGTATCAAAAAAAAAAAAAAAAGATAGATGTTTAAATAATAATAAAATTTATAGATGAATAGCGTCCCAATACAAGAAACAAAAGCTGTATTGTTTCTTCTTGGGTTTTTTTAGTTTATTTTCAAATTTTATTTATTTAAAATATACATAAATTTGTAAATTTATTTATGAAAATAAACTTATTATTATTATTATTATTATTATCAATCTGTTGCAATATTCCGTTCCGCGTGCTTCAAAACGAACATTTGCAATCTTTTTTGAGAAAATATGTGCATAAGTGGCCACTACCGACTCAGTGGTAATTACGGTACGCTGTTCCTCGTGCCAAATCACAAAGGGAAAATACCATTAGGTTCGAATTACATAATAAAAAACCTTTGGATAATAGTTAATGAACGTACAGATACCAAAAATAACCAAGTAGAAAATGTTATTGAAAATTATTATATCTGATCCTAAGAATGTTACTTACCCTCTCTACTCCTTGGGCGTGTGCTAATATGCAACCCTCAGAACAGTAAATAGAATTTTTTCTAGCAGGCTTTTGACAGACTACGCACGGTACCGAACTAACAGACTTTTCTTTCTCCTTCTGTTTCGCCGAACTGTTGCTATCTGTCGACTGTCGAGAGTTCCGCGAAGCTTTTCTGATTCTTCTAGCGGCTGCCAAAGGTCTTTTTAGGGATGAATCCTTAAAATAACAGAGCTTGTAAAATAACAGAGTAAACGTAAAGTCCTAACATACCTCTGAGTACCTTCGATATTTAAATTGACATGTTTTAAATCAAATTTACCTCAAATCAAGTGTTGAGAGTCGCTAGTTTTCAAATGAAAACACTGTATAGGTAAAAAATATAAACTTAATTCCTGGCCTAATGTTTACAGCTAAAATTACTTATAGTACTTTTAACATGTAGCATGGGCGTCGGGAGATATTTTTAAGTTGTATATCGCTGTTGCTACTTACGGGACCCAGGAAAAATTCAAGGTTTTTGATAGTGAGCCCACTATGTTTTGGCAAAGAAAAAAAATATTTTGTATTTTGCGGAAAAAGACTGAAATTTTCCTCTGCAACCCCCCCCCCCCCCACCGGAAAAAATGAACACGTTTAGGTATTTTATTTATTATTTTTTCTAAACAAATTTTACATCATTTCGTCGACAATTTTTAAATTTTAAGAGAAAAAAATGTCTTAGTAGAAAGTTATAGTCAATTGAATTTTTTTATAATTTTATTTTAAGTTTAAAAAAAATCAAATGACTAACTTTCTACTAGCTCATTCTTTACTCTTAAAATTTAAAAATCGTCGACAAAATGATGTAAAATTTTTTAGAAAAAATAATAAATAAAATACCTAAACGTGTTCATCTTTTTCCCAGGGGAGGCTCAGCAAAAATGCAACTTTTCTCGCAAATTACAAAATGTTTTTTTTTCTTTACCAAAACATTTCTAGTAGGGTCACCATCAAAAACCCTGAATTTGGCCTGGGCCCCGTAAGTAGCAACAGCGATATACAACTTTAAAATTTCTCCCGGCGCCCATGACATGTAGGTATAAGGGTTGGCTACGGAAAACTTTTAGCTGCATTGGAGGGGTAATATATAAGGTTTCGCCATATTTTATGCTAACCTTGCAAAACAGGCAAATCCATTCTTTGCCTTCGGATTCCATCTGTTGACCCATGGCTTTTGTAATATTCACGCATTTTCCGTGATACCATTCCTCGCAAGTATCACAGCATATCATAAAACGATTATTGTGAGGCTGATTACATATACACCAGAGTTTATTTGGATCATCTTCAGACTCTTCTTCGCCATCGTCGGAACTGTCAAGCTCGTTGCCGGATACGTGTTCGTCGTCCAGCGGTTTGTGGACTGTTCTGTATGAAAACATATTTTTTAATTTGTAAAAGAAAAAGGATTGTTTATTTTTAGTTTCGAAGAGTACGGTTAGTACAGCTTGTCAAATATAGCCTTGCCTCTGAAAAATTTCTTACTTGCGCGGACGAGGAAGTGAGATATTATTCGGATAACAGAAATGGCAATAATAAGCGGCTTCTGCTTTGGGTTAAAGTACTGTTAGCGACAAAAATAAAATTATATAATTGCTTTATATTTATCGGTTTCATCTTAGAGGAGGCAAGTTACATCTGGAGAATCGAAATAAGCGAAAAAATTATGCAATGGATGAAACCAATTGAAGTGGGCCACTAAAGGTATCCAGAAGAATGTATGAAACCCTTTATAAAAATATTTTATTGCTAATTTTTTTTATTAACAATTTGTCTTTTTTCGGGTTTTCCGTCCTTCATTTATTAAAATAGCGGAACGCCGTTGGCACCATCGGAAAAATGAGAAAATTTTTACACAATTTTGCTACAAGAACTTTTTTCTACGATCACTAGATTCGTTAATATTTAATAAATAAAAAGTCGCTCAAAAAGTAAGCGCGCGAGCGCGCAGCGGTATATATGCATAAGCGTCGCGCGCTGTAAACAAATGCTCATAACTTTTGATCAATTAAAGATATTTGGATAAAACAAAATAGCACGTATAAATAATCGCCAAGACAATCAATTAATCATATTTTAAAAATATTTCGGATGTTTGGGTTTCCGGTATTCTTGTTTAAGTGTGGCATATGAAAAACCACGTTTTTTCTTGTTGGAAAAAACGAAACGAAGCTTGCAAAAACGATCATATCTACGGTTAAATGTCAATAGAAGACATATTTATCTACACCTTTACCAAGTTTCAGGTGATTATCTTTTTTCATTATCTTTTTATAGCGATATTTTCACCTGTTTCTAGATAACTTCAACTTTATGGCAATAAAACTCTCTGAAAAATTAAAGTTTTTGTGAAAACAACTACACCATTTGAAAGTAAATGTTTTATCTCACTGATAACTACTGTATTATTTTTAAAATTGAAAAATTACAAGAAATAATGATTTGTTTTTCTAAGCGGCGAACACGCGAAAATGCATTTATCGTAAAACAGACAACTGAAAATTTGCCGTAACAAAAAAAATAGGAAGCCTATGGATACACCCCTCACAGAATTCGTAGATAGTTGGCTCAGGAAGAGATTACAATACTTACTTTTTAATTTTTAAAAATTTGTTTATAAATTCAGAGCTTGAATTAACAAAGTGAAAAATTTCACACTTAAACAAGAATACCGGAAATTTAAACATTCGAAATACTTTCAAAATATGATTAGTTGATTGTCTTGGCGATTATTTATACGTGCAATTTTGTTTTGTTCAAATATCTTCAATTGATTAAAGGTTACAAGCATTTGTTTATAGCGCGCGACGCTTATGAATATATACCGCTGCATCGGTTGGGCGCTCGCGCGCGTGCTTTTTGAGCGGGTGTTTATTTATTAAATACTGACGAATCTATTAGTCATAGACAAAAGTGCTCAGTAGCAAAATTGTGTAAAAATTTCTCACCTATCCGATGATGTCAACGACGTTCCGCTATTTATTTCAATAAATAACTGAGGCATGATGGAAAAACCGAAAAAAAAACATGAAAAAACAACTTTTTTGCAATAAATTGTTAACAAAAAAAATTAGCAACATATTTTTATAAAGAGTTTCATACGTTCATCTGGACACCTTCAGGGACCCACTCCAATTGGTTTCATTCATTGCATAATTTTTTTTGCTTATTTCGACTCTCCAGATCTAACTTGCCTCCTTTATTTAAATAAGAGTATCCTTTCTAGTCATTAATTTAGCATAAATTAGTTTAAGACAGGTAGCAGTCAACAGCAATTTTGTTCCTGGATTCTGCTTCCTTGATTCTGATTAAGAATAAAGTCAAATTATTTTGTGTTTAAGGGGTTGCATTGTGATTATAAAGTGGTATCATAAATACTTTCCGGAAATGTTGGCAATTATATTTATGGTAGGTACTAATTACAACTCTAAATTATCTAAATTCGACCTGATGCATATAATAAATTTCTACCAGTCTTATTATTATTATTATTAAAGCCTGGCAATGCCCCATAATCTATTAAATACCGCTTATTAACTGACTGGCCGACTAATCTGAAGTATTATAGAAGAAAAACAAGATTAAAAGGAGCAATAATACTAAGAATGTTTATAACTAAACTTTATTGCACTAAACACGCTCTTAAACTTTCTTTAAATCCTCGATGCCGATGAGTTTATTCACTTCAGCTTCTTGGCGCATAAAATAAATAATATTTGCCAAAGTTTTACCTTTGCCCTTTACTCTAGACACGAACTCCACACTGAAATGCACGTCAAGACAGTTAGAACATATATGAATTAAAAAAAGCATGCACTTTTGTCACGGACCGATGCAACCGGTCTACTGCGCAAAAGTGGGCGGGACTAACTCAGAGGCAAAGCTATATTTGACGAGCTGTACAGAGATAACAATAACAAAACTAATATGTGCCGAGTATGGGCTCTTAGTGTTCATACTGCAAAAAAAGCTATATCTACTATTTGTTGCTCTTGCGTATGCCTAATAAAAGTAAAACTAAAACCTTACGAATTATATTTTGTTTAGAAGCATTAGTTGCTATATGAGGGTCGCCCTTAAATTTCCGTTTCCTACTTACATACACACTGGAGGTAAATAAATATTTGTATTTTATTTTCAAATCGGATCCTAATTTTATTTCCAACTAGGGTAGAGGCGTCCCTGGAATAACCGATGTTTACAATGCTTTAATTATGATGCTAATTTAGCCGAAAAGCATTTCCGTTTACATTTTTGAGTAACATAACCGTTAGAAATTATTATACATACTTTAAAATATCTTTAAGTGTATGAAAAATAATCAATTATTTTTACCTTGCTTTGCTCCTAGTATCCATTTTAGGTCGTCTTTTAAAAATATATAAGTTGAGATAAATCTTTAAGCAAATTAATTATATATAAGAGTTTGGTTATTAAAGGTGAAAAAACTTACTTAAAAGACGGTTTGGCGTTGTCTCTCCTTTTATTTCTACTTCTTGTTGTGGGCCTTTCAACTGGCGGAAGAAGTACAACTCTTCCATCAGGCCTAACAATCTGTGTAGCCTCCTTAAGGATGTCACTTTGCTGATTTTCCTAAATATATAAATGTTAAGTACTGGCTGGTAGCTTTTTTCTCTTATTACGCCCTTTAAAAGTGGTTCAAAATGACCACCATGAACTTCTTGGCAATAATAAAGTCGATTTTTTAACTCACTTCTCGCACTTTTTCACAAATGTAAGAATTTATTACTGCCAAGAAGTTTATGGAGCTCATTTTGAACAACGTTTAAAGTATTTAAATTTTTAATTTTTATTCGCGATAATGATTCTTTCTTAAATACCTTTAAAATGAGGCATCGCATGATATAGGGTTGCATTTAAAATTTTTGACCTCAACTCCCTAGCACCGCCCTCAAGGGGGTTGAAAAAGTTAAATTACATGAAAAAGTAGAATTATTTATCAATTTTGGAGCTTTGCTTGCAGATGAAAAATATTTCGTAGAAAACCCGTGTATAGATTTAAAAGCGAATAAAGTTGTGTTCTTATTTTCGTTTTTTTAACCCATAGCTGTTATATTTTTAGAAACCGTCCGAATTTTTCAAATTTCGTTTAATATAGTTATCAACCTTGTGGCAAACCTTGTACTTATTATTACCTACATATCAAGACAAAAATTTATATCTCCGTCCTTAGGTTCTAAAGGAAACTATTACATCATCAAATTTTGGTCAAATACGTCAAGCCTTTTAGGAGTATAATTATATACAGGGTGAGATTTTTAAAGTGTTACAAGGTAATATCTCGAAAACGGTTTAAAATATTTTCATGAAATTTTGGTGAGTTAAGTTGGGGGAAATATTCAAGAATATTTGTCACATTTGCCCACTCTCTCTATTTTGAGGGGTGGGGGGTAACTTTGGAATTTTAAATGTACTTTTGTTTATAAAATTGGAATTTACGCCAAAAACTACGTATGTGTAAAAATTTTTTTTGATTGGCTCTATGGTTAACTAAATTTTGATTGAATTTAAAAAATACATTTTACCAATAAATTAAGTTCACTTATCTGAGATTATTCGTTTCCACGAAAATGCGATATTTTTATTTAAGTCAGTTAAGAATTTTGACGTTTTAACGATTATTTCTCAGTTTATAGCTCAATTAAACATGGAAGCGCATCTTAATGTGCAAGTTGATATGTCGTTAATTTTGGGGGAGTGAAATATTTAAAAACAGGTGGATTAAACGAGCCGATCCGATCAATTGGCCTTCTACGTCCCCGGATTTGACCCCCTTGACTTTTTCTTGTGGAGTTTTATAAAGGATAAAGTGATGGCGACTGAACCTACAACTTTAAATGATATGAATGACCGAACCCGCTTGTCTGCATATTAGTGACAGCTGAAATGTTACAGTGGGTACAAAATTCACTTAGAGAGTGACAAAGTGTTTGGAAGTTAAAAGGGGACATTTCGAACAACTTTTCAAGCATGACAGAATAAATAAGTTGAAGTTAAATGGTAAATATTTTTATAGCCAATAAATCATAATTATGTAACCCAAGCAAATCGAGAAAAAAAATTGTCCACATACGTAGTTTTTACGTGGATTCGAATTTCATAAACAAAAGTACATCATCCCATTTAAAATTCGTTACGCCCCACCCCTCAAAATAGAGTGGGGGTAAATGTCAAAAATATGTTTAAATATGCCCACCACCTCCCCCTATTACCCCACCAAAATTTCATGAAAATATGTTAAACTGTTTTCGAGATATCGTCTTGTAACACTCTAAAAAACTCACCTTATATTAAATTATATTTTTGAGGCAACCATCATTGCGTGACACCTTGTATATTATTTTTATATTATAGTAGGGGAGTTAGAGGCGTCCAACCTGTACCGGGAAGCTAGCGACATGAGGCCTTTTTGGCTTGTATTGACTACCAGCAATTGGATTAACAGGGAATGACATGTAATAAAAACAGGCACTTCCGGTTATTTTTTTTAAACAAATTTTTCCTTTGAGCCAGCGACGTGAAAATTTGCATGCACGTAGGGCAAGTCGTCTTACATTTCGATTTTTAAAAAATTTTCTGGCCCCGATGCAAAAAAACTATTTATTTATAACTTTAACGAAAAAATATGCAATTTTAATTAGTGCGGAGTGTTCTTAGATGATAAGGGAAAAAAATAAACCCAGAAAGAACTGTTAAATAAAAAAATACTATAGAATATTGCCGGTCAAAAATGAGTTTTGATAGGAAAAAAAATAGTTTTTACACTCTAATTACGCTCCTGGATGGCCCATTCGGGATTCATTTTAAAGCCTGGCTATCCCTCTAAAAGATAGCGTTAAAAAATTGGACAAAAATTAGATAGTAAAAGATACAGAGTGCTTCGAATTTATAGATATCGTCGAAAAAATGTCAAAAAATCGACATTTAATCGTCGATGCCTCATTCCTATAAAGAACGAAAAAACTAAAAATATGAATTTCACGTATTTCGACTAGCTCTTTCCGATGATGTATTTGGGATTTTGATTTGGATTCATTTTGTCCCCGAAAAAAAAATTAAAAACGGTTAAAAATTTGCAACAAAAATCGTAATTCCCAGTCTTTCCGAAATTTTCCAGTGGTTTTAGGTATAGGAAGATATATTGCAAAAAGAATGTATGTAAGATTCTAAAGTTTGACGTATCAAACCGTTTTTCGATGCGACGTTCCGTTTTCGAGTTAATAAGTACCAAAGATGGGTCTGCAAGTGGCATTTTTTGACCTAAAAAAATTTAAAAGAATTACTTCCCATTTTTTGAACATCACCACTTTCAATAGGGTTCTGAAGTTCCCGGTTCTTTACAACCTCCAAAAATTCTTTTGCGACCTGTAATCGATCCCATACGAATTCGCGGAAATTTCGACTTCGACGTTTAATAACTCCGAAAGGAAACACCCTGTATAACTGAATTTTTTACTGAAACTAGTCGCACTATCCCTCTATTAACCCAGAAAATTTAATCGTTTTACTCGCAACCATCTCGGAGAAAAAAAATTGAGATTGTCGAAAAACACGATTAATAACACAAGAACATTTTTCTAGATCACGGGGGGCTATATAGACCGCATGGCAAGCGATCTATAAAACGTGGCCGGCAGAAGTGCGTTCCGGGTGGAAGACTGCTGGCAGACAAAACATTTCTGAAAGGGTAAGTGTTAATTATACTTGCATGCAAAATTTCAAGATGTTTGGTCATGGTGATAGCGATTGTCGAAAAATGAAGTAAGTTAATCCGCTTCTGCCACCACTTCCAGCCGGACCTTACCATCTATCGCTCTCTACCTGCATGCAAATTTTCAAGTCGCTGGCTCAAAGAAAAAATTTGTTTAAATAAAATAATCGGAAGTGCCTGTTTTTATTACCATTCCGGGCAAAAACAGGCCGGCATACATGTCATTCCCTGTTAATCCAAATGCTAGGAGTCATGTCGCTAGCTTCCCGGTACAGATTGGACGCCTCTAACTCCTGGACTATTAGGATATATTACAATATATCCTAATATAAAATTATGACATATTTGGCCAAACTTTGTCATTTTATAAAATGGCAAAGATAATAGTCATATATGTTTGTTAAAAAGACATTCGTTCCAAAAAATTAAATTCCAACAAAATTCTACCCTAGATGGGAAACGAACTAGCAAATTCTAGGCTCAACACATTTCCACTGAGCTATCGTCTGTAAGTATTGAAAATATTTTTTATTAAAAACGGACGGATTTTCTGACTTTATTACAAATCCATGTTTTAAGTTAGACCCTATCCGATTAATTTAATGTTTGATCAAAACTGGTTACCTAAATTTTAAGTAACTTCGCAATTTTTTTTGTTACGCTTTCATTATTATATTCTATCCAATTTTACATGAGAATGATGACAGAAAAAAACAACTGAACCAGAATTCACCCTATTGGTCAGTTCCATGGACAGTTTACACCAGAACCTATTATAGTGATCGCAATATTCATCTTTTCTTTCCTGATAATCACGGAGGAATCAGATTTCTTTCTACCCGTGTTGGCTAAAGTGCATTAGACAAAGACAAATAAAAAAAGAATTTGTTCAAATTTTTATCGTACCTTCTGTGCTTGTGGAAGTATTGCTGGTTACTTCGAAAGATTAGTCATTGCAAAATTCTTTTTTTTTTTTCCTGATAAAATTTCCAACGGAATCCGATTTCTTTCTATCCTTGTTAGCAAAAGAGGCATTAGTAAAATACAAATATAAACGATGTTGTTGCCAATAAAAAAGAATAATCAAACATTTTATCACAGTCGGCTTTGTTTGTGCAAGTATTTCTGGTTGTCTACTGTGAAAGTTTAATCGGAATTGTCATAAAAAATAAATTTCTAACCTGACAAAAAACTTACGTAAGTTTTATGATTTTATACCAAAAGATCTTTGTTTTTACTGAACACAAACAGCATTTGCAAAAATCTCGTTTTTATTAAGCAAAAACAGTATCAGCATAGCCACTTTAACCTTCTTATTTTATACTACTTAAAATTGTTTCCAACCCAAGTAACAATACCCCCTCTAACCAATAATTTGCAATAAAAGAATTGAAGGAAAAGTTTTTAAATAAATAAGAAAAAATAGCAAAAATGAGTAAATATTTTTATTAAGATAAACAATTTATAATAAGGTTAAAAAATATTCCCTATTCTCCGATACATAATGAAAATGGATCTATAATACAGCCTACCTGCGAACAGTGAGGTTTGTGTAAGTTAAAGACGCGATAAAAATTGTTTAACCGAATATACCAAGTAGTTTCAAAATTTTTAACTGTAAATGTTGAGAAAGTTCCAGAAGGATAGATACACTTTGTAATGGCACTGTGAGTTTAGCTTTACACTGAAACCAAACGTTTCTAGGGCGCTATTTTCACTACTTTCTCAATAACTAAAGAAATCTTCTGCAATGCCCACTATTCTCAACTTTACATCGGGTCGGCGTTCCTGTTACTCATTCCCATAACGCCCGGTCCAAGTAATGCAAAGGAGAACAAATATGTACCTTGCGTAATATTTCAATAGTTGTTAGTCAGTCTCAGATTCATAGAACACAGGAATTTAAGCTGCTAATACTTTCTATAAACTTTTTAAGTATATTTTTACACTGCAAAAACAACTTATATTATGGGACAGGCTCCAAATAATATGTCATGTTTATCTTTCTCATAACCTAACTTTCGACCCGCTGTAAAAGTTTTACGAGTATGATAGAGAAAGAAGACGAGAGAGAAAAAATGAGAGAGAAAGAACATGAGAGAGAGAGACATAATTGATCTCTCTGTTGTAAAATGGGTTTCTGTCATCATTCTCAAAATAAATTGGATACGGTATAGTATAGATTAGGATCTGAAAATAATTATAAATTACTTGGCTTACCGAATATGAAGTATTTGAACTTTGTGACGTGTGGGATATATCCATTGCCTCCTGCAAGCTACTTGCATCCAGAACGCCCTCGTTGATTCCCTTGTCTATTGCATTTTGCAATTCTGTATTGGAAACCAATTGTTGAGCTACTTGGTACAAAACATCCTCAGAAATCATGTCGCTATTAATATTATCTAAAATGGATTGATCTAGATCCAAACCCGATGCGTCCAAGTTCATTCCGGTTGGTTCCACATGGCTAGCTATTGAAACGGGTGCGTCGGGTATAGGTATAGTATTCGTGGTGTATGTCTTCGTATCTTCATTCATTATAATTGCTCTAACAATAATAGAAAAGAATAATTAAAATATATTTTTTAAAGCATTCCTTTAAAAAGCTCGCTTTTCACAGGAGGTGGCGCCAAATAACAGAAAATTCCATTGTATTAAAAAAAATTGAGTCATTCTGAAAATCCTCGCTTCGCCGTCCAACCCCTGTATCTTTATCGCGACCCGCGAAGGTGTCAGTATTCCGAGGGTATTTAGTATTAAACAGAATACGGATTGATGGATAGAAATTTTTTCATATTCAGTCTTTTATGCGAGTTAAAGGTTAAAATATGTTACTGGTAAAAATAGTGATAGTAGTTTATAATATAAATGCTTTACGTGTTATTAAAAAATTATTCTATTTTAATTATAAGATTTAAAGCACACTTACGTGCATAGAGATCGACCCACCTCACACTTTTGAAATCAAATGCATTTTTTAAAAACCAGTCACCAGTTTAAATTTAAAAAATCGGTCAAGTGCAAGCTATACTAGCACAATTAGTGTTCCGTGCCATCGACCTCCCACATAACCTGAGCAAATCTCTGCCGCCCGATCTCCGCCGATCTGCCGCGGAGCACTGAAAAATGTGTAAGGACAAAAGTTGATCCTTATATCGTGAGAAATACTTTTTCTCTAAAACCAATGGTTCGGCAGTTAAAAGGAAATAAACAATTAAACTGATTATAACAATTGATCGTGCTAGAATTTTTCAATTCTTATAATTTTGGATCAATCTACACCTACCTATGTTGATAATTTCTTTCAAATTTTTCTGAACGATCCTTTTGGTGATAAGGGTGGGGGACAGCAATTTTTAAGCGTTTCCCGAAAAATGTTTTAAAAAATGCATAAAAAATACATCATATACAGGGTGGTCCAAAAGTAATGGAACACAGAGCAGATTCCTAATGTCGAAATAATGTGATTTATTCAAACTTGCCTAATTCCAAAGTTGATAATAACCAAGATACAGGGTGTCAAAATTGTAATTTCGTTTTCGATCTTTTATAATAATTTTTATACAAAGCGACATGAAATTAGGGATTTGAGGGTTTTTGAGATGAAGAATCTGGGGAAAATCTGAAATATATTTTTTTTATATTTTCTACACAAATTAAACGTTTATAGAGGTTGTTGTTATCATTGGCTGTCATCAAAAGTGAATTTATGACTCATAATGAGTACATAGAGAAGTTCAGCATAAGGGTAGGGTCGTCGAAAAATCAATAAAAATGGCATTTAATGCGTAACTCATTCAATGAAATATCCCTGCACTTAAAGTAGAAGGTTCCTAAAATCTTATTGTATATTTCAAGCTGAACTTGGTTCAGGAATGTTTCAATTTTGCAACAAAAACGCATTTTTGCGAAATGTTGACATATCATATCTTAATAATTTGCAGTAAATAAATTGCAATCCCTTTGTTTTCATGGTAATTTTCGAAAATTCAAAAATTATCAATTTTGCATGTCCCCGATGGAAATAAACCTATTTATTTATATTTTTAACGACAAAATAAGCGATTTAAATTAGTGGGAGGTCCTTATCCTTAGATAATTAACGGCTAAAATAAATTCAAAAAGAATCACTAAATAAGGAAAATAGTGTGGAATAATGGCGGCTAAAAATAGGATTTGTCGGAAAAAATCAAGAAAATTCTGTTTTTACCCCTTAAATACGCCCCTGGATGAGCCATTCGGTATTCATTTTAAAGTATGATTATCTCTATATGGGTTGAAAAATTAGGAAAAAATTAGATAGGAAAAAATACAGAGTGATTCAAATGTACCGATGTCGAGGTCAAAAACAGTTAAAAATCGAAATTTAATCGGCGATTGCTCCCTTCCTATAAAGAATGAAGAAACTAAAAAATATGGATACACGTATTTCGACGAGCTCTTTCCGATGACGTATATGGGATTTTAATTTGAACAATTTTGACCCCACAAAACATTAAAAACCGTGAAATATTTGGGCCTATAATAGAAATTTCCAGTTTTTCCGAAATATATCCATTTTCCAGTGATTTTAGGTTTAGGTAAATGTATTGCAAAAATAAAGTATTTGAGATTTTAAAGTTTCACTTATGAATCCGTTTTGTTTTCGAGTTAATAGGTACCAAAGAGGGGTATTTTTCGACCTAAAAAATTCAAAAGAATTACTTGCCATTTTCCGATCCTCACCAGTTTCAATAGAGTTCTGAAACTCCGGGTCATTTACAACCTTCAAAAATTTACATCGCTTTAATTCACTTTTGCAACCTGTACCCGATTTCAAGGGAAATCGCGGAAATTTCGAATTTGATGTTTAATAGCTCCGAAACGGAACATCCTGTATAACTGAATTTTTTACCGAAGCTAGTTGAACTATTCCTCTATTTACCCAGAAAATTCGATTGCTTCCCCTTTGATTTCCGAGAAAAACAAACCTGTTCGACTTTAGGTTAAGCTTTACGTTAACATGTAGATTGACACTTATTTTTGCTGATCTCCTGACGTCATTATTCATTAAGGACGGCTGCCTTTTAAATTGCAATAAATTATACCGAAAATTTCGTCGTTCAATACAGATTACCTGATATCTTCAGCACTGGGAATCTGCTCCTGACTCTCACTAGACTCCCGAGAGTGGCTTGAAGAACCGTAATCGTGTCTCGAACGTCGTTCGTGTTCGTATTTTGAACTAGATTTACTGGATTCAGATGTGCGACGTTCAGAAACTACAGATGCCCTTCGCGCGGAACCCAACTCTAAAGATTTCTTGTCCAGGTTAGATTCTGAGGATCTTCGATCTTGACTATTGCTTGCGCCATGAACATGTTCGCCCTTGATTGATTTCTCATCGACGCTTTTTGACTGTTTGAGTTTTTCAATGCTTTCTCGCCTTTCACCAGTTTTTGTGTCAGTACTACTGTAAGTTAAAAATAACGTATGTCATTAGTTAAAATATATTAGGTTTTAATAAGTCACAACTCTTTTTATTTTCTTATGCGAAAGAGCGGCAAAAATTATGGTTTTTGCCCTGAAATCGATTTACACTTATATAAAAATATAAAAAATACAAAAACGTAAAATCTGGTTAAGAGTAAAGTTGCCTTATTTAAAATTTTAATGCAAAACGTTACATATATATTTTTTTTAATTTTAAAAGAATTCTTATTTCAGATTTACATTCAAAGATCTATATCCAAATTTACAAATTACGCTTTTAAAATAAAAAAAAATTATGCCGCCTTTTTTATTTGATTACACCTTTGATAACTGTGACATATGTCAAAATAATAAAGATGTCTTTAGAGCAAAGAATATTTATAACCCAAAATTACAGACTCATACAGGTTAAAGAAAATTACTAATAGACTATTAAACAATAATTATCGTAATATTCGAGAAATATTTCTTATTTTATTAAACTTTAAAAAAATTAAAGGCACGACATATTTATTTTTTAAAAACTTCTCCTCCATATTCTACGCATTTTTCTGACGAAGAAAATGGCTAAAGCTTCTTCTTATTTATTTCTTCCAGTGAAATCGATTCTATCGCTCTTAAAATTTCGTTATTTTAGGAAAATAATTAGGTTTTATTTCTCATCTTTGAAAAAAATCAGACGAATGCAAATTGTAGATTGACTCTTTTTATATAAAACTGAGATTTTTTATTTAAAATTGGCGAAAAATTGATTATTAAGGTGCTTTTAGACGGTCATATCAGTTCTCAGTTCAGTTTCAGTTTCAGTCGAACTGTCAGTTTTTCCTATGTGTAAAAAGCAAAAACTGAAAGGAGAACTGAAACGGAGACGGAGAACGGACGGGATGGGTAGACCTATTTGTTTCATTTCAGTTCTTAGAATTCCTATGTGTGAACAAACGGTTACACGTACACTTTGCTAGCGCAACACGGACTGAGCAGAGAACTGAAAGGACTGAGAACTGAACGGATCGTGTAAAAACAAACCTCTTTCCGGACTGAAATGAAACAAAAACGGAAACTGAAACTGAACCGAGAACTGATATGACCGTCTAAAAGCACCTTTAGTAAAAATACAAAAAACATTTTTAGAAAAAAAAATTATTGACTGATTAACAAAGGCAAACAATATCCGACAAACGAGTTTTAGTTAGACAAAAATCAGACCAACAGTTTTTGCCAGTAGTTTAAGTCGTCCCTAAAATTTAAGGTACCTACATACCTTGTCCTTGGATGATGTTTCTCCTTATCAGTCCTCTCTTTCTCGTCCAAACTATGTCGGATAGACTTGCTTGGTGTCTGATTGGTTTCTGTGATAGATTTAGAACGAGATTCGTGTGTAATTTTACCAGGTTTTAACGGCGTTGAAGTGTCAACTTTAGGTTTTGGCGGTGTGGTCTTATTTTGCTCACCAGTCCCCTTCAATAATTTGGGAGTAATAGGAGTGGCTTCAGGAGTACCAGGAGTAGTTGGCTCTTTGCCGCCAACTTTTCGGATAATGTCGGGAGTGGAGAAAAGTAGAAAATCGCCTGGAAAAAATAATCTTGTTAGTCAGACCATTTTATTACATTTATATTTTAAACGGAGCTACAAAAATTAGTTATTGTGGCAAAATAATCCTACTGATATGTTGTCACTTTTTAAACATCAAAAGTACAACCCCTGGTGGTCATTGTGATACATGTAAAGTTACCGTGTAGCACCTTAAACGTTAACAATATTGGAGTGTCAAAGTCTTGAGCAAAGTTGAGAAACAGAATATAGATATAAATATGCTATGATGGAAAATTTAGGGACACACTGATAAATTGCGTATGTTTACATATTTTTTTACTTAACACCTATTTTATAATAAGGCAATGGCACCAAATTTAACTCTTCATAATTCCATTCTAACGTTCGTTACCGTTATATTTTCAAGTAGTTCAAATGAATCGCGTGGATTCGCGAGAGCATGAACTCAAGGTAATAATATCGATCACACCGACTTGCTTGAGGTTTATGGCTTTTAAGTAGGTCATTTGTCCGATGTCATTCTGAACGGCCGTGGGATCGTAAGGCCCCTTTTTCGAAAGGAAATTAAAGATCTGGCTTCACCCCTCCTGTTTTTACAGATGAATCTTTGTTAGGGACTGCAAAGGGTAAATAGGGGCGATTTTTGATATTTTTATTATAAATTTTAAATGGATTCTAACCTATAACTTCATGTGTTGGAATTTGATCATATTGTTCTTTTTGGGGGAAACCCAGCCCAATTTATTGACCGGCTTAGTTATTTATTTACTGGAGTGTTTGATCTTCGCATCGTGTTCTTGCTCGCATCGTGCATCTTGATCACGAGTTACAGTTCTTCGAAGACGGCCGTTTTTGGTGTTCGATACCTTGAAGAAATCGTGGACATGTGCTACTCTTTAAGCCTTTTGTAATAGACTAGTGGAGGAGTGTGCTCCATAAAGAATACATTTCTGTTTTGGAAACGACTCTTGGTATTCCAGAGTTCGAGTATTAAAAGACATCACCAATCATCACCAAGATAAGTACTTAGTTTTATAATCGTCAAAAAAGCCAAATGTTTTGAATAACCATTCTTATAGAGAAAACTGATTTAAGATAGTGTCCTAGCACTGTAAAGGCGTTGCAACATCCTAGAGCTAGCTAAAATTGGCATTTTCCTTTTCATTAAATAATTCGATTTATATTCTACGATACCTTGTTTTTCTCTTTTAAATTAAACATTTAATTTACTTTTAAACGTTGTTTCATTATGGGCACTTTTTAAGTTTACTTACAGGAGCTTTAATTATTGAACGGTGGGTTATTCTATAGGTTTATATTACGAAGTAAGTGGCGCCAAATTAGAACTGTTTATTGGCCTACCCCAATGATGTTAAGATGGGTACATTTATTTTTGGTAAGTACATTGATTGTTTATTAGCATGTGGCAATAATGAACTAAGCTTAGCAATCCCCCTCAATGAAACTGCACCGGTACTAGAGCTAGTCGATGGCTTGTCATACATCTTAGCCTTTACCACAACAACTATTAATTGATGACAACAATAATTCGTTATACTATATTTTGATAGTAGATGGAATGTAATAGTCTACGAGGTAGCGACTTCATTAATCTACGATACGTCGTTTTCTAAATATGGAATTTTAAAAATTCCGAGCGCCGGCAATTGCGTGACGTCATCAGACGGGAAGCGCGGTCTAGTATAGAACGATTCACTGGTCAATTTCGACTTGTTTTCTCTCTCAAGAGATGGGATGTTGTTCCTGGTAGATTTTCAGTCGCTGATTACTAATCTGGTCGTAAAATTTTTAACACGTCACCATTTGAAAAAAAAAATGAAAAGTAAGCGAAAAATAGCGCTTTTGGCACTTTTTGATCCCTTACAACTTCCGAGTGGTATGTGCTAGAGAGATCCACGACGGCTCAAATTAAAGGACAAGGCTGCTAGTGTCCAATTCAAATGCAAAAATTCGTGGCGTAAGATTGTATACATGTGTTTGCCATTTCCGCTGGATCGACAATCAACGGGCATTCGCTTACTGCGTACTTGAAATGTAGTTTCCAAGAGTATAAATGGTTGCTCTTTGTATTTCGGATGTTAATTTCTCCATACAATCCCCAGGGAATCGAAGATGGCGGATTGAAAAGGTGTAATGTCAAAACTATAAACACAGGCTTGCACATTTTTAAGTTGAAAGGTCCGAAAAGGCGATTTTGGGGCCTACTTTCTGATTATACCAAAATTTAAAAAAAATGTCATTGAGTTTTTATAAATCCGCAAGAGATAGGTACAACGCGATTGGTTATGTCCGGCTACAACGGAGCAGTGCACAATGTAGTTTGTTGGCACGGATAACACCAGAACACAAGCTAAACTTAAGATTTTTTTTGATGTTTTATTTCTGATTCCAGATATGCTCTACCTCACTGAAGGAACTTGAGCCAGACGTGACGAAACCACATGTTGACATTACCTCAGTGGCGCTACTAGAAGAATCAAGGGCAACTGAAATATGTAATTTCGTTTCAGAAGATAGATCGCTTATTTTCTGAGAGGCTAATCAATATTTTATTAAGGGTCAGACAGTACAACCGTCCTGGCAGGAACAGCACAGTACTTATATATCCTTTTGCGCACATGATCAAAAAAAGAAATATGCCAAATGGGTCCATTCTGATAGGTTATTTTGTTTTTAGGTACTCGTAGGTATGCACCAATAATTTTTCATAAAACTTACATTTCGATGAACTCATTAATAAAATAATTTCACATTTGTTGCAAACTTTTTGGATCACGCTGTAGATGTGCAATGGGACTATCCAGCCAGACTTCGATATTAGTGACTGAGACCGGATTTACAGCACAAAGGGGGACCGTAAATTTTCATTACAAAATGACGTAGGTTTTGACGCCGCTATTTCTTAATCTATAATGTCTACGTGAAAAAAATTACACTGCATAAAAATTAATTTCTGAAATATTTAGGAAAGAAAATTGCTAAATTTTCAAATCTTTACAAACGATTTGAAAGTCACTAAGCAGTAAAACATTGCGAAATTTATAGACTAGAAATGTACTTACTGATGACCTATAACGCATTTTCGGTTCAAATTTTTTTTTAATTATACTTGGTATTTCAATATAAATAAAAATTCAAGCGGCAAATTTAAAACCCGTTACTATAAAATATATTTTAAAATCAGGAAATACATGGATAGATAATTATGATATGGAAGAAAAGTACACTTACAATGGAGTCATTTTTAACAATACTGCGAATTAAAATTAGGCGATTCTCGCATCAGCAACTGCTAAATTTGTTATAGTAGTAAGTAGTAATGTCAAAAACTAATAACTATACGGTATCCATTTGGTTTTGAGAATGATGACAGAAAAAACAATTGAACAAGAATTAACCGTATTGGTCAGTTCCATGGACCGTTTACACCAGAACATATTTTAATGATCACAATATTCATCTTTTCTTGCCTGATAATCACGGAGGAATCAGATTTCTTTCTATCCGTGTTGGCGAAAGTGCATTAGACAAAGACAAATAAAAAAAGGGTTTGTTCAAATTTTTATCGTACATTCTTTGCTTGTGGAAGTATTGCTGGTTATATACTTCGAAAGATTAGTCATCGCAGAATTCTTTTTTTCCTGATAAAATCCCAGCGGAATCCGGTTTCTTTCTATCCTTGTTAGCAAAAGGGGCATTAGTAAAAGACAAATAAAAACGATGTTGTTGCCAATAAAAAAGAATAATCAAACAACATTTCATCACAGGCGGCTTTGTTTGTGCGCAAGTATTTCTGGTTGCCTATAAGTAGTGAAAGTTTAATCGGAGTTGCCATAAAAAATAAATTTCAAACCTGACAAAATACTTACGTAAGTTTTATGATTTTATAGCAAAAGACCTTTGTTTTTACTTAATACAAACAGCATTTGCAAAAATCTCGTTTTTATTAAGCAAAAACAGTGTCAGCATAGCCACATTAACCACATTATTTTATAGCATTTAAAATTGTTTCCTACCCAAATAACAATCCTACCTCTAACCAACAATTTGCACTAAAAGGATCGGAGGAAAAGTATTTAAATAAATAAAGGAAAAATTTCAACTTGAAACTGAAACCAAACGCTTCTAGGGCGCAATTTTCACTACTTTCTCAATAACTAAAGAAATCTTCTGTAATGCCCACTATTCTCAACGTTATATCGGGTCGGTGTTCCTGTTACTCATTCTAATAACGCCCGGTTCAAGTAATGTAAAGGAGAACAAATATGTACCTTGCGAAATATTTCAATAGTTGTTATAGCTTGCCCAGCGAGAACTGACACTCGAAAAGAAAGAAAAACAAATCCCTATGATGCCGTAGATAACTTTTAAAAATTCGGAATACTAAAAAACTATAGGCGTGCACGTACTACATCGTTTTTTAATATTCCGAAGTTTTAAAAGTTAACTACTGCATCATAGGGATTTTTTTTTCTTCCTTTTCGAGTGTCAGTTCTCGCTGGGCGGGCTATAGTCAGTCCCAGATTCATAGAACACAGGAATTTAAGCTGCTAATACTTTATATAAACTTTTTAAGTATATTTTTACACTGCAAAAACAACTTATATCATGGGACAGGCTTCAAATAATATGTCATATTAATCTTTCACATAACCTAACTTTCTACCAGCTGTAAAAATTTTATGAGTATGAGAGAGAAAGAAGACGAGAGAGAAAAAAATGAGATAGAAAGAACATGAGAGAGAGACATAATTGATCTCTTCGTTGTAAAATGGGTTTCTGTCATCATTCTCAAAAGTAAATGGATACGGTATAATAACATACTGTTTTAGAACAGCTTAAAGCAAACTACTATATTTCGATTATTCAGCAATTTTACGGCGGAGCTTGCTGCTCGAAGGCACGTGGTATTTCTTTTACTGATGTATGAGTTGATGTTCTTAGCAGTGGCTGTCAAAATAGTATTCACCAAATTGTACTCGCAACATATTTGGCAACATAGGTTTTTAACTGACAGCATACCTGTAGCATTACCTGTTTCAGCAAGCGGTTTGGCGCGTGTTTAAAATACTACATATTGTTCCTCAAATATCTGTATATGTGTATATATACAGGGTGTCCGAAAAGCCTTAGCATGGGCAAATACCTTTGCTATTAGTAAATATAGAGACGCCAAATTTTAGGTGTATCTTATT
Source organism: Philopedon plagiatum (assembly GCA_963971165.1). Lineage (NCBI taxonomy): Eukaryota > Metazoa > Arthropoda > Insecta > Coleoptera > Curculionidae > Philopedon > Philopedon plagiatum. Next base: position 123,070,282 of record OZ020189.1, on the reverse strand, counting down.
GATTAATAAATCTACTTTTTTATGTAATTTAACTTTTTCAACCCCCTTGAGGGGTGACGCTAGGAAATTGGGGTAAAAAATTGTATATGCAACCCTATGCCGTGTGCTACCTCATTTTAAAGGCCTTCAAAGACGAAACATTTTGCCGCAAACCCGAAGTCCGTATCTTAATTCATTTTTAAATGGCAAGCCTATAAAAATTAAAAATCTTGAAAAAAAAATTAAAAATTGAAATACCTTTATTTCTCTTATTACTTTAAAAGTTGTTCAAAATGACCATCATGAACTTCTCGGCAGTAATAAAGTCGATTTTGAATCTCTGCCAAGAAGTAACACCTGCTATTCTTGATAATGTGAGAAGTGACTAACAAAATCGACTTTATTACTGCCAAGAAGTTCATAGTGGTCATTTTGAACAACTTTTAAAATAATAAGAGAAATAAACGTGCTTAAATTTTTAATTTTTTTTTAAGATTAATATTTAAAGGCTTGCCACTTAAAAACGAATTAAGATACGGACCTCGGGTTTTGGGTAAAATGTTTTTTTTTGAAGACCTTTAAAATGATATACCACACGGTACGGTTCCATTAAAAATTTTTGACCTTAACTCCCTAGGGTCACCCCTCAAGGGGGTTGAAAAAGTTAAAAAATTACATAAAAAAGTAGATTTATGAACCAATAAGATATTTGGTGATCCTATCTTTACTAATAGCAAAGACATTTGCCCATACTAATACTTCTTGGACACCTTGTATGTGGGTCTGTATAGAACTGATTCAGTATAAAATGAAAATTGTACAAGGATCCTACTACACTTCAAAGTATCTGTATGTATTTTGTTCTAACCTTACCTGGAATGGGCTTCGGTGGTTCCTTCTTTTTCTTTGGTGGCTTCTTCTCGGGGGATTTGGGTTCTTCAGGCTTTAATTCACCCTGTTTTGTCTCCTTTGGAGAATCCTCGGTTTTGTTTTCAGATGGCTTTTCTAATTCTTTATCTGTTGATTTCTCTTTATCAGTCTGTTTGTCTTTCTCTATGGCCTTCTAACAAATAAGAAAATATATTACAATTAACTTCTTAAGGGCGTTTAATAAGACATGAACTAAAATGCAACATATATTTTTAAAAAACCTAAGCAAACCCATTATACCCCCATATAGTCCGAGAGGATGAGAGACCTTTCAGAATTAACCTCGTTCTTATCGGTTATAGGTTATAACGGCGGAGTTTTTGAAATTCTGCGAGTACTTTATACTAACCAGACCAAACAGAACGAGGTTGATCACGACCTGTAGCTTGAATTTTTTATCACCGGTTGGCCCACGCGGCTTCCAATCGGCGACAGAAGCAGACAGAAAACCAGAAGAGGTCAGTGACTCTTATCATGTCGAGTACACCGAAGATTTTTTTGGGTTTCCATAAAGTTTTATCTACGATACTTTATTTAGTAAAAAAAAGTTTCCAGCTCTTTAACAGTGCCATTAGTATTAAAAAATATCGTATGCGCTTATAGTGTTGACTATTTACAAGAAAATAAAACATTTCGTGGTGTTAGGCGGTCGTTTTACACAAACAGCTGTTATAGTATATTAACTTTATTATTTAGTAAAAAAAAATAGCTTCCAGTGCTATTCAATAAAATATCGTACGCGCTGGGTGTTGTTCAATATTAAGTTAGGAAAACACAATACTCCTGTGTGTTTAGTTGAACACTATCATCTTACTCTTGGTTTGCTTAGGTTATGTTTCTGTTTGCTCTTCTCTGGATTGTTTTGTGTTATAGGTAGTATTTTAACTTTTTGAAATTGAGTGTTTTGAAAGAGGTAGTAGGATTTCTTTCTTTAAAGGTAACAAAAATATTATTTTTTCAAGCTTGTTACATAGGAATATGGTAGAAAGACTTGGCAACGCCACAGCGAGTACTGATGTCAAAACAAACCTTTTTTTTTCTATGACTGACGTTGCTATCTGATTTTTATATGGCAATGTATTTATCAACAGTGGTGCGCAGTGACCAAAAAAAAATTTTTTTTGAGGGACGATATCTACTTTTTTTTTCGTGGATCGCCATTCATGAATATTTGTATTCAATCTCAACGCATGATTTACCGATTTCAGTATATGCAGTGAATTTCATAAAACCCTGTATATATATATATATATATATATATATATATATATATATATATATACATATATATATATATATATATATATATATATATATATATATATATATATATATATATATATATATATATATATATATAGGGTGGTGGCACCGGTAGTTGACCAGCACCCGGTAATTGACCAAAAATGTTTTAATGCGCGGAAATAAGGAATCTATAATGTTTTGGTGGTTGCATGTTGTTTTCAACTGTTAATAAGTCTTTTGTCTAGTAGATGTCACAACTATCCTAAAGAATTTTCGCGCCAAGTGGCCACTGTCAATCTTTATAAAAGTTTAGTCTCTCTGTGGCAGTTAAGAGGTGATATAGCAATAAGCATGGTAAGTAGACAACTTTTACTTATCTTAAATCATCCATTCTTGTCGTACGTTTTATTATCAAAATATTTGATGTCCTAGTAGCTAGATGAATGTAGTGGAATATTTTTATAATATTTTTTCATTGAAATGTGTTTTTAAGAAGAAAAAACGTGTGGTCAACTACTAGAACGCCACATCTGTTAAAGCGCCAGTAAGTGACCACTTTGGTCAACTACTGGTGTTTCAAAGAAATTAAAGGCTTTACGTCTCTGTCTATTTTATAGCTTTGCATATGTGTGAAAGAAGTATTTTTATTTAAAAATAACGATTATTTTAAAGCGGATCTAGTAGTTGACCACAGTTTTGTAGCGGTCAACTATTGGGTTTTTGTTATGGTCAACAACTGGTACATTATGTAATTTTGCTTTATTTGAGTGCTGCTTTCCTGGATCATATTTTTTGGCCAGAGGAGTCGCCTGAAAAAGAAGAATTCACAAGGAAAGAAAAGCTGCCCTACGCCACTACTTCACTTAAGTGGTTGCAGTACCATGAAGAGAAAGACAGAGCCAAAACTGAAAAAGAGAAAGAAAAACAACAGAAGAACATCATTAAGAAAAAGAAAGCAAAAGGAAAAGTTAAAAGGAAATGAAAAGAAAAATTTGGTCAAAAATGCAGAAGTTAAAAATTCGAAAAAGAAAGGGAACAAAGTAAGATACGCAGATAGTTCGGAAAGTGAATATGAGGAATGGCAGGAGAGTGGCTCAAGTCTAGATGACATATCAGAACATTTTAGCAGTGATAGTGAAAATGAACCTCTCGCCAATGTATCGAAGAAACTGAAGAAATACTTTTCAGTTGGTGATTTTTATTTGGTTGCTTTTCCAGGAAAAAAATCCTATCATAACTACGTTTGTTCCATACAAAATATTTATAACTCATGTGAGGTTGAAGTACAAGCGTTTACTCCATTAGAAGGAAGTAAGTCTTTTTTCAAAGTCATGGAAAATGATATTAGAGTCGTAACTGCTGAACAGCTTGTTAAGAAACTAGAAAAACCAAGTACATATTATAACAGCCGGAGACCGTGTTAAATATAAGTTCTCCAAGGATGTTATTTAAATATTTTTCAAAACACTTTACTTAAGTTCCAAAATTATCATTATCAAACAATATTGAAATATTTTTCAAGCAAAATGTTTTTTTTAAGTTTTAATTTAATCAGTTCCTGATTTTTTTTAAATAAATATATAGGTACCCAGTTTTGCTTAAACATTTGTTTTTCTTTATTTCATCAAGTGGTCAACCACTGGGTAAAACTTTGGTCAAATACTAGTTCTCGCGGGTCAATTACTGGTGATTTGTGACTTTTTTTTTAAATATTTTTTTTACTAAAAATAAAAGCGTTTTTCAACATTGCACATACTATTTAAAATCTCAAAACTTGTGTTTTTTTCATGTCTTTTTAGTTTTCATGAAAAGTTAAATGTTTAGTAACTACAAGCCCGTGTGTAAAAAAAAAGTTCTAAACTGGTCAACTATTGGTGCACCAACCCTATATATATATATATATATATATATATATATATATATATATATATATATATATATATATATATATATATATATAATATATATATATATATATATATATATATATATATATATATATATATATTATATATATATATATATACAGTCAACTTCGGATATAACGACCCCCGCATATAACGAACCACCGGTTATTACGAACAAAAATTATGGTCCGGCCAAAACGCCATAAGAATGTATGTATTTTTTGTTCGTTTATAACGAACCCGGCTATAACGAACTATCGGCTATAGCGAACCCTATTTTGATTAGATTTTGCTTGTGGAAGTTCGGTTATAACGAACTGTCGAAATTTCACGTACGTATCACTTCCATATTCGTACAGTAACGGCCGAGAATAGCAACCATAGAGAAGCGACAAAGACAATACAAGATTTCACAGGGCATGTGCGACGATAATGTGGACTTCTGTCTATACCGCATCATTAGTGTGACGAAATATCTTTCTCCGTTCAATATTGTGGATACGTGTCTGCCCAAGGTCAGCAAAACTGGTTACCCTAAATATCAAAGGCACCAACACGTTTTGTCGCTTCTCTATGGTTGGTATCCTCGGATAACGGGTCGAGTAGCGACCTGTCAGCGCCATTTCAATTTGTAGTTTAATTTCGGCAATAGGCGAGGGAATATTGTTCTAGCATGGAGCAGAGCGCGCCAAAATTCAGCAAGCGAAAAAGCAGAAAAAGTTGACATAATTACAAAACTCCAAAATGGGGTTGTAAATGCCTAAATCTGTAGGGACTATCAGTTACAAAAGTCAAAGACTATTAATATTCGTAAATTTTAATAATAATAATTTTGACAACAAGAGTGTTGATTGAGTCTGGTGATTACTTACAAATTAAAATTGAAAAACATGTACTAGAAAAAAGAAAAAATTTAAAATTACTGATTTTGTATACATTATACAAATATGTATGTTTAATAAGTACATAATTTAAAAATACTATTATGTATTGATTATAATAAACGACTCATAAAAAGTACCATACAGTACATAGTACATATTTGTTTTATTCTCTGCATTTCGGATATAACGAAGGCCCTGCTATAACGAACTGTTTAAAGATCCCCTTGGTGGTTCGTTATATCCGAAGTTGACTGTATATATATATATATATATATATATATATATATATATATATATATATATATATATATATATATATATATATATATATATATATATATATAAAAGTCCTAAGTGTATTACCATGATGTTTCTGAACGCAGGTTTTTATTGCTATTTTAAAAATTAATTTATTTACAACCAATAAGATTACTAATTTACCATCTCTCTGACATACCTTTTCAATTTTGTCAGGTTTTGATTTAACCATTTCATCATTTTCTTCCTTAGTAGCCATTTTCTTAACTTTTTTAGATTTTGGCGTTTTAGGAGCCCGAGGCAGCTTTGGAGTGGCTTTTGCCGATTCACTTAACCTAGTCATTCTTCTGGTTTCAGTTTTCGCCGTCTTGGCGTTTCTAGTTTTCTTGCCAAAAATTTCTTCTTGGATGTCAAAATCGGAGTCATTATCGTCGTCTTCCATTTCAAGGTCAAAATCTTCTTCCTCGAATTCTTAAGGAAAAAATGATATACTTGAATCAAAAGTTATAGTAATAAAATATACACGACGAAAAAAAAAACATTAAAAATATTTTACCTTCATCTTCTTCCTCTACTTGCGATTCATCTGATTCTTCTTCCTCCTCCTCCCCCTCCTCCTCCTCCGATTCTTCACTTGGTTCTTCCTTCTGTTCTTCCTTTTTAACTGGTTTCCTTCCTTTAGTTGCTGTTGTTTTTTGGGTTGCTTTTGGCTGAGTGTGCAATATCTAAAAATATATTGTAAAGCTCATATTAATCTTGGATTTTAGGAAGCAACTAAATTTTCGCTTCTAACGTGTTGCCTGGATTTAATGACTACATTTTCATAGTATTTTTAATTTTCATGTTTAATAAAGTATTCTTTAACTAGATAAATGAAATTACCTTAGCTTTACCCTTAGGTCTAGTCTCGACAGCAGGAGTTCTTCCATCTTTCTTTTCCTCTTTTTCGGCAATGGGAGCAGTCGAACCAGCTGAAATTGCAGCGGAAGTACCCGGCGCGGGAATCGTTATAGAGGAAATTATATTTATTGATTTAGTAGTTTTAGTTGTTGGAGCAGTAGCTGGTGGAGGGGCAGATTTTGGTTGATCTTCAGGCTCTTCATTACCATGAAGTATACTAAGAGTTTTGGCTAGAAAAATAATATATAGTTTTACGTACAGTGTGTCTTGCTTAACATAAACTCCTGCAATATTTCCTTTATTTTTGAGCCTTTTAATTTATTTTCGGATAGGTCACGTGCGTGACTATTTTTATGTGGTAAAATTGTTTATACACCATAAGCGTGCTGTGTGAGAGCGGGTCAAAAGGGTCGATTTGTCATAAAAAAAACACATACCTTTACACATTTCCTTTTTACAAAATATCATGTTTAAATATTCCATCCTTCAAAATCTACATTCTTTTTTCAAAATGTTATTGATGCATTTTATAGAATTCTCTTAGAGTAAAAAATCACATTTTGATAATAAACCAACCAAAAAACCACGAAAAATGCCAACTCTATGAACTCTTAGAATTACAACAGCTAAAATATCATGCTCTTTAATGGAAAATCGATCCCTTTTGCAGAACTTCCTCTGATAAACATTTTACTTTTCACACAAATATACGAGTATATACCAAAGAATCAATCATATGCCTCAAAAATAAAGTAAAAAGCTCAACAGATGCTTTATTAATGTTAAGTTACTATTTATTTTGCAGACTGTATACAGGGCATTTTTCAAAGCGGCCCATAAGGCTTAACATGTTAAATTTTTAAAAAATCATGAAATATTGCAGCTGTCACATGTACGCAGATGATACATAAGTAAATACTGATAGTAACTCTATTAATATTTAATAGTAATTTAAAAAGCTTATTAAATGAAAGCAGAAAACATCTAAAAATTAATCCAAATGAGTTGATTGGTGCCCTTTTCGGTAGTGATGGTATAGGAGAGAATATTCTCCAAAATATTTAAATTAAATTGGATATATATATATATATATATATATATATATATATATATATATATATATATATATATATATATATATATATATATATATATATATATATATATATATACGCATTCATAGCGTCCTACGCCTTCCGGTTCTTAGTTTCCATTCCTTTCGGTTTCCCCAATCTTCTGGATTTAAGTTCCTCTCTGACATGGCTCGGCGTATCCCATCAATTCAAGTGATTTTCGGTCTTTCTCTTTTTCTTCTTTCTGAAGGGGTCCATTTCAGAATTTGGTTTTGGGAGTCGGGTCTATGTAAAACTGCTTAAAAATATAGATCACGAAATCGAGAAACAAGCAGGTTGGGTTTCTGAGCCGGTGGATCGTGCGTATATATATATATATATATATATATATATATATATATATATATATATATATATACATTTAACAATTAAAACACGTTTTTACTTGGTGACAAAAACCAACAGCAATGGGGGCCCCTATGTCTCCAGTGCCCGAAGTTAGGTTAAACCGGCACTGGCGTGGACCACATTTTTAGCTTGGTGCAGTTGCAGCTGCTTGTTGATCTAACAAAGGCATACAATAGTCCCCATTCAAAAACTATGGCAAGTACTAGAAGAACCACCGATCAATAATACGGCAATAACAGCAATTAAACAACTCTACGACCAGGCCAAATCTCGAATAAAGACCTGAAATAATCTGTCGCGTCTCAAAAGGCCTCCGACAGGGCTGCTGTCTCTCACCGACTCTATTTAAGATTTATCATAATGAAACCCTGAAAATCTTTATTTAAACTTACTACTGAAATTTTTCGTTTTCCCTGACTTTCCCCTGATGGTTTTTAAAGTCCCTGAGATTTCCCTGTTTTACCTAATGCTGGGAACCCTGTTTAGTCACTTCTGTGGAATTCCTTCTTCGTTTTACATGTTGATAGGCTAGTCAACGCAGGGGGTGTAGAGAGCATGGAGGGGGGATTTTTTGCTTCAGGAATGTATTGGGGATAGGAATTAAACATACTAAAAGTCCCTGCCCCGCGTGCGTCCGCTTCAGGGGGGGAGGGGGATAGAAAGGTCTCTTTTTTGGTTTTTCGCTTATAACTCAAAAAAGGTGCGTCGTACATAAAAATAAAGGTGCGTCCTTACATAAAAATGAAAGCCTATAAAACTTTCCACAAGATTAGTTCTATACAATTTTTCAGTACAACGCACCGTTTTCGATATATCTTCTCTCAAAAGTCGGTAATATTGAAAAAATATTTTTTTTGCACACGTTTTTTGTCATAATTCTCCAGGTAACTCCTCGGCCGTTTGTTTTACACAAAAATCCCATTAGAGAATGTTATAGAGCGTTAAATTTTCTTCAGGAATATATAAATATATATATATATATATATATATATATATATATATATATATATATATATATATATATATATACACATACTTTTTCTCCAATTGGGTCAGAAGTTACTACAGCAATTTGGATTTTTTGGCTAAAAGTAATGATTTTAAAACTTTCGTTATTTTCGTTATTTCAGAGTTGCAACTATCCATATAAGTTAATATACTGTGCATTCACACATAAAGAGCGTATCACAATACATCAATCATCACACGATACTGATGTGTTGATTGTAAGCACAGCTATTGTCCAGTCCGTAAGTGAAACATCCAATGTGGCTGTTATAGGGGAAGACGTCGCCGTCGATCTCGCTGTGCTACTTGCAGTAAAAACGCCACCCGACTACAACATCATGTTCATAAAACCTGGCAGGGGAAAAGTGCAAACCAACGTTTATTCCGTCCACCAAATGCTACAGCTGGGACTCAAGGAAATTTTGTTCCTACATGCATTCACTGGCTGCGATTCTACTAGTGCGACATTCCGGAAGGGTAAACTTGGTTTTGTAAAAATTTACCAAAAACACCCTGACGTACAAAGAGGAGCCGAAGTGTTCCACAACCCCTCCTCCTCGCATGCTGATGTTGAGGAAGTTGAGCGAATATGCATGCTGAAATGGTACGACGCCCCTGCAAAGATGAACTCTCTTAACACCTTAACGTATGATTCGTTTTTGAAAACGGTATCCAACATAAAACGGGATCTCGCATCACTTCCACTCGGCGAGAGGGCAGCGAAAGAGCATGCATTGCGCACATTCCACCAGGTGCAGCTCTAGCTGGGAAACCAACTACCCCCAGACTTGTGGGGTTGGGAACGAAAAGGCGACATTCTAGCTCCTGTGCTGACGAAAAACCAAGCAGCGCCCAGAGAAATTTTGGATCTCATCTTTTACAAGTGCACAAAAGACTGCAGCAGTGGAAGGTGCAGCTGCAAAAAGGCAGCGATGAGTTGCTCTCGACTGTGTCAAAACTGCCAAGGGCACTGTTTAAACGGCGTGCCCATTTTGAATGAGGACGACGACGAAGAAGATTTGGAGCCCCTTCCCACATTCCCTGCGGACACTTTATCCAACATTCAGGAAACTGATGACGAAGACGGAGGTGATTCGCAATTCGTGCTGTGATCAGTGTCGATGGTGGAGCCAGAAACCGGACCCTCCCGACCCAAGAGAAAGAGGCCCAATTAATTTGTGTTTTGAAAATAATTATTCATGTATTGATTTTTCGTTTGTTCTTGCATTTCTTGAAGTTTAATGTTTCACATTTCTCGTTTTGATGTTTGTTTTCGTAAAATAAAAGTTGTACAAATGGTCGTTACACAATCGCCTTCTTCCCAGGTTCTCAATTTTTCACAATTAACTTGAAAATTGGTAAACTTTTACCTATGTGTACATATGTGTGCTTGATACTGCACTTTATGTACGCGTAGTATACTTACGCTCTTTATGTAAAAATGCACAGTATATTAGCTTATATGTATAGATAGTTGCAACTCTGGAATAATGAAAATAACGAAAGTTTTAAGGAGTTTTCTTGAAAACTCATTACTTTTAGCCAAAAAATTCAAATTGTTGTAACTTCTGACTCATTGGAGAAAAATTAGTATATTAATATTATACAAATAATAAATTAGTATACAAAAAAACGAGCACCTAAAGAAAATTTAACGCTCTAGAACATTCTCTAATGGGACTTTTGTGTAAAACAAACGGCCGAGGAGTTACCAGGAAAATTATGACAAAAAACGTGTGCAAAAAAATATTTTTTAAAAATTACCGACTTCTGAGAGAAGATATATCGAAAACGGTGCGTCGTTGTCAAAAATGTATAGAACTAATCTTGTTGAAAAGTTTATAAGCTTTCATTTTTATGCAAGGAATTTTTCGTTACGACGCACCATTTTTGAGTTATAAGCGAAAAATCAAAAGAGACCTTTCTATCCCCCTCCCCCCCTGAAGCGGACGCACTAGGGGCGGGGACTTTTAGTATAATTCCTAACTACTCCCAATACATTCCTGAAGCAAAAAATTCAAAAAATACGAGGTGTGTAAAATATTATTGATCTCCAAAAATATAGGTATTTTTAGGTATTGATCTATGTCAAATTGTATCTCTATACTTCTAACAGAACAGGGCCTAACATGGGGTTACGAATTTACCATGTGAAATTCCATGGACAACTTTAAAAAATGCACTGTATATGTAGGTCCTTTTACAAAGGGTATTTATAAAGAAAACATGGTTGACAATGTATAACAACGCATAATTTTATGATTTGACTCATTTAGAGGTATCTACCAATTTTTACTTAGTTGGCGGTCTTATTAGAAAAAAAAGCGTTTCTGTCATAGTTAGACTTAATTACATTTATCTCAAAATTATAAAAAAAGGTCAGTATTATGTAACACATCCTGGTTGGTTTTTAAATATAAAATATATTTTTTCATTCTTATGACCGATGGTCAATACCGCCTCAACTACACTGGTCCCCGGTTTGCACCCACCAGGAGCTATTAACCCTTGGTTACGCGCAACCTTTAGTCATCTGTGAAGTCCACCGACTGGGGAGTGTAAAACGGCGCCTTCATCCTACGAGGCATCCGGTCTCAGCCGGCCTGAAAAGGACGGTTTTGCACTCTTTCCTTCCTATACTACACACACTACATTCATACTGATGAATGATCAATAGTCGAAGTGGGATTCAAACACACGATTCCCTCGATTGCAAAGCTCCGTACTAACTAGGCTACCGGAGACCCCGATATACAGGGCGAGTTTTTTAAAGTGTTACAAGGCGATATCTCGAAAACGGTTTAAAATATTTTCATGAAATTTTGGTGTAATTTTTTTTATTTGCTCTGATGGTTACGTAATTATGATTTTTAGGTTATAAACTAAAAAAAAAATATCTACCAGGTTGGGTTGGGTTGGGTTCCGAAAGTAACCATCTTGGTGATTTTGTGTCCTAATTGTGACCAGAGATAGATTGATTTCTAAAAAAAGGATTCTTCTGTCAACCATACTGGTAAATATTGGTTACTGTTCGGTTACTTTCAGAACATACCCTTAATTTCAAAATTTATTTATCGTCTGTCATGCTTGAGAAGTTGTTCGAAATGCCCCCTTTCAACTTCCAAATACTTCCTCACTATTTTTCTGAACCTAGCAGGCCAGTTGACCGGAAAAGCTTCTCTGTAGCTTTTCTGTACTCCCCCAAAATATCAACTTCCACATTAAAATTCGCTTCAATGTTTAATTGAGCAATAAACTGAGTAATAATCGTTAAAACGTCAAAATTCTCAAATGACTTAAGTAAAAATAACGCATTTCCATAGAAATGAATATTAATTCCCAAATAAGAGAACTTGATTTATTGGTAAAATTTATTATTATTTTTTTAAATTGAATCAAAATAGTTAACCATAATAAATTTGTACACAAACCTAGTTTTTTACGTAGATTCGAATTTTATAAACAAGAGTACATAATCTCATTTAAAATTCCAAACTTACCTCCACCTCGCAAAATGGAAAGGGGGAAATGTCAAAAATATGTTTAAATGTCCCCTCATCTCCTTATTAACTCACCAAAGTTTCATGAAACTATTTTAAACCGTTCCCACAACTTCTTTAAAAATGTTTTAGAGAGGGTTACTTACCCTTTGTAATTTTACTAAAATAAAATGTTAGCAGCTACTTCAGGTTAAAATATGCGGCGAGCTGTGTTTACTATCGATTTGTTCAGGGTTAGTTAGGTTTGTGTATGGGATATAAACCTAAACAATCTTGAGTAAAACAAGAAAAAACCGACGTCGTCGACTAATATCTGAAACTTGTAATTGCTTTTTACGATGCATAAATATCGTTTTTTAATCACTGCCAAACAATTTCACTATTGGCGGCTCAAATTAAGAACGTGGCGTCCTCTTCAGCCGATTTGCTAACTACTACAACGGGAAATGTTTTCGTTTCGTCTTTGTCTTCATTATTGTGTTATCTGGCATTTTGTTAATTCTGTCGTCTAGTGAGCCCTGCTTCCCTTTAAAAATTATCTGATTGCAGTTGGCTTCCTGGCCGATGCAATTTTATGTCAAATTAGTAACTGACCACTAGCATTTCATATTTTGTATAAGGTAAGCACTTTTACTATTTTTACTTTTCACCTTGTTGTATGCATTGCCCCGCGGTTGCTCGGCTTCTCAAATTTAATATTTTTAGAATAAAGTATTTTTTGTCTATACCGTATCCATTTACTTTTGAGAATGATGACAGAAACCCATTTTACAACGAAGAGATCAATTATGTCTCTCTCTCATGTTCTTTCTCTCTCATACTCGTAAAATTTTTACAGCTGGTAGAAAGTTAAGTTATGTGAAAGATTAATATGACATATTATTTGAAGCCTGTCCCATGATATAAGTTGTTTTTGCAGGTAAAAATATAGGTACTTAAAAAGTTTATATAAAGTACTAGCAGCTTAAATTCCTGTGTTCCATGAATCTGGGACTGACTAACAACTATTGAAATATTACGCAAGGTACATATTTGTTCTCCTTTACATTACTTGGACCGGGCGTTATGGGAATGAGTAACAGGAACACCGACCCGATATAAAGTTGAGAATAGTGGGCATTACAGAAGATTTCTTTAGTTATTGAGAAAGTAGTGAAAATTGCGCCCTAGAAGCGTTAGGTTTCAGTTTAAAGCAGAAGTCACAGTGCCATTACAAAGTGTATCTATCCTTCTGGAACTAAGACTCAACATTTACAGTTAAAAATTGTGAAACTACTTGGTATATTCGATTAAACAATTTTTATCGCGTCTTTAACTTACACAAGACACTGTTCGCAGGTAGGCTATATTATAGATCCATTTTCATTATATATCGGAGAATAGGGAATATGTTTTAACCTTATTATAAATTGTTTATCCTAATAAAAATATTTACTCATTTTTGAAATTTTTCCTTTATTTATTTAAATACTTTTCCTCCCATCCGTTTATTGCAAATTGTTGGTTAGAGGTAGTATTGTTATTTGGGTAGGAAACAATTTTAAATGCTATAAAATAATAAGGTTAATGTGGCTATGCTGACACTGTTTTTGTTTAATAAAAACGAGATTTTTGCAAATGCTGTTTGTGTTCAGTAAAAACAAAGGTCTTTTGCTATAAAATCATAAAACTCGTAAGTATTTTGTCAGGTTAGAAATTTATTTTTTATGGCAACTCCGATTAAACTTTCACTATAGGCAACCAGAAATACTTGCGCACAAACAAAGCCGCCTGTGATGAAATGTTGTTTGATTATTATTTTTTATTGGCAATAACATCGTTTTTATTTGTCTTTTACTAATGCCCCTTTTGCTAACAAGGATAGAAAGAATCCGGATTCCGCTGGGATTTTATCAGGAAAAAAAGAATTTTGCGATGATTAATCTTTCGAAGTATATAACCAGCAATACTTCCACAAGCAAAGAATGTACGACAAAATTTTGAACAAATCCTTTTTTTATTTGTCTTTGTCTAATGCACTTTCGCCAACACGGATAGAAAGAAATCTGATTCCTCCGAGATTATCAGGAAAGAAAAGATGAATATTGTGATCACTAAAATATGTTCTGGTGTAAACGGTCCATGGAACTGACCAATAGGGTTAATTCTTGTTCAATTGTTTTTTCTGTCATCATTCTCAAAAGTAAATGGATACGGTATAGATCTACTACTCAGATCTACAACACAATGTAAAGAAAATGCTCTACTTCTAACAAATGCTTACCTAACTCATCATCTTCCTCTTGAATAGAATTACCTCTTTTTGGTGATGTTAATGGTGTATAGTCATGATCAAGTTTAATATTGTAAAGATTTATGGCTACAACATCCAAATCTTCTGGAGTCCCCGGGGTTTCTTTAATTATAACATCTAAATTTAAATAAATAAAAAATTACCAATTTAAAAGAAAAAAAACGACATTTAGGCAGAAAACGCCAAATTCCAAGCTTTTTAAAATAACTCTAAGTGAAAATAGGAATAGTAAAGCATTTGCTGTAGTTAACTTTTGTCACCTCCTAAACCATCGTTTCTCAACCTTTTTGGTGTCGCGACCCCGTAAAACGCCAAAAAATAATGTAAAAAAGCTTACGATCCCCTAACTATATATTTTAACGTTCACATCGCACTTTTACATTACTAATGTAACAAAAAATGTGTTTACACTTGCCAAGAATATCGACGAGCGACAAGTTCAAACCACAAGGCATGTATAACCTTTTGTTCTCATATTATTTTTACCAGTTCGAACTTGTAACTACTTACCGCGCTTGCACTTACTTGTTGGGAGGCGCGCGGGGTCAGAGCAGGCGGCGGAGTGCGCGCATTCATTGTGCGCGCTCTGATAGGCTAGAGAGGTCTGTGCAAGTTATTTCGCCCTAGTTATAAAAGCACAGGGAAGAGTTTCATTGGCAATTGCATGATTCCGGAAAGAAGTAGAACGATTTCTTCTTTCATACAGTGTAAATAATAAGTAACAGCGTGGTATAACAGCAAATTGGTCAATATTTGCAAACAAATTAAAATGGACAAATTTGTGGAAAAACGAAATGCGCCATCTACATTTGGTGAAATAGTGAAGAAAAAGATCAGGTTATTATTTATTATTATTTCACTGGATGACAAGCCGCAATGCGATGTTTGCTATAAAGTTCTGTCCAAGGCAAGTATGAAGCCTTCAAAATTACTCCGGCATCTGGAAACAAAACATCCGTCTTTACAAAGAAAACTATTAGAATTCTTTGAGCGTAAATCACTTATCTTGAAAAATCAACAAATGCTTTCAAAACATTGATCCCATTTGCCAGTTCTTACTTGTGCGAAAAAGCCTTCTTGTCTATGGTGGCTTTAAAAACTAAATACAGAAATCGTCTATTATCACTGGAAAATAATTTACTTATGCGTTTCCAATGTCGATCCACGCATAGAAAAACTTTTTAAGTGAAAAACAAACTCAACCGTCACATTAATTAATTAATTAACACATCTTTAGTTATTAGTTTATATATTCTTATATAAATACGTAACACTTGATTATAACTTAAAATTTATTATTTAATAAAAGGATTTTTCATATCCGTGCCGTATTGTTTTGACAGATTGCGATCCCCTCCCCCTACACCTGATCGCGACCCCCCTTGGTGTCGGGCCCCTTAGGTTGAGAAACGATGCCTTAAACTGACAAGCACGAATTTTAACTTCAAACTTTAATTTCATAAAGCATATGAAAAAAATTACTATTTATTATAAATTCTGCTCTGAGAGGAAATAATATTAACATAAAACTAAAAATGAAAAAATTTTAAGGCAAAATCTAATAAGAAAATGTTACCCTGAATTAAAAATTATAATTATATTATATGATTAGACTCATGATCCCCTATTAAAAAAAGGTTTCCTAACATTTTTGCAGAATAAGGATTAAAACAGAAAGGATCCCTTTAATAAAAATAAGTCATAAGAGTTGCGTAAAAATGTAATTCTTAACTGGTTTAAAAAATGCTTTTTTAGAAATGTTAGACCCTTTTTTTAATATAATGCAACATTTTCTTTTTACATTATGCCGAAAATTAAGGGTACCTCACTTTTGGGTTAATTTTCGATTTTTCCATTTTTTTGCCGTTCTGTAAATGAAGTTTGAATTTATGTTAATATTATTTTTTCAGACACCAAAAACTTTTTATGGAGAGTAACTTTTCTTCGCAAATTTAATAAAAGAAGTTTTCCATTTATAGACAACTTTTTCAGACACACTGTAGACTAAATGTCACAAATTATCAGAAAAATTAACCCAACCTAGGCACCGGACTTTCGGGAATCCAAAGATCTAAAGTATAAAAAACTTATAATAGTTTTAGATTTCTCCCGAGTAAGTTTGTTATGCAGGCTAGAGGAAACATGATCAGTTATAAAGTTAGATTAAAAAATGAATTTAGCTCATTCGCTCTCTCACAATTTAATCAAACTATCAAACAGCCCTTCACTTTTAAACATTATTTGCCTTTACGAACAATAGTAAAAAAAAAATACTCCAAAAGAAATACTCAAGATGTTGCTCATTGGTCACCACCGTGTGACATCATATTTCCAGTGTTTTTTAAATTTAAACTGGATTTTAATTGCCTATTTATTTATTAACAAATTATATAGTGTTTAATTATTCAATAAGGACAGAGACAAGGTTATTTAACAGTACATACAAACCTTCTTCATTTACAATTTCCATATTATCAGGCATGTAAGTTACATTATCCACAATAACATCAATGTCTTTAGGATCATGGTTGTCAATGTGCATTATCTGAAGATTTGTCGGTCCAGACTTGGAATCTAAAATAATAAAAATTCATTATTCGCTCTAAATCAGAGTCTACAACCCACAATTCCGGGCCAATTTTATGATTTAACAAACATGTTGACGATTTTAGACTACTGTACGTTTTTGCTTATGTTATACGTTTACAAGTCATTTAAATTTGTTAATAGTTACCCGTTTACCTAATAAGTGCGGAAAGTGGCACTTTTCCGCACGAGACAGCAGTTGCACGAACGACGTGAAGCGGAGGTCGAGCTAGCCGTCAAGGGCGGAAAAGACACTTTCCGCGTGTGTTAGGTACAAAATTTTTCCTACGACCGCCGCACAGTGTTCAAAATTGATGAAAACATGATCGAAATTAATTACGTCTAAATTGTAAAACCAAGCTAACTGAAAAGTTGAATTATTTGATATATACTGTAGAATGAATATAGAAAAAGAATGTTTTGGTTTTTTTTGGAAGTTTTGAATGAGGGGCGTTCTTTTCGGTTCAAACCCCTTAGAGTGTAAAATATTTTTAAAAATGTCGTAAATGTTTAAGAGCTTTAATTCCTCTGTTATTTAGCTAAGAAATGTTTTAGAAAGGCATTTAGTACGGTTTATATTCCTTATCCATTTAAGTATTGAGAGGAGGTGACTTAAATGTAAACAAGTTTTTGCTTAATTATCAGCACCTTTTTATTGTAGGTGGCAGTATTACTATTTTATTTATACAAGTATAAAAATTAAGCATCTGAGTCCTCCGATATTTCTTCCCCATCGTTTTCATCGTCGACATATTCATCCTCTTTGAGTTCAAGTTTTTCCGTTTCTGTAAGGTCTAGCAAAGGAAGCATGCTCTGGTCTATTTTTTGATGGGCTTTTTTTGAGGGCTGCAACGAAGACAGAAGTGGATCTGAACTCAATAAAAGTCTATTGAATAAGTCCTCATTGATTTTACTAGGACTGATTTTTTGTGTGTGGCTGTCACGGTATTTCCTTATGTCCTTATTTTTTGACTCCTGTGCCTCTTCTGCCAGTTCACCGATGGGCAGTAGGGCTTCCTTAATGACCACAGCACCATGCATGATATGCATGAGAATTTTATGTACTGAAGGTGGCATATAGCACCAGTTGTATAAGGATACATATAATTCTGCAGTGGCCTTACAATATTCTTCAAACTTGCCAATATTAATAGAATATCCACTATTTAACACACGCAAAATGACACCAAATCGTTGAATCAGTGTCTCATCTATACCTAAAAGAAATGGTAATATGGATTAATTATATATACCCTTAACTTGAGACATCATTATTAACCCGTAATTTGTGACGATAAAGTTGGATTTGAAAGGACTCTTCGAGCAGTGTTACCATTATCAGTGGATCCAGCTCCTTGTTTAGGTATATCCACTAGGAGTCCCATTTTACTTCTAAAGTCTTGCTGAATTTCCTTTTTTCTTGAATCATACGCGACTTTCTTCTCTTTTGGTACCTACAAAAAATATTGTGTGTACTTGTCTTACACTTTAAAATAAAACATGCTTACCTTCCAACTTTTGATTTCAAGCCTGTAAGCCACGTGTAAAAGACATTCGAAAAATCTTATATATGCGTGTAGCACTGAAAGTCCAAATTGCAGACCTTCTTGATGAATTGGGCGCGGAGATAAATCATTCATCTTCGATATTTTGACGTCACAAATGTAACATGTCATGCTGGAGGTTTCGGTCAATGCACTACATACTTTTCCATTGTAGGTTTTAAGTCGAACTTAATGGGTCCGAAATTTGAGAGGTATGGTTGTAACAGTCCTATTTGCTGCTCAATCTCCTCTTGCTCTAGCCTTGGTATTGCATCTGTCTCGTGCACCCATTGCAGTCTTATTGGACGACAGTAACTTTTAGATGACGGCGGGGGATTTTTCCACACTATTGCATTTGAACTTTCATCAATTACTCGCAGGGGTACTAAAGATGTGGTGAACAAGCCTTCCTCAGCCCTGGTGCTTTGTCCTTCTCGAATTTGCCTATACGATGTATACCCAGAAGATCCGTCAAAACCCCATTTGCAAATTAAACAAAATGTGCTTTTCTCCGATATAGTTACACATTTCATCACACTTTCACAAGTTTTGTGCAACAGGTTTTGCAGGGGAACTTCACATTTCGTCTCAGACACAAAAATGTCACTCGGGTAAAGTTGTTTTTTGACTTCCAGTATTTTATGGTATGGAGGATATAGATCGAACCCATGTTCTTTGGCTCCACGTCGTAAATCTTTGTATAGCTGTACTGTCGTATTTTTTGAAATAATTAATGCTAAGGCTTCATGTAAGGAATAGCTAGACAGGGGAACATTAGAATATTTTTGCCAACAAGTCAGAATTCTCTTTGCTCTGGTGGGCGTAGTCGTAGTTGCCTCTGTTACCAACTTTGCCGCCGACACATTTCCTTCTTCACGCAATTTCATGGTCGCAGCAAATGATATTTCTGCTGCTGTTTTTTGCCGTCGAATTTCTTCAGTCTTTCTACGTTTAATAATGTCTGAACTCTCTTCAAATGTTTTTGATGGACGACCAGCTATAATGATTGAAAACTTTAGAATTCATGTCTATAAATAAATGAATATTTCACTAACTTACCACCACTTGTAGATGCTGAACCTCCAGGAATCGCAAGTTGTTGTTGACAACGAAATACGTCATTTGGGAAAATAAGTTCCACCCGTAGCCAATCTTCATACCTTGACAAGAAGTTGCTCTCCTTCCTTCCAGCAGTTTTCCACTTTGTAAGGTAGTGCGGGAAAAACGATTGTCTCATAAAATTACTAAGCGCAGTGGTTGCAATTTCATCTCCGTTTATTAGAAAATGTTCTTTTAAGAAGTCCAAAACACGAATTTTCTTTACAGAAAGATCTTGGCCACGTGCTTCCATCATTTTTTCATGGAGATGCAGACGTGTAATTGCCATTGTCACCAAATGCCGAAAATGTACTTACTACACTTAAAAAACAAAACGCAACTCTCTTAACGCCACCAAATAGCACAAACCACACTCAAACGAAACTTTGCACAAACTAAACTTATGACCGCACTGAATACGATCTACTAAAAGACTGAATACGTTCGGTACTCGGTGCAAACAAATGCCTGCTACGCCCTGTTGCGCACCTTTGCGCAGGCAATACCATAAGTTCTTAAATTCCCTACATTGTAAACATTCATTTGCTGTATAATTCACTAATGAGCAAGCATTAGCAATAAACATGAAGCGTCAATAAAATGGCATTTCTTTAAAAATTGTATAGGATTACAAGCAGCGGATTCTACCTGAAGATAAAAACACCCTCCTTTATGTTATTCAGGTTACTTGAATCTTTAAGGTATGTACTTTTCCCTGGTATAATTATTTTTACACCAAAAATGATACCTGCAGTAGGTAACACCGAAGCAAAAGAAAAGAATTTAGCACTAAAATATGCCGTATGAAAATTTAATTAATTTTGTAGTTTTTCGTTATCAATATCTATGACCCTGACAAAGACAGAAAAGCGGTTCTTGGTAAAAAGTTGTATGATGACGCGTACAAACACATACATAAATTTCAACATTCTCAGGAAAACTTAAACTTTTTAATTACGATCACTTTTTTGCAAATTTTGAACACTGTGCGCCGGTTTACTTCAAATTAAACAAAAATTTGGAGAGAAACAAAATTTTATTATTATTAAATTGTAGAAATCGTTTATTTAAATATGAAAAACATGCAAAGAACTATTGTTTGCGTTAAATGGACATTTTTCTAAGTGAGATCCCATTTTAAAGATATTCTAATTCTTGGTTAATGCTCGGTAGCCAATGGTATAGCACTTGCCTACCAATCGAAAGTCCCGGGTTCTATTCCCGGCGGCGGCCGATCATCAGTCGCAGTTTATCCACAGCCGACTCGGTCTATAAAAAATGAGTACGGAGGGGTAAAACTATGAGGTCATAAAAGGCCGTCAAAACATAATTACGGCCACATACCGTTAGGATCTAGTAATACCAACTGTACCTGCCACGTCCTAAGGCGTGTAATACTGTAAAAGGGAGACCATTATTTATTAGTGCTCTGTTCATTTACGAACTTTCAAGTAACTGCCTTGGCTTTTTTCAAATGACGGTTATTTAAAGTTGTCATTACGCTATGTGGTAAAATAAAATTTAAAGCAACATTTTCACTATTTAGTAAGAAAAAACGCATAAATATCTAAAACAACAACTTTTAGCTACATGCCACGCAGGGTATTAAATCATATAATATATGGTCCTGCTTTTGTTGCCAATCAACAGTTTGGCTGGGTACTCGGAAAGTTGTGAGGTGACACCAGATTATTTTAAGTTTTCTTTTCATCAAGTAATTTCAATGCTATGGAATTTGGCGTATTATCGCAAAGTAGGCTATCTTTTTTTCTCGCTCACACATATATTTCGCAGGAAAAAGTATTAAGGACATTTTATTAAGTTAGGTAATATATAACAATTTTTAAGCTAAAATGTTGACACGTTTTTTAACGCGTTTTTATTATCGTGACTTGTAACATTGTAATGGAATCTTACAACTCACTTTTCACCCACTTCTAATTATTGTCGTATCGATTTGAAACTTCGCAAACTTATGCAATTCCGGTGACAATACAATACGTTTTTTTTTCATTAACAAAAAATATACAGCATGTCTTCGAAATAGTAAAATTTGAATTACTGATTTTACGAAAAAAAGAGTCTCTTTGTAAAAAGTTCTGCATCGTGAGAAAATAGCATTGCCATTCAAAAATTTCATCTAGTACATACAGGGTGGCTCAAAAATGAAAGTCCTAAACCACGTGAAGCTAAAAAGTCAAAATCGTTATTTAAAGGTAAACTGTCACTGCATACAGTAATATGCTTTTTTCATTACAAAAACATACAGCGTGTCTTCGAAATGGAAAAATTTTTATTATTGATTTTACGAAAAAAAAGTCTATAAAAATCTCTGCATCGTGAGAAAATAGCATTGCCACTCAAAAATTTCATCTATACATACAGGGTGGCTCAAAAACGAAAAAGTCCTAAACCACGTGAAACCAAAAAGACAAAATCGTTATTTAAAGGTAAACTGCCACTGCAAATGAAACTACTAGAGTTAATTGTTTTTATGTTAGTGAATTAAGTTTGGAACATACAGGAGGTCCCAAAAATAAAATATATTTTTTTTAATATCGCCTTTACAGAAAAAGTATATCTTCATAAAAAGTTCTACATTGTGAAAAAGCGCATGGTTATTCAAATAATTTATCTAGGGCATACAGGATGACTAAAAATTTTAACTGAAATTGTGACTTTCAGCTTCTTGGCCCACCCTGTATTGTCCTTCATAAAGTTCTTGAATAACCATGCTTTTTTTACAATGTAGAACTTTTTATGAAGATACAGGTACTTTTTTTGTAAAGTCGGTAATAAAAAAATTAATTTTATTTTTGAGACCTCGTGTATGTTCCAAACCTAATTCACTAAAAAAAGAAAAAACACGCTTTTATAAGTAGCGCACTAAAAAGTGAAAAATAAGTTATAGATTAAAAAACTAAAAAACACGCTTTTATGAGTAGCGCACTAAAAAGTTAAAAATAAATATTTTCCTTTTATAGTTAACAGAAAATTGGGATGTGCAGTGCGCGCATCGTTCGAAAAGTAAAGCAACTTACAACTGCGCCTCCCTTTACTCCGCACACATGCATACTCCGGTTTTCTGTTAACTTGTATAGCTATAAAACATTTGACCTTGACATAGATAATTAAATTTAAAAGCGTGGGGCGCAGTTATATAGCGGTCTAGGCATAATAAGCAAAATGTCATGTATGCCTAGACCGCTATACATATATGAAGTGCGCCCTACGCTTTTAAATTTAACTACCTATTTAAAGACCAAATGTTTTATAGCTGTACAAGTTAACAGAAAACCGGGGTATGCATGTGTGCGGAGTAAAGGGAGGCGCAGTTTATAAGTTGCTTTACTTTTCGCACACCTCGGTTTTCTGTTAACTATAAAACGAAAATGTTTATTTTTAACTTTTTAGTGCGCTACTCATCAAAGCGTGTTTTTTAATTTTTTTAACTATAATTTATTTATCAGTCAACTACCCTCGCGTAAAATTCCTGGGAAAACCTAATGATGACATATTAAGATAGACCGCGACTAATCTACAAAAAAGCTGGGAAAACCTAATAATGACAATGACATATTAAGACAGACCGCTACTAGTCTACAAAAAAAGCCGATTAGCCCAAACAAAGCCCAATCAAACCCAACCCAACCTGAGTGGTTAACCAGATTTGACAACGGTACACAGCCTAACATTGCTTTATTTAAAACCAAGGTTATCTTTCAACTGAAAGCTTCTTTCTTAAAATGTGACAAGTGAAGTTTATCCCTCGGTATAAAAGTCAATTCTGACAATTTGGCTTAAGAAGCTTAAAGCCGCCTATAGCAGCGTTTTTCGACTTTTTAAACCTGCGGTCCGGCGAAAATAGAAAAAATATTTCGCGGACCGGCTGACCGATAAGACAGAAATAAAGACAAATATAGATGGTATCTTATATATTGAATCTAATGTTATAAAATTACAATTTTTAGTGCGACATCTGCTGCTGCTTTTTTGTTAGAAAATTTAATATACGTGGATGTAGCATTGTTTCTGAGAGACGAAGCTCTGCATTAACATTCATTCGATTTTTCTGTTTAGTTTTTATTACAGGTATGGCTGAGAAAGTCCTTTTACACAAATAGGAAATCGAAAAAATGACCAACAATTTGATAGCTTTGTAACTCAGAGATGGATATTCTTTTTCCAGTGATATCCAAAATTTAGACAATGATAGCATTTTATGTCTGGACACCAGAGTGACATCACTCTACTAGATGAGCTTTTCTTTTTCACGAGTATCAAGTGGGCTTGATTTTATATCTTCCAAGGGATTATTAATCCAGAGGTTACCTTTACGAGGATCCTCATTTTCAGGGAAATAATTATTATTAGTCTTTTCAGCTAATGCCCTTAAATGTTGACTTAATATATTAGATATGACTTTCTGGTTGCCATCGGTAGCATTCAAAAATTCTCCCAAAACTGAAAACATTTCTATATCGTCCTATTGTATGCGACTATCCCAGGAGCCAACTTCCTTTTGAACGCATCCATTCTATTTCTCGATGTAAAAATATTTGTACAAGATCCCTGTAGTGAAATATTGAGTTCATTACGAAGGCTAACTATATATTTGCCATATACGCAAGCTTAGCCATCCATTCCTCATTCAACAACGGCTCTACTAGGTCAGATTTTCGATCTCGCAGGAACTGCTTTACTTCTTCCCTCAGTTCGAAAAGGCATGCAAGAATCCTTCCACTCGATAACCACCTTACGTCTTTATGGAGAAGGAAATGTTGGTGATGTGAGTCCACACTCTCGTCACTCACAAAGTGTCGTGAATCGAAAACACTTGTTTTCGACAGAAATTAAATTTATCTACATCTAATTTTTCAAAAATATTTTATCAGCAATAAATAAAAAACTTCTAATAATTTTAATGTGTTCATATTATGTAGTGTAGTAACTTTTCAACAATGTTTTTAGATCTGTTGTGTATAGTCTTTGTTCATAAAAGTTTTCAAATTAATATCTATTTTTAGTCTTTTTAGACGCTTATTGGGACGTTGTCTTATAAACATAATTCTATTTTAATCCATTATTATCGAGGTTGTCATACTCGTTGTTAAGTGCAGCGTTCCGCTCGGCCCGCAACAATGTAGTGCAAAAATCATGTAGTAGGCTACATGATTCCGTCGAAATTTTACGCCGACCAGCAGGAAATTTCTGCGGACCGGCACCGGTCCGCACCATTGGTCAAAGAACACTGGGCTATAGCAAAAAAAGGACCCAGTATACTTGGCATTATTACACTTATTACTTAGGATAGATAGGTACTGATTGTTTTTAAATGTGTATCTTCTTTGATAATTTCAAGGACGCTATTTTTGGTTTATTTTTTGTAATTTGTTACTGATAAAAAAAAACTAACAAAATAGATGCAGTGTCCCTGCAGTTGTCATAAACAGATTTTACTTTTGAATAAGTTTTAAGAAACCTGACCAACAATCTAGCACCGATAAACACAACTTTATCAGTAAGCTAGTAACCATAGAAACATCAATCAAAATAATAGAAAATTTGATTAAAAAACAAATTAAGCTTTGGCTAAGTACTCAGCTAAGCACTAATTATAATTAATCCAACATTAGTTTACTTGGCAAATACGGACAAGATCAGGTTAATTAGGTACTGCTTGTTTAAGTTTTTAGCCAGTATTACGAATCACTATTCTTGATGGTTGTGCCTAATGGTTACTAGCCTACAGCTAAAGCTGCATCGGGCGATAAGTATTTTCTATTAAAATTACCACTACCCGAGGCACTATGATCAATGTCTTTCCAAGGAATTAGTAGGTTTGAAATAACAAAAATACAATTGAAATCACAGTTTAATAAACAGATAGGAACTAAACTAAAATAATAATAAACTTTATTTGGCACAATGGCCCAAATGGCTAATGACCGTAGTCTTCCTGCCAGTTACAATTAGAATTATAATGTACGAAATAAAACTGTTAAATAACAAAAAAGACAAATAAATAATATATGTATATAGATAACTTAACTAAACTAGAATAATTTGAAATTGTTAAACAAAAATACTTTCTCATACCCTTTACTGATTAGGTATATTAAAATTATCTCTACCTATTGTTTCATTAGGGCCGGCCCTGTTTAAAGTTCTTGCAAATTTGCCAGGTTTTATTACAGCCGGTGTTGATAATCGTTTATTGCAGGCAATAGGTTAATGAAAGAACTTGAAACGAGCTTTACAGTGCATCTATTTTGTTAGTTTCAGTAGCTATCTTTTAGAATGATAGGTCACCAAAAAATAGCTGAAAATTTGCATGGATTTTCATGTAAGGTTGTTTGTGGTAAGGGTTGTTAAGGATGCAAGTTAAATCACACAAGTCGAGTTAACTACTTTTACCAAGAATAAAGGTATGTTTGTTCATCTTTTAACTATGCATGTATAGGGTTGCCATATTTAGCTTACAAAAAACGAGGACACTGTGCGGCGCCAACTATTGTGTTTGAACTAAACTGTCAATGTTGATTGATACAAAGTCTAGAGAATAAAAGAATAGAGAATTGCAGGATATGGGTAGGTTTAAAAAGAGGACATTTGTTAGAAAAAAAAGTGTAAAGGACAAAAATTTGATCTTTAGAAACAGGAAATGTTTGGTTAAAATAGGACGGGTGGTAACTCTACACCTACACGATATAGATAAGGTGTCTTTCTTAGAGTATGTTCTGAAAGTTACCAAACAGTAACCAGTACTTACCAGTATGGTTGAGAGAATCTTTTTTCAGGAACAACTCTACCCCTGATCATATACGGGACCCAAAGTCATCAAGATGGTTACTTTCAGAGAACATACCCTAAAGTTAGTAGGGAACTGCCTTTATTGTTGACTCAAATTAAGAACGTGGGGTCCTCTTCAGCCGATAAGCTATAATGGAAAAGTGTTACTGGTATCTTTGGCAATTGTATTGTCTAGTAAGCTCTTCTTCCCCGTTAAAAATCAGCCGATTGCAGCTGGCTTCCTTAATTTGAGTCATCAATAGAAAATAAGCACTCATCCCTGCTTTAAGCACACTCCCATTGAGCATGTTTACTCATATAATATAACTTTTAACTCAAAACTTAGGTTTATCTCGTAACTAAATGTTATTAAAGCATAATGAAAACCAGGTGTCAGGCCTTAGGCAATCAAGGAGCAAGTTGGATATTGCACTATTTTAAAACTTACTTAAATACTTTTCTACTGTTGACCTATCTGGAGTAACAGTTCCATCTTCACCAACCAACAATAACAAGCTGTCACTAATCGCATCATCAGTAACATCTGTTACCTTAACAACACTATTGGCCATTTTAACATACCTTTTGGGCACAAGGTGAAGCCCTAAAATATAAGATTATTTTACTATTTGTTAGCCAATAAATCGATTTAAACAAAATAGTTATGCAAACTGAAAACTTAAACATGTGAATCTACTTTGCTCAAAATGCAAATGGAAAAAAATAATGAAATGCAAATGTATCGGCTTTTTGGATTTTTAAGCTTGATGGCGAGGACTCTTAAATAAAAGATAAATGGAAACCAAAAAAAACAAAGATAAATGCTGGTTCAATACTTTATTGTATACAAAAGAAAATTTAAGTATTCTCTATATCTATATCTTGCTATTAATACAGGGAACATATACAAATTATAATGTAGCCACATCGACCACCACAAAACCAAATAAACGTTGGCTTCCTCAGAGATTAATGTTGTGGAAGGCGAACTGGAATTTGAGAAATGTAGTTGTTTACTAATTTATCACCACTCACTTTAGATTTTTCTGCACTTTTCACTTGTTTAAAATATTGTAGGTTCCCTGATTTCTTTTTGGTTGTATTGGAAAATCCAATTAAACTCAAATATTTTTGAAAATATCAGTTTCTCTTTGATAAAACGATAATTCCTCCATTTTGTCCGAACAACACGCTATATTCAATTGTCATAACTGTCAATGTCAGTTATCGATCGAGAAAGTAGGGCCAGTGCTATCGATTAAACAGAGCACAGTTTTATCGATAATTTAAAGGCGTCGACACTCCCATCTAGAAAAATTGGGGATGAAGCCGGTGTCCCATGTGCGGAATTAAGGACGGAGGCGGAACGCAAAAAGCGATTTCTGCCAAAATATCAGACGAGTTTTGACACAACACAAAGAAACATAACCCAATTTGTTAATTATTGCCTCTTGGAATATTATTGCCATTTGGTTTGGTCAATTTTTCTTCACAAATAGCCGTTAGGTCATAGGTGTAATTAGTTTGGTGTCCATGGCAGAGGAAATGGATATGTTGTGTTAAATTTTATGATCAAATAAATTTTTAAAATTTTTTTAAGTTTCTCAGTTGCCTTTTCTGTATCGTAAATCGTTCGGGAAGGTTCTTGTTTTTTTTTTAATGTAACCTTTTATTTTAGTATTAAAAGACAATTACTGTTAATGCCCATCGTTGACAATTTAAGAAAAAGTAAATACAATGGATAACAACTAACCGACAGCTTTTAGTTAAGTTTATGTTATATGACTGTTTGTCTGCTTGACTCATATCTTCAGCCAAAAAAGTGCGGACATGAGATATGTTCCGCTAAAAATTGCGCATTTATTTCTACGTATTTCCGTCTTTAATTCCGCACGTGGGACGTCAGCTTTAGGGTTGCGTTCATCTACAAAAAGCAATAAAATCCAATTCTCTAGAAAGAATCCCCTTTGTCAGTTTTGGAATCCGAATCATAGTGTTTGCCAAGTTAGACATGCACTGTCGTGTAAGAATCATCCAAGAGTTCCACACTATAACATAGCATCGTTCGTAGAACAGTGAATAGTAAGGGCGTGTACCGTTGTCAACTTCGGTTACGGTTTTGTGTCCCGTAAGTATCGGTAATCAGAAAAGTTGGCAGATTGGAAACGCAATATCTGTCATTAATGTGACCGAAGAAACCGAGCGGTTAACCAGGTTTGACAACGGTACACAGCCTTAATATGAGAATATGTCAATCAATAATCAATCATTACAACGCATTACTGCACCTAGCCCGTCTAGCCGTGGGTGGGCCATTGACTGTACTTGGCTAATCCACCAGTGGACGGACAGCGGATCTCCAAATAAGGTACTGCGCCCTGTACTGTAATGCCGCTCATGGCAGTCATGTCATCAAGATTGACAGGAACTCTACTAGTGTTGGGATCACTCTAGTGAAAAAGCACTCGATCACTCGGTTATTGCTATCATCGACATCACCCGATTATTAAAGCCACTACCGAGTTATAAGTTTGAGTGAAAACTTGGTGAAAACCGTCGCTCGTAATTGTCCACCGAACGCCGCACCACCGAAATTTACCTACTACCGAGTTAAATCACTCGATTCTCGATCGTCGCGTCGCACGCAAAGCCACTCCCAATCCGGTCGGAATCTGTTCGTCTTTGTCTTGCTTGTTAGAAAATAATTGAAGGTTTCAAGGAAAGGTTAATTCAATCATTAGAAGCGTCGAATCGAAACTGAAACAAGTGAAAAATCGCTCGAATGATCCTGCGATGCTTACATCGGAATTATGAGTGAAAAATCACTCGAGTGATCACTCGGTTATTGAAATCACTCGAGTACCGATTACTCGGATATTTAAATTCATCGGTTTTCCCAACACTAATATAGATTTTAAATCAGTGACCTCCTCATGACTACGTCACCTTATTTGGCAACGTTGCTCCATATACTCAATGTTTAACCTAAAAATCAAAGTATTAAGATTAAATAAGACAGTGTTGCCCAATGGTCTGACTAGGTCATGACTTGATCGCTGATTTAAAAATGGCTTAAACTCTACGCAGACCGAATTCGCGGACCGAAAGACTCGAATTTTCGGACAGCGGTCGATAAATTTTGTTTTCCTACCCAACCTATGAAATTGAGAAAAGCACGGTTAACTTGGCTAAAAAGTGCCTTATATCACACGCGTGTTGAAAAGTACTTTTTGTAATTCAGTTATGAAATGTCACCTTTTTTGACATTGATTTTCATTGTCAAATGTGGCTCATTTTGAAACAAGTTGTAATATGATGTCATTTTAACACTCATGTTCCAATAAGTATTGTTATCAAAGCTATTTCCATTGAAACAAAAAATGCTTTTAACATTATTTCAGTCTAAATGGAATTTAAAGAAATCAAATATTTTTTGTAATAATTGTTCGTAATAATAACTGAATTACAAAAAATATTGTATGAGGCACGATGCAAAATAGATTCTTTTTCTTTTTTGCACACGATGTGTTGAACCACTCGCTGCGCTCGTGGTTCAATCTCCACATGTAGTGCAAAAAAGTCGCTCATTTTGCAACTTGTTTCATAAATAACTATTTCAACACATGTGTTGAAAAGTACTTGTCAACATGACGTTTGAACAGATGGTGCCAATTTCATTTTTTTTTATTTTCAACACGTATGTTGAAATGTTTTTCAGCACACGTGTTGAAAGTGGGGGTATTAAATAAACACAGAAATTGGGTTTTTTTGGTAAATATTTTTGTGGTCGTTGGAAAAATATTGTACATTACTCGTGTGAAAGTAATTTTCGCACACCCGTGGGATTATCGCACTCGGCTATATCGCCACATTTCCAACATTTCCACTCGTGTGAAAAATATCACTTTCAACACTTGTTATGTAATATACTATACTTCACTGTACTCCACATGCCACCGACCTCGATCGAAATAAGCATCAACCGTTAAGTTTAGTTCAGTTTGAATCGATCTTTTCAGTGATGGTGAGCAAATCCATTAGTTCAGGTTGATGAATCGATCTTTTGAACTAGTTTGATCGTGAACTACACACCTCTACTGGAGCAGCCACCAGTGGCGACCGGTAAAATTTCAAAGTTTTATATCTCTGTTCCTACTTACAGGGCCCGTACCTTAGATGAATATCTCTGTTCCTACTTACAGGGCCCGTACCTTAGATGAGGGAAAGAGAGAGGATACCGCGCATGCCATTAAACCAATGAGCAGAAACTGTTACGCTTTTCGAGCGGCGGCCATTGTTTATGTGGCAAACAAACAAAACGCATCGAAAGTTTATTTTGCGAATTTATATCAGTAAAGTGAAGGTGAGAAGTGAAGTATATTAAATTTCATCATGGTGAACTGTTCAGCATATTGTTGTAAAAGTCGAAGTGAGAAGAAAGAGCCTGGAATATCATTTCACAGGTAAAAACTAATAGAGATGCTTTTGTCCCTTTTAGTTTATGTTTAAATTTTGGATATAAAGCCTAGTCTTTGAGTTATTTCTTTATAATATGTTAAAGTATGATCAAAAATGTAACAATAGGCAAAATTTTATCTAAGTATTTAGTTACTTTTAGCAGTGGCGCAGCCACGGGGGGGGTTGTTGGGGTTAAACCCCCCCCCCCCCCCAAAAGGCCTAAAGATTACCCTACCTATTTCCCAAATTAACGAAAATAAAGCAATATTTGTCAAAATTTTTTGTCAAAACCCCCCCCAGAGCGTCTTTGTCAAAATTTTTTGTCAAACCCCCCCCCCCCCCCCCCAGAGCGTATTCCTGGCCGCGCCACTGACTTTTAGTCAGAATTATGTATTTAAACTCAGGTTCTTTGGTGAAACACGCCTTGTGTTCATAGGCGTACCTAATGTACTGTTATAAAATTATAAATTTTCTTTGAAAGAAATTTTAAATATTTTAAAATGTGTAAAAGAATACATGTTTCGTTGTAAAAAAGGGTAACTAAAGAAAAATAAAAGAGGGAAAAAAAGGACGAGTAATACCTACCTACTTAAGTAATTAACTTTTTCTTTCAGTTTTCCTAGAGAGTGAGAGCAATGCAAAAAGTGGATAGAAAACATGAAAGTAGATGATTGGATGCCCTCAAAATATGATCGCCTTTGTTCAAAACACTTTGAAAAGCATTGGTTCTACAAAAGTAACTCGCAGTCAAGAGTTCGTTTACTGAATGAAGAAGCAGTTCCAACATTATTTTCTGAGCTTCCACACTATCTGCAGTCAAAGAAGATATTTTTAGTTGTAAAGTATAAAAGCTTTTTTAAAAAAAAATATTTTTTTCATTTAGTTGAAGTAAAACTGTTTGTTTTTGTAGACAAGAAAGAGAGCATGTAGTCCACAACCAGGCCCTTCAAATGAGCCTACATTGCCTGTAGCAGATCCTGAAGCCACGAAAGAAGTCATTAAGAAAACAGCTTTTCCGTGAGGTTGCTAAAAGCAAAGCAAAAACCAGAAAAATTCGGGTATTAACTCAGTCTTTAAAAAGATATAAAAAAAAATTGTTTCTTTAAAGCAAATGGTACAAACTTTACAAAAAAATAATTTATTAGATAATGAAAAAGCAATGCTATTAGGGAATATAACATCTGTAACTAAAGAAATGTTAGAAAGAAAAATTGGGAAAAAAAGAACATATTCGCCAGAATTACGGAAATTTGCTCTCACTTTAAATTTTTTTTCTCCCAAGGCATACAATTATGTAAGAAGTGTTTTTGATATTTGCTTACCACACTGTAGTACACTCATTTGCAAAATATTAATGCTGCCCCAGGCTTCACATTTACTGTATTACTTATGTTTATATTTGCGTTTTCTGTATACTTATATATTATAATTATTATCCTTTAATTACTTTTGATGCTGTAAAATAGTTTGTCTTTTATGTTTGTATGTAGTTTTACATTTTTTGTGTTTAACAAAATGACAAGTACTTAATTTATTTCAAATTAATAAAAATTTGTTTTGCATTTGTGTTTCTTATTATATTAAGCTAAACCAGATTTTTCACAAACAACGAAAAATAATCAATATCTGAAAAAAAAAAACCTATTTAACCATGTAAATGTTTTTCAACTAATTCTTATTTTATACAGTTCATTTCTGGTTCTATAAGTCAACAACTTGCAAGTATCCATAACAAAAACATACTATTAGTTTAAACTAAAATGTAACTTTTAGGTTGCAATAAAACTGCCATCGTCATTAAAACAACTTTATTTTTAATAAATTATATCAATATGACCGTATTTAAAATCCTCGTTTACTCCTTTTGCGCGATACGCCACTGGAGAGACCTTGCTGTTTTGGCCGGCCATGATATATGTGGCAGTCGGTACGGCAGGCATCGTTACGCGTCCTCTCCTCTCTCTTTCCCTTGTCTAAGGTCCGTACCAAATTTAATTCGCGTCTACAGGGACCCCGCAATTTCGGCTGATTGGCTTCTTCCCGTTTGAAGCTATCAGTTTGCGTTGTTAACAAGTTTGCCGATTTTGTAGCATCAGCCGCATAGTCCAGGTCCAGTGGTTAAAGGATTCCAGGCGTTGGTTAGATTCCGTGCCCGGACGGAACTTTTTTTTTTAACTTTTGTCATTTAAAATACACAAGATTAGGAAATCGGCTCTAAAAGGTGTATTGGAAACGGGTTAGCACTCTTTCCTATATGTGAACGCCTTGTTTTGTCTTTTTTTAAAGGTCCCGAGCAAAAAATTAATCGTGTCTAGTTACCTTAACCTAAAAATTGTTTTGTTTGAGAAATAATATAATGTCTTCTTGTGGTCATGGAGTTGAGAAATACGTTCTCGGACAGGTTTGCTCAGTTCTAGGGTTGCTCAGGATCATTTTTGGTACTTTTTAAAGGTTCCGAGCAAAAAATTAATCGGGTCAAGACAAATGTCAAGAAGACAATCAGCCGAAATTCCGGGGTCCCTGTAGACGCGAGTCCAAATTTAGGGTTAATAGTGAGCCCCCCCCTGGAAAAAAAAAAATGAACACGTTTGGGTATTTTATTTATTAGTTTTTCTAAACAAATTTTCCATCATTTTGTCGAGAAATTTTAAGAGAAAAAAATGTGTTGGTAGAAAATTATAGTCATTTGATTTTTTTAAAATCGTATTTTAGGTTAAAACAAATTAAGCTATAACTTTCTACTAGCACATTTTTTCCCTAAAATATAAAAATTCTCTATTAAATGATGTAAAATTTGTTTAGTAAAAATAATAAATAAAATACCTGAACGTGTTCATTTTTTTCCCAGGGGAAGGGTTGAGCAAAAGTCCAACTATTTTTCGCAAATTACAAAAAGTTTTTTTTCTTTACCTAAACATTCCCAGTGGGCTCAGTATTAAAACCCTAAATATGGTACGACTCCTGTAAGTAGGAACAGGGACATATACAACTTTGAAATTTCACCAGGCTTACAACGGTATGCTACCCTATAAGGGATTTTTTGGCGAGATAAACGGTTATATGTAAATGACCGCTGCGGTCTTTTAATAATGACGTCATAATCGCGGTTTTTTAAAATCGCTAAAATGACACGGTTTTTTCATTTGTTTATAAAACCATCTGTCAAGTTTTATTTCTCGTTTGTTGGTTTTGTTTTATTGTACTAGACTGACTAGTGTTTACTGACTGCAATGTATTAATATAATTACTAGCAGCACAAGGCACAATTATTAACTAAAAAAAAACATGCAAAACAAATTGAGGTTAAATAATAATTATAAAATAACAAAACGTGTCATTTTACTTATTAATAATTAATTTGACTATTTACTTACCGTTTAGCAACTCCATGACAGTAGCCAAACCTGTTACCAGCTTTATGCGCCCGCAGACTTTTTTCTCAGGTGGGGCAAAATAAAAAATATATATATTTTTACAAATTTTATTACTAATAATTAAAAAGGATGACAATCTCAGGGGGGCCCTGGCCCCTCCCTGCGGGCGCCCATCCCTGCCTCTAAAGCTGACCGAGTATTCATACTCTTCATTTCCTCTGTCTCTGTAATGGATTGTTAGCTTCTCTTTCTGGAGCAATTTGCCAGTGTTCATTTTCCATTTTTGTGGATGCATTTTTGGCACAGGTACAGACACAGACACAGGACTAGATCACTGCACAGGACTCCACAAGTCGTTTTTTTTAGACTATGTACGTTGAAAAATGGCGAATTTGGCTCTTAATGTCAAATTTAACCGGTGATGGCTTTTTATCAACAACTTGCACCTTGTTGAATAAATTAAAAGACCGTTTTTAAAACGATGACGTCAGCAATGGCGTCATTTGAAAGACCGCTTTGTCGCGAAAACGGACCGGTATCAGATACCGCTCCAAAATTTAAAACCGTTTATCTCGCCAAAAAATCCCTATAGTAATTTTCAGATGGCTTTGGTCATGGTTGCGGTTGACATTTAAACAATGGATTACACTTCATTTGTCAACCGAGTGGTTGACAAATGATGCTTAACCCATTGTTTAAATGTCAACCGCAACCATGACCAAAGCCATCTGAAAACGTCTTATGAATCAAAACACGTCGTGTCTGCACAGATGACATTACTTCCAGGGAACATCAAAGGCTGTGTACCGTTGTCAAACCTGGTTAACCGCATCGGTTTCTTCGGTGACATTAATGACAGATATTGCGTTTCCAATCTGTCAACTTTTCAGATTACCGATACTTACGGGACACAAAACCGTAACCTTAGTTGACAACGGTACACGCCCAAAGTGACGGCCGCTTGATTAATGCTTTCTTCTTTCTTCACCTGTTATTGGCCCTCGTCCATGGGACAGGTTGGCCAGCTCTCCACCCGGTCCGGCGCTTAACCAGAGCCCTAGCTATCCTTAGGGATGGCTTACACGTTACCCAGTTTGGGTGGTAATTCCCTTAGAATCTCCGATTTGTCGGGTATGTACCCTCGGAGATTCCGAATACAAACAATAACAATGATAAAAAATGACAAAACGTCAATGTTTTCGGTTTGGCACAATTGAGGTTATGGAGTTTCCCGCCTCTGGTAGACTCTATTGCGCATGACCTTTTCTTTAAGCCACACTTCCGCCCTACGCTCCTCCCACAACAAGACATGGCCGTCACATGTCCACCTTGTGTGGATGAAAAAACGCAGCACGAACAGGGATTTTAGGCCTCATCGCTCACCCCCCTTGGATTTGGTAAAGACTCCCCTCAACAGGCCGTGGAGCTTCCCTTCGTATTCCGTCACAAAACACTCTACTCACCGCTTCTAGGTGATCTAACCCGAAATCTAACTATGTAGTCGACCGAGAGATGTTAACGCAACGGAAGCCAAAGGCAAACTCCCTTGATTAATGCAAAATCCCTCGCAATGACGTCAAAATGGGAGGATCCTGGCCAGTCGATCGACGCATCGGCATACCGCTGGTATCGTGATAACGATGTTCAAACTAAACCCTGGTCAGAATCTGGATCTGGAGTTAAACACGATTAGAACGCCAAACATGACAATTCCATTGGTTGAAACAGATCACCTGACGAGTTAATCCTGATTAGATGTTAATCCGCCATCGGTGCAAGATGGTAAGTAGTCTAAAATCGAATCTGTAGCTGCGCGGTAAGTTGCTTAATCTCAAGACGCACGACTAAGGTTGGTCCATGATGTAAATAGGGCTTCATTTTGCGGGAAATTTCGATTTGCGCTGTAGCCGTGACTGAGGGCGTGTACCGTTGTCAACTTCGGTTACGGTCTTGTGTCCCGTAAGTATCGGTAATCTGAAAAGTTGACAGATTGGAAACGCAATATCTGTCATTAATGTCACCGAAGAAACCGAGCGGTTAACCAGGTTTGACAACGGTACACAGCCTTAGTACCGTTGGCCCGGTTGGCCGTGACTGCATCAAGTTTTGCCTGTGGATAAACTCAATCGGAAAATTTCTGTTGTGCTATTGCTACGTTAATACAGAAAATAGATACGACCAATAAAATTTCCCGCCAAGATTTATTTTAAAGGTTAGGATATTAAGGATATAATAACAAAAATAATAAGTAAGTAAACAGTTCTTAGTTACAAGTTTGATAGATTTTGATGTTGTTTACAACATTTACCCATTGTAGTTAATAAGAATCGGCCACAATGAACATGCCATCAATTTCATGCAGTCCCCAAAATCAGCTTTCACAGAGACGATCTCAACTGCTGCCTAATCTTGAAGATTTTAAAAAAGCAATTTTAGAAGCGGGTATTATCTTTAATATCAATTCTGATCAGCCTCATTTTTTGGTTAAAGAGCAAGCATTAGTTGTACGTGACTTAACAAAATATTTGGAAACTGGAGAATCTCATGAGAAAATATCAAGTTTTATGATAGGATTAAAGACTTACTGTAAAAAAGAAAAACATTTTAAAAAGTTTTTAACGCCCACGCAGTTTAAATCATCAACTGACAGTAACAAAATTGTACATCAGGATAGTCTTTTTTGGTAAGTGATTTCTAAAATGATTGCACGATTTTTAAAACATTCTTTATTAATAGTTTCTAACATAGTTTTAAATTTGCCACTAGCAAAAGTTTAATGTTTCTTAAATTCGCGTTGTTGGCAGTTGTTATACTGCTGATTTTAAAGAGGCATAAATGCCAGACTTCTAAAAATCATTTAAGTACAATGCAACTAATTCCCCTATAGTAATGCCACTTATTCCTGGGTTAAATTTGCTGATTTCAAAACGAACTAATTCTACAAATTTCAGAACTAATTTGTACCAGTTTTAATATTAATGCCATTAAGTCCAGTAATTTCAGAAAGCTGAGCATTTTAATTCCTCCACGGCTTATATATATCAATTTAATTATTTTACCTCTTGTGCTTTTACCACTTTCTTGTATTGTAAATTATCCGATTTGCTATAAAATGTTTATTGTTGATTGTTCTAGAAGTGAATCATCCTATTTCCTTGCAAAAACAATTAAGTAAAACAATTAATTTAAAAAATCAGGGTTTAGGTACTAAAATAAGTAGCTATAGGTACGAGTTGTACTTAAGAAAGTTTATTATTATTTGTACTGTAAACCTATTTATAAAGAAATTAACCATATTCCAGTACCGTGCTTGTCCCTGTCATGAGTTGCAATAATGTAATAATATATAATAAACAAATAATTTACACTTGTACTCATGCACATTAAAATGATTTGTACACAAATCAAAAAAAATTGTACAGGGTGTTCAATTTTCGACACTTTTGCAGGGTAGATATCTCAGTTATCTTTAAAGATAGTGTTGCGGTTTTCGCAATACTGTGCCACTTTTTCGTAAAATGTATGATGCTACAAACAGAATATTAATTTAATAGCAACCTTCGTTTCTGATATACTGGGCGATTTTAAAAATGTATCATTTACAAGCACCCCTCATATCTCAGTTGCCTTTTAACTTATCGGTAAGGTAAAAAACTGATTATTATGTAGATTTTTGCGTAGAATCCAGTGGCGTAGTCAATTTAAAAAATGGAACCAAAGTACACCCTGTATATTTTGTTTTCGTTCAATTGCTTTTTCCATAAGCTTTTTAAAAACATATAATTGTTGGTATATATCTTTTGGAATAACTTCCGAATTTTACAATTAAAAAAAAAACCTATAATATTTCATAGTAGGCCGTGATTAATGATTTCAAAACTAACATTGAGGTTTATTTTAAAAATTTTAAATCCCAATAACATAACTATGGAGCACTTGAAGGGAGGAGACCGATCGCAATACGTTGGCCGCGGTCTCAAATTTGCATTGGTAATTCAGCTTTACGATTTCGCCGCAAGGGGCGCATGTGTTCGAAGTGATGTTTCAAATACATGGATTCTTATGGGCGCGATAACTATTTTTATTTAAATTAGTTTATTTTATTTTCTTAGAGGAACAAATAACAAATTTTATGCGAAGTTAAATCTACTTTGTCCCACTTATTGGAACACCCAACCTGTATGTAGTTCCAACGATGCTTGGTTTTTAAAATACAGGTTATTAAACATTCTAGCCACAAAAAACGTTTTTTTTAAACAACTGCACAACTCTATTAATATAATATTTTTTTATTATTCCGATATAGAATCACAAAAAAACACAAATTAAAAAAATATATTTATTTAAGTATATTCTTTATTACAAAATTGTTACTCAAGTATAAAATTCCAGTAAGATTGTACAGTTAGCTAATTTTTGGTCAGGGATGAATCCCATCCCCTCATCTTTCATTAGCTTTTTTACAATTTTGATTGTTTTCTTTAACATTTGTTTACAACTGCTCTTTGCCATTGTTGAGAAATTATGGGGTCCTAATAAGAACATGTATAAAAAAAAATAATTGTACATTAAAATGTGACTGTGATTTTTGTAATTACCTTATTATTATTATACCGTACAATTATACTGTTGCTACATTTCCGCCATAAACATAACTGAATCAAACATTGAATACAAAAATTCACTGTCCAAACAAATTTAGATAAAACAGGAACAAGATGTTTTTTAGTAAATTTAAAATGTAAATGTAAAAAATCTTTGTTTATGTTTTATAAATCACAAAAGTTGCTCAAAACTGTTACCGTTTTCTCTAACACAAAACTCGCAAATTTTACTTATTCGTCGTATGGCATTTAAAAGTATGATCGATCGTCCCTGCAAATTTTGTCCTATAGTGCGATGTCGAGACTTGTAAACTTTATTTTGTAAGTAACCTCACAAAAAAGTCAAGGATGGATAGGTCGGGTGGTCGTGCTAGTCCGTTGGTTCCTATTTATTTTTCAGGAAAATTATCTTCTAAAAAAGGCGTATAATTCCGGCATTATGGGCAGGCGCCCCATCCTGTTGGAAATATTAATTTAAGTAGTCCAAAGGAACATCATCTAGCAATTCAGGTACAACATCTTGCAATATACCCAGGTAACAATTTTCTGAAAGGCGTCCCTCATAAATTCTATAAGTTAATTGCCTTCCCAAAATACAAGATGCTGAACCCGAATCATCCCTGCTGCTCTCGCTCAAAGTAAAGATTATGGTTTTCTTGATACCAGTGTCTGGTATTGTGTCTGTTGAAAATACAAAGAGCTTGTGAAATACGCCTCATTGGACCATATCACAAATCTTCCAAAATTCACATTGGCTTGAGTTTGCTGCAAAACCCAATTGCAAAAAATGAGACGACGTTCAGCACCCTCAGGATGTAAATGCTGAACGATTTTAACTTGATATGGTCTAAATTTATATTTGTGAAATATAGTTTGTGCTTGAGCCTTGTTCACTCCAACTTCTTTCTCAATACCCCTTCACAAAGTAGAAGGAGTTGCTTCTACACAGCCTAAAACGTTAACCTCGTCAATTTATCAATTTTCCTTATTATAAGATTTTGGTCTTTGCTGCATAAACGCATCCTAATTAACTAAACTTTTTTTTTAATTCTAGAAAATATATCGGGAAATGTCTGGATATCTAGAATGAATATAGAAAAAAAGCCAAAGATAAATTTGTAATTGATATAAAATCGTAACACCTATTAAAATGTAGGTCGGCGGCATCATGCGAATTTTCATTCGATTCAATATACTTTTCAAAGTTCTGATAAACACGTATTTCGGCCATTTTTTTTAAACGAAACACACTAATAAATAACAAGTATGAGTTTTGAGAACAATAATTTTTTTAAATGATCTCTTACAAATTTTGACAAGCGGTCTGACTTGCAGCCATGAAAGGATACTATTATATTCATTTGTTTCAAATCATCATATCACGGCCTACTGTGAAATATACCCTTTGTTTTTAATTGTAAAATTTGGAAGTTATTCCAAAAGATATATAGGTACCAGCAATTATATATTTTTGAAAATGAAAAACGCAGTCGAATGAAAACAAAATATACAGGGTGTCCCATTTAAAAAATGCAACTTAGATTTTTATCTTTAAATTCGTTCCTTCTAGAAAAAGTAGACTACGCGACTGGATTCTACGCAAAAAACTACATAATAATCAGTTTTTACCTTACCGGTAAGTTAAAAGGCGACTGAGGTTTGAGGGGTGCTTAAAAATGACACATTTTCAAATCGCCCTGTATCTCCGAAACGAAATGGATATGAAAATTCTATTTG
The DNA here is from genome assembly GCA_963971165.1 of Philopedon plagiatum. NCBI lineage: Eukaryota > Metazoa > Arthropoda > Insecta > Coleoptera > Curculionidae > Philopedon > Philopedon plagiatum. The sequence goes on along the minus strand of OZ020189.1, from coordinate 123,029,704 downwards.
TAGCAATCATACATTTCACGAAAAAGTAATGTATTGTGAAAACCGCAGCTCCCTATTTTAAAGATAACCGAGATATCATGCAAAAGGGTCGAAAACTGGAGACCCTGTACACATACATAGTTTTTTACGTAGATTCGAATTTTAGAAACAAAAGTACAGGGTCTTCCAACGAGGACTGAACAGGGGCTCATTTTTGAGCTTCCTTGTATTTAAAGAAAAATCTAAAATAGCCAATCGATGTACTTTTTCCTGCAGAATTCAAAAATGAAACCAAAAATTTATTTGAACCAGAACAAAAGAGTTACGCTATGGATAAGGTGTTTTTTAAATGGAACATAGCTTTTTTATACGATTTTCGGAACGAGTGATTTTTTTTATGTCCGTTCTGATTAAAATATTTAATATTGTGACAGCTATTTTTATTAAATTTTAATGTTTTATCCAGTATAATTTAACTTCAACCTGTTTGAAACATACACTAGGTAATAAAGGTAAAATCACCTTGAAATCCTTCAAAGTCAAAAAATGTAAATTTGTCAAATTTTTTGACAAGCTTCAATCAGCTGATTTTTACCGGGGAATAACGGCTCACTAGAGGACAAAATTGACAGAGATGCTAAATAAGACGATAATGAAGACAAAGACGAAACGAAAACATTCCCTGTTAGTAGTTAGCAAATCGACTGAAGAGGACGCCACGTTCTTAATTTGAGTCGCCAACATGCAACGACCCAATCCCTATATGTCATTCCGTATTCGTCAGAATCATTACTTTTTATTATTTCTACATTTCTACAGGACAAAAAGAGGTTAAAACTGACTCACTTTCGTGGAAATCGCCCTTAAACAATTTAATATAGTTACATAAATAAATAAAATAAATATTTACATAAAATAATCTATATATGTATCTGTTAAATTTTTACTGATTTTTAATGAGATTTTATTTTTACTTCTAGTTTGTTCCTAAAAGTCCATCTTCTTCAGAATGAGATCATTGACATATTGCTGGAAGGAATAACAGATGTGGCAATGGAAGAATCTCAAGATACTTTGTGGTTAAGAACTTTACTAAAGCCCCTCAGATGCCTTCCTAGTATTAAAAACGGGGCAGCATTGTCAAAGAAACTATTGGATATTTTAGAAATATCAACATTTGCTTGTCAGTTGGAGCTCTTAGAGGCTGTCCCTGAGATAATACCAGATAGTGAGTGTGACCAAACTGCCAAACAGTTAACTAAACTACTTGATGAGAATGATGAACTCTGTGGGGCTATTGTTGACTGTTTGAATGCATTAAACTTGGAAACTAATACAAGAACGCAAGTTCAGGATCGAATTTTGGCTAAGATATTAGCAGGCACTTCCTTAAAAATTTTTCCTATACTCCTTCAGTTTTTAATGAGTGATTACAAGTCCCAAAATTTGTTGCCTACTTTATTAAAAATTAGAAATGCTTTAGACAACATTATGGCAGGAGGCAGCGGTAAGGAAAGAGAGTCATCAAAAATTTTAATATTTCATCATCTCCAAAAATTTGTAGTATCTCAAAAACCAATCGCTGAAGCTTGGTTAAATGTAATTTCAAATATAAAAGTACATTCTGATCACAAGCCCGTTGATTGCCTTATCATGTTTATGCTTCACCATACATCTGATATTCGGAAAAGAGTTACAGAAGCAATATTTAGAAAACGTGTAAGCATGGGACTTTTTAAGATAGCTTTACTCGAAAAAGCATTTGACAAATACATTACCCAGCAACTTTTGAAAGATTATATGAGTTCTATTATTGAACTTGGATGTTGTTTGCTTAGATCTGCTAAAGATCCGACTGTTGCTAAATTTGCTACTACTCTGTTTGAAACTCTTTTTAATCACCCTTATACAGGCGCAATATATCGGGGTGAAATTCTTTCCAGTCTTATTTCACTAAGCGGTTGTAATGATGCAAGTACAATTAACACTGTGTTAAAGTTAATGTCTTCCCTTGTTTTAATTGACTACAAGAAAGTACAAACACACATGCCGTTATTAATGCAGTTACTTGAGAAATTTGATACCTTGGACCTTAAGGATGTTAAAATTGCGTTCGATATATTATGCTCCTTACTTTGTGGTGAAAACGCGAACGATTCTCTATCAGGTTTTAAAGATGAAATTTACATTACAGTACGTAAAAAGCTCTCATGTTCTGAAAGGGCCGCTAAACATAGAGGAATAGTGAGCTCTGTTATAATGGCTAAACATATGGCGTCCGTTGAATCAGATGATAGTGAAGACAATTCACCACCAAAAGCAGCTAGGAAGCTTTTAGAACTGGTTGACAGTTGCGCTGGTGATAGTCCAGAATTACTAGGTTTGTACTATGATCAGTTGGCGTCTATACTTGTAAGCGAGCAATCTTTTGATAAAGACTTTTTATTTTGGTTGTATGAAACGACTACAGAGGATTTTAATAGAATTTTTGTTACAGAAAGTATACCAGAATCTGTTGATGATTTAAACTTTTCTATGCAATATGTCCTTAATACTAGAGAAGAGACGGATGTATTTTTTGGAATAGATATCGCTGGGTATACAATTCGTAACAAAAATGATAAAATTTTACTACTGGCGCCTTTTTTCCGACTATTACGTTTGGTACATTTAAGACAGCACGATGGCCAACTTGGTGCAATAGATGCACTAGTTGGTTGTGGTGTCGTTTTGCCCGATATTGACGACCCTAGGGATTTAGAATCTGAACAAGTTAGGCAAGTAACGGATTGCTTGTTCCATTGTGCAAACTGGTTTAGAGAGATTATCAGCGCTTTTGTAACCCAGAAGACCAAAGAGACTAAATGGAAAGTAGTTAAAAGACTACAAAATCTAATTGAAGTGGAAGAAAAACTGTATTCTTTTTTGGATTGTATACCAGAACATAATTTACCACGTAGCTATTTTGATTCTTTGATGAATGTCAGCAGACAGGTCGCTGCCAAAGCTGAAACAAAATCAACTAAAAATCCTAAGAAACGATTTAAAACTACGTCTATTGTAAATGACGTTAACGACACTACTATAAATACACAAAAATCAACAAAATCTACGACATCAGCCACTTCAAAAAAAGTTTCTACCCAGCGTAGTATTAAGTTTAGAGAACTTGATACCGACGTAATTCTGCTATTAAAATGTCCTCTAAAACTTAATGATGACGCTGGCGATATGCGATTAACTCAAATGGAAACGTTAAGTCTAGGACAGGTTAACTTTCTTCTAAAAGACTTTATTACTAAACTAACAGTTTTAACTCAAAATAAGGATACTGGGCTATCCCATTTAAGTGACGTTATTCCAGAACATCTCATTAAAGACTGTGTACGTATCTTACCATTTATTAACAAATACATAAAAGTAATTGTTATTGAAATTGATAAACTATTGGATAAGACAGATGACAGATATGATTTGCCGGACTTATATACTGACGAAGCTAAAGACATTAAAACATGTTTTGGATTTGTTCTGCAGATATTTTATTTGATATTTCAGTGGCCGGGGTTTCAACATACAGCAAATGTAGATTTATTAAGAAGCCTTCTTAGGTCTATGAGACCTGAAAGCAGCCAGACGTTAAATTCAGCTAATAGATTGATTGTTGAGTTTATTGAAAGGTTAAGTAGCTACACAAGGGAATGTCTTGATTTAAGTCACGCTGTTAGTCTCATTAAAACTATGGAGATTTTACCTAGTGTTACAGTACCCAGTAACGATCTGCAGAAAAGAATTACAGTCACCAGTCAAAAATTATTGTCTAAGCGGTGGTATAATTTTATTGGCAATTTGGAGCATGGCAAAGATTGTAATCAGAATATAAGCATGTTAGTAAAAGCTTATTTAAGTAACGCCAACACAAAAAACCTTTCTGAGATAGTTGAAACAGTAAAATGTCAAGCTAATTCCCTTAAATCGAAAGAAGATTATTTACAGATGTTGCCTTCAATTGACAAGCAAAATTTCCACGTGCTGTACCTAGGTCTATGCAATGCTTTGTTAAACAGAGTTAAAATGGAAATAGAGTCCTTAACTCACAATCAACACTTAATATTATGGTATACCACTGGGGTAACCATGGCGGGTCTAATAGGTATCGTTAAGGACCAGCAAAACCGTACTAATTTGTCGTGTTTCTTGAAGAAATCGATAGGAATTTTAAAAATTTTTCTTACTCATGGCGTGCCAATAATGGAAATAATGCTAAAAAGTAAATGTGACCAAGTTCTTCAGATTTTTAAGACTGTTCAAACAACTACAAGATTTCTACATAATTTATGTTGCCATTCAAAAATAACTCAAGATGCCAGCTTAGTTGCGCATGTTCCATCATTTAGGCATACTTTGGAATCTCTGATATATCGAGTAAAGGCCGCACTGGTCGCAAATAATTGTTCCGCTGCTTTTTGGATGGGAAACCTTAGAAATAAGGACCTTGATGGTGAAGACATAAGAAGTCAAAGTACAGTGGTTTCCTCGACCGTAGATGAACCTGACGAGAACGATGAACTTCCCAGTGATGATGATGATCAGAATATGATAAATAATGAAAACTTAAATGAAGATGTCTCAGTTGAAAGTGAAGTTTATGAATCTTAATATCTTTCAAACATGTTTTTTTAGTTCGTTGTGATTTGCGTTTGTTATATATTTTTTACAAAATAAATGTTATTTTCTTTAGTTACCTATCTAACCTTTTATTTCCGCTATTATGAAATTTAGTCTACTTAATAATAATACTTTGTGTGTGGTAAAGTTGAAATTAGATATGAATTCCGAATTTCTTTTTTCTTAATTTGAGTTGACCCGTAGCGATTAGCGAGTTATATGAATATAGGGTTGTTGCAAATCACAGTTCAGGTTTTTCTAACAAAACTGAAAAGATAACATGCACTATCTCAGATATGCATCAATGTCCCAGAGAAAATTAAAAATTCAATGATATGGTTTAGCTAAAAAATTTGTTTCGTCTTACTGTACATCCCATCAATATCGTGTCAACAGAAGATCTGAAAGAAAATTTACCTTGGTATAAGACGGACAGCTATTATCACCGAGTTACTTAAGAAGTTTCAGCATAACTGAAAATGACAGAAAAATTCTTATAAACCTACTTATAGAATCGCGTCGTCTGGCAGCCCAGACAAGCCGAGTTTAGCAACTGAGTTTATTGACGATTCATTCCTCGATCAAAAAAAGGCGAGTTCATTATACACAGTGGCGTAACGAAAAATCACTAGGCCGTCCCTTAAAATCAAGTCTAGACCCAGATGTGTAGCTGTGAATGGGCCCCTGCTCCCCATCTATCATTGGACCCTGCAAACACCCCCCCCCCCCTCCCGCTGCACTTGGCTGTATATTAAGTCTGACAAAAAAGTCACTCGACGAAAGCCGAAATTCGCCTTTTGCCGAAAGCGCGACTGATCATACAGGTTGGGTTGGGTTTGATTCTTCCCACAAACTATTTTTTTTATCGAGAAAATATACGAGGTGCTGCGAAATCTTCTACGCAAAAGCCGTCATTCAAAATTTTTCTGAAAAGTTATGTTTGGAGAAGACATCGAACTATTTGCCCATTTGGACAATATTTAGAATTTAAAAATATAGACACTTGAAAAACGACCTTTTTAAATACGTTTTCATTCTGATACTCCGGGAAAATATATCAAAAGTCTTTAATAATTTACGCGCGTTATATGGTAAACATTTAGCGAATAACTACTATATATACTATACTATAAACATATTATAATGATAGTAATAGTATCAAAAATGGTTCAGATCATACTTAATACTTAAGTACCTCTTATAATACTTTACGGATGACAGATATTTATTAAAATTGCAGCATGAGTTAAGGAATAAAAAATAAGTTATTGAATTTGGTCATAAGTATTAGGCGGAAGTCACGTTGCGCAACATACACTTCCTATTATATTTTTAGTTGTGTAGTGCCTTTCGAGACCTTTGTTTGTTTCTATATGTAAAAAGTTAGATTTATTTTCTGCTTAGAAGGTTAGTATTTTAAGTGTAGATTCACAGAAATGGTTAAAAATGTAATACAACTTTTGATGTATACCCTTCAGTTAAGACAAGTTTATTGTTTATAGTGAATATTAAAAATTCCATACGTTTATTTTTTTTTTTTGCTTGGTTTCTGGCCTTACAAACTGAATGGATACGTCTACTGACATTTTATTAATCGTAATTTATAAGTTCCACAATTGATGCTGAAGACAGTGCCCGACTACGGGCGGCGGGACCGTAAATAAACTGTTTAAAAGTAAAAGATAATTTACATAATACTAAAAAACACTTATACCCAGTAAATTTGTGTACGGTGGTTACCAGGCGCGGCCCGTGAGTTTTTACAGGTGGGTCAAAATGTTGGGGGCAACTAGTGATATCAACGCAACAAGCAAAATATACTTTTAATTAAGGAAGGTTTTTTTAATAATGTGCCTAGTTTTGCCAAGAAATTATTTACCTACAAATAAACACCGCAAAAAAAAAACAAAATAGGTACTGTAGTATATTGACCATTTTGATCCGTCTCCTCAATAGAGGTCGCGCTTTGAGCTAAAATTATGATTATTCGTAATGTGTTAAGAGTAAATAGGCAATACAAGGAGGGATGACCAGGGTAATTAATTAAATTAAACAAACCTTTTTGATTTGGTATTCTACTAATAAGGTTTGGGGAGTGTGCTAGAGTTATTTTTATTTTGAAAAAATAACAATAAATATTTTTAATAAGCCAACGAACTTTACTTACTTTTTAGACGTTTTCATTGGCCAGTAATTTCTTGGAATTTTTTCCACATAAAAATAACTTTTGTACACCCACATGGGTATCATTTTTCGACTGGCGTTAAAAAAAATTCAATAGGTATTTGTTTTAGTTTTTTTTTGTAATTTGGATTAACAAAACCGCCCAAAACGACTAAATTTTCTAGCGTTCCGATCGTCTTAACTAAAATAAATGTTTACTATAAAAAATAAAGATATTATCATAGATTAACCAAAACAGCGCATTTAGTACATAAATTGTATAGGTGGGTGCTTTTTGCAGTGAATTAAACAAAGGATTCGATCAAATTTACATGTTGTACTGTAAATGTCTGAGCTTAGGCTCTTCTTACAACGAAGTAATTTAAACATTCTACATCGCCAAGCTGCAATCAATCATAATTATTATTGTTCTACCGTGACAATTTTATCTCGGCGAACGGTCTCTCAGGAAGTAAAATATGGCCCGGTAGTGGACACTTCTAGGACCGAATTTGAATTTTTGAGTTGACATGCTCGTATATGGATTTCTGAACAACCGACGCCGACGGTTATTTTAATCATATACCAAGAAAGCTTGTAGAAATTTCAACACGTAACACCATTATCATTAAAATGAGAAAAATGTGACGTTGACTTTACATTAGGGGTCATTCATAAATTAGGTACGTAAAGCTAATTTTGACTCTTTTGAGTAATTTTACCCCCTCCCCCCTTGTAACGATCCGTAAGGCAGCCTTTGACCTCCTTCCCCCAAGTTACGCAACGACAAAATCATATCGCCCCCCTAATTTTATAAAATAAATAGCTTTTTATCTGTTATTACCTATTATGATGTAATTAAATTTATTTTATATTAATAACTTCGGTAATAATTAATAACTGCTAATAACAAGCGACTAAGGCAAGCTTTGCTATTTACTATATTTATATAGGTACCATATACCGCATCCATCAAAAAATGAGTACATTCATTCATTCATATAATAGTATATAAATAATCTTTTAATTTATTTTTTAGTGTTTATAGTATTTATTAAAATGTATAATACGCGCACGAAGGGGAAAAGATAGTTCGTATTTGAACTGTAATTGGTAAAGTTACGTAACGGTGCCTTAAACACCCCAGACCCCTCCGTAACGGCTAGTAATGACCGGATGAACCCCTCTCTCCCTTTCAGCGTTACGTAATTTATGAAAGGCCCCTTAGACCCTTCAATTACGTTGCCAAGTAACTGAAAGATTAGTGCTGATTTGTAATTTCTGGAGGAAAAAGCTTATAATTAATAATTAAAATATTGATAACGTGTTTGTTTAATATCGATGTATATGCATAATATATAATACGACCAATCTGTTTATTTAGATTTTATCTATTTTGCAAATACACAAAAGCTGCGAGTGAATGCATATACTCGCGTATACTGAATTTTAGTAAATTAATGTCGAAAACAATATATTCGATAAACTAAAAGACATTTTAAAAAATCCTTAAGGGTGGCTTTTTCACGATACTTCGTTCTGCAAAGGAAGTAATCAGTACAGATATCTAAGTGCAGTGTTTAGAGGTAATACTTAGTCAAAATATCTCTTTGCAGGCAGACGAATAACTCGAAGGACTTTTCAACATGCACAAGTTTTTTGCGTAAGTAACTAATATAATATCTCTTCAGTAAAGGACCTAATAAATTTTATTATTGGCTCAGTAGCTTTTCTCTTTCCAAAGCAGTCAAGCACATTTCAACAATATTACCATATACGGTTTTAGGTGGGGCCTTGGGGGGGCTAAGCCCCCCAAATCTCAATCTAGCCCCCAAATCCAACTGAGTGGCCTAGCCGCCTATATATAAATCAGGGGCTTATGCCCCCCCCCCTCCCAAAATAGAGGTCTAGAACCGCCTATGAATATTACATTTAAAGAGAGCTGGCAAGTAATTGATTACTTTTGTAATTACATTTGCAAAATTACTGCGGAACAAGTAACCATGATTATTTTCAGTTCAACCCTGATTTCTCCAAATCTAACTAGGTAACTATTTTAATACCGATATTTTATAAGGTTTAAAATTTGATATCTACTAAACAGTATGCAATCCAGGGGCGAATTACGTAACCTGGAGCTACCAAAGTATAGTCTGGCAAGTTGCGTGCGACAATTTTTTTGTTTAGGTTTGTTCTGAGAAATGTACGTTATTTCATAATGGACGAAGTATCTCGCGACGACAGAACGGTTTGTCATCTTAACTTACCAATATTCTAGCAATTTTTTTTATTTATACCTTCTGTCCATTTGGACTGATATATGAAAATGTTTCGAAAACACATTTTTTGAAAGCGCGTTTTTTCGAAAATATATTTTCTCCAAAACAGAACTTTTCGATAATACAGTTATTCAGAAAACTAGGGAAGTTTTAAATTTTTTCTTTCGGAAACCAACTTTTCGATTTTTTTTTAACCACTTTTCGAAACTACATTTTTTAAGAAACCTTGTTTTTAGAAAGTGCATTTTTTCACACATTGTTTCGTAAAAGAGTTTGAATATTAAAAAAAAACACTTTACAACAGTAATTTACTACAGAGTAACATAGCAGACACACAGATCGAGCACAAAAACGGTTCGTTTAGGTTAGTTCTGGATCTTTCTGCATAGGCGGTTTTAGGTGGGGGTTTGGGGGGCTAAGCTCCCCAAATCTCCCCAAACAGAACAGTTGGTCATCTTAGCTTACAAGCGGCAGGACAAATTGTTTGATTAATGTGAAAGTGTAAATATTGTAGCATTTTTTTAACCACGCGCTCTGCTCATTTGGGGGGATATACGAGTACTTACGAATGTACAATTTTTCTGAAACTAATTTGTCAATTTTTTTTAAAACACTTCGGAAATATATTTCTTCAGAGACCACATATTTTTCGAAATTAAATTTTTTCGGATATTAATTTTTTCAAGCAACGGCTTTATGAAAAAGTAATTTACGAGAAAGTAGCGTACCAAACCTAAGCAAACCTGGTCAAACCCAAAAAGGTTCGTTAAGGCTTGTTCAGGATTTTAAAAAAAGACTTTTTGAAAAAATTTACTTCCGGAATAAAGGTTTTCGGGGGTAATACCACGAGAGCTTAAAACTTACCGATAATTTTTCACGATTGCGTGTTTTCTATAATTTCACGAGTCCCCAGGACGAGTGAAATTTGCAAAGAAAACACGTAAGAGTGAAAAATTATCAGTAATTTTAAAGCTCGAGTGGTATTTAGGGGATTATTTCACGAATGAAAACACAAAATGCTCGAGTGGTATTTAGGGATTATTTCACGAATGAAATCACAAAAAATATGAATTGAATATTTATTAAACAATTTAAACAACAAACCTTACTTTTAAATTAATCTAAAATTTATTTATTATTTATTGTATAATAGAAATTACAGCCGTGAGTAGGAGATGGGGCAGGTTGGCGTGGGAAAATTTGAAAGGACCCCCCACGATGCCGCCTTTGATAAATGCCGCCTTTGATAGATGCCGCCTTTGATTAAAATGCCCGCCTTTGCTAGATGCCACCTTTGATAAAAAAAAGCCGCCTTTGATAGATGCCGCCTTTGATAAATGCCGCCTGGACCCCCCCCCCCCCCCAAGATGCCGCCTTTGACAAATGCCGCCTCGACCCCCAGGTGTTTATTACCGACGCGTGCCGTCAGGTATGATTAATTGATTACTTCCGGGTAATTGTGATTAGTCGCGGGTGGTCCCTCCACGGGGACGAATATTTTTTATTAAGATGTTAATTGCTGTCTCCGACAAAAAGGGCACGTGCCCGATAAACCATTTTTAATGGGTAGGTTTGCGGTTTGGTATGACAAAAGGGATTGTGTAAAGATTTATGACCAGGCATACATAAACAGCCACCTGAACTATCGATGGTCGGGGGTAGTTAAACAGGTGTTAAAAAGGTCTTGAGTGGTTCAATTGTAAATTTATGAGTCGGTTGTTACTTTAGACATAAATAGTTTTTTATTATATAGAACGGGCGTTTTTAATTAATTAAGAGCAAAACAGGTGCCTGTCCCCAAATAATCTTTAAAAATATGGATGTACCCATTAAGACCTTCTTTTAGTGTATAAAAGTAGATACGCTGAGCTAGAAAGATCTTCAGGTGAATTGATTTTACAACGTTGGGTTGCTCACGCGTAGCAGTTTCGTTCCTGTTGCGTTGCTCACGCGTTGTAGTTCCGTCCCGTTCAGATTGAATTACGTATCATTTTTCACCCTATCTTGATAAAAAAGGTACGGGGCATTTTATAGTAATACAGTATGCATCAGTCTGACATAGAGCTGTGTATATATTTTAATATTGTTTCTATATATATATATATATATATATATATATATATATATATATATATATATATATATATATATATATATATATATATATATAGTGCCAGGCGTCTAATAAACTAATTTATCTACTTTTTCTTATTATTGCAGCAATATTGAACAAAAGATTGCAAACCTGCAGATTGGTCGAAACACACAAAAAAAATACAAATACTATGGTTATCTATTCAAATAATAGTACTTCTAGGTAGGTGTGAAAATTTCTTAAAATTTCTTCGGGAAATATCAAGTAGATGTTATTTGACCGAAATATTTTAAATTTTTAATACTTAGTACAGTACTATGGTAGGTATTTTAGTTGAATATTACCTATCAAACTATATTAGTATTTACGATAAACTTAAGATAAATTTACGATTTTTATATTTTTGCTGATATTTATAAGATATTTTTGTTTTATGTGAAATTTTATATCAACTTACGTTTCTTATGCAGAATTTATGTAAACTTTATGAAGACTTAGGAAACCCTTAGGATGACTTTATGTTAACTTTACGTAAAATCTTATGGACTTCAGATAATTTAGAACTTTTCTAGTCATTTTTATTTAAATGTCGCATACTTTAAGCAAAATAAAAAATAGACGAAGTTTTAATATTATTTTATTAAAAAATATATATTTGAGTGTGCAATTTTAAATCTTAACTCATACATAAATTAATACTAAATTAAACTGAAAAACAGCGTGGGATTAAGGTAGAGCTTAATAGCAAAACATTTGAAGCCTATCACATTAGCAAAAAGGTAAGAAAAAAGAGCGTTACTTACATATTTGTTCTAAATCCACGTTTTAACCGGTTATTTATTACTACTAATAATAAAGGTAAAAATTAAGAGCTTCCGGTCGGTTATGTTTAATAAATGTTAAACACAAAAGAAGTTTTGCGTAAAACAATTAGTAGACATAATCTTAACGAGGCTGCCAGAATCGTGAACTGAGCTCTTAAGCGCACCCCATTTTCGGTTTTTTATGGGTAAAAACGAAATTTTAAAGCAAAAACCAGTAAAACAAAATATTCAGTAAATTCTTTTTTATTACACCAAATAAATATATATTTTTGTGACTGGAGAATACATATTTTATTCAATTCTTGTTGCTTTTTTGTATCCGTAAGGTACAGAGCTTCCATCTGGTAAAAATTTTCTTTTTGTAGAATTTGGTCTATACAGTTTAACCTCGGTTCGTGTGGTTACTTCATGTTCCTTTGTTCTTCGAATATTCTTCGATATAATTGGTATTGGCGCTGACTCTTTAAGAACCATATCTTTAATGGTGTTGAAATTAACAAGCTGCGATGCTGCATAGTTTAGGGAAATACCCTTAACTTTACAAATGACTTCCTCTTTTTGCTTTTTAGTGGAATATACACTAAAAGAGTAGTTTTTTGGACCGCCAGAGACAAAGGATGTGATGTAGGAATTAGATCCGTAACATTCTAATTCATCAGTCATATCTCCAATAAACTTGCCTGTTGGTAAATCAAGTTCGTCGCCTCTTGAGAGATATATTACAGAGTCTGTATCGTAATACAAAACTCTATTACCAAGAAGTTCAAGATATGAATATAACTTAAGACGGGCCTGTGCTGTGACGTAAGCGGCAATCGCTACATTAACAGCAGGAAGAGGATCAAAAGTTTCTTCTGTGTATTCATAATTTACTACCAATGTCTTGTCGTTAATAGCAAGGACAGCGTTTAAATAAATAGCTGGATTACTAAACATAGCAAAGAATTCCGAAGGTTGGTTTACAATTTTAGTCTTTGGTTGATTTTCTCGTTGACCAAATTTTCCCCAGAAGCTGTTTAAAACTAATTTAGCCTGAGATCTTAAACCGGGATTTCCGACGATATTATTATATTCTAATTTAACATCCTCCCTTTCAAAAAATTCTTTAACATATTTTGCCTTTTGTTCTTCTGTTTGACATTCAGCAGGCCACCCACTTGCTTCTTGTTTAATTTTAATAAATTTATTCATCATGGCTGTGAATAAACCCTCCTGTCCAGAATGTTTGTTAAAACTTTGAACTTGATATTTCCAGACTTCATAAACTTCCAAAATTTTGTAACCCTTTTCTACCGACTTCACCACTTCATCAATAACCCATGTACCATTAAGAGCACGGTCTTCATCATCACTGTGGTTACATTCATTGTTATTATCCATACTTTCACCACACTTGCGACAAAGTACAAACATTAATTTATTGTTCAGTTTTTGGGGAAGCACAGGATGAAAAAGATCCTTCGGCGGTAGTATTTTACACTTTATCAAACCATCGGTTTTTAATAAATCCAAAGTCTTACACTCTTCTCCAATAATTATTTCAGGATGACCAATAGGAAACTTTCCATATTTGCATACAAAAGGATAGAGGGAGCAAACGTCAGCATACTTTATTTGTTCTCCGTCTTTAGCTTCATAATATTTCCAAGTGTTACCCGTTCTTCCACCATAAAAACCATCTCGAGGATTTAGAGGAGTGGTAGTTAGCAAAGGATGACTGCTGGTGTAATATTGGATTTTGGGATTTTCTTGCATTTCAGTTTTAAAGTCGCATTCCCATTTCTCAATTACTTCATAATCGAAACTTCTAAGTTTTTCAATTTTTGCTTGAGTGGCTTCATAACGTAAATTTAAAGTACTTGAAGGATCATCATGAAGAGGGTCGTTTCTTCCAAACTTGTAACACCTAGGACACCCATGAAAATAACAACCATTGAATTCAAAAATTTCTTTTGTGGCTTCGCAAAATCCGTCAACTTTAATCCCATATAAAACCATTTCTGGCCCTTTACCAGTATGCAAAATATTTATTTGTTTTTGTTTTTCAGTCCAAAGTAGCCATTTAATACCAATCTTGCTTTGATTGTCCCTCCACCTGTAGCCATTTTTAGGTATGATCCCGATAGTGCTTGGTTTTAGGAAATTCCTTCTAAATACTTTATTACAGGCTGATGCGATAGTGGAGGCCTCCATGAATGGACAGACATTCGTAGTGGACATGAGCTGCTCCCTAAATTTTAAACAAGCCTGAGTAAGAATTTCAACATCTGAAACACAGTAGTCAACCAGATCCCTCTGCATTTCAAATTGGTCGTTTTTATGTTCTTGGTACCACTGAATAAACGTTTTTCGGTCATTCTCTTTCATTGTATCAGGACTGTAATATCCTATTGGAGGTAAAGTTCCAACGTAATTTTCATGGGCCTTGATATTAAAGAGATGCGGGAAATAGCCTTTTTTAAATTTATCTCCTAAACCAAAAGCTTCAGGTAATTTGCTAAGTGCCATAGGGAAGTAGTTTAGGCTGTCAATAAACCTGACATTTCCCACCTGCATCAGGATTATTTTTGATCCTCTCATTATTAGTTCAGGAGTTAAATCAGTTTCTGTCAATATATGATTCAATATAAATTGGTGATCAAAAGCTTGACCGTTATGGGCAATGACCACTAATTCTCTGAATTTCTTTCTGATTGTCAAAAGCTGATTAACAAATGTCTTAATTACGTCTTCCTTTATTATTTTTGTTCGAAAACCACATTTTTGGCAAAAATATAAATTTATCTCGTTAATACACATATCACAACATTGTTTAAAAACACAAAGGTTAGGCTGGTGGAGAAGAGAACCATTTTCTAAAACTTCTTCTTGTTGGGTTTCCAAATCATAAAAAACAAATAACATATCCTTTGTTTTAGGTTTTCCAGTATCTTTCTGTATGTAACACAAATGATTTTCAGGGACATGGGTATTGCAATTTTTACAAAAGATCTCCCCACACATATGTTTCCTCTTACCCTTTACTGTCTTGAAGCAGCTTGCACAAGTTTTAACTTCTTTACAAACCGTGCTTTTTTCCCATGATCCATCTTTCAAGTGATTCTCGTAGCATATTTGTCCTCGGAAATATCGAAGACAAGAATCACACTTTATCTTAATTTGACCATATGCACACTTTGGAGATTGTTGACATCCAGGACATGTTCTTCCACATCTATGATCGTTTTTGTTATTAAATGGAACATGACATTCCTGGCAATAATAACTACACGCAAAGGCAGCAGTCAACGAGGTAATTACATTAAAATGTCCTTCGTAAAGTAATAAATTAAGCCGTTTGTTGCTCTCGCTGGATCCTTCAAAAATTACATCTCTTCCTTTTGATCCATAACTGTAGACTACAACTTTATATTCTTTTAAAAATCCCTGGAATTTTTGCAATTCAGGAATGCCTGCTCCCTCTTGACCTATATCAACGTTGGCATCACTCATCAGCTGAAGAGCCTGTGTTTTCTGTACCTTTCCAATATCTGCTCTTATTTTACTAAATTGCAGATCTTTGTTAATATTAGCCATGGCAATAACCAAGGCACGAGGCAAACATAAATTGTCTTTATTATTAACAGTTATAATTCCTTTTCTCATTCTACATTCCTCTTCAAAGGTGTTATATTTGCTTCCCCTCCCTTGGCCAGTTGGCAAACGAACACTTGTTACACTAAGACAGAATGATTCGGTGTTTAGACCAGTTGAGTTAGATTGATAAATGTTGCTGATGACATCCCACACATCTTCGTAATTTATTTCGTCTGCAGGTCTAAAGCGGATCCAGCCTTCACCACGAGCAAAGTCTTTACTACAGAAACTAAAACCCACATGATCTGATGGTTCCAGATTCTCTGTTGCTTTCGTAATGACTTGATTGATGCCTTCTTTTATCCATCCGACAGGTTCAGCTCCTTCAGGCACAGGCTTCAGCTTAAATTCAAGATTACGCCCCGTAATGCCGTATTTGCGTACCTTCTTAAGAGCTTCTTTAATAATGATAAACTTTTCCATTTTTTTTTTGCTTAGCACGTCTTAACTCTTTGACAAACCAGATAGAAATGATCGGGCGTGTGTTCTGTACTTCTATTAGTAACCGCGATGAACAAAGCACAGCCGATTGAAATTAAGAATAGAAGTATGATCAGGAAATTATAATAAGTATTTTAATAAGAATTGGGCTTGTTCAACTAATCAGATTTGAGTTGTTACTTACCAACTTATTTCGACAAAATTCTGAAAATAAAAACGTTACATTTATGTCAATGTCTTAAATAGGCCTTAAAGTTATTTTACTAATTTATATTAACTAGATGACAGCAATAACAAAAATCAAAATTAAAATATTTTCGCTATTATTTTCATTATCTTTTTTAAATGTAATTTTTACTCATCACACGGCAGTAATATCAAATTCTGAAACCAAAAATCTTTATGTCAACACTTTAATAGTATTTTTTATTAATTTATGCTCATCGTATGATGGTAATAAAACGATATGAAAACTTTTAACACTAAAATCAGAGGGGTGCTCGCAAGCAGAATTTTAACCAAAAAGTAATCATATTAGTTAAAAATACATGCACTAATTTGTGGGTATTGTGTCTTATGATATGTGGTGTATCCCTTTTTTTTGTTTAATCTATCCTATTTTATTTGTGATATTCCATGTTCTAATTCATTATCAGAATTTGTGTACATTATAAAGATAGGGTTTTTTCATAAGTAGAACCGCATACATATGAAGACCACAGGGGAAAAAACAATCTAAGTCCAAAATTTTTTAAAAATTTCTATTTTTCACCATTTTGATACCTTTACCCTGGTACTTTAATATGCCATATAATCCTGATCGGAATACCATTCTTAATCCACTAAAATCAGCGATAAAAATTTGATATACTCTGGAATAACTATCTAAGTCCGCTCGCATTCAATAAAGAACGATCCACTTGCCAAACTAAAATGTTTGGAATTCGTTTAGCATTTTAGTGAGCAATTAGTCATCCTAAGGGAATCATTGTTCGGTGTTTGTTTTATTTTTATTTATTTTTAAAACCTATGTATAAAAAAAAACGTTTCCATTTCCAACAAGGCCAATAAAAGAGCTAATAATAAGTCATAAACCTCCACGAACTTTAAAAACGCGAGAGTTACAATGGAGCTTTGTCAACATTTGGTTTTCGAGCTAAAAAAAAAGTCCTGTCATAGGAAAGCTGAACACCAGTCAAATAAACAAAGTTTGTGAATTTACTTATTTGCCTTGTGCTTCTAACAATGCCCATGTGGATAATATAGATATGATAAGCGATAGCCGTCAAACTAGATCCTTCTTAGTAACGATAAAGCGATTTCTTTTTTTTTAGCATGAGTAAATACCGTTAACAATGTCCATAATGCCCATGTATTTAATGCAAATATGGTAAGCGATAACGATAAAAAATTCAAGCCTTTTAGTAATGTCGAATTTTTATTATAACCGCGTTAATAACCTACCTACTGCGGATTGGTCGTTTTTCGGTTCATCGAAGCGAAGATTTTTTACATATGTTTTTTAACAGTGCTTATTTTTTAAATCTAATATTGGATAAATATTGCCTATGCTTATGACTTCCAATAAAAAATATATTTTTCTTGCCTCCTGTGTAAGTCTTGAAACTTTCAAATTCGTATAGTTTTCAAATTCGTATAGTATACGAAACGTGACTTAGATCACTCTTCCCCTGTAGTCTTCATATTATATTAGCCGTAAAGCAGTAAATAAAATAAACTTTCAAGATACTACATACAGTATGCCCATGGATGGAGTAACACTAAAGTAGTTGTAAAATTCTAAACAGAAGTTTTCACTCAAACCACGTCCTCAATACTTATTAATCCAAATAAAGCAACAATTAATAATTGGATACTTTCAACAGATTATCCCGGAAATTTGTATTTATGCATATCTGAGAGATAGGTATACCTGTACTAGAGGACACCTGAAAATATTACTTTCGCGCACATTTTCCTTTTTATTAACAAATATCAAAGTCTGGATTTTTTTTAATATTACGAGAAATGCAAAATAATCAAAATGTGTTTTATGACATGTAAAAGATATCAATATTTATAAAAATACCTGCTACGAATATGACAAAATTATTTTGGTGAACGTAACTGTCATTGTAAATTATTTAATAATGCATTTATGAAAATCGAGATGCGTTAATTCGAGAAACATAAAAATTTAATATTTACTAGCAATACTTGATTCAACATTTTTACATATTGATTTATATAGAAGAAAAAATATATATTTACAATGGGATTCACTAAGAAGTTTTAACGCAAAACTGGTATAATTTGTCAATTAGGGTTTTATATTGACGGGGTCAGACTAAGACAAGTGAGTTTTGTGCCATAAATAATTTTTTTTGTCTTTTTTTTCTTAAATTTAAAAATAAACAAGAATTTACTACAAAAGTATATCTAACAAAGGAGCAAATGGCGAAAATATTAAAATAAAACATTCTTTTTACATGTCACGTTATAATAATGACATGACTTAAATTTGTCAAAATTTAACAGGGAAAAATTAGATACCGTACGAAATCTTAAACACCTTTAGTGAATTAGGCAGTTAAAGTCTACCTAGATCTAAAAAGTTGAAATAAATGGAAATAACACTTTAATTTTATATGGAATGAACAAAAAGCAATGTTTTATAAAGCGAAAAAGAGATCCTAATAGGTATACATGTACTACGATTCGCATGAAAAAGCTCGATTTATACATGTATATTATCTTTCATTAGCAAAATAAGTTCAAATACTTCAAAATATAAAACGAAAATCTCTATGAATTTTTATGTGAAAGATAATAATTACTTGTAACGATACCAATTTCTCCTCTCCGAAACATCCTACGAATAAATTTTATTACGACATTTTGCGGCCGCGCGTAAGAAATTGCCATTACAAATAATTTAATACATTTAAGAAAATCTGTATATCTGTTAGTTTGAGAGATCTGAAATGACTAGAAAAAGAAAGTATAAGTAAGCATATACGTATAATGATTAGTAAAGTTAGAGTTTTTTATGCATTTAGGGTACGACAACAACTGTTTTAGTTAAAATGAAAATAATTTAAATAAAAATTGTTGCAATCACGAATTATATTGTAGGATAATTCAAGGGATATGTGGTATAGATTTATGAAAAGCTCCAGAGAATACATGTGAGCTTTGCCCCAAATAAGTTATGGTGTACTGATCACCGGAGTTATTCATCATTTCAATAGTATCCTCTGTCAGAATTTCAGCTACGCGTGATGGTAAAAACGTTTCAAATGTTGCTTTATGTGTTGGATCAAACAATGTGACGACAATAGCTTTTCCAAAACGTGCAGTCAAAGAATACATTTTTTATCATATAAATTTTGCCCACCGTTCATGTAGAGGATATTCTACGTTCCAGAAATTGAATATCTTGGTTTATCATATTGTTAATTTCGGCTAACATCTGCTTTAAAATGCAATAAAAACAATTACTGTCAAGTACCTTGAATAAACACTTGTAGAACACACCACAAACACAATACTCTATATGTCAAAGCAACTGCTTTGAAATGCTCATGATTTAAAATGCAATAAAACAATTACTGTCAAGTACCTTGAATATGTAGAACACACCACAAACACAATACTCTATATGTCAAAGCAACAGTTAACGCATACGATGTATGTGTGACTATGAAAGCTATTTTCGAAATAAGCCATATTTATTAGGAAGTATTCCAAGGTCAAATATTTATTTAGGGTGGGAGGAATACATCCGGCGACCTCGAAAATACACCACAAATGTAACCTTGAAATAAGCGTCGTCCACCTGGTCATCACCAAACAAAGAAACATCTGCTCGCGTTCAAGGCCAAATAACAATAGCACAGCTGGGCGTTGACCTTGGAATAACACCTGCACAGTACGGTCGACCTTGAACGACCAGCTGTGCTATTGTTATTTGGCCTTGAACGCGAGCAGATGTTTCTTTGTTTGGTGATGACCAGGTGGACGACGCTTATTCCAAGGTCAAATATTTATTTAGGGTGGGAGGAATACATCCGGCGACCTCGAAAATACACCACAAATGTAACCTTGAAATAAGCGTCGTCCACCTGGTCATCACCAAACAAAGAAACATCTGCTCGCGTTCAAGGCCAAATAACAATAGCACAGCTGGGCGTTCAAGGTCGACCGTACTGTGCAGGTGTTATTCCAAGGTCAACGCCCAGCTGTGCTATTGTTATTTGGCCTTGAACGCGAGCAGATATTTCTTTGTTTGGTGATGACCAGGTGGACGACGCTTATTTCAAGGTTACATTTGTGGTGTATTTTCGAGGTCGCCGGATGTATTCCTCCCACCCTAAATAAATATTTGACCTTGGAATAAGCGTCGTCCACCTGGTCATCACCAAACAAAGAAACATCTGCTCGCGTTCAAGGCCAAATAACAATAGCACAGCTGGTCGTTCAAGGTCGACCGTACTGTGCAGGTGTTATTCCAAGGTCAACGCCCAGCTGTGCTATTGTTATTTGGCCTTGAACGCGAGCAGATGTTTCTTTGTTTGGTGATGACCAGGTGGACGACGCTTATTTCAAGGTTACATTTGTGGTGTATTTTCGAGGTCGCCGGATGTATTCCTCCCACCCTAAATAAATATTTGACCTTGGAATACTTCCTAATAAATATGGCTTATTTCGAAAATAGCTTTCATAGTCACACATACATCGTATGCGTTAACTGTTGCTTTGACATATAGAGTATTGTGTTTGTGGTGTGTTCTACATATTCAAGGTACTTGACAGTAATTGTTTTATTGCATTTTAAATCATGAGCATTTCAAAGCAGTTGCTTTGACATATAGAGTATTGTGTTTGTGGTGTGTTCTACAAGTGTTTATTCAAGGTACTTGACAGTAATTGTTTTTATTGCATTTTAAAGCAGATGTTAGCCGAAATTAACAATATGATAAACCAAGATATTCAATTTCTGGAACGTAGAATATCCTCTACATGAACGGTGGGCAAAATTTATATGATAAAAAATGTATTCTTTGACTGCACGTTTTGGAAAAGCTATTGTCGTCACATTGTTTGATCCAACACATAAAGCAACATTTGAAACGTTTTTACCATCACGCGTAGCTGAAATTCTGACAGAGGATACTATTGAAATGATGAATAACTCTGGTGATCAGTACACCATAACTTATTTGGGGCAAAGCTCACATGTATTCTCTGGAGCTTTTCATAAATCTATACCACATATCCCTTGAATTATCCTACAATATAATTCGTGATTGCAACAATTTTTATTTAAATTATTTTCATTTTAACTAAAACAGTTGTTGTCGTACCCTAAATGCATAAAAAACTCTAACTTTACTAATCATTATACGTATATGCTTACTTATACTTTCTTGTTCTAGTCATTTCAGATCTCTCAAACTAACAGATATACAGATTTTCTTAAATGTATTAAATTATTTGTAATGGCAATTTCTTACGCGCGGCCGCAAAATGTCGTAATAAAATTTATTCGTAGGATGTTTCGGAGAGGAGAAATTGGTATCGTTACAAGTAATTATTATCTTTCACATAAAAATTCATAGAGATTTTCGTTTTATATTTTGAAGTATTTGAACTTATTTTGCTAATGAAAGATAATATACATGTATAAATCGAGCTTTTTCATGCGAATCGTAGTACATGTATACCTATTAGGATCTCTTTTTCGCTTTATAAAACATTGCTTTTTGTTCATTCCATATAAAATTAAAGTGTTATTTCCATTTATTTCAACTTTTTAGATCTAGGTAGACTTTAACTGCCTAATTCACTAAAGGTGTTTAAGATTTCGTACGGTATCTAATTTTTCCCTGTTAAATTTTGACAAATTTAAGTCATGTCATTATTATAACGTGACATGTAAAAAGAATGTTTTATTTTAATATTTTCGCCATTTGCTCCTTTGTTAGATATACTTTTGTAGTAAATTCTTGTTTATTTTTAAATTTAAGAAAAAAAAGACAAAAAAAATTATTTATGGCACAAAACTCACTTGTCTTAGTCTGACCCCGTCAATATAAAACCCTAATTGACAAATTATACCAGTTTTGCGTTAAAACTTCTTAGTGAATCCCATTGTAAATATATATTTTTTCTTCTATATAAATCAATATGTAAAAATGTTGAATCAAGTATTGCTAGTAAATATTAAATTTTTATGTTTCTCGAATTAACGCATCTCGATTTTCATAAATGCATTATTAAATAATTTACAATGACAGTTACGTTCACCAAAATAATTTTGTCATATTCGTAGCAGGTATTTTTATAAATATTGATATCTTTTACATGTCATAAAACACATTTTGATTATTTTGCATTTCTCGTAATATTAAAAGAAATCCAGACTTTGATATTTGTTAATAAAAAGGAAAATGTGCGCGAAAGTAATATTTTCAGGTGTCCTCTAGTACAGGTATACCTATCTCTCAGATATGCATAAATACAAATTTCCGGGATAATCTGTTGAAAGTATCCAATTATTAATTGTTGCTTTATTTGGATTAATAAGTATTGAGGACGTGGTTTGAGTGAAAACTTCTGTTTAGAATTTTACAACTACTTTAGTGTTACTCCATCCATGGGCATACTGTATGTAGTATCTTGAAAGTTTATTTTATTTACTGCTTTACAGCTAATATAATATGAAGACTACAGGGGAAGAGTGATCTAAGTCACGTTTCGTATACTATACGAATTTGAAAACTATACGAATTTGAAAGTTTCAAGACTTACACAGGAGGCAAGAAAAATATGATATTTTTTATTGGAAGTCATAAGCATAGGCAATATTTATCCAATATTAGATTTAAAAAATAAGCACTGTTAAAAAACATATGTAAAAAATCTTCGCTTCGATGAACCGAAAAACGACCAATCCGCAGTAGGTAGGTTATTAACGCGGTTATAATAAAAATTCGACATTACTAAAAGGCTTGAATTTTTTATCGTTATCGCTTACCATATTTGCATTAAATACATGGGCATTATGGACATTGTTAACGGTATTTACTCATGCTAAAAAAAAAGAAATCGCTTTATCGTTACTAAGAAGGATCTAGTTTGACGGCTATCGCTTATCATATCTATATTATCCACATGGGCATTGTTAGAAGCACAAGGCAAATAAGTAAATTCACAAACTTTGTTTATTTGACTGGTGTTCAGCTTTCCTATGACAGGACTTTTTTTTTTAGCTCGAAAACCAAATGTTGACAAAGCTCCATTGTAACTCTCGCGTTTTTAAAGTTCGTGGAGGTTTATGACTTATTATTAGCTCTTTTATTGGCCTTGTTGGAAATGGAAACGTTTTTTTTTATACATAGGTTTTAAAAATAAATAAAAATAAAACAAACACCGAACAATGATTCCCTTAGGATGACTAATTGCTCACTAAAATGCTAAACGAATTCCAAACATTTTAGTTTGGCAAGTGGATCGTTCTTTATTGAATGCGAGCGGACTTAGATAGTTATTCCAGAGTATATCAAATTTTTATCGCTGATTTTAGTGGATTAAGAATGGTATTCCGATCAGGATTATATGGCATATTAAAGTACCAGGGTAAAGGTATCAAAATGGTGAAAAATAGAAATTTTAAAAAAATTTTGGACTTAGATTGTTTTTTCCCCTGTGGTCTTCATATGTATGCGGTCCTACTTATGAAAAAACCCTATCTTTATAATGTACACAAATTCTGATAATGAATTAGAACATGGAATATCACAAATAAAATAGGATAGATTAAACAAAAAAAAGGGATACACCACATATCATAAGACACAATACCCACAAATTAGTGCATGTATTTTTAACTAAGATATGATTACTTTTTGGTTAAAATTCTGCTTGCGAGCACCCCTCTGATTTTAGTGTTAAAAGTTTTCATATCGTTTTATTACCATCATACGATGAGCATAAATTAATAAAAAATACTATTAAAGTGTTGACATAAAGATTTTTGGTTTCAGAATTTGATATTACTGCCGTGTGATGAGTAAAAATTACATTTAAAAAAGATAATGAAAATAATAGCGAAAATATTTTAATTTTGATTTTTGTTCTTGCTGTCATCTAGTTAATATAAATTAGTAAAATAACTTTAAGGCCTATTTAAGACATTGACATAAATGTAACGTTTTTATTTTCAGAATTTTGTCGAAATAAGTTGGTAAGTAACAACTCAAATCTGATTAGTTGAACAAGCCCAATTCTTATTAAAATACTTATTATAATTTCCTGATCATACTTCTATTCTTAATTTCAATCGGCTGTGCTTTGTTCATCGCGGTTACTAATAGAAGTACAGAACACACGCCCGATCATTTCTATCTGGTTTGTCAAAGAGTTAAGACGTGCTAAGCAAAAAAAAATGGAAAAGTTTATCATTATTAAAGAAGCTCTTAAGAAGGTACGCAAATACGGCATTACGGGGCGTAATCTTGAATTTAAGCTGAAGCCTGTGCCTGAAGGAGCTGAACCTGTCGGATGGATAAAAGAAGGCATCAATCAAGTCATTACGAAAGCAACAGAGAATCTGGAACCATCAGATCATGTGGGTTTTAGTTTCTGTAGTAAAGACTTTGCTCGTGGTGAAGGCTGGATCCGCTTTAGACCTGCAGACGAAATAAATTACGAAGATGTGTGGGATGTCATCAGCAACATTTATCAATCTAACTCAACTGGTCTAAACACCGAATCATTCTGTCTTAGTGTAACAAGTGTTCGTTTGCCAACTGGCCAAGGGAGGGGAAGCAAATATAACACCTTTGAAGAGGAATGTAGAATGAGAAAAGGAATTATAACTGTTAATAATAAAGACAATTTATGTTTGCCTCGTGCCTTGGTTATTGCCATGGCTAATATTAACAAAGATCTGCAATTTAGTAAAATAAGAGCAGATATTGGAAAGGTACAGAAAACACAGGCTCTTCAGCTGATGAGTGATGCCAACGTTGATATAGGTCAAGAGGGAGCAGGCATTCCTGAATTGCAAAAATTCCAGGGATTTTTAAAGAATATAAAGTTGTAGTCTACAGTTATGGATCAAAAGGAAGAGATGTAATTTTTGAAGGATCCAGCGAGAGCAACAAACGGCTTAATTTATTACTTTACGAAGGACATTTTAATGTAATTACCTCGTTGACTGCTGCCTTTGCGTGTAGTTATTATTGCCAGGAATGTCATGTTCCATTTAATAACAAAAACGATCATAGATGTGGAAGAACATGTCCTGGATGTCAACAATCTCCAAAGTGTGCATATGGTCAAATTAAGATAAAGTGTGATTCTTGTCTTCGATATTTCCGAGGACAAATATGCTTACGAGAATCACTTGAAAGATGGATCATGGGAAAAAAGCACGGTTTGTAAAGAAGTTAAAACTTGTGCAAGCTGCTTCAAGACAGTAAAGGGTAAGAGGAAACATATGTGTGGGGAGATCTTTTGTAAAAATTGCAATACCCATGTCCCTGAAAATCATTTGTGTTACATACAGAAAGATACTGGAAAAACCTAAAACAAAGGATATGTTATTTGTTTTTTATGATTTGGAAACCCGACAAGAAGAAGTTTTAGAAAATGGTTCTCTTCTCCACCAGCCTAACCTTTGTGTTTTTAAACAATGTTGTGATATGTGTATTAACGAGATAAATTTATATTTTGCCAAAATGTGGTTTTCGAACAAAAATAATAAAGGAAGACGTAATTAAGACATTTGTTAATCAGCTTTTGACAATCAGAAAGAAATTCAGAGAATTAGTGGCCATTGCCCATAACGGTCAAGCTTTTGATCACCAATTTATATTGAATCATATATTGACAGAAACTGATTTAACTCCTGAACTAATAATGAGAGGATCAAAAATAATCCTGATGCAGGTGGGAAATGTCAGGTTTATTGACAGCCTAAACTACTTCCCTATGGCACTTAGCAAATTACCTGAAGCTTTTGGTTTAGGAGATAAATTTAAAAAAGGCTATTTCCCGCATCTCTTTAATATCAAGGCCCATGAAAATTACGTTGGAACTTTACCTCCAATAGGATATTAATGAAAGAGAATGACCGAAAAACGTTTATTCAGTGGTACCAAGAACATAAAAACGACCAATTTGAAATGCAGAGGGATCTGGTTGACTACTGTGTTTCAGATGTTGAAATTCTTACTCAGGCTTGTTTAAAATTTAGGGAGCAGCTCATGTCCACTACGAATGTCTGTCCATTCATGGAGGCCTCCACTATCGCATCAGCCTGTAATAAAGTATTTAGAAGGAATTTCCTAAAACCAAGCACTATCGGGATCATACCTAAAAATGGCTACAGGTGGAGGGACAATCAAAGCAAGATTGGTATTAAATGGCTACTTTGGACTGAAAAACAAAAACAAATAAATATTTTGCATGCTGGTAAAGGGCCAGAAATGGTTTTATATGGGATTAAAGTTGACGGATTTTGCGAAGCCACAAAAGAAATTTTTGAATTCAATGGTTGTTATTTTCATGGGTGTCCTAGGTGTTACAAGTTTGGAAGAAACGACCCTCTTCATGATGATCCTTCAAGTACTTTAAATTTACGTTATGAAGCCACTCAAGCAAAAATTGAAAAACTTAGAAGTTTCGATTATGAAGTAATTGAGAAATGGGAATGCGACTTTAAAACTGAAATGCAAGAAAATCCCAAAATCCAATATTACACCAGCAGTCATCCTTTGCTAACTACCACTCCTCTAAATCCTCGAGAT
Source organism: Philopedon plagiatum (assembly GCA_963971165.1). Lineage (NCBI taxonomy): Eukaryota > Metazoa > Arthropoda > Insecta > Coleoptera > Curculionidae > Philopedon > Philopedon plagiatum. Next base: position 123,002,802 of record OZ020189.1, on the reverse strand, counting down.
AGTTTTTATGGTGGAAGAACGGGTAACACTTGGAAATATTATGAAGCTAAAGACGGAGAACAAATAAAGTATGCTGACGTTTGCTCCCTCTATCCTTTTGTATGCAAATATGGAAAGTTTCCTATTGGTCATCCTGAAATAATTATTGGAGAAGAGTGTAAGACTTTGGATTTATTAAAAACCGATGGTTTGATAAAGTGTAAAATACTACCGCCGAAGGATCTTTTTCATCCTGTGCTTCCCCAAAAACTGAACAATAAATTAATGTTTGTACTTTGTCGCAAGTGTGGTGAAAGTATGGATAATAACAATGAATGTAACCACAGTGATGATGAAGACCGTGCTCTTAATGGTACATGGGTTATTGATGAAGTGGTGAAGTCGGTAGAAAAGGGTTACAAAATTTTGGAAGTTTATGAAGTCTGGAAATATCAAGTTCAAAGTTTTAACAAACATTCTGGACAGGAGGGTTTATTCACAGCCATGATGAATAAATTTATTAAAATTAAACAAGAAGCAAGTGGGTGGCCTGCTGAATGTCAAACAGAAGAACAAAAGGCAAAATATGTTAAAGAATTTTTTGAAAGGGAGGATGTTAAATTAGAATATAATAATATCGTCGGAAATCCCGGTTTAAGATCTCAGGCTAAATTAGTTTTAAACAGCTTCTGGGGAAAATTTGGTCAACGAGAAAATCAACCAAAGACTAAAATTGTAAACCAACCTTCGGAATTCTTTGCTATGTTTAGTAATCCAGCTATTTATTTAAACGCTGTCCTTGCTATTAACGACAAGACATTGGTAGTAAATTATGAATACACAGAAGAAACTTTTGATCCTCTTCCTGCTGTTAATGTAGCGATTGCCGCTTACGTCACAGCACAGGCCCGTCTTAAGTTATATTCATATCTTGAACTTCTTGGTAATAGAGTTTTGTATTACGATACAGACTCTGTAATATATCTCTCAAGAGGCGACGAACTTGATTTACCAACAGGCAAGTTTATTGGAGATATGACTGATGAATTAGAATGTTACGGATCTAATTCCTACATCACATCCTTTGTCTCTGGCGGTCCAAAAAACTACTCTTTTAGTGTATATTCCACTAAAAAGCAAAAAGAGGAAGTCATTTGTAAAGTTAAGGGTATTTCCCTAAACTATGCAGCATCGCAGCTTGTTAATTTCAACACCATTAAAGATATGGTTCTTAAAGAGTCAGCGCCAATACCAATTATATCGAAGAATATTCGAAGAACAAAGGAACATGAAGTAACCACACGAACCGAGGTTAAACTGTATAGACCAAATTCTACAAAAAGAAAATTTTTACCAGATGGAAGCTCTGTACCTTACGGATACAAAAAAGCAACAAGAATTGAATAAAATATGTATTCTCCAGTCACAAAAATATATATTTATTTGGTGTAATAAAAAAGAATTTACTGAATATTTTGTTTTACTGGTTTTTGCTTTAAAATTTCGTTTTTACCCATAAAAAACCGAAAATGGGGTGCGCTTAAGAGCTCAGTTCACGATTCTGGCAGCCTCGTTAAGATTATGTCTACTAATTGTTTTACGCAAAACTTCTTTTGTGTTTAACATTTATTAAACATAACCGACCGGAAGCTCTTAATTTTTACCTTTATTATTAGTAGTAATAAATAACCGGTTAAAACGTGGATTTAGAACAAATATGTAAGTAACGCTCTTTTTTCTTACCTTTTTGCTAATGTGATAGGCTTCAAATGTTTTGCTATTAAGCTCTACCTTAATCCCACGCTGTTTTTCAGTTTAATTTAGTATTAATTTATGTATGAGTTAAGATTTAAAATTGCACACTCAAATATATATTTTTTAATAAAATAATATTAAAACTTCGTCTATTTTTTATTTTGCTTAAAGTATGCGACATTTAAATAAAAATGACTAGAGAAGTTCTAAATTATCTGAAGTCCATAAGATTTTACGTAAAGTTAACATAAAGTCATCCTAAGGGTTTCCTAAGTCTTCATAAAGTTTACATAAATTCTGCATAAGAAACGTAAGTTGATATAAAATTTCACATAAAACAAAAATATCTTATAAATATCAGCAAAAATATAAAAATCGTAAATTTATCTTAAGTTTATCGTAAACACTAATATAGTTTGATAGGTAATATTCAACTAAAATACCTACCATAGTACTGTACTAAGTATTAAAAATTTAAAATATTTCGGTCAAATAACATCTACTTGATATTTCCCGAAGAAATTTTAAGAAATTTTCACACCTACCTAGAAGTACTATTATTTGAATAGATAACCATAGTATTTGTATTTTTTTTGTGTGTTTCGACCAATCTGCAGGTTTGCAATCTTTTGTTCAATATTGCTGCAATAATAAGAAAAAGTAGATAAATTAGTTTATTAGACGCCTGGTATATATATATATATATATATATATATATATATATATATATATATATATATATATGTATATATATATATATATATATATATATATATATATATATATATATATATATATATATATAGAAACAATATTAAAATATATACACAGCTCTATGTCAGACTGATGCATACTGTATTACTATAAAATGCCCCGTACCTTTTTTATCAAGATAGGGTGAAAAATGATACGTAATTCAATCTGAACGGGACGGAACTACAACGCGTGAGCAACGCAACAGGAACGAAACTGCTACGCGTGAGCAACCCAACGTTGTAAAATCAATTCACCTGAAGATCTTTCTAGCTCAGCGTATCTACTTTTATACACTAAAAGAAGGTCTTAATGGGTACATCCATATTTTTAAAGATTATTTGGGGACAGGCACCTGTTTTGCTCTTAATTAATTAAAAACGCCCGTTCTATATAATAAAAAACTATTTATGTCTAAAGTAACAACCGACTCATAAATTTACAATTGAACCACTCAAGACCTTTTTAACACCTGTTTAACTACCCCCGACCATCGATAGTTCAGGTGGCTGTTTATGTATGCCTGGTCATAAATCTTTACACAATCCCTTTTGTCATACCAAACCGCCAACCTACCCATTAAAAATGGTTTATCGGGCACGTGCCCTTTTTGTCGGAGACAGCAATTAACATCTTAATAAAAAATATTCGTCCCCGTGGAGGGACCACCCGCGACTAATCACAATTACCCGGAAGTAATCAATTAATCATACCTGACGGCACGCGTCGGTAATAAACACCTGGGGGTCGAGGCGGCATTTGTCAAAGGCGGCATCTTGGGGGGGGGGGGTCCAGGCGGCATTTATCAAAGGCGGCATCTATCAAAGGCGGCTTTTTTTATCAAACGTGGCATCTAGCAAAGGCGGGCATTTTAATCAAAGGCGGCATCTATCAAAGGCGGCATTTATCAAAGGCGGCATCGTGGGGGGTCCTTTCAAATTTTCCCACGCCAACCTGCCCCATCTCCTACTGCCGTGGTAATTGTGAATATATGACAACCAAGAAAATGACAGGAAAAAATTATCACATAATCTCCCTAGAGCTTGAATTATTTCCGAAAATTTTTTCGAGGTGCGAATTTTCTTATAAAAATTCGCAACAGAGAAAAAATTTTCGGAGATTAATTCAAGCTTGCGGGAGATTCGGTACGAAAATTTTATACCAAAAATTATTTAAAAAAAAAATACAAATTTTGACAAAATCATATCGAAGTATTACTTTCATTTCATGAAGCATAGACATTTAGTGAAGAAAACCCACGGCTTTTTACTTTATTCGCCATTGATGAAAAAAGAGGTGGAAAATGAATTTCAGAAATATTTGGAATTGATAATTGATGTTGTTAATAATAAATAACATGTACCTACCTACTTATTATTGAATTGAAAATAAATATTTGTAAAACTTAATCTACGCTTCTGTTGTTATTCTGACATCTGCACGTGATAGCTGTCAAGCCTGAGAAATTATCAGTTATTAATTTTTCAACTAGGTCACGTGACCGAAAAAATTTCCGAAAAATTCGGATTGTTGCCATAGCAACCTGTCAAAAACAAGGCATCTGATTGGCTTAAAACAACTGGTATAAAATTTTCGGTGTAATTTTTTTTAATTGACGTAACGTCAAAAAATTATCGCTGTAATTTTAAAAAACTTTACTCATCTTACGGGACTTTTAACACATGAGTGAAATAATCGAGAAAATATTTTTAAAATATTTCATAAATCCGTTTTCATAAATGTTAAGAAAAGCTGCCAGGACATTTTTTATCAAAATGTACGTTCGAAACATGTAATTTTTTGAAAAATTTCGTTAATCCGTGCTTGAAACGCGTTTTGAAAAAAAAATACTCTCAAAAGAGATGTTTTTTGAAAAAATAAAAACTATTTAGTTATTTGTTTTCTTTAAAAGTCGAAAAGATCCGGCACAAATTTTGGTAAGATCGTAGTAAGATGTGTAAGAAATGTTTTCAGAAACAATCTAAGAGCCTGTTAATCAAAAAGGCCAAAAAAGGTTTGCATTTTTATATTACATATTAGTATTAATCTATTATTCATATTTTTGTAGTATAATTCATTTCAAATGTTTGTTTTTGTTTATAATAGTTTGTAGAATATGTAGGAATGGTTAATGTTTATGTTACAATATTTATTTTTATAAAATTCGCTATTGAAATCCTTTTTGTAGAAGGCTTTGGGGGCGGGCGCCTCCTGACCCCCCCTCCCCCCGTAAATTCGCGCCTGATGCAATCTCTAATATGAAATTATATAAATATAGAGGATATTATACATTTACGTATGCTTAACATTTATATATTTAAAAAAAGTGGTGCTTTTTAAAAAATTTTGAGTAAAATGCTTCATACTTTTATTAATTTCCGAAACATATTAATTCTGATTTTCTTTTTTCGAATCAAAAAAAGGTCTACGTCGTGTATTGTAATTACGTAATTACGATTACATAAGTAATCGGGAATTAATTCTTACTTCGTAATAAGAATAAGTAATCGATTATTTTTTGACCTAAGTAATTGTAATTAGAAACCAATTCCTTATTATATTGCAATCGTTCCAGCTCTTAAATACCAGTAATATATGCTTGTAATTGCATTATTTTATATTGGTAGCTTTCACACGATATTCCGATATTATCGGACACGATGTAATTTGGAAGTTTCCATGCAACTCCGACATCCGATAAATAATCGGTGTGTGTGCAAACGGCCTTAGGCTTTGATATGGAAACTTGATAAAGTCGGTATACTACCGAAAAGAAATCTGAAATTTTGCAGTCTATTATATCCCAGACAAAATTTATTTATTTTAACAGAATTTTTTTTAACTTTTTTGGATAGCCTGATAAATATCAAAAAAGAATGATTTGCTAACTCTTATTAATATAACATTATTTACTTCCCAAAGTTCTAGACTGCATTTGATTAACACCCTGTATAGTTAATTTATCCTATTATAGAATTGAAATGACATGCAGTTTTTAAAAACAATAGGTACCTATTATTGCGAGACAACACCCATTCAGCTGTATTTATTTTTTTCTGAGTATTTGCATACAGTGCCAATAAAATATTTATTATCCTTGTGCTAATAGAAAGTGATGAGAATCAGTTCATTTTTATTGCTCAAAAGACAACAGAATTAACACTATCGATATGTCTTATCTTTGACTATGTTAGTATAAGGTTCTTGCTTTTATGTATGTATTGGGACTAGTGACTACTAAAGATTACTCAACTGATTGCGACGAAGCAAATTCGATTTTGGAGCAAGTATTAATTTCGCAATCTGGACACTCTTGAATATAGCCATTCCTTTATATTTGCACTATCTCTATTGTTGTTATACCTGGAACTCAGGCGCGGCCCTTGAAATTTTAAAGTTGTAAATCTCTGTTGCTACTTACGGGACCCATGCCAAATTCAGGTTTTTTAATAGTGAGCCTACTAGGAATGTTTTGGCAAAGAGAAAAAATATTTTGTAATTTGCGAAAAAAAGTTGAATTTTTGAATTGACCCACCTGGGGAAAAATTAACGCGTTTAGGTATTTTATTCATTATTTTTTCTAAACAAATTCTACATCATTCTGTCGACAATTCTTAAATTTTAAGAGAAAAAAATGTGTTAGTAGAAAGGCATAGTCATTTGATTTTTTTTAAAATTATATTTTAGGTTTAAAAAAATTCAATTGACTATAACTTTCTACTAACACATTTTTTTCTCTTAAAATTTAAGAATTTTAGAATAGGTGGGTCAATTCAAAAATTCAACTTTTTCTCGCAAATTAAAAAATATTTTTTTTCTTTACCAAAACTTTCCTAGTAAGCTCACTATTAAAAAACCTGAACATGGCATGGGTCCCATAAGTAGCAACAGAGATATACAACTTTAAAATTTCACGGGCCGCGCCTGCCTGGAACTGTAACAACTAATCTTTTTGTAAAAAGAAAAATTATAGAACAATTTAAATAACGTTAGGGTCCGATACTCGACTTTAGATAAAAAAAATAGTATTTCTGACCTACTTAACATTTTTAAGGTGTAAAGAGATGTGGACTTCCAATACTCCGCATTCTCATTTGTTGAGAATTTACATAACCAGAGAGAGGTAAATCCATGCCTCGTCAGCAAAAAAGTTTTTTCAAGTACGTTTTCATTATTATGCAAATTACCCATACACCACTCTGAAAATTCCATTCGCTGAGACTTGTCATTTGGTGACAATTCTTGGACTGAGCTTAGACAATAAGCGTGCATATGCAGGTCACATTTCAGGATTATATTCCGTAGGATACATTTACTTGCTGGCTTAAACGCCGAATAGGGGTTTATGGGTATTCATTAACAATTTGCCTCAATTCCAGGGGCGCACTCAGGGGGGGGGGGGGGGGTTGGGGGGTCATACCCCCCCCCCCCGAAATTTTAACAAGTGCAACATGAATATCAAAATTAATAATTTTTCACTAAACATAGCCGTATTCAGGTCTTGTGGTTCCCGCAATTAGGAACTGTATGGGTACAATTGGAAAGATATATGATATTTTTAATACTCCCAAAAGACAGGCTGTATTAAAACAATATTTGGAAGAGGCCGACGTTTCTTCTAGCCACAAAAAATTGACGAGGCTTTGTGCAACTAGATGGACTGAAAGGTACAACTCTGTTGCAATTTTTTTAGAGTTATATGATGGCATTGTACTTGCTTTAGATAAGATTTCTCAATGGACAGATAGAGATTCGGCAAATGCTGCAGATCAGTTAGGCTCTTCAATAAGAAAGGCTGAATTTGTCATCTCTTTGCAGGTGGTCAATCAGGTATTTAGTTTCAGTAGCTTTTTATGTCGGCTTCTACAACAACGAAATATTGATTTAAGAAAGGCAACTAATTTAGCGGAAGATACTGAACAAGAAATAAAAAATTTGGGATAAAATGCAGATAAGGAATTTAATAAATTATTCTTGAATGCTCAAAAACAGGCTAAAAATTTTGACTTTCCTTTAAACAAGCCGCGTATTACTACTTCTCAAACAAAAAGATGCAATATAAATGTTGACAGTGTTGAAGACTACTATCGCATTTCAATATATATATATCCCATTTTTAGACAGTTTTATAAACAATTTGAAAGAAAGGTTTTCAAAACATAAATCACTACTGGTTGGTTGGATTTCAAAGTTTATTGCCGACAGATCCTCTCAATCTTTCTGATGCCATTATGAAAGAATTTGAAGATTTGGTAGTGTTTTATAGAAGTGACCTGACAGGTACTCTTGATGAACTGAAAGTGGAACTTAAATTTTGGTACAGAGCAATTGCTAGACTGGAAAAAGACCAGTGGCCAAAAGATGCCTTAACTGCTTTGGCATATTGTGAAAAGACGCTTATGCAGCCTAATATTAAAACATTATTGACTATACTCGCAAATTTGTCTGTGTCTACTGCGGAGAATGAAACAACTTTTTCTGTATTACGACGTTTAAAAAATTATCTACGAAACTCATCTTCCGACATAAGGTTAAATGGTTTAACACTGTTACATCTTTATAGATCAATGGATCCAACGCCGGATGCTATTTTGGATAAACTAGCAGAAAAGCCTCGAAAACTTGACATCAGACTACATTAAGTAATAAGTTTAGTTTTGTATTTTAAATTTGTTTTCAATATTTTTGACAAAAATTAAATTTCTCAAGTATTACTACTCAAAAACAAAGTTACTAAATTTTAAGCAGGGCTTTTTTATTATTCGAAAGATTTGTTTTTATTGTTAGTGTCTTTAAAATAGACACACATACATAAATACTTACAAAATTTAAAACCCCCCCCGAAAAAAAATCCTGGGTGCGCCACTGCTCAATTCGTCTGCTTTTTGTGCAGTGCGAACTTTGGGCCTCCCACTGCCTTTCTTTCTATTCGCACTTCTTGTTTCTCTAAACAAAACCACACATCTATCAAAACTTGGCGAAACTGGTCGAAATCCATGACTATGTGTGGAAATTCGGTTTGAAAATCCTGAATGGCATCCCAAGTTGAATAAACCCACTGGTCATCAACCCTTCCACCATTTCTAAAGTACCTAACTTTCGATCATAAAAGCTTTTTATTCTGCCGTGATTACCATATTTAATTATCTTAAAAATAAAAACTTAATTAAGTACCAGTTTTACATCTAGAAATTCTCGCCATTCTGGTGGTGTAATGAACTCATTACATGACCCATTTTGATTTTCAGATATTATAAACGAAGAGAAGTAATCAAAAATCAAACTGTTTAAGCCACTTTAATCAGGTTTAAACCTTAAATTGAAATTTTTTATTAACAATAATAATCGATTTTATTAATGTTTTTGTATCTAAGCGTAGATAAAATGGACATTATAAGTGGGCTGGAGTATGATACAGCACTAGTGTCGCCAATACTCGAGGTGGCAGTTGTAAAATTTGTGTTGAAATGCTTCGTTTCCTTAGTTAAACAATTGTGTTATAAACAATAAATCTCGATGCTAATTTAAATGATCAAGCAATTAATGTAACACGTAATTCTTCGCAACTTTCCTCCTTATCAGGAATTTATTTAAAAGATTGCAAAGATGGTGTTATTAATATTTATAACAAATAATTAAATAGTAATTATGTTAATTTGTTACGAGTTTAAATACATTTCGACATAATATATTTGCTAGTATCATTGACTTGACTGATTGAAAAGCAGTGAGATAAGAAAAACGCATGCGGTAATAAACACCTTGCCGCACGCAACATGAGTGGAATAATAAGTTGTTATTCCACGGGCGTAGATAAAATAACTTATATGTTTGATGGATTTTTGGTGTATACCTGCTGATTATTTTAAAAACTAGACAAATTAGCGAAAAATGTGTCTGATAAAAGTTCTATACCGTATACCTATTTGTTCTCCTTTACATTACTTGGACCAGGCGTTGTGGGAATGAGTAACAGGAACACCGACCCGATATAAAGTTGAAAATAGTGGGCATTACAGAAGATTTCTTTAGTTATTGAGAAAGTAGTGAAAATTGCGCCCTAGAAGCGTTTGGTTTCAGTTTAAAGCAGAAGTCACAGTGCCATTACAAAGTGTATCTATCCTTCTGGAACTAAGACTCAACATTTACAGTTAAAACTTGTGAAACTACTTGGTATATTCGATTAAACAATTTTTATCGCGTCTTTAACTTACACAAACATAACTGTTCGCAGGTAGGCTATGTTATAGATATAGACAGATAAGAGGGAAAATTTTTTAACCTTATTATAAATTCTTTATCCTAATAAAAATATTTACTCATTTTTGAAATTTTTCCTTTATTTATTTAAATACTTTTCCTCCGATCCTTTTAGTGCAAATTGTTGGTTCCTGGAAACAATTTTAAATGCTATAAAATAATAATGTTAATGTGGCTATGCTGACACTGTTTTTGTTTAATAAAAACGAGATTTTTGCAAATGCTGTTTGTGTTCAGTAAAAACAAAGGTATTTTGCTATAAAATCATAAAACTTACGTAAGTATTTTGTCAGGTTAGAAATTTATTTTTTATGACAACTCCGATTAAACTTTCACTATACGCAACCAGAAATACTTTCGCACAAACAAAGCCGCCTGTGATGAAATGTTTGATTATTCTTTTTTATTGGCAACATCGTTTTTATTTGTCTTTTACTAATGCCCCTTTTGCTAACAAGGATAGAAAGAGACCGGATTCCGCTGGGATTTTATCAGGAAAAAAGAATTTTGCGACGACTAATCTTTCGAAGTATATAACCAGCAATACTTCCACAAGCAAAGAATGTACGATAAAAATTTGAACAAATCCTTTTTTTATTTGTCCTTGTCTAATGCATTTTCGCCAACATGGATAGAAAGAAATCTGATTCATCCGTGATTATCAGGAAAGAAAAGATGAATATTATGATCACTAAAATATGTTCTGGTGTAAACGGTCCATGGAACTGACCAATAGGGTTAATTCTTGTTCAATTATTTTTTCTGTCATCATTCTCAAAACCAAATGGATACCGTATAGAGCTTTCAAAAATCTATATTTTAAAAATTAGTTGGAATATATAGGGTTGCTTAAAAATTGTGACGGATCAAAGTTCTATTTTCCTTAATGGAATGCTCTATTTACTGCTTTAATTTCTGGTTCTGCTTAAAAGTATATGCTAAGTTTCTGTAACTCTCCCTATAGTACCCAACCCTAATGAGAAAGCTAAGCAAACCTTATAGTAACAAACAGTGGCGGCTCGTGGAAAAATATTATAGGTATTCTGGAATAAAATTAAATTAAAAAAAAATCGTGCAATTTTTTTGGACGCATTTCATCAATAATTATTTTAAAGTGTACAGTCTACAAAAATAACAACCGACAGCTAACAATAATAACTATAACGATAACTGCAAATAATTGTCTTTCCTGTTAATATAAAACACGCGCGAATTTACCAGTAAGGACTGTCACCAATGCAGCTAAATGATTAGCAGAATATTCTTTATTAAATTTTATAAACAGCCAATGGGTGGAGTCAGGGGCGGACAGTCACCTTTTGGGGCCCTGGGCAAACATTTTGGGGGCCTACTCAATTAACCCAATAACAAATAATACTTTTTTTTATAAAATAAAACATTCTAAGAGTTACATATTATCATATTAAGGTCATTTAAAGAGTAACTCTCCTGTTTTTTTTTGCGCTGCAAATTGATTTATTTGATCTTTGTATTGCAACTCTTTGTTTAAATCATAGTTTATCACTCTGCGTTACAGCTGATGATTGACCACGCCAAAAAAATTTAAGATTGTATAGCAATTCGGAAAAACATTCACAAGTCTCTTTTCATAAATTAGTTTGAATATAACGTAAGATAAAAAAAAATCATCCTCAAAGGATGCCGTGGAATCAGTCACACATGTCTTGAATTATTACTCTTGAAAGGTAACATTGTTAAAAGGTATAGGTGAATGAAAAATAAAACTGTCAAGTTCTAAAGTTTTTATTTTTAAGAAAATTACATTATTGTCATTGTCATTACATAATACAGAATTAAGAAAAAAACAACATATACAACAAAGATCCTCAAAATTATAAATTTAAACTAAATGAGAGACGTGTCCACCTTCTACTTCCAGACATGTTCTCATTCTTCTTTTTACAGCATCAAAAACATTGGTGAGCACTTGGGGGGTGTTGTTAATCTCCTGAAATTTATTTGTAATTCTAGCCAGTAGGTCTTCTAAATTTTCACAAGGGGTTTTTAAAACCGAGTTTTTAATGTGTGGCCATAAAAAAAAGTCCCACGGCGTGAGATCGCAGGACCGTGGTACCGTGGTGGCCACCTAACTGGCATATTAGGACTAATGATCGGCCTTAGAAAAACTCTTCCAAAAAATTTCAATTATCAAGAGTTACGTAGGTGCGCCGTCCTGGTGGAAGTAGCCTTGTCGCATCTCTCCATCGTCTAATGCGTTTACAAAATTTTCTAAAATTTCATTACGGTATCGCGCCGAATTGAAAGTCCATTCAAAAAAAAAATCGGTACAATTAACCGTCTTTTCAATATGGTCGCCCACACGCCAACTTTCTGTGAATGCAGAGGCTTCTCTATAAAGAAATGTGGATTTTTATGAACTCCACATTCTCATTTGTTGAGAATTTACATAACCAGAGAGGTAAATCCGTGCCTCGTCAGTAAAAAAGGTTTTTTCAAATAGGTTTTCGTTATTATGCAAATTAACCATAAACCACTCCGAAAATTGCATTCGCTGCAGATTGTCGTTTGGTAACAATTCTTAGACGATAAGTGTGCATGCCACATTTCAGAATTGTATTACAAGTTCCGTAGGATACATTTACTTGGAATTTTGATTGCAATATTTGACCTTAACATTGATACCAACAAACTATCAAAAAGGTGAAGTTAAATAAAAGCTTGTAAAAATAGGCTATTCCATTTAAAGCTATACAACTTTGATTCATCACAATTTTTTAAGCAACCCTGTTTATTTAAACTAATTTTCAAATTATACTTAGAGTTTTGGAAGACCTAGAACTTTAATCTAAAACAATTTTTGTTAGTCTAGTTTTTATAATAAATCAGCCTGTCCGGAAGTTTTTACCCTTACTGCATATTCATTTTGTCAAAATCACACTTTCTCTGTCGCAAATTGTATATTTAACAACTTTTAATTTTTTAAAAAGTACATATTTAATGCGCAAAACGATAACATTTGCAGTAAAAAAAGAAAATTTGTTATCCGTAATTTAAAAAAAGAGAGATTTCCGTTGCTGTATTTTTACATTGTAACATAAATATACAATTAATTGTCTGGTCGTACAGATATTCATAAAACTCATAGAAACGTAAACATTCTCTGCCCAAGGCGTTGATATCTGTGGTAGGTCTATCAGCGGTTCCCAAAGCTAGGCTGTTATCTAAAGTTTGACAAATGGGGGTAATTCCAGAGACGGCTTCTAACCTAGTTGGAAATAAAATTAGGAGTCGATTTGAAAATAAAATACAAATATTTATTTACCCACATTGTGTTATTTGAAAGTGCGAGATACGAAAATATCATACAGGGTGTCTGAAAAGTCTTAGCATGGGCAAATATCTTTACTATTAATAAAGATAGCGACACCAAATTTTAGTTGTACCTTATTGGTTGATAAATCTACGTTTTTATGTAATTTGACTTTTTCAACCCCCTTGGGGGGTTACGCTAGGGAGTTGAGGTCGAAAATTTTGAATGCAAACCTATGCCGTGTGGCCTCTTCGTTTAAAAATCTTCAAAAAAGAAACATTGTCTTAGTATTTTAGTATTTATTTATTATTGTAATTCATTTTTAAATGGCAAGCCTATAAAAATTATAACTCGTAAAGCGTATAATCGGTCGGGGCAAAAGTCGACCATTAGTCGACCTCTTGTGCCATACAGCACAAGTCGGCGCTGCTATTTTTTGTTTTGTGGGGCACTTTTTTCTAACTCTTCTCCAACTTTACTTCTTCATTTGTCGTTGTTATATGTTTTGTTTTTTGACATCTGCGCAGTAGACCAAAATGTGTACCACGCGCAAACCGAGCGTGCTAGACATGCGCACGGAATTTCAGGAGATGGACTTTGGTGTCTACATTTGAACCCATTCACTTTTAAGAATCTATCTCCAGTAGTTAAGGTACCACTGCGTATTTAACTTTATAACGTTTTCCCCAAGTTTTTTCGATTTTATTTTTCTTTTTTTGCTATCTGCGCGGTGGCAAATAACGAAAAATACAGTCGAAAAAAACTTGGGGAAAAAGCTTTACCATTGATCAAAATGCGTACCACGCGCAAACCAAGAGGGCTAGACATTCGCACGAAATTTGAGGGGATGTACTTTGTTGTCTAAATTCGCAGTGGTACCTTAACTACTGGAGATATATTCTTAAAAGTGAATGGGTTCAAATGTAGACACCAAAGGCCATCTCCTGAAATTCCGTGCGCATGTCTAGCACGCTCGGTTTGCGCGTGGTACGCATTTTGGTCTACTGCGCACATGGCAAAAAATGAAAAATAAAGTCGAAAAAAACTTGGGAACAAAGTTATAAAGTTAAATACGTAGTGGTACCTTAACTACTGGAGATATATTCTGAAAAATGAATGGGTTCAAATGTAGACACCAAAGTCCAACTCCTGAAATTCCGTGCGCATGTCTAGCACGCTCGGTTTGCGCGTGGTACGCATTTTGGTCTACTGCGCAGATGTCAAAAAACAAAACATATAAAAACGACAAATGAAGAAGTAAAGTTGGAAAAAAGTTAGAAAAAAGTGCCCTACAAAACAAAAAATAGCAGCGCCGACTTGTACTGTTTGGCACAAGTGGCCGACTAATGGTCGACTTGTGCCCCGCCCGATTATACGATTTACGAGTTCTAATTTTGATAGGCTTGCCATTTAAAAATGAATTACAATAATAAATAAATACTAAAATACTAAAACAATGTTTCTTTTTTGAAGACTTTTAAACGAAGAGGCCACACGGCATAGGTTTGCATCCAAAATTTTGGACCTCAACTCGCTAGCGTAACCCCCCAAGGGGGTTGAAAGAGTCAAATTACGTAAAAAAGTAGATTTACTAACCAATAAGGTACAACTAAAATTTGGTGTTGCTATCTTTATTAATAGTAAAGATATTTGCCCATGCTAAGACTTTTCAGACACCCTGTATGATATTTTCGTATCTCGCACTTTCAAATAACACAATGTGGGTAAATAAATATTTGTATTTTATTTTCAAATCGAATCCTAATTTTATTTCCAACTAGGTTAGAAGCCGTCTCTGGAATTACCCCCATTTGTTAAACTCTAGATTACTTTCTTTGCCTATTTTATTAACCTTATGGTGACGGAAGAAACGAGCATAGAACGTTTAAAGTCTGAAGTCTAAGCATCTAATCCACCTAATAAGTTTAGGGGACACGTATTTGCAGAGTTGCTGCTACTTGATAGCAAGATATGGTGCATTTAGAAATAGACTTAGCAAGAAAAAAAGACAAAATTTTTCTTATTGGTAACTAACAAGAACCTTACGTACCAGCACTTGAATTAGTTACGTTATTTTACGAATGACTTAAAATTTTGCATTGGAACTTAGACTCTGCTATATATTGTGTTTGCTTTCACTTCAAATTATGAAAACTCACTCCGCATTATTGTTTCATTATTTTATCCATGATGGACATAATTATATTGATTGTAATCTATTGTGTCAAAACTGCCCAGTAGGGCAAAATGTTTCTTAGGTATTCTCAGTGTCGGACTGGGTCCCTTTGGCCCAGTGCCGGATTAAGCCAGCACGGGGCCTGTAGCAAATGCTAACAAGAGGCCCTTGGTTTGTTTTAAAGATCTGGAATGTGATTCCATAGGTTTAGGCACTTTACTCTAGAGTTAAACGTTTTTTTTTAGTATGTTTTTGTTAACTTGTTTTATAGAAAAAATGTTTTATTTCCTACCATAAAATAGCCTTGTTATATATTCCATGGCTATTTGATTATTTGTAATAGTTTTTTTTTATATAAATATTTTTGTACGACCATATTTTTAATAAAGGTTTGTAAGTACACAATACTTCAACATTTTTACTTTTTTTTTTTGGTCCAAAATGAGTTTTATAATTTTTAAAAACACACTCATGTTAAAAAAAAATAAACGTCATTTTTTTTGCCGAAAACCGCATAGGCATGATATCATAGGTATGTTAGAGCTACCTTCGTGAATTTTTACAGATTTTTTTAGCCAAAACTGGCTGAAATATTCTTTAAAAACTCAAAATTTTGTCCAACTACACCCCAGATGACAGTATCCATTAATTACTTTCTTATTGGTAATCAATAGAAAATAGAACCCTATTCTAATTGGTCGGGTTATTACGACTAGCTCGAAGACAACATAAGGACATAAGGGAATTTCCTTGTTAGTTTTGCGGTGTTGTCAAATTGCGTTTGATGCGGTGCGACACATAATTTATGGTGTGGCCAGCGCTTACTTTTAGAAATGTGCTAAAATTATTAATAATCGTACACGGACACCACCGTCTTTCCATTGGACGGTAGCGGTAGGTGGTATTCAAAATACCATATCTGTCTTACTTGATAGATTATTACTTTACGCCCAGGCGCGAGGCCACCCAATGCGCGAGGCCCGTAGCATTTGCTACTCTTACTACGTGGCTAATCCGGCACTGATTTGGCCCATGCAGCACTTTACTTGATTTGGATCACAACTTCCACAGTAAAATAAATGTAATTTGGATATGTTAAGTTTTAGACCCCCAAAATGGTCACGTTTTGACATTTTCATTATTAAAAATACCAAATTACAACTAAAACAAAATATAAAAGAAGGCAATAATTAACCACAACACAAAAGTAAAAGCTTTTTAGTTGAGGGAACTCCGACTAAATGTTAGTTACATTTTTATTTTATATTTTTATTATTACATTTTTAAGATAAAAGCAATAAGTCGGAATTTAGTAGGAAACAAAAACGAACTTAAACTAAATAATAGTACTAAATTTGATACCTCTAATAAAAATAAAGTATGACTTTTTTAACTGGAATAAATTCGGTAACAAAATATCGTTCCATTCCTTGAAAAAAATCCAAAAGCACGGATACCTTTTCTTGATTTAACAGATTTTTTTGCATTTCCGTAAATTTTACCCTTGATCCAGGGATGGAAACTAACCCAACTTTTTTTTCAAATGGAAATGCATGTATTGTGATAGCTCGCTCGTGGAAAAGGGTATAAAAAAGGAATATAACCCACTTTTTACCTTTGAACTTCTACCTGATAAACGGCATTTTAATAGTTATTTTTAAGCGAGTGTCACAACAAATGAAGTTTTACGGATCTATTAACGTCCCTGAAGTGTACCTTTTTTGGCCGCTTTTTTACTTTACGGCCGCTTTTTTACTTTACAGCCGCTTTTGCAAACAAAGTCATTATGAGGGCAGCCGACTAGACACATTTAATTTGCTTATTTGAGTTATTTCCACGTCCGATGTTAAGATTGACAAATTATGAAGGCGGCCTACTAGACACACTTATGGTTAATAAAAATTTGAATCTAATCTTCCAGTTTCGTCTTTGTTTAGAAACAAAATTGTAAAAAAAAGTTGTTACCTACTTGATGAGATACTCGCTTAAAAAATTTTGTGTGCACCTCGGCCGTATGATCTTTTTTGTCCTCACCTGAAATTTGTTGGCCTCGGCCACAAATTTCAGATTCGGCCAAAAAAGATCAACATTACGGCCTTGGTGCACAAATAACTATTTTAAGTGAGTGTCACAACAAATGAAGTTTTACGGATCTATTAACGTCCCTGAAGTGTACCTTTTTTGGCCGCTTTTTTACTTTACGGCCGCTTTTTTACTTTACAGCCGCTTTTGCAAACAAAGTCATTATGAGGGCAGCCTACTAGACACATTTAATTTGCTTATTTGAGTTATTTCCACGTCCTATGTTAAGATTGTCAAATTATGAAGGCGGCCTACTAGACACACTTATGGTTAATAAAAATTTGAATCTAATCTTCCAGTTTCGTCTTTGTTTAGAAACAAAATTGTAAAAAAAAGTTGTTACCTACTTGATGAGACACTCGCTTACAAAATTTTGTGTGCACCTCGGCCGTATGATCTTTTTTGTCCTCACCTGAAATTTGTTGGCCTCGGCCACAAATTTCAGATTCGGCCAAAAAAGATCAACATTACGGCCTTGGTACACAAATAACTATTGTGTACCAAGGCCGTAATGTTGATCTTTTATGGCCGAATCTGAAATTTGTGGCCGAGGCCAACAAATTTCAGGTGAGGACAAAAAAGATCATACGGCCGAGGTGCACACAAAATTTTTTAAGCGAGTGTCTCATCAAGTAGGTAACAACTTTTTTTTACAATTTTGTTTCTAAACAAAGACGAAACTGGAGGATTAAATTCAAATTTTTATTAACCAAATGAAAAGTGTATTATTAAGTAACAAAGATGTGTACAGAATTACTTACAGTAAGTATTATAAACACAGTATATCCCGTATAATGTGGTTTTTATTATTTGTTATTTATTTTAAATTTCATTTCACTGACAGAAACGGAAAGCTTGTAAATAAATAGCCTGGCAACGGAACCTTTTCTTTTGTTTTATGGGTAAATAATCCAAACATGCAAATTAAGTGTGTCTAGTAGGCCGCCTTCATAATTTGACAATCTTAACATCGGACGTGGAAATAACTCAAATAAGCAAATTAAATGTGTCTAGTAGGCTGCCCTCATAATGACTTTGTTTGCAAAAGCGGCTGTAAAGTAAAAAAGCGGCCGTAAAGTAAAAAAGCGGCCAAAAAAGGCACACTTCAGGGACGTTAATAGATCCGTAAAACTTCATTTGTTGTGACACTCGCTTAAAAAAATAATTTCATATTATATTACAATAACGTTGATCGTGTAAGGTAGGGCACTATTGTGATTGGTTGGCACGAGGACTGACAGCTGTATTGTCAATACTGATATTGTCAATATTATTGATCGTGTAAGGTCCACTTATACTCCTAAGTTTCTTAAAAATGCCTTATTTAACTGAATCGCACAGAATTGAAATATTAGTGATAATAGAGTATGGTGATAGATTGCGGACTCAAGCAGAAGTAGCGCGTTTGTTTCAAGAACAGTACCCTGAGCAAAATTTAAGCACTTTATCGCGAATTAGGCCATGTGAGGGATGTACCAAGACAACGACAACCTCCTGTAATGCAGGAAGACACACAAACATCTTGCTTAGTCTCCAGGAAAACGCTGACACTCCAGTTAGGCAACTGGTCAGAGATAACAACGTAAGTCCATCATCTGCATTAAGGTTAATAAGTTATGTAAAATGCGCCCATACAAAATGCTAATGGTGCAGGAGTTAATGGAAGATGACCCAGATCGTCGACTTCAATTTTGTGAAATTATGATGAATTCACTGGATCAGCATTCAATAGTTTTGGTCTGGGTTCTTTTTTCGGATGCGTGTACATTTGTATTAAATGGTCATGTGAACAAGCAAAATCGTCGGTACTGGTCCGATGAAAATCCTCACTGGATTCGAGAAACTCACATCCAACATCCACAAAAGCTTAATGTTTGGGCAGGCATAATTGGTAACCGAGTCATTGGGCCAATATTTTTTAAAGATAGGTATTCTAAATGGGCCGTTATATCTCAATTTTTTGCGTGAAGACCTTATTCCAGCTTTGTCTGCTTTATTTCCTCATCATGCAGGTGCCGATCTTCATGATGATCGAATACGGTTTCAGCAGGATGGTGCACCACCACATTACGCGCAAAATGTTCGACAATATTTAAATGAAGTTTATGGTGGATAGAAACCAGAAAATTTAGAGAAACTTAGGCAACGAATAACACACGAAATCCGAGAAATAACTCCAGAAATCATAATGTTACAAATGAATTTTACTTTAGGCCAGGGACCTGCCCGGAAAAAAATGGCGAACATTTCTAACAATATTTAAAATAAAAAAAATATTTAAAAAATCTCATTTTTTATATTTTTTCTCGCTTATCAGGTAACAGAAATTCCAAAGTAAATAGCGGGCTATATATATTCCTTTTTTTATGCCTTTTTCCGCAAGCTATCACAACACATGCATTCGCATTTAAAAAAAAAGTTGGGTTAGTTTCCATCCCTGGATAAAGGGTAAAATTCACGAAAATGCAAAAAAAACTGTTGAATCCAAAAATAGGTACTACCTGTGTTTTTGTATTTTTTCAAGGATGAATTGATTTTTTGTTATCGAATTTATTTCAGTTAAAAAATTCACTCTGCTTAAAACAAACTTATACACAAGGCTACAACAAAAAGTTTGCTTATAGAGGTTTCAAATACATAAAACTATATTTTTGTTATAACTAAAACGTATAGCAACATTTAAGTTTGCTCAGAATATTAAGAGATCATAGTATGTGGTAGTACCTAGAAAATTATATAATATAATCATTTGAATTTTTGTTTAATTATATTTTAGGTTTAAAAAATTCAAATAACTAACTTCCTATTAACATATACACGGTGTTCATTTGAAAACTTCCCACCACGGATTTATCGAAAACCACTGATTAAAAGAAAAAACGCCGAGACACGTCAAAAGATGTGCCAAAGGGGACAACTTTTTAACCAAAAACTACTTCACCCCCTTTTACCCTCTGCCCCCCGGGGTCATCCCCTTAAAAATTTTAAATGACAAGGGGTATCAAGTAATAGCTTATTTGATAGGTGTTTCAAAGTGGTTTGTTTTGACGTTCGATTTTTTAAAATCGGTCGATTCGTTTTCGAGAAAATTAGAAAAATCTTTATTTATCTTAATTTGTTCAGATAGAAATAAAACACACGAAAATATCACTTTTTATTTCAATAAGTGTTCAAAAACCAACATAAACAGCAATTCGGAAGATTATACATGGCAGCAACCAAATAACAACCAGATTTTTTTTCCGCCTTTTTATCAACAGAGATAACATGGGCGAACTGTATTTATTCTTATACCTGCTTAGTTTTTTATAGTTGCTAAGGAAAAGAAAGAATTTAATTTGCTGTCAGTTACCTTTGTGACAATGTCGGGATAGTGAAAATTAATTTATTGATTCACATTTTACTTCCAAAATGGTTTACACACTAGCCGAAAGAGTGGAAATTATTCTAATTTATGGTGCCCAAAATCAATGTGCTCGGCAAACTGCCGTCACATTTAACGCCAGACATCCGGAAAAGATAACTTCGCATAGGTATGTTTTGGGCCTTGTTACTAAATTTGCTCAAACTGGATCTGTTGCAAATAAAAAACGTAATCATCGTAGAGTTTTGGATGAAGCCGCTCAAGTTGAAGTTTTGGGTCATTTTGGCATAAATCCTAATACTTCATTACGCAAAATTGTTGATGCGACCCGTATTTCAATAGGCTCTGTACACACAGTTACTAAATTACATAAATTTCATCCATTCAAAATGAAAATATTGCAAGAGTTAACCGAAGATGATTTCGATAGGCGAGTTGAGTTTTGTGAACAAATGACTGCAGCGATTAATGATAATACCATTCATGTAAAGAATATCTGCTTCAGTGATGAATGCACATTTTATCTAAATGGATTTGTTAATAAGCATAACTGCAGGTATTGGAGCAATGAAAATCCTCATGCTTTTGTAGAAGGGCATACTCAGTACCCCCAAAAACTTAATGTATGGGCAGGCATTTTAGGAAACAAAGTGATTGGGCCATTGTTTATTAATGGGCATTTAAATGGAGGCATTTATTTAGATATGTTGGAAAATACCATCAATCCGCTTATCACTGAAACCATTGAAAACCAAATCGAAGACGATGGAAACCCTATATTTGATGAGGCTGAAATATATTTCCAGCAAGACGGCGCTCCTCCTCACTATGTTCTTCCGGTTCGGCAATGGCTAGACGACGAGTTTCCAGATAAATGGATAGGGCGAATAGGGCCTATAGAATGGCCTGCTAGATCTCCTGACTTGACGCCATTAGACTTTTTTCTATGGGGCCATTTGAAATCTATTGTGTTCACTCCCCAACCTGAAACTTTGGATGAACTTCGTCAACGCATCATCGAAAGCTGCCATGACCTCCAACAACATATTTTTGAAAATGTCCGTCAGGAATTTGAACATCGCCTATATCATTGTTTGGCCAATAACGGGCAACATTTTGAACACTTATTGAAATAAAAAGTGATATTTTCGTGTGTTTTTTTTCTATCTGAACAAATTAAGATAAATAAAGATTTTTCTAATTTTCTCGAAAACGAATCGACCGATTTTAAAAAATCAAACGTCAAAACAAAGCACTTTGAAACACCTTTCAAACAAGCTATTACTTGATACCCCTTGTCATTTAAAATTTTTAAGGGGATGACCCCGGGGGGCAGAGGGTAAAAGGGGGTGAAGTAGTTTTTGGTTAAAAAGTTGTCCCCTTTGGCACATCTTTTGACGTGTCTCGGCGTTTTTTCTTTTAATCAGTGGTTTTCGATAAATCCGTGGTGGGAAGTTTTCAAATGAACACCGTGTATATAACATATATACGTATATATATATATATATATATATATATATATATATATATATATATATATATATATATATATCTATATGTATATATATATATATATATATATATATATATATATATATATATATATATATATATATATGCATATATATATAATAAATGTAAATGCGAAGATTTACTTCTTCGCTAGTGCAGCGAAAAGGCCGTGAATGAAAAATAAAAATAATGAGGACTATCTTTGATTCTGGTCTGGGTGACCTCCTGCTATCGATTTCTGGGCCCTTACCCAGGGTGGCTGAAGAACAGACCACGATTTGACCAGAATCAAAGAGAGTCCTTATATCCAAAATGTTCGGAAAGGATGGGTAAGATGTAGTGGCTCGCGCCAACTAGTTCACCCAGTGTTGCTCCAAAAATGTTTGGCTGCTAACACAACAATACTCGAAAGTATGTCGAATGTCGATTTTCTCGACGTCGACGGTACAAATGCACCATTGTACAACAATAGTAGAAAAATGGAAGATTTCTTGGCCTATAGGTAATATAATAAATGTAAATGCGAAGATTTACTTCTTCGCTAGTGCAGCGAAAAGGCCGTGAATGAAAAATAAAAATAATGAGGTCACCCAGACCAGAATCAAAGATAGTCCTCATTATTTTTATTTTTCATTCACGGCATTTTCGCTGCACTAGCGAAGAAGTAAATCTTCGCATTTACATTTATTATATTACCTATAGGCCAAGAAATCTTCCATTTTTCTACTATTGTTGTACAATGGTGCATTTGTACCGTCGACGTCGAGAAAATCGACATTCGACATACTTTCGAGTATTGTTGTGTTAGCAGCCAAACATTTTTGGAGCAACACTGGGTGAACTAGTTGGCGCGAGCCACTACATCTTACCCATCCTTTCCGAACATTTTGGATATAAGGACTCTCTTTGATTCTGGTCAAATCGTGGTCTGTTCTTCAGCCACCCTGGGTGTAAGCCTGCCCGCTGATGGGTAAAGGCCCAGAAATCGATAGCAGGAGGTCACCCAGACCAGAATCAAAGATAGTCCTCATTATTTTTATTTTTCATTCACGGCCTTTTCGCTGCACTAGCGAAGAAGTAAATCTTCGCATTTACATTTATTATATTACCTATAGGCCAAGAAATCTTCCATTTTTCTACTATTGTTGTACAATGGTGCATTTGTACCGTCGACGTCGAGAAAATCGACATTCGACATACCTACTTTCGAGTATTGTTGTGTTAGCAGCCAAACATTTTTGGAGCAACACTGGGTGAACTAGTTGGCGCGAGCCACTACATCTTACCCATCCTTTCCGAACATTTTGGATATAAGGACTCTCTTTGATTCTGGTCAAACCGTGGTCTGTTCTTCAGCCACCCTGGGTGTAAGCCTGCCCGCTGATGGGTAAGGGCCCAGAAATCGATAGCAGGAGGTCACCCAGACCAGAATCAAAGATAGTCCTCATTATTTTTATTTTTCATTCACGGCCTTTTCGCTGCACTAGCGAAGAAGTAAATCTTCGCATTTACATTTATTATATTACCTATAGGCCAAGAAATCTTCCATTTTTCTACTATATATATATATATATATATATATATATATATATATATATATATATATATATATATATATATATATATATATATATATATATATATATATATATATACAGCGTGTCCAGAAAAGTTCTAGACATATGGGAATTTTCTTTATTGTTGATTTTACGAAAAAAAGTTATTCTTTATAAAAAGTTCTGCTTGATTCGCAAATAATATTGACATATCAAAGCTTAAGATATCTTGTACAGGGCGGCAAAAAAATGCAGAAACACAGAATTGCGATAAGAGAGAAGTACCCTCAATTTTTATTTTAGAGCAAATTGTTATAAGAAAACTTTACTAAGGACTACAAAACGAGATCAGATACAATTTTTCGTTGAACTATTTTAATTTACAGGGTACCATAAAAAATACATTGAGAATTTTTATTACCTCTTGTTTGAAAGTAATTTCGTAAACATGTCAATTTTCGTTACAACAGTATTGCACACATGTTCTGCTTGATGCGCAAATAATATTGACATATCAAAACTTAAGATATCATATACAGGGCGACAAAAAACTATAGAAACACAGAATTGCGTTAAGAGGGACAATTTTTATTTTAGAGTAAATTGTTATAAGAAACATCAAAAACATCTAAACATCAGTGATCTAAAAACAGATAGTTTAAAATAAAAGATTATGTCTCCACATGCCCTCCTTCTTTTTCCATGCAAACTACAGTACGTCTTGTTACTTCTGATACTGTCGCCCGTATCATATTGGGAGTGATTTCTTGGACACAGTTTGTTATTACTGCTTCAAGATGGTCAATATCCTGAAAAGGTCTATGCTTATACACCATTTCTTTTAATCGGCCCCATAAAAAGAAGTCCAGGGGTGTGATGTCAGGCGATCTGGCTGGCCAAGGAATATTTGAACGTCTACCTATCCAACGTTGCGGAAATACTTCATTCAAATACCCAATTACTGTGTTAGTACTATGGCATGGGGCTCCATCATGTTGATACCAAAATATACGTCTTATATTTAGTGGCAGTTCGTCAAGAAATTGAGACAACTGGTTCCTTCAGAAGTCCAGGTAAATGGCAGCATTTATATTTTGTCGAAAAAAGTATGGTCCAACGATCCGATCATTAAAAATGCCACACCAAACATTGGTTTTAAATGAATATTGACTACGGCATTCGATTATAAAATTTGGATTGTTGTCACTCCACCACCGACAATTTTGGGTGCATACCACGCCGTTGGAAATAAACACGGCCTCGTCCGTAAATAATATTTTTCTTGCAAAAAAAGGATCATCTTCACACTCGCCTTGGAACCACGCGCAAAATAGGAAACGAGAATCAAAATCTCTGGGAAGAAGCGTGTGAACGTATTTCGGTTTATATGGATGAAATTTATTTATTTTTGAAATTTTACTAGCAGTAGACTTCTTGACGTCATTTGGAATAGTTTCTGACAGTTTTCTTAAAGAAATTTTCGGGTTTTCGATAACCGCTTGCATGACATTGAGTTGATTTTCTTCTGTTGTGGACCATTTGTTATGTTGTTTCTTAAATACATTTTCGACGGAACCAGTAGCCATAGATTTATTCATTATATTTGCTATAGTGGCGCTACATACCATTTTGTCAGGGTGTCTATTATTAAATATGAGTGCGGCTTCCCTAATAGAGTTATAGTGATCTCCGACGATAAGTACAATTTCTATTTTCTCATGCAGCGTTAACTTTACAACCATGACGAAACTAACTAACAACTTTTGTTAATAAGTCGCAAAATAGTAAATGATTTTTGACTAACACGTCAATATTCGTTACTATAGTATTACACATAGTTGTTGCAAAATTGTTGCCGGTAAATGTTAAAGAAATAAAATAAAAAAATATTTTCCAAAGGCTTTTTTATGGTACCCTGTAAATTAAAATAGTTCAACGAAAAATTGTCTCTGACCTCGTTTTGTAGTCCTTAGTAAAGTTTTCTTATAACAGTTTGCTCTAAAATAAAAATTGAGGGTACTTCTCTCTTATCGCAATTCTGTGTTTCTGCATTTTTTTGCCGCCCTGTACAAGATATCTTAAGCTTTAATATGTCAATATTATTTGCGAATCAAGCAGAACTTTTTATAAAGAATAACTTTTTTTCGTAAAATCAACAATAAAGAAAATTCCCATATGTCTAGAACTTTTCTGGACACGCTGTATATATATATATATATATATATAAATTTAAAAATTCTCGACAATATGATGCAAAATTTGCTTTAAAAAAATAACAAGTAAATAAAATGTTTAAACGTGTTAATTTTTTCCCAGGGGGGCGCAGCAAAAATTGTACTTTTTTTCGCAAATTACAAAATATTTTTTTTTCTTTACCAAAACATTCCTAGTAGGCTCCCTATTAAAACCCCTGAACTTGGCATGGGCCCCGTAAGTAGCTACCGAGATAAACAACTTTAAAATTTTACCAGCCGCCGAGTTTTCAATAAATTAAAACAAAAGTTGACGTTATGACGTTCAGTAAATAATATTGTATTAGTGTAATATTGTATTAGCGTAATGTCCCGTAAACATTAGCAAAGGTTCTGGTTTGGCCCTCACAACTTCTGAGGTTTAGCCCAGGCGGCAACTGCCGCCCTGCCGCCCTGTCCAATCCAACACTGGGTATTCTAGGTATAAGGATGCGGTGTCTGCAAAATAGTAAAGAAACTACAACAAACATTTTTAAATAGAAATTTGTTATAAAAAAGTAATAAAATCCTATTTTAGGACTTCGGTATTCGAATTATTAAAAAATAACAATTATGGGTTATAAATTTAAGTAGACAGGTTTAAATATTATAATACGCCCACCCGAGAAGTTGCATCTAATGCAAGATTTCTCCTATTGAGAACCTAGAAAATTCAGATTCACTAAGAAAGTTTAAGATTTAGTACTGGCTTAAATTAAGATCTCATAGTTGATCAGTTATGTTTTGACAGGTTTTTGTCCTGTCATTGTTAATAAGTCGTCATTAAACACTTATAAATTATTGTGATATTTCAACGATTTACTTGGTTTCCAAATGATTTTCATCTTGGAACGAGTTGCTGTAATGAATTTAGTTCTATTATTGTTGAAAGTACGTACTAAAATTGTCCTTTTCTTGATAAATTTGCGAAAAAGCTCAGAAATAAGTTCAAAGTATAAAACTTAGTTGTCTTATTCTTATACTTGTCAGTTTAAAACTTTTGGTTGTCAAATTAGACCGGACTGGCGTTGGAGAATCTGGCGGTAAATTATTATTAAATATCAGATAATAAAAATAATGGGTTGGTTAGTGTCATAGATTTAAAAACAAGGAGGAGATACCATTTTTTAAATATTTTAGAATAATAATTGTATGGTGCAGGGCTACTCTTAATCTGGTCAACTCCCACACGTATTTTTAAGAGCGGCTGTTGCCATCAAAATCGCTATGATAAGAAATAAATAAACATTAAAAAAAATTTCAACTTTAAAAAAGTGAATACACGAAAAGTATTGTACCAACATCACGTGTTAAAAAGATAGTGAAACGTTATAAAAAAAAACATTTCACACTTTACAAAAATAGAATGCTCAAAAAATAATGTATGCCACTTTTGAAAAAAAGGTAGATCATTGGTTTTAATACACTTTCATAAAATCTATTCGCACTAATAAATGATAGTTGCACTTTGAAACTTGCCGCCAATGACGGAATATTACTGTTAGAATTAGTTTTATGTTTTTTTTTATTATTTTAGTGTAGAAAAACATAAATAATGTATGTTACGGATAGTAGTGCAAATTTGACAATGATAACATTGCCCGAAAAACAAAATTGGGCCATGAAATCTCTTTCAGTGCAGAGATAGATGGAAAAGTTAAATGTGATTTTTATAATAAAATTAAAAACGTTTCTTTCTATTAATTACATTATCGGCCATATGTTTTACAGCACTAACTGATTGCCTAAATTTAAATCGATTTATTTCCATACACAAATCTGCATATCTAAATAACTTTTACCTTGTTTACTCTTCTAGGTTCCTCGGAAAATTTAGAGAAAAATTATTAAAGTTGTCATTTTTTAATTAACAACTGCATAATTAAAACATAGCCGCATTCTGAAAATAATTTTAGAGGAGCAGTTCTACTTCAAAAAAAATTTAAAATATTTATGCGTTCACAAACTTTTAAATATGGTTACCTTAAGAAAAAAATTATTTTAGGTGATGTTCAAATTCAATTGAATCATAATAACTAAATTTAGATAGTTGAATTTTTTAAGCCCCCCCCCCTTTAAAAAAATGAAGGCGTTTAGGTATTTTATTTATTATTTTTTCTAAGCAAATTTTACACCATTTTGTCG
The DNA here is from genome assembly GCA_963971165.1 of Philopedon plagiatum. Taxonomy (NCBI): domain Eukaryota; kingdom Metazoa; phylum Arthropoda; class Insecta; order Coleoptera; family Curculionidae; genus Philopedon; species Philopedon plagiatum. The sequence goes on along the minus strand of OZ020189.1, from coordinate 122,974,697 downwards.
AGAATTTTTAAATTAAAAAAAAATATATGTTAGTAGAAAGTTATAGTCATTTGAAATTTTTTAAATCTAAAATATAATTTAAAAAAAAAATTCAAATGACTATAACTTTCTACTAACACATTTTATTCTCTTAAAATTCAAAAATTCTCGACAAAATGATATATACCGGGTGACCACGAAATTACTGACCAGCTCGTTAGTTTGTTAAGAACTCGTATGGTTGCTTTAGATGCAGAGTTTGAGTGCTCGAACATCCCACTATCGTTTCCGGTTCAACCAGAAATACAGTCAGCTTTGTTGTTTTAAACGAAACACCCTGTATATTTTTTAAAATTTGGATTCTACGTAAAATTCTAAGTATAAAACATGTATCATACCCCATACCTATCTTTAACAGTTTTCAAGAAAATGACGTTTGAAAATCTCGAAAGAACTGCAAACTATACTGTTTTAACTTAAAACAAATATGAATATGCGAAAAGTTTAATATATTATTCTTATTTCTTTTTAGGGGCCTTGTATGCTTGAGTCATGACTCATGACAATGTCTCTTCCGGTGCAACCGGAAGTGCTACAAAATATGACATTCAGGCACAAATTACTTCAATAATTTTAATTGAACGCCCTACAAATATGAAAGAAAAATTCATATAAAGAAATAAATTAATTTGTATCTCGAAAACGGTGCGTCAGAAAGAAAAAGCTCAACTCAAGAGATACTTTTTACGCAGAATTAATTGGGTTTTAAGAGAACGATATCAATGTGTGTGTCATTTTTTTCTCTAAAAATAAAGACTTACCAATGCAAGTATATTAGAAAATAATTCTTTGCACGTAAAGCTACCCTTTGATTACATACTGGCGTGTACCAAAATTCATGTCAATATCTTAATGCATTTTCGAGAAATTAAAAAGACACATTTAAACAAAAAAATATTAAACACCCTATATCTCGAAAAAGAAGCGTTTAAGGATCCATGTTTATATAAACTTATGTTCATATTTTTAGATGTAGAATCTGCCCTTCAAATCCACCTATTAAATCCAAAGTTTATTATTCTTTCTTTTTATGAAAAATATATAAAACACACTTTTCAAATTCCTGTATGACACTAAATCCTGTAAATTAAAACACGTTTATTGTTAAAATTGTTACTTAAAAACATATATTATGTTATATTTCCTCATATAAAGTTTAAAAATGATGGAATTAAAAAAGAAGTAGAATAGGTTTACAAAAGTTAAGGACCAGGTATTGTAGGATTGATCTGGAACGTCTATCTCATATAAAGTTGAAAAACGATGAAGAAAAAGTAACATTCATCTTGAATGACGACGATTTAAGGGAATTTTCGGAAAATTTTTGACCGCTTTGGGCGAAATATGTTCACATTGTTATGATATTGGAGGTTGTGGTTTCAGGAAAGCAAGGGGTTACAGGGTTTGTGAACAAAGAAGAACAAAGAAGAAATATTTCATTTACATATACAGTCTCTTGCACTGTAGATGTCGTGCTATTGCTATGAACAGAGGTCCATGTGGCCGTGAGTTAAATTCAGGCAATGTCAAACTGCAACCAGTTGGTATTCTTTACATTCAAGATATTCTCTTCAGCAGGATAATGTGTGGCATTAAAATAATAATGTTCATGTGCTCTATTGACCTATCTTTTTCCAGTAAAACATCAATGGGAAAAAGCTCAGCAGATTGCCTAACCACATCATACACACTTTGGAAAAGTTAAGGAACGAAATTCAAGTTAACCGAGATGCATTGTCTCAAGAGGAGATTGCATCGTTCATTTATTATTCAACTGTAAAATAAATGTTTTAATTTTTATAAAAATATTTCGGATTTTACTTATTATTATTTATAAAGTTACCAAGCCGCCTTTCAATTTAATTGGATCCCAGTGTAATTTCTATTGAGCCTGATTTGGTAGTACACCACAGAAATTCGATTTTGGTGCGTTGACTTTTGCTTTTTACTCTTTAAAAGAATACACACCATTCATAGTAAATCATGGGCGCATTCCCTGCCTACGGCAACGAGGCGCATTCGTAGGCACTACAACTTTCTTCAGCTAGATCTTTAGATTACGGGATCAACCAGAAAATTTCGTGCGATGTGTTTACCTTCACAAGGTCGTGGTACGTCAGTTTACTATGCTCAGGTGGAGCCGACTTACTTATCTCGTGATTCCGGCAAAAGCATCTCGGTACTTAGACTCGGTTACGTGAAAGTACGGTACGTTCCCGCGGTATCTTAGCGGTGCTTAATATGCTAAAGCTCTTATGGTTTTGCTTTTTGAAATTATTGTGTTGTGCCATTATGCCTTTTTCCGAGGTGACAGTTTTTATAAGAGTTAAATTGATGTGATTGGTTGTGATGTGCTAAATAAGTATTTTAATTAGGGAAATAATACAACAAATTGTTGAAAATGAAATGAAAATTACAAGATTTTTGTTGGCTTAATTCTTAAAAACTTAAAGAAAATCTCATGCAAAATCAAAAACATACATAATATTATATTGTGATTTCAAGCAATTAAATCACTGAGTTTAGTAAATTCTCACGACTGACGTAATTTTTCAAATTTTTGTTTTATGAGAGTCAGTTTTAATCCATTTTAAAAATAACGTTAAACCCTTTAGAGGGATCGACTAATTATTTTCAGTTCCAAAAAAATGATCAGTTGTTGCACTTACGTAAAGTGTATTATAAATTATGACAAGTATTTAATAGACCACTAATTAGTAATTACCTACAGTTTTCAAAATGATTTATGAAATTGTGCCACAAATACAATTACAACCTTTGGTAAAAAAGGTATTTGGCAATATTTGCGTTTAAAGTGACTACTTATTTTTGAAAGGTGATGATAAAGTTAAAGATAGATAACACTTTTTTGATTTTCAATTTGATTATTTAGCAGTATTAAACTGATGGAAACTTTGTCAGCAAGCAGAGGTTTACTTAATATATTCCAACGTCTAAAAGCCGATTGTTCCAAAAAAAATTTCAGGAAGAAGCATTCTTTATTAAGTAAATTAACAACAAAGTATCATTTTACTATTTATATTTTAACCTCCAGTTGCACAAACAATTTAATCCAGAATTAAACTAATTGGACATGTATAATGTGACAGCACTCATGTTAATGCCATTACCAACCGTGACTCTAAACGTCGATTAAAATTATTACTTGATTAAATTCAACTTTGGGGATTGTAATTTGTTAAAATTCTATTCGATTTAAGCAATATGGAAGTAAACTCGAAGTATAAAAACTGCAAAACTATTAATTTCTATATATAAAAGAAGAAACTGACTGACGTATTGAGGTACAGCCCACACCGCTGGGTATAGAAACTTAAAATTTTGCAGAGCTTTCTTATATAACGTAGGCATGACCTAAGCAAGGGTTTTTCAAAATTCAACCCCTAAGGGGGTGAGAAACAGGTGTTCAATCTTTGTATGGAGAAAAAATGGTAGATGGTCCTATTAACTCGAAACTTCATAAAAGTGCTCTAAAAAGTAAATATTTAAACACGTGTTTTACAGTTTTACATGATTGTTCATCATTTATGCCTTCAGCTCCAGGTGATTATGGAACATAATTAATGTTAAATTTCACGTTTCGGTGCGGCACTGTTATTGGAAGTTCTATGAGAGCCATTGTTCAACTGATTTATTAATTTATGTATTTAACGCTTCTAAATTCCTATGGTTTACAATTTAAACACAAATCAACAATGTTTTGTCTTGCGAAAGTGGATTACGAGTCTTTGAGTCTACTTAATATATCTACCTCTTAAAAGTTAAAAAGGGATTTGTGGTAGTTAGGTAGGTGTTGTGTCATATTTACAGGATACAAAATACATCCAGAAATCAAATTTGGGGATTGTAATTTGTTAAAATTCTATTCAATGTTCAATGTGGAAATAAACTCGAAGTATAAAAACTGCAAAACTATTAATTCAGTTTTCATGAGAAGGTGCAGCCGTTTAATTAGCTTTTACTTGTACGTATAAAGATTCGTTACTTTAGAGGAAAAGGTAAATCTCTATTTATTTAGTAAAAGTTAGAACACCGTTTAAGGAAAGTTATTTTTCCCCTTCTTTGCAGCTGCACTGCGTGTCAATTAAAATTCAAATTATAATTTTTATACGAAGCTATAAATTAATATTTAAAAAAATAATACTTGAATTTATAATAAACATTGTGTAATTTTTAAAATCTTGGGAGGACAAAATATATTCTTTAAATTGCATCAAGTTTCGTGACAAATGGAGTAGATGTTCTCACAACAATCGTTAATCTGTTGCAAAAAATGAGCAGGTTTACATTTTAATGGTTCAAAAATGTATCTACTAAATCTTATAATACGCCAAAGAAACATGGACGTTACAGCTTACGTTTACAAGCTTTTAAATAATCCCAATCTTGTAGCAAACCGAATGTATATTCTATTAATTTAATCTATTCTCATTTTCTTTCATTCCTTCTTAGCGTTTTTATTTTTGTCCGTTCTGCATGACTAGTAGGGTGAGTGAAAAATACAACTTTGGAAAATGGTGATGGAATACCTGGGAAAAGTTGTGAGTAAACTCTATAAGTAACAGTGCAAATGCGCGTTTTTCTAGTATTTGATTTAGAGGTGCCCCATAAGATTTCAAAAATGGGATTTTGGGTAAAAAAAACTGTTTACAGCCTAAGACTTGAAATCAAGATCCATCAAAATTTCGCCCAATAACAGTAAAATGCTAGAAAAAACACTTTTAAGTTCGGTTTATATTTTAGTTAGTATATATTCTAATCCTATGATGTTCCAATACTACAGAAATATATCAGAAAACTATAAAAAAGAACGGTAATTTTTTTGTCGTTTAGTCTGTTAATATTATTTAACATCTAGAATCTCTTCTTCAGTTCTTCTAAATACATAAAACCCTACAAAGAACAAAAAATAATGAAAGCTATAAAGATAAACTAAATAGTTTCACTACGGATTCAAAGAAACTTTTTGATATTTGCTCTTGTAAATGCAAATATTAGATAACTGCAGCTGTGAAAAATATCGTCGAGTTCCAAAGAGAGAAACATTTTTTTTATCGGATCAATGAACAGAGAGAAAAATGTTTATCGGCTCTGTTGATATAGTTACGACCCGGACTGAAAGTAAACGGCTGGAGAGAAAGGCACAAGAGAATACATGGACGTTCCTTGTGGACAGAGCAGCCTTCCTGTTCGTATAATGTAGCTTCTGAAGAAATTATTGAGGCTGTTCCATCGATATCATCCCAAGAATCAAAAATAGTAGATTTTAACCCGATGAAAGAACCAAACCCTGAGAACTCAGATATTTTAGGGCCAGCATCTAAGCAAATGTTATTACAGTTTCCGTCTCTTGTCCTTGCATGTGGTGACCGCACTGGTGTGTCCGATAGATCTGCGGCACTCATGGGATCTGCTATTTTAAAAGATGTTGGCATAATATGAGCCGAGGATTCAAGTTTTGTAGTAATCCGTTCGAAAGTTCGACGTGGGCGAACCAAAATGAGGTCTCATTTCCAACAGAGATATATTGGATTAGTGAGGCTGTATTTTGATGGTAAAAAAGATAGAACACTATCACAGGAGAAAATAAGGACGAAGTATTGTAGAATGTTTAAGACAGAGGAGCATTATGTTCTCGTAACAGTAGTACAGTTTTTAATAAAACAACCCCTAAAGGGGTAAAATGGGGGTTTAAAATTTGTAATGAAGTAAAATTGTTATAACGCAGACGAAGTTGCGGGCGAAAGCTATTACCCTATAAAATCGCACATTACGTAGTCAATTTTTGTTTGAGGTTCCCTGCAATCATTTATACTCTTAACTCTGCAGAATTATACTAGCGAGAATTCGAGCGAGTGCAAAAATAATTAATGACGTTTCTTCTAAGTAGTTCTTTTACATATTCTCTAAGAGCATTTTGCCAAGGTCACAGTGCATCACAGATTGGCAAACGTTTCTATTGTTTTCTTTTCTTGTAATTTTTTCAATAGAATTGTTCCATTTTTATCTTAATTAAACGGACTAGAATAATAGCAACTTAGTAGAATCCTTTTACTTTAAAAGAATGGATAGAAAATTAGGCAAAGGCTCAGTGGAAGTACCTATACAAACACTTTTGGCATATTATAATTAGCAAGGATTTTTTCTCATGAGTGAAACTGACTAGGCCATGCTGAATAGGCATTACCAAGATTGAGATACAACGCATCATCTTTTTCTGTCAATATTTTCACCTTAGTACAAGAAAACCATTCTTGTTTCTAAAACAAAATAAAAAAAAGTCAAGGAATATTGGTATGGCAAAATTAGTAGGTAAAACGATGGTCGTTCAAATACACTGATATTTTTAACAGCTGTTTTTTAGTATCCTCAACAATATTCCCTCTTCTACTATAATTCTATTTATAGTTACGCTCACGATAGTACTGTTCAATTCCGATATTCATTTTCGCATACCAGTTCGATATCTTCAGCTGGTTAACAAGCGTAGGTCTATGCTCATATTCTTGTCATAGAATATCAAATTAAATTAAATTTAATCAACTTCTTTGACTGGGGTGCTGAATATTTGACGATCGAGTCATGTTCACTCTCGTATCAGAAATCCAACGACAAACATCCCACACACATGAATAGTCTAATTCTACAAAATAAAGAATGATTCGATGTTGTTTACTACAATCCCTTTCGAACATGATATCAGCTGGCACCTGGCACAAACAGATTTACTTTAACAGCCTCATCAGCTGTTCAAAAGCTTGATTTTTGAGCTCAAAAATTCCCTTTCAGTCTGTACATTCTCTGTTTCTCAAATAAGAGTTAACTTGGAACATTATTTCCACATCTGATGCGAAAAGAATTGTAAAAAAGTAGTATTGGTAGAAATTAACTTTAAGTAGCTTCTGTTTTACTTTTTTGCTTTTTTCCTTGCAAAATATGCAACGTAGTTTTTAAATAAACAACATCTATTTTTTATTATCAATTTTTTAAACTAAGCTTAACAAATTGACAGACATTAATATCTAATTATTAAAATTATTAAAAATTATATTAATTATTAAAAACAACACAGAGTTGTTAATTATTGATGCTCGGTCCACCCCCGCTTTGTCCAGATACTATGCTATTGTTACTGGTTGCGGAAAATGCAGAAGCGTCTACTTCTTTCTTTGCTCCCTCAATTTTGTGACAAGGTTTTGATGAAACTTCTGATCCAGTTGCAAATAGGATTTAATAAAATTTAAAATGTCGTGTTAATTCTGTTAACTGATTTTTATCCATTCCAGCTTTCGCTACACTTGTAACTGTTGCTCTATGCGAGTCGTTAGTAAACTTTAAGTTTTTTACATCAATCCCAGCTTTTCTGCTGACGTTCTAGTCCATTTCGAAATCTCGTTTCTCCCCACCGGACTATTCTTATATCATTTGCCAGAATGTTCCCAGTCAAGAATTAGAGTGAAAACAGGCGGTTGATGGTGATGTTGGAGCTTCTCTTTAAGAGCAGTTTCGTATACAATCTGTAACAAAAAAGAAAACATTAAGAGGCATGGATTTTAAAAACCTTAAGACATCCTCACAGAATAATAAACTCGAATGATATAATATGCATCCTGTCAGTGCTCAGCTATAGAAGCCACGAACTTACATACATAACGATTTAAGTACGTCTTACTCTTGTTACTAATATTACATTTAAAAATTATGTTTAACATTGAAGTGTTAAAATCTCATTAAGCTAATAAAAGATAAAGTCACATGACGTAATTTATGGCGGCAAAAGATTAGTAACGCTACTATCAGATTTGTTTGAATTTTAAACAATAGAAAATCCATTGTGGGATAAATAGCGTTAAAATTTATTAGTGCAATATTAAGAACAAATGTAGCAAGTAACAAGAATAAGTTTTAATAAAGTATCATATTACGAAGCCAATTTACTATTTCTCCTGATTTTTATTTTAGCAACATTAGTTTAGCGAGCTAACAATTGATTGGAGGGGATGTCATGCAGTTTTTTTAGAAAGTAAAGAAACAGACTTAAGCAAATTATTATCTTTTAAACATAGGAAACTTATTTAAATACCGAATAAATGGGCTTTAATCAATAGGGAATATGCATATAACCCAAATAAATCTGAAATATTTTTTTTATATTCTCTACATAAATTAAATGTTTATGGCGGTTGCTGTTATCCATTTATTTTGGTCGTTATTAACAAAAAAAAGATTTTCTACAGCAAATTCTCGCGCGAATTTTGAAACTTGATCCCATTGGCTGTGTCGTCAAAAGTGTTTTTATGAGTCATAATGAGTACATGGCGAATTCCAGTGTTGTAGGGTCATCGAAAAATCAACAAAAATGGCATTCAATGCGTAACTCATCCAATAAAATATCCCTGCACTTTAAGCAGAAGGTTCCTAAAATCTTATTCATGTATATTTTAAGCCGAAATCGGTCCAGGAACTTTTCAGTTTTGCAACAAAAACTGACATTTTCGCGAAATTTTGACACATGTCTTAATAATTTCAAGTAAATTAACTGCCATTCTTTGTTTTCATGGCAATCTCGAAAATTCAAAAATTTTAAAATTTTGCATGTCGATGCAAATAAACCTATTTATTTATAACTTTAACGAAAACATAAGCGATTTAAATTAGTGGGAGGTATTTCTAGATAAGAAACTGATAAAATAATCCCTAAAAGAATCACTAAATAAGAAATTAGTGTGGAATAATGTCGGTTAAAAATAGGATTGTCAATCAAGAAAATTCGGTTTTTACCTCTTTAATACGCTCCTGGATTATCCATTCAGTATTCATTTTAAAGTGTGATTATTCCTTTATAAGATAGTGTTGAAAATTTGGGAAAAAATTAGATAGGAAAATATATAAAGTGATTCAAATGCCGACGGCAAAAAAGTCAAAAAATCGAAATTTAATCGGCGATTGCTCCCTTCCTAAAAAGAATTAAGTAACTAAAAAATATGGATATCAAGTATTTCGACGACCTCTTTCCGATGACGTATATGGGATTTTAGTTTGAACCATTTTGACCACGAAAAATTACTTATTTTGGTCAAAAATCGAAATTTCCAGTTTTTCCCAAATTTATCCATTTTCCAGTAATTTTAGGTTTAGGTAAACGTCTTGCAAAAAAGAAAGTATTTGAGATTTTAAAGTTTCACTTATGAATCCGTTTTTCGATCCGACGTTTTGTTTTCGAGTTATTAGGTACCAAAGATTAATCTGCAAATGGCATATTTCGACCAAAAAAAATTAAAAAAAAAATTACTTGCCATTTTCCGATCCTCACCAGTTTCAATAGAAATCGGAAGCTCCGGGTCCCTCTACAACCTCCGAAAACTTACATCGATTTAATTCACTTTGCGACCTGTACCCGATTTCGACGGAAATCGTGGAAATGTCGACTTTAACCTTTAAAAAACCTGTTCGACTTTATGTTGAGCTTTACGTTAACATGTAGATTGACACTTACTTTTGCTGATCTCCTGACATCATTATTTATTAAGGACAAATGGTTGCTTTTTAAACAGTAATAAATTATACCGAAAAGTAAACATTTTTTGTAGCTGAATTATCCTAGTAGTTTTCTTCAAAATATTTTTTTTGGGTTTGTAATGACTTCCTCAAACGATTTATGCAATAAAAAATATGTGCATATTCCTTATTCTATAATTTCAATTTCGAAGTCGAATTGAAACTCCATCGAATATATTTACCTTCATCTTCAAAGCCCAAGCGGACTGCATCGTTCAAATCAATCCTGCTATTTGCCTGATTTAAATTTGGTCATGACTGTAATGACAATATACACTGATTCGCAAAAAAAGTGCCTAGTTTAAAATCTTTAGTTTTAAAACTTAACATGTGTTGGTAATTTCAAATTTTCAAAATTATTCTGTGCCACAAATGCGAACTACGAATTATTGTCGTTCAATATACAGGAGCAAGTTGAGACATACATTTTTCTTCATTTTGTTAGAGACCCTGTAAGATGACTGTTCTACCATGTTAAATTCATGTAGACGTTATTTTGTAACCTAATCCTTATAAATATTTTTGTTTTTTGACTCACTCTTTTTACACGTAATACAAAAATATAATGACAGAAGTGCCTTGAAATCTGAAAAGTGCCAGAGTTGTACAGCTCATTTAAGTAAACCTACAAATTATTTTTGTTGAATTTCACAGGAAATTAATGGTTTCCTTTTCATGCATTACAATGCTCAACCATGTCGCTTATAATCTAATCCAATTTTTGAATGAGATAGGTTGGTATGGTATGGTTTATCCTAAGAGCCCTGATTTAAATACGATGGAATATTTGTGGAACCACCTTAGCAAACGTCTTAGAAACGGTCCGCGTGAACCCGAAAACTTAGGGAATCTTGGAAAAGCCCTTGCTGAAAAATCAAAAAATATTCTTTAAGAATCAAGTTTAAAGCTCTTTCGTTGGCCTATTGCCTGCAATAAACTATTATCGACACCAGCCGTAATAAAGCTCGGTAAATTTGCAACTGTAAACAATGCCGGGCCTAAAAAACTAACAGATAAAGATCGTTTTAATATAATCAGTAAAGGGAATGAATAAAGTATTTTTTTACCTGGTTTAATAATTTCGAAATATTTTAGTTAAGTTCCTATCCGTTTGGCAAACCGTGCCGTTGTTACATGATTTCGATCGTATTTTTTGTTATTCCAAACGTGCTAAAAAAGGTGGCGTCCTTGGAAAGACGTTGATCATAGTGCCTCCGGTAGTGCTAATTTAAAAAGAAAATATTTATCGCCCGATGCCAAGCAAATTATTAAAAATGTGTATGTTTCTTTATTAAACAGGGGGTTTCATGTAAATGCAGCTGCAGCAGAAACGTCTTTATTAACAAAAACTTTTTTGCCTACAGTTAAAGATATTGTGATAAAGCAAGTTAAAGACCAAAAAGAACGTAGTGATGCTGGTAAAAGCAAGTCTTTTGACGAAGCGATAAAGACTTAATTCGTAGAAAAATTTATGCTATATACGAAGTGCAAATTGTGCCTACGTTGGTTTCATTAAAGCAGCGACTAATGAAAGATGAAACCAACATTTCTTGCAGCAGGCGAAGCCTCTGGAGAGTATTATCTCAAATGGATATCGGACCATTAACAAAAGACAAATATTAATGGAATCACAATGATTACGACAGTGGTGCTTTAATTATTTAAAATCTGTAAGAAAGTACAAATTAGAAAATCGTTCCATTATCTACTTCAATGAAACATGGTTTGATACACATGACACCCCAGCAAAATGTTGGGTAGATCCATCAGGAAATTGCCACCCCATCGAACAAGGGAAAGAAAATTACCATTTTACATGCTGGTTTCGAAGATGGTTGGGTTCCAAATTGTTTGTGGTTGTTCTCTAAAAATATTAAAGATCCATCTTTGGACTACCATGACGACACCACATCACAACTTTTTGACGATTGGTTTAAAAATCACCTTTTGCCCAATGTGTCTAAAAACAGCGTAATTGTAGTGGGCAATGCTAGTTATCATACTGTATTTTTAACCCAATCGAGTATGTGTATGGCATCAGGTAAAATAAAATGTTAGAGGAGAAAACACTTCTCCTCTTCTCTGACTTTAAGTGCAAGTGTTGTGACATTAATTAGTAAAGTTGTAGCTAGCATTCTTACAGAAAGTTGAAAAAGTTCGATTATCCATGTTATTAAAGTCAAAGATTCCTATTTCTCATTTACTAATAACATAGAGCCACTTGTCTTTAATGCAGATGATAATGACAGTGATAGCGAAACCGTAATAATTTTTTATTATACAATTAAATCGAATGACATAAATTAATAAACAATGTTTTGATCATTTGTAATTTAACAAGATTTTATTTTTTCCAAAAGTATTCCGGATTTAAACCACTCCGACTCTGGCCCCTTTTAAGGATCTTGAAATATTTATATTTACGTTTATTGAGGTACCTACTTACCATTTTGTCAAAAGGCAATGAAAGAGCTTAGAACGAGCTTTACCTATGTGTGTCACGGCTACAGCGTTTAGAATCTGCGAGAAGAACCAGATAAGGAAATACCCCTCGCTAAATTTTTCGAGTTTCACTTTTAAAAGTAATGACTAAAATTTGCGAAATTAAATGCGTAACTTTCTAACTCTGTTTTACTAATACGGTGGCATCTCCTATAAAAAGACAGATGTAACAGTGAATCAAAAAACAAAGATCTACAACGACGAACGACCAGGGTATAAAATTACGTCTATAATATCATGGGTCATTCTACAGAGAGTCAACAAAAATGAGGGAAAACCCATCTCTTGATTTTCCCCTGAATGTTAAATAACAATAAATTGCAATTCGTAGCATAAAATTAAAAGACATGGCTATACTTCAAAACAAAATTTAACAACCTATTCAAAAGTAAGCGAATAACTAAATGAACACCTGTGAAACGTATCTCAAGATCCGGTTCTTAACACCAACGTGGAAAGCACATGGACAAGTATACGACATCTTAAATAGGACCACTAAAAGAAATCTGAAACAAGCCCAAAGTAGAAGTAAACAAGACTGAATGACCAAAGAAATCTTGAATTTTATGGACGACCGAAAGTACGCTAAATTAAACTTCTTAACTTGCGAAAATAAAAAACTTTTTCAATCTACATAAGAAAGTGAAAGAATTTACGTCAACGAACAGATAATTCGCAATTCACAACATGCTTGGTTCAGATGGGAAACTATTAGATTCCACAGAGGGAAAAATTGAAGAATGGGAAAACTACATCAAAAACTTATTTAAGAATGTCAAAGCAGAATCTAGCTAATCAGAGAAAAATGAAGATGGACCAAATATCCTAAAATCCGAGGTAGAATATGCGATAAAACAACTTAAAACAACCAAAAGCCCAGGGCCAGATAAAATTTATCCTGAAATACTAAAACTAATCAGTGAAGAGAGGATTTATTTTTTTGTCACTCTATTTAACAGTATTTATGCAACTGGCAGAGTACCTCGTGAATGGTTGGAATCTGTTTTCATACCACTACGCAACCTGCACTGCTAGAGAAAACAAATCCCAAAAATTGTGGACATTTCTGCCTGATAGGTTTGATGAGCCATGCATTGAAGGGTCTGCTAAAAATAATCCATAATCATATTTCTAGAAAATGCGAAGTAAACATTGGAGACGACTAATTTGGTTTCCGGAGTGGTATGGGTACGAGAGAGGCATTGTTCAGCTGACTGGTGCTAGCACAAAAATGCTACGATCAACAAAGATACATTTTCATCTGCTTTGGATAGAGCAAGCCAGAAACTGCTTTGTACGACTCAAGAAGCTCCTCTGCGACTCACGAATCAGCCTTAATCTGCTCTTAACGCTGTCAAAATGATAGGTTCGGTCTATCATCCTCTTGTATGGAGTTGAAAATTATCAATAAATTGGAAGCTTTCAAGATGTGAACCTATCGTAGAATACTTAAAATACCATGGACTTCACATACCATGGACGAAGATGTTCTACGCAGATTGGAAATAGATCGAGGGTTATTTAAACTAGTAAAAGTCCGAAAAACAGCATATTTGAGACATATTTTGAGAAACTCTAAATACCGCTACGCCCAACTTATTGTGAAGGGGAAGATCGAAGATAGACGTGGGCTGGGGAGGAAGAAACTGTCGTGGCTGAGAAATATACCTCATTGGACCGGCCTTGACGTTGAGGAGCTTATGAGAACCGCCGAGGATAGAGAGAAGAATTGTGATATCCCACCTATTAATGGAGACGGCCCATTAAGAAGAAGAAGATTCAAAAGTTAGTAGGTTTTAGAATTGTTGAATAATTTTTGGCTCGTCAGTTTTTTGTGAGTCAGTGTAGTTTTGCTGCCTTCACTCAGACATGAGAATGGACTTTATTTTCATTCAAAGAAAGATTGGTCATAGTATGTCATCTCTCAATATGAACCTGGTTCTCGTAAATCCGTAAAAAGATATTATGATCGCTATATTTGTTAGAATTATTTAGAATATATTTTATTATAATAATCCAATTATTTTAAATAAAAGTTTGTATGGAATATTTTTAGTCAAAAAAGTAGTAATTCGTTGATATTTTGGCTTAGCATATGTAGTCAATATTGACATATGTTATTAACATCCTCTATATCCTTGGTAGGTGCATTCAATGTCAACATTTTTAATACTGTAGGACATGAGTTTCCAAATTGCATTTTTTCTAATTCATCTAATATAGTAGGACTTAGTCCTTAAAAATGTATTGATGTTTATATGTACAGGGATATCCAAATAAAAGTGAACATGCCTTATAACTTTTTTTATTTTTAAAGATGGGAAAATATAATATAGAATATAATATAACATATAGCATTTTTCCCATCTTTAAAAATAAAAAAGTTAGAAGTCCTGTTCATTTTGATTTGGCTATCCCTGTGCAGTATGTCCGCGAATGGGGTTTAGAAGAGAATAAAAGTTTTTGCTTGTAAAATAAATAAGATTCGCGTTATGAAAATTTTTATTTTTGATGCAGGGAGCATAAAAAATACGAAAACGTTATTCTGCGTAAGAGTAAATTTAATATACCTTGTTTATCATTTTCTACCAAAAGAACAAATATGAAAACAATAATGACACCTATGGACATGTTTGTCAATACCTACCTTTATTAAATGAAGCAAGTATTTAACTCAAAATACTTCTTATAAAATTGCAATTTTGAAATAATACGAACATTTAATTAAGCTCAAAAGAATATGGTATAAATACACAATACCTACACATTGATATCAAAATTCAAAAACTTCACCCCCATATTCAACACATTTTTGTAATTTCCTCTTGAGATATCTGAAGGAATTTCTCATTTCTTCCTGGGATATTGAACGAACAGTCTGAGTATTTCTGCCTTGTAGTACGTCAGTATTATTTGGTATTGGAGTGGTATAAACAATTTGTTATAAATGGCCCCATAGAAACATATCGGCCAGTGGCCAACGTTAAGCCGGGGCTCATTAGGGACCACAAAATTGGGCCACTTCTACCAATCCACCTTGGACCAAATCTGCGGTGAAGCCATTCTATTACCACGCGAGCACAATGTGCTGGACAACCATCTTTTTGAAAATACATTTTTTGGTGAAAATTGGATGGAAAATTTTCGAGTTCCTCGCTAAAAAATGTATCCAGCATTTCTAAATAAGATATTCTATTGCGGGTGTAAAAAAATATGGGCTTATAATGCCATGGGCGGATATTGCTCACCACACGTTCACTTTTGTAAAATATTGTCTTCGCCTCATTACCCTAAATTCGTAGTTTTCTCGAGATCAGTACCTGATATGCTGGAATACTACAGTTCCATTAGTAGAAAATATACATTATTTATCAGAAAACATATAAAAATGGATATTTCCACTTAAAATTTGGTCTCGCACCCATAAACAAAAATCTAGTCTTTTCGCTTCATCTCCCTCTTCCAATGCTTGGTTAAGGTGAGGTTTGAACGGAAATAATTTATTTTCTTCTAAGATCATCTGAATGAGTTTTTTTCACAACTTTTGTTTATCACAATTTCTAAGGGACATCATAGGAGTTTTTTAACTTTCTCGCAGCATCGTTTTGGTCAAGCGCGGATCCAGGGGGGAGGTCATGGGGTAACGACCCCTCCCCCCCCCCCCCAAATCATCAATATTACGTGAAACTATTAAAATATAAATATAAAAAAGTTAAAAACATTACTTTTCACTGAATGAACCCCCTCCCCCAAATATTACCGTTCCCCGAATGACCCCCACAAAACGAAGTTCTAGATCCGCACCTGGTTCTGGTCATATTTCTTCTTCTTGAGATTCAAAAACGAAGCAGTTTTTTAAAACTTTTTATTGTGTTGTAGATTGTCATTTCAGTTATTGGGATTCCTACAAATTTCTCGGTAATTGTTCCATGATGTAGCGGTATGATCCTTGGCCATCCCCATAACAGTGGACAATAAAAATCCTTTGTTTAGTAGATATCATTTTGATGAGAAGTATTTTAAATTAAATGATTGCTCATTTCATAAAGACATTGACATAGGTGTCATTATTGTTTAATATGTAGAAACTAGTACACTGGTTAAAGGTGTGAGAGAGAATAGTTGGGACTCTAAAAAATAATGTGATAAAACTCGTTACTTTTAATATTTAAAGCTTTTAATGAGATCTTGTTCTTCGGCTTAAAGTTTAATTTAAAACATATTTCATATTTGTTCTTTTGGTAGAAAATGATATACAAGGTATGTTTACTCTACGCAAAATAACGTTTTCGTATTTTTTATGCTGCCTGTATAAAAAATTAAATTTTTGAATCTTGTTTATTTTACAAGCAAACACTTTTATTAGAAGTGACATTTCCACGAATCTTGCAAAATTTGGTCCATTTGTCATTTTCTAAACCCCATCCGCGGACATACTGTATACAGCCTGGACCTGGATTCCGGTTTTTAGCTTGGCTTTTTTTTTTTTATTTATTTATTTATTTTTATTTAGCACTTGGCTAGTTAAATATACATTATTTATATCTTATAACTACACATCGTTTTTTAAATGTTTAACTAACATCTTATTAAAAATTCCTAAACTAGATGCACTTTTTAGATCTTCGGGCAATGCATTGTATATCTGAACTCCTTCATACAATAAGGTTTTTTGTAAAGCTGTTGTTTTAACACATGGGACATTAAAATTTTTCCTGGAACGGGTATTAAAATTATGGAGTTGTGATCTTCTTTCCAGAAGGGAGCTTAAGTAGATTGGTAGTTGATTATGTTCCATTTTGTAAATTAAAACTAAGTTTGCTCTTTTAATGCATTGTTCGACAGATAACCAATTTAATGTTGATAACATAGTTGCTATGGGGGTGTACCTATCGCATTTTAACACAATTCTCATCACCTTATTTTGTTGCAATTGGAGCCTGTGCAAGTTTTCTTTAGTACATGAGATAAATAGAGAGCAGCAATACGTAAAATGGGGTAAAATAATAGTATTATAAATTAACATTTTGGTATAATAGGATAGGCAGGAAGATACACGTCGAAAAAATCCAATTTTCTTACCTAATTTTTTACATAGATAGTCCATGTGATCGGCAAAGTTTAGTTGTGGATCTAAATATACTCCCAGGTATTTTATTACTCTTACAGGCTCAATAAGCGAGTTATTTATATAAAGTGATTTTCCTAAAGATAAATATTTTTTACAGTTTGCTGTTGACCCTATAACCATACATTTGGTTTTTGATTCATTTAATTTCAATTTATTCTGACATAACCAGTCATAAAGTAAAGTTAGCTGATTATTTAATTTAATAGTTATTTCGTCAAAATCTACCCCTGACACAGAAATAAGTGTATCATCAGCAAATAAACTAACAAAGCAATCCTGTAAAAAACTATAAACATCATTTATATAAATAATAAATAATAGAGGCCCTAACACACTACCCTGTGGCACACCCCATTCACTTTCTACTTTTTCTGATATTTTATTGTCTACCTTAGTTCTATGATACCTGTCTTTTAAATAGTCCTTAATCCACTTTAGAGCACTATTAGTAATACCGTATCTAATTAATTTGCTTACCAGGATCTCCCGGTCAATGGTTTCGAACGCACGTTTTAGGTCCACAAACACGCTGAGCACTACGTTGTTATTATTAATATCATTTCTCCACTTTGCACACACATACTGAAGGGCTGACTCGCATGAGTGGTTACTTCTGAAGCCTGATTGTCCAATATACAATAAACTATTTTTTTCAAAATAATTTTGTAACTGTTCACTGACGATGGTTTCGAGAATTTTGTCTACAACAGGCAATAAATTTATTGGTCTAAATCCAGCAGGAGTTTTGGGTTTATTCACCTTCGGTACTGGTACTATCATACTAGTTTTCAAGGCTCCTGGGACCTTTCCAGTCATTAGAGAGGTATTTATTAAATATAGTAAGGGATATCCAATGACACAAAAAATTTGTTTTACTAATTTAATACTTAGTATGTCATCACTGGTACTCTTGTTTTTTAGCCCATACACAATTTTTCTCAGTTCTGAAAGAGTGACAGTGGCAAAATTTAAAAGGCATGGTTTTTCAACCGTCTCATATTGAAAATTCCAGTTTCGTTTCTCTATTGTTTCTGCGATTTCATTTATACTGTCTGCATAATATTTGTTAAAATTTTCTTCTATACTGCCGTTATATGTTCCATAGTCAACCTCTTTATAGTCTGTTTGCTGTTTTTTGTTGCCTAGTAAGTCCTTTAGCGTTCTCCACATTCTCTTTCCGTCTCCTTTACATCTGTCAATATTCTGGTCATAATATCTGATTTTTTCGATACGAATCATTGACACTACTCTATTTCTTTCCAATCTATAATTTTCCCAATCGATTTCATTTCTTGTTAGACGAAATCGTTTATATGCTTCATCCCTTCTACGCTGTTCTGTTTTTATTTCTTGTGTTATCCAGGGGTATTTTTTTGGTGTAAATTTTTGTAGTGGGGTAACCTCATCAACTGCCTGTTGAACGTTTTGAATAAAGTCAGAATAGAGCCTGTCAACATCTACAGATGTATAGTTCCAATTTTTTTCTATAAGTCTCGGTATAATATCTGAGATCGCTTGATCATTTAAGTTCCGGCTGTAAACATATTGTTCTTCTTGAATAGAATTCTCTAACTGCATTACTATTCCAATGATGTCATGGTCACTAATTTTTGGAAAATTTCTAGCAGATTCCTGTATGCTAAAATCGTTAGTTATGATGTGATCAATCAGGGATGATGATACATTCGTTATTCTTGTATCTTTCGTAACAATTTGTTTAAAACCTGCTCCATGAATAATTTCTTTTAATTTCTTTGAGTCGCTTTTCCCATCATTCCAGTTGATGTTTAGGTCACCCAAGAGCACTGTCTTTTGTCGTTGTAAAATGTTATCGTCGAATTTTTCTTCCAAATAATTCAGGAAGTCGCCATGTGGAGCATTTGGTGATCTATATAAAGCTCCTATAACAAGAGCTTCATTTTGCATGTGTGTCTTTATTGCTAAAAACCAGTAACTAAAATCCACTGCATCATTAAGAACTACTGTATAGCTAAGGAAATTCTTTATATAAATTAGAACTCCCCCTGTATATCTACTGTTTGAATAACACAAGATTGTGGTATATCCTGGTACGCTAAGTTCACTTACTTCTATTTCTGCTGTTATATGTGTTTCACTGACACAGACAATCCAAGGGTTTCTTTCTTGCATAAGCTGATCAAGTTCATCAAAATTTGTTGTTAGTCCGCCAATATTCACGTGTAATATACTTACACTGTTTATTACAGGAGCCCTAGAAGAAAGACTCTTATCTGACATTTTTAATTGCTAGATGTAATTTGTTTTGGATTTTACCCTCTCCAGTGCTCTTTGGTAGCTGACACAATTTTTGTCAAAAACACTATGATTAAACTGGATATCTGATATGTTCAAAACTTCATGTGCGTATCTGCAGTTTGTACATTCATGCATCTCAGATCTACATTCATTACTGCTGTGATTTTTGTTGCAGAGAGGACAAACAATTTTCTCCGCACGACAATTCATGGCTTTGTGACCATATTTCCAGCATTTGTAACATCTCAACACACTGACATATTCATAAACAGGAAAGCTGTTCCAGTCCATAAATATTTTCTTGGAATTTACAAGACACTTGAAAACTTGTGGCGATACTTCCAGAATAACATTGTTCAATTGTTTGTTTTTCGGAATGTATTTTCTGATTATTTTTATCTCATGATTTGCTACTTCCTGTAGGCATCTCTGCTTTTTCATTCTTAAAACAAATTCTGCCTCATCCTCTAAGTATTTTGCCTGGATTCCAACTACAATTATTTTTGGATTCGCGGTTTTTGGAACTTCTATGTCGTAGTCCTCTGCTAGTTCAGTCACGGCCTTGCTCTGCAACTTCTTTAAGGAGTCACCATCATTACATTCAATCAACACACCACCTTGTCCCATTTGCTTCATCCTATTTATGTTGGCAGAAATTTCCGTTGGATTAATTTTTTGTACAATTGTATTTTTTGTTGTACTGCTATTTTGACCAGGATTCTTGGGTTTTATTAATAACGGTGGGAACTTTTTCTTTTTGACTACGGTACTCCATTGCTCTTTGCTGTCTTGCTGGCTATTCACATCCCCTAAACTCCTTAATACCTGTTCTGTATTTGCTTTGCATTCTTCTGTCTTCCTTTCCAGGTTTTCTAATTTTCTAGCAATATCGAAATTGTTCTTTACAAAGTTTATACACTTATCGCAGTACCAGAATAAATTTGCACAGTCATTGATGGCTTTATGTAACTGATCTTTAATTTTGGCACACTGCAAATGATAACTCTCTTCACAAACGTGGCAGGTAATTAACTTGGAGTTAATTATAAAATTATCAGTACATTGAGGACATTGTTTTGGCTTTACTGGTGTCATGTTTTCCAACTTATGTTAGAAAATAAAACGTCGGGAAAAATACATTAATTCCGGAACCCAGTTAACGAAGAAATTTGGCTCTCTTTCGGTACAATTAACTGCACGTGTTGCATTTTTTTGTCACTTATTGAAATTTTGTCCCTTTACACCGCACATCTGTTTTACTTTGACCCTTCAAGGATCCAAATCGTTTTATTGTTTTATGTCACTCGACCGCAGTGAGCTTTAGCTCTGACCGGCACGTCTTCCCTCAACGAAAGTAAAACTAGAACTAGGCTTTAACAACATTGCTTTGATTTCAATAAAGTGTGGTCGTAGAGAATTATAAGTATCTCCCAAATCTGATTATTTCATTCGAAACATACTTAAATTCGGTCATGATATTTTCTTTCCTTCCACTTTTCAAAGGTTTTTAGTTCCGAAGTGTCACAGTTTTATTGAATTTTAGTACAAACTTAATGACGCAACATCGTTGGCTATTAAGCATAATTTTTTATGATAACGTTTGAATACTTATTAAGTTTTTACTTGAAAAACTAAACTCATATGACGGTTACAAGAAACAGAAACATTATTAGGAACAAGGGCATGTCTGTAATAGCAGCAAAACTTTGTAAGATTGTTAATTTGACTTTGACACTTATGTGAATTATGTGCAATTCAAGTTCACGTATACAGGATGTTACAAATTAGATATGTTAGCCTTGACATCTCCCTAACTATAAGAAATCGAGATTTGGTTAAATCGGGACAAAGTAATTTGATTCTGTAATGTTCTAAGGAAATAAAACCACGAAATTCCTGAACTGATATATTCCGTATTAAAGAATATCAACATACGCTAAGTAGGTACCCAATCAATACTAACTATACTACCTAAATTCCAATAAACCTTAGGAATCACGAGTACCGGACAGGCGCGGAAACCAATATATACAGGCCGGGTGGGATATGGTATATAAAGTAAGGATAATAATTTCGTCAATACATCACACTCTCCCCTTCTTTATTTCAGCACCAGTTCGGTAATATTTAAAACTATTTAATGACCAATGTAGTATGTTAAAAATTTACCTATAATAAGAAACCAAAACCTAATATTTTAAACGATCAGGAGATTTGCGAACACGTTTAGGACGACTGCTCGTAGCTAAACTCGAGCCGCTTTGAACAGGACTTTGTCCCTCCGATTGATCACCAATTGCGTCATGGACACTATCACTATCACTTCGCGACTCTTCTGCATCACCCATCTCCTTGTCAATGCCCGTTTGATTAGAATCACATATATTACGTAATTCACATTTACGGATTTGATTAAGGTGTCTCTTCCAAGTTAAATTTGTTTTGTAAATTTTAACAAGATATACATTTTTACCTAATATTTTTACAATATGCCCTACTGTCCAAGTTGGTTTTAAAACATTTTTGTAGTCCCTGGCATAGACACACTGTCCAACAGAGAACTTTACCTCTCTCCGCCCCTTAAAATTTTGCATATTTCTGTCTTGTGATTTCTTTAAATTACCTTTTATCTCATCAAGAGCTTTGGGCACAAGTTTCGGTGAATTTTCCGGTTTTAATAAATCAAATCTTGACCTAATCTGACGTCCTAAAAACAATTTAGAGGGCGTTTCTCCCGTTGAACAATGTTCCGTTAATCTATAATACATAAGAAACCTTTGTATTGAAGCACTCATATTAAATTGATCACCACCCGAATTAAGTTCTTTTAATAAAAAGTTTTTTACTGTCTTAACGCTATTTTCAGCAGCACCATTTGAAGACGCGTTATAAGGTGGTGTTGTAACATGTTTAATACCATTATACCTTAAAAAATTTGAAAATTCTTGCGACACAAACTGCCTACCGTTATCCGAACAGATAGTTTTAGGTAACCCAAATTGTGCAAATAACCCACGCAGTTTGTTAATTGTACTAGATGCTGATATGGTACTTAGAACAAAAACCTCTAACCATTTAGAAAGAGCATCTGTTACAATCAAGCAATAACGACCTTTTATTGGACCTAAAAAATCGATGTGCAACCGTTCCCATATTCCGTCTGGAATGGGCCAGTTTTGCAGTGTTCCTGGATTAGGATTTTTTTGTTGTGTTTGACATGATATGCAGGATTTACAAGTATTTTCTATATCTTTAATTAGACTGGGCCACCAAACATATGACCTTGATAGAGACTTCATCTTAACGATTCCCATGTGGGTGTTATGCAACTCTTTTAAAATTGCGCGCTGCAAAAATTCTGGAATTATAACACGGTGTCCCCACATTAAAACATTATTCACAACGCTTATTTCTTCGCGTCTACTAAAATAAGGCTTTAAATTGGAATCATAAACTTTTGATGGCCAACCTGACATAACATACCTATACACTTGCGATAAAACAGGATCTTCCTGTGTATATTTTTCAATTTTAAATAAATCTAGATTCATATCTTTACAATCTCTCAAAAAATTTATTTGATAGGAATCATTCTCATTTTTATCAATATTTTCATACTCGCTTATCGGAAGTCGTGACAAAAAGTCAGCAATATTTTTTGTTGATGGCACATATTTTATATCGAAATTAAAGCCACTTAAAAAACAAGCATATCTTTGCATTCGGTTAGCAGCCATTACAGGTATCCCCTTTTTTGGAGAAAAAATGGAAACTAGTGCCTTGTTATCCGTTACAAGAGTAAAATTTCTGCCATATAGAAATTGATAATATCGTTTCACCCCAAACACAATACTAAAAGCTTCTCTATCTATTTGGCTCCATCTTTTTTGTTGATCTGATAAAGTACGCGACGCAAAAAATATTGGCCTTTCAACCCCGTTTTCGAAAACATGGGATAAAACTGCGCCTACCCCATATTGAGACGCATCTACCGTTAAATTAATGGGTAAATTTGGGTTATAGTGTACCAAAAAATTATCAGATTGTAAAATTGACTTAATACCTTCAAACGATTTTTGACAGTTCTCATCCCAGTTCCAATCAGTATCCTTTTTTAACAAATTGTACAATGGATGTAAAATTGTAGGGATATTTGGAATAAATCTATTATAGTAATTAACAGCCCCAATAAATGCACGTAGTTGACTTATATTTTCTGGTACTGGTAACTGTTCAATCGCATTTAATTTTTTTTTCGATTTATGTAACCCCTTAGAGCTAATATCGTAGCCTAAATATGATAGAGACTCTGCAAAGAAAACACATTTACTGATTTTTACTGTTAAACCACAATCGCGTAAAATATGTAAAACGTTCTCTAAATTTTTTTTATGTTCAACAAAAGTTTTTCCCGTTACTAGAATATCGTCTAAAAATATACAAGTGCCTTCAGCGTTTCGAAAAATTTGATCCATAATTCTTTGAAACTGCCCAGGCGCACACTTAACACCATAGGGTAACCTTTGATACATGAACAACCCTTTATGAGTGGATATGGTAGTCAATTTTGCAGCTTCATTTTCTAAAACAATTTGTTGGTACGCTGCACTCAAATCTAACTTTGAAAACTTTTGACCACCCTCCAATTTTGCATAAATATCATCGATGCGTGGAATGGGGTATTTGTCATCAACCAACCAAGGGTTAAGTGTAATTTTATAATCCCCACATATCCGCACCGATCCGTCGTCTTTCAAAACGGGTACAACAGGTGTGCCCCATTCCGAATACTCCACTGGTGTTATTATTCCAGACTTTTCGAGCCTATCCAGCTCTAACTCTACTTTTTCTTTAAGAGCATATGGTAATGGCCTAGCCTTGCAAAATTTAGGGATAGCATTTTCTTTTAAATAAAACTGTAATTTTAATTTATTGAAACATCCTAAGTCATCTGAAAATACTTCCGGATATCTTTTAGATAGCACATCAGAATAAACTTCGTGTTTGAGATCATTCGAAACATAATTTATTTCTTGAAAACCAAGATTAAAAATAGAAATAAAATCTCTGCCTAACAAAGCACTACTGCTATTTTCAATAACGCAAAAATTTAGGTTCTGTTCCCTAGTTTTATATTTTAAATTTAATGTAATTTCCCCAGAGGGCGAAATTTTTCCACCAGAAAAATTTATTAAGGTGATTTTAGAATCTTCCAATGGAATTTCATAAAAATATTTTTTATACCATTCAAGAGGAATACAGGAAAGCGCAGCACCGGAGTCCAGTTCCATAGTAAACAATTTTTTATTTAAATAAACATCCACTTTTATCGGTTCAAAATTAACAGATCTAAGAGTAAAGATTGGGTACTCCTTTACATTATTGTTTATGTTTACATTTTGTTTACCTGCAAAAGTATTAAAATCGTCCTCTACTTTAACATAGTTTAATTGTCTCTTTTTACAATTGTTTGTATTATGAGTTCTTGTACGACAAATGGAACAAAATTTGTTTTTATTATAGTCGCGATTCCTATAAAAACATTTATATTCCGGGTGCCTTCCTTTATTACAAATAGAACATAACTCACCAGGACCAGTTCCTGCTCCAGACGTACCTGGTTTAGCAGCATTCGCGCTGCCGCCTCTCGGCTTACCTTTTCCCCTCCGGTAGCTCTGCAGTCTGAAGACGTCACCACTTACGTCATCTTGAGCCTCCTGCTTGACGAATGGCTGCTGCCGGAAATCGCCATGTTGATTCAATAGCGCTGCTTCCACTGTCATGGCTACCTGCACCGCTTCTGTGAAGGAAATGGTCGACTCCTCAGCCATCAGCTTATCTAACACTTTACCGGGATTCATACCACAAATAAATTTATCTCGTAAGATATTGTCTAACTGATCACCAAACTGGCAATTTATACATAGACTTTTAAGTCTTATTGACCAATCCTGGATTGATTCATTTGGTGATTTCCTAGTTGCGTAGAATTTGCATCGTTCGGCAAACACAATTGTTGTCTTACAGTAATAGCCATTAAGAGCCGATACTATTGACTTGAACGTCGTTTCCTCGGGGTTTTTTGGAACGCACAAATTCTTCAATAGAATGTACGCTTCCTGGGAAAGTCCATTCAGTAAGATAGCACGTTTCCTGTCATTATCCGCTATAGCATTTGCAACAAAAAATTGTGTCAGACGGCTGATATGCACTGACCAATCGTGTATTTTCGGATCAAATTCCAGTTGAAGTCCTACTGTACCAGCCATTTTAATTTTTTTTTATTTAAAAAAAAATACGATGTCACTAAACTACAAAGTTACGAGGTTTTTCACCTTCCCGTGAATTCACATTAACACACTCGTTAATACCGTTCCTCGTCGCCACAATTTGTAATGTTCTAAGGAAATAAATCCACGAAATTCCTGAACTGATATATTCCGTATTAAAGAATATCAACATACGCTAAGTAGGTACCCAATCAATACTAACTATACTACCTAAATTCCAATAAACCTTAGGAATCACGAGTACCGGACAGGCGCGGAAACCAATATATACAGGCCGGGTGGGATATGGTATATAAAGTAAGGATAATAATTTCGTCAATACATCACAGATTCTAAATTATTAGTCACTGAGAAATTAAAAATATTCTAAAAAAAGTCGTACATACCCGCCAGAAAACGAAATATCACATTTTGGTTTTTATTGCTTTTGTGCCTTTATTTTTGGAGTTAGCAAAAAAGTGAAAAGCATTTTCTGAGGACACTTTTTTAAGCGCTACAAAATTTCGATAATAGACTTAAAATTCAAAATATCAAGTATCATCACGGCTAAATTTTTAAATACAGACTTTTATTTTTAACTCTATTTTTTGTAACCCTTTAGGTCCCAAATAGAATTATGTATCACAATTAAAGAAATAAATAATGTTCCATAAGACATAATGAATACAAAAGAGATGATACAGAGTGAATATTTGTCTACTGTAAAGGTTACTCCATTAATAAAATATTAAGTGTGATACGTGGATGTGTGATACGTAGGACCTTAAGGGCATTCAAAAAGTAAAATAATATGTACAGGCCTGTATTTAAAAAAGTTAGACCTGATCATGGTCTGTTAAAAAAGAACGTGAAATTTTAAGATTAACACCGCCATTTTGTAGAGCTTAAGAAAGTGTCCTAAGAAAGTGCTTTTGACTTTTTGTAGCTTCAAAAGTAGAGGCTTAAATAAATAAAACATGCATCTGTATCGGCATCTCAAAGCGTACAAGAAGTATTGCATTTCTGTACATACGAGTACGGTATTAACTTTAAGTGAGTATTTAATCCATAGTGCTGCATTTTAGTAAACTTTCATGAACGATGCTAAAGCTGATGCTGAAACAATAGAATACTTGCTAAAAAAGTGAATTATTTGAAAGTTTAAATTTTAACCATATAATTAACGAGATATAATTTTAACCAACTAAAGATAGATATATAAAATTAAATTAAATAAAGTGTAGAGTAACAGATGATTCTTTTTTGCTAAACTATTCTTTTTAATAATATCATTAGCTAAAAGCAGTATAATTTTTGCATTAAAAATATTGTCAAAATTTTATGATGGTTCGCTTTCTCCTAGAATTTAATAATTAATATCATTTTATCCATGCCTGTGCTTGAATTGTATTAAAATACCAGTTAAAATTATTGCTTTTTGTTAATGCCTTTCAGCGACATCGACATGTGTAATAAAGTAGAAAGGGAAGTAATGACCGTGTAAAAAATTTTCTGGCAATGACCCTGACGTAGGAAAGTATGCACAATCTTATAAGAATATATTTTTCTGTTTATAGAAATATATTCAAACTTTCAGATTTTAATTAACTTTAGGTATAGTTAGTTAAAAATAAAAAGGGTTACAATAAGCGAACTAAATTGAACTAGAGGTACCGTTTGTGCGAGTTTTATTTACATTAAATAAGGTTTAAAAATGGCAAAACCAGTATTTTTATTGCCTGCATCTGCATCTGATCTAAGGTTTCCAAAGTTTAGTAAAATTTGTGCCAACCAGCATTAGTCGAGGTTAACGAGAATTTAAAATTTAAAGTGCTTGGAACCGGTTCCACTTTTGCAAAAATTGGGGTGCATAATACTACTTAAATATGACAAAACCAATGTTGATGGGCTCTTTCACTACACCTAAATTTCATAATTTTAATGCCAATCCATCTTAAATCAGAATATTTTATAGTAAACTTTTTCTTAGATCTCGCAATATGGTGGCCAAATCACTTGTCATTTATAGCACCTTGTTGAAGTCTGGTCTATTTTACGTTTAGATGTTGGCTGAAAGACAGGACCGGACTTGTACTCACCGTACAACTTAAATAATAAACACCAAGGAAATCTAGTCTCCAAAATCTATAAAGTCCAAAAGTAAAATATTTAAAACACACACTATACAAAAAAGAACACAGAATCACTTAAAAAACACCAAAATCAAACGAGAATAAAACGACGGGACCTTGCGTCAGCTTGATACGGCCCACTACTGATCTAGGCACTTTTCAAAGGAACCAATATCAGTTGTTGATGTCATCTGTGATTGTCAAATGTCGAAACGTGGAATTTTATCGTAAATTAACCTCTATATGTGCTTTACAATAATATAATAATCCATGGCGAGGTGTTCCATAATTTTGTAATCGAGAAATGAAAAACTTTTAACTGAACTTAGGTAAGGACGTTTGGATGCTATGAACAAGGGAGGATTTAGCTTTCTGTCGTGGCCCGTGGGAGGCGTAAATTCTGGGATAAATAACATTTTTGAATATATGCAGTACCTACTAAAATTTATTAAGCAATTAATAATTGTTTTACAGTAACTACGTCTGTTTTTTTTATCAAGCGTATTTTCATTAAATCGTGAAGTAATAGATATACAGGGTGTCAAAAAGTCTGGAATATTGCAAATCTTTCAAAAATTACTGAATATATATTTTTGAAAATTGGCATATAGAGTAAAAACGGCACACCTTAACAAACCGTTTCTGTCACTGTACAGGGTTCGTCAGAAATAATACTATTTTTTTTATTTTAAATGACACGCCCTACCTATATATTCAAATAGTCCCTTAAAAGACATATTCAATGATATAGAGTTCAGTTGATATATTTTTTTAAAATGACATATGAACACTAATTTTAAATAAATAAACAAGAACACAATGAAAATAAGAAATACCTACAAATTAAACAAAAACTTATGAGATGAGACTTTATGAGATGTCTGCTACTGTTAGCTAAGCAACAGTGCCTAGCCTGTCTCTAAATTCCCGTAAGACGTTGTTAAAAGTATCCCATCGAATTTCATATATTTGATTTCTAACACGAGCCTTTAAATCTTGAATATTAACCTGCCTATTTTTGTAAACCTTATTCTTTAAATCATCCCACAAATAAAAGTCCAAAGCGGTAAGGTCTGGGGATCTGGCAGGCCACTCAATTGCGCCTCTCCTGCCTATCCACTGATTTGGAAACATTTGGTGTAAACACTGACCCACATCTAAACCAAAATGGGCGGATCTTGTAAGGGCGAATCTTTTCCCTTTCAAATAAATTTTCAACTGACTGGTGACACACATTGTGGTCTAAGCCAAACTGTCGAAGTGATCGATTTGGGTTATCTTGTAGGCTAATTAAAATATCCAGAGCCTTATCACTAAAAGTAGCTATTTTTGGTCTGCCTGACCTGTGTTTGTCTTTCACACTTTCCGTTTTGTTGAATTTCTTCACCAGTTTGTTTACACATGACTGGGTTATTGCAAGCTGATTAGGATAGGTCTGCATGAATAACTCGCATACTTCCTGTTGTGTTCTCCTGTGGTCACCGTATGCAACAATCATTAAAATCTCAGATTTTTCAAGGAGAAAAATCTTAAAGCTACCATCCTAATTTCTAGTTTTTGAATGCTTACGAATGCAGATTTGATAACGTTCTATTTGTCATCTGACAATACCCAGCTGATTCCAAAGGTGTCTTCTCACCATTGTATTTTTTTAAAAACTAATGAATAATATATTTTTTTACATAAATCTATTATTTTGACAAATAAATCAATTAAACCCTATATCATGATATTTGTCTTTTAGGGACTATTTGAATCTTTAAAAATATACAGGACTTTTCATTTCAAATAAAAAAATTAGTATTCTTTCTGACTAACCCCGTATAGCGACAGAAACGATTTTATCCTTCTGAGGTGTGCCGATTTTAATTATATAGACGTGCCAATTTTCATAAATATATTTTCAGTGGTTTTTGAAATACATGCAATATTCCAGACTTTTTTGACACCGTATCTATTATTTACTTGTTTGTTTTGTAGGTATCCAGGTATTTCTAAGTTCTGAAATTGAAATTTGAAAAAATCAATTATAATGCATTACAAAGTAAGAGAAACTAAAATATTTATTTCGACAGCATTTTTTTATCATTTTGAAATTCATGGGAGGGATAATTACCCCCTTTACCCCTCCGTAAATCCGCCCTTGGCTATGAAACTTGAGTCAGGGGGGCTTTGGCAGGTAACAGGTACTAAAGGTATATAAAAATGTAAGAGTAAAACGTTAAAACAACAAATCTCATTTTTTAATATGTTCAACGGGACAGTATTAAAAACTGATATTAACAATTGCCAGACGCTTTTCACGGGTCCTAACTTCCGCCAGACGCTTTTAAACTCTATAAATAAATAATCGTGGCATTTACGTTATAGTATCAAACCTGAATTTTATATATGATATTCGGGCGACTATTTAACGATATTATCCGAGCAGCCAGACCCATCCGAAGGGTCTAACCTCCCCCCAGACATAGTAGAAGGTCAGCCGTTCATGCGAGAGTGAGGGCATTACCCATGCAAGTGAGTGCGAGTGAAAGCATTAGTTGGGTTTATCAGATAATTCAGTAAAATGAAAATTGTTTATAAATTTAAAATAAATTTCTTAATACTTATTTAATAAAATTTTAATGATAAACTGAAAAATTGATTTCAATTAAATAAACTTTTAAAAATGCTATCCTAAACCCAAATAATACTCTCACTCGCACTCACTTGCACGGGTAATGCCCTCACGCTCGCACTATCGGCTGACTTTCTACTATGCTTGGGGGGAGGTTAGACACTTCGAATGTGAACTTCCATCCTATCAATGCTGGTGTCCCCCAAGGTTCAGTCCTGGCACCAGCCCTATTTCTTCTTCACATTAATGACCTACTCTCTTCGACTACCAATCCCATCCACAGTTATGCTGACGATAGTACTCTTCACTCCAATATTCATTTTTCCAGACAAATGTCGAATCAGGAGTTGGATAATAGACGCAAATCTATGTACCTATCCCTTTTCCAAGATCTTCAATTAGACTGGGGTGCCAAGAACCTTGTTCAGTTCAATGCCTCCAAAACCCAGTCTTGCTCCCTCTCACGCAAAAATGTGGGAACGCTTACCCCATCCACATGAATGGCCAAGCCCTACAAAACAACGAAACATTCGATCTCGTTGGCGTCGCTTTCGAACATGATCTCAGCTGGCACAAACACATTACTTCAGTAGCCACATCGGCAGCTAAAAAGCTTGGTTTTCTCTTTCGAGCCAGAAAATACTTCTCCCCTTCCAACTTATACACTCTCTGTGTTTCCCAAATAAGACCTAACCTAGAGTACTGCTCCCACATCTGGGGAGCGGAAACACCTTCGACACTTAAGATCCTTGATTCTATCCAAAAGAGAGCAATTCGACTTATCAATGACCCAGCCCTCACGAGAAAACTCCCTTCTCTCGCTCATCGCCCCGCTGTAGGGGATTTATCCCTTTTCTACCGCTACTTCCACGGATTTTGCTCTGAAGAACTAGCCGGTATTATTCCCCCCTTGAGTGTCCCTAACAGAACAACAAGAGGCGCGTTACGTATGCATCCCTTTACTGTCCAGCTACAAAAGCCTAGAACAGACCACTTCTATCGCTCATTCATACCTAGGGTCTCCAGATTATGGAACAAATTGCCTGCAGATGTTTTCCCGTCCCAACCTCCAATCCTTCAAATCCCATGTCAATAGACTACATTTCCCTTCTCTTCAGACACCCACGGTACGTTAGTACTTAGGCTTGAGGTCTACGTGGGATGTCTTAGATAAAAAAAAATGTGTTTGGCTGCTCATATACAATCGTTAAATAGTCGCCCGAATATCATATATTTATGTACATATATAAAATTCAAATTTGATTCTATAACGTAAATGCCACGGTTACTTATTTATAGAGCTTAAAAGCGTCTTGCGGAAGTTATGACCCGTGAAAAGCCTCTGGCAATTGCTAATGTTAACCAATTAAAAAAATATTTTAAAGTTTTTAAAGCCATAACAGTGGTATTTGTGTACGTAAAAAAAAACCACACGATGTACAATCGTGTTTTAAAATCAATTTCAACTAAAATTATGAAAATTACTCTCAATGTAAACAGTTTTTTTTTGCTTGATGTGACGCGTGTAATTTGGTTTGTTGCGTGTTTGTTTTAATATTCAGAATTATTATTGTTTTAATCTAGTCATAATTTTTAGTACGGTAATAGAATTACGACAGTAATGTACATAGAGAGGTATGTATATACATAGATTGGTTGGTTTTGTATCAGTCAATCTGTAATCTTTTTAAACCAGCAAACCTAATACTTAAAACAGTCAAAACCAAAAACAGAAATTACAATCTCCTGAAAGATGATTTTCCCGATACCTATTTTTCGAGATAAACAAAAATAAAAACTAACTATCAATTTGTGATAAATTAATTAACAAATATTTTTAATAACAATATCAGCTGTAATTTAGTAAAAGCGGAAATTAAAAGTAGTTACTCTAACTCTGATTTCCATATTTTTGAAATTAAGCGGTATTAATTTGTTGTTTTTTCATGTACTATCGATAATAAATGCAATGTGGTTATAGTTTACTGTATAATTGATATTACACATG
Organism: Philopedon plagiatum; assembly: GCA_963971165.1. Taxonomy (NCBI): domain Eukaryota; kingdom Metazoa; phylum Arthropoda; class Insecta; order Coleoptera; family Curculionidae; genus Philopedon; species Philopedon plagiatum. The sequence continues at coordinate 122,942,143 of OZ020189.1, read as the reverse complement.
CATATCATTCAGTACTTGCACTTTTTGGATCCGATACTTCTATTATATCTAATGTAAAGCTGGACCTAACTGATCAACTAGATCTTAATTTAAACCAGTACTAAATACTAAACCTTTTTAGTAAGTCTGGCCGTTTATGTTTAGGTAGATTTCATTTCCAAAAATAATATTAATTTAATTTGACAAATGAAATGTGGCTAAGCAGAGGATCGAACGCCCTTTTAAATCAGGGTTTACGCGACACCTCTACTCATTTGAAATTTTTGACGCGGGGTTGGTGGAGGTAAGGGATATCCGATGATATATGATATATGATAGCGAAATTGTGTAGGTCGACTCGTTTTAATTGGAATGCTATGTATGTATATATAACATTAATAAATAAACCTTACTTTTCTAAACTTACCGAATAAAGTAAGTATGGATAAATAAACACTTGGTTTCACATCGTATCTTAGCAATCACAGTCAATCAAATTTTTCTGGAATAACTTGTTTTTTTCAGCCTGTAGGATACAGAGTATTCTTTTAAAGTATAGAACTTCAGAAAGCAAAACCACATTTTCAGTGTACAAACCATAAAATCTTAGCTATTTTACATTAAAATTCACTTATCTTTTGCATCATATTCTCACAAAAGATTTGCGAGGGATGAAGCTGTCGAAAACATACTTCTTATCATAAAGTATGCCACACCTTGAAATAGGATTATACCACCAATATACATAATAATTCCACATATACATAATAATTCCACTTTTGGTTAAGATCGGTACGTTATTCCCAGGTGTCGCAAATTTTATAAAAAGTAGTACCTTGGTCATTGGTCGTGGCCAAAATAATGTTTCGTTTTCCATAAGAAGAATTAAAAGTGATTATTTATTTTGGCCAAGACCGTGTATATTTTCTTAATATTGCTTTTAGAAGACGACTAAAAGTAGACAATATATCATATTCGCAAATAATGTTAAACTGTCACTGGAGAAAATGAAATTTAATAGCTAAGTCTTTACCTTTGTTTGTTCCCAGTTTACAAAAATAGCTAAGATTTATTTACACTATTATTTTATCACGGATTATTTAGATAATGCAGTATTGGTGAATCGCGCGGCATGGTTCTTTAACCTTTGCAGGAAATCTTACGCTTATCGCGTCCCAGTTTTATGACTATATGGTCCCATTTTTGGTGAAATGTGATTATGCGAAAGGTATTTTTGTTGTAACCGGTGGAACGATTAAGAGCAAAATGCCGTCCGATATTGTGTCCATGGTGTCGACAGGATTGGGAGTTAGTGTGCTGGCTGGAATACTATCGGGAGTCTGTTATGTGTTGGCGCATGGTATTATCAGGAAAGGAAGGTAAAGTTACATATATACTCAAAACTATATTTAATAAAAGCTAACAGGTGGTTGTAGCAACTGCACATTAACTGTTTAATTACGTTGCTAACATAGGACATTTCTCTATACAGTATGTCCACGGGTGGGGTAGACAAGAGGACAAATTGACCAAAATGTGAAACATAAAAGAAAGATTATTCGATGACAAAAGTTTGTTTTTTAGGGTATGCCAAAAACACAAAAACGTAAAATTTGGTTAAGAGTAAAGTTGCCTTTTTTAAATTTTAACGCAAAACATCAAATAAAAAAGTTGTTTTGAATTTTAAAATAAATCTTATTCCAGATTTTCAAGTAAAAATTTGAAATTTCTAAATTACGCTTTTAAAATCACATTGTCACCTTTTTTATTTGATTACACCATTGCCGTCTAGATGTGCTGATGCAAGAGTGTCACTTCATTCGTGACACTCTTGCGTCAGCGCATCTAGACTAAATGGATTACACCATTGATAACTGTGGCGTATTTGTTAAAATAATAAAGATGTCTTTAGAGCAAAGAATATTTATAATCCAAAATTATAGAAATGGCGAGAATTGTTATCGCTACGTTATTGACAAGTTTCAAAAAAATTTTCCTAATGTACAATTATGCAGAAGTTCAGTACTTAGTTAGTAATCAAATTTTAAAAAAACTGGATTCATTAGTGATTTAAAGAAGACCAAGAAAAGATACGACGAAAACTATGCTTCTACAGTATTAATTTTGCAATCTGTTTATGAAAATTCTATTATGTCTTTAAGAGAACGAGCACGAAGTTTACAATTGTGTAAAGAAAGCCATATTCAAAATGTGTTTAAGGAAAATAAAATTCGTCCTTTTAAACCAATTTTTAACCAAACTTTGGAAGATGGGACCAGTTATAAACAAACGCTTGGATTTTTGTTTGTGGGCAAATGGCACTGTAGCTTTTCAGCACGTGAGATACTGGGGTAGAGAAAATTTTTGATTTTAAAAGCGTATTTAGAAATTTCAAATTTTTACTTGAAAATCTGGAATAAGAATTCTTTTAAAACTTAAAACAACTTTTTTAGTTAACATTTTGCAAAAAAGGCAAATTTACTCTAAACCAAATTTTACGATTTGTATTTTTTGCATAACCTGTACAAAAAAAAAACAAAATGCATCGTAGATCCTGTTTTTAAAGCAAGCAAAAGCTTTTATCGTATCTTTCACTTTTTGGTCCATTTGTCCTCTTGTCTACTCCATCCGTGGCCTTACTGTATACATATATATATATGTATATATGTATATATATATATATATATATATATATATATATATATATATATATATATATATATATAAAAAATAATAATAATCTTTATTGATCCTTAGCTACAAAAGGTATATAGACAAGTCATGTAAAACTGTATATAAATAAAATTGTACATACATATTGTATATATTTTTTAAGTATTTAAAATATTGTACACTTACAAACATTACTAACAGATACAAACATTACCGTCATATACTCGTAACATCCAGAGAATTGCACAATGAGGTGTATTCATTTATTGAATAAAAGCAATTCGTATTTCAAAATCTTTTTAGTTGCTTTTTAAACTGATTAAAAGAATCTGCCTTTCTTATAGATGCAGGCAATAGGTACATTATAAAAAGAGCAACCAGCAAAAACCGGAGATTTTTTTATAAAAGATATGGCTATGCTTTTTTAAGTGAAATATTGACATGTTTCTGGTGTGGTCATTATGTACTTGAGAATTAAGTAAATATGAATTTTTGTTTTTATAAACATAAGTTAACAGTTTAAAGAGGTAAATTGAAGGAAAAGTCAAAATATTATTACTCTTAAAAGTGTCTCTACATGAGGTTCTGTATGGAAGATCAAAAATCAATCTGATTATGCGCTTTTGTGCAATAAACAAGCGCTCCCATTGACCTGATTGTCCCCACACCACCACATTATATGACAACAAAGAGAACACCATTGCATAATATACATTTAGCAGTGCAACTGTATTTATTTTATTTTTTAAGTTGTAGATCGCATAATAAGCTTTATTAAGTTTTAAGCATAATGAATTAACGTGTTCGCCGAAGCTAAGATTCTCGTCAACAATTACTCCCAGAAATGAGGTTGATTTTTGTGTGTTTATTAAAAGATTGTTAATTTGAAATCTGAAATTACTTCCTGGCCGGTAAACATTATGACTCTCTATGAACACTGTTTTGTCGTAATTTATTATAAGCCTATTTGAAAAACACCATTCACCGAAAAAGCGCAAGACTGCCTGTACTTTCAGTTCCACCTCAGAGAGCGATTTACCCGATACTACGATGGAAGTGTCATCCGGGTACATGTGTCATCCGCGTACATGAGTGGTTCACCGTATTCGGAAATATGACTCGGTAGATCATTCAAGTACAACAAGAACAGTAAGGGCCCCAGGACGCTTCCCTGAGGTGTGCCTAAATTTATATCATAAACATCTGATTGTGAATCGTCGATTTTAACCACCAACTTTCTATCTTTAAGAAAGGAGATCAGCCATTTATTAATTACCCCACGAACACCCAAAGAATTCAGTTTCGACTCCATAAATCCCGATTCAAGGGTATCAAACGCCCGACTCAAATCAAAGAAAATTGTGACATGTTCATTTTTATCCATTTTATCGTAAATGTATTGAATATAGTTATTGGTGGCTGTCTCTGTGGAGCAGCTTTGTCGGAAACCGTGTTGACAGTGAGTTAGTAATTTAAATCTATTTAAAAAGATATATTATATATATATATATATATATATATATATATATATATATATATATATATATATATATATATATATATATATATAAAGTATCTAAAAGACATATAGTTTTTTAAAGATACAAAAATTTGCCACTTAAAAATGAGAAAGTTGTCTATGTTTCAAAATCTTACAACCAGCTTACACTACATTTAAAAATTTAAAAACTGTTTGCAATAGCTACATTTGCTACATCTTTTTGTATTTTAGTTAATAATGCAAAGTTAACAACTTTATAATTAATTAAAGTTTTTAATTTACAATATTTTAACCTACTAGTTATGGATTTATAAATTTCTACGGACATAACAGATTTGTTTCAGATAAAATTTTAATAAATTGATGTTTGCTAATGGGTATTCGTTGCGCTTTGGTCCAGTGAAGTGAGTGAAGAAAGCCCGCTCGCTCACTAAAGTTAATTATAATTTTTTACCTTAGTAATGGTATTAGAATGGAAGAGAATCAGTTTACCCTTAAGTAATAGTAGGTCTGTCGTATTCATCTTTATGCCTGCAATTTATTATAAAAATTTTGAAATTATTAGAGTGAGACTTCAGCGAACCAAATTATTTTGACTGTAACCAATTATAAGTTAATTTGATTTTCAATCATTAGTCTAAATTTTGGCAGCGTTTTATCAAATTATTTTTTACATAAAAGAAATTTTTTCTTGTTAAAAGTTGTTGATAGAAGTTCTCGAATAAAAGAACTATGCAGTTGGTATTAAATATTTTATTGAGGATTTAGGAGAAAGCAGGGGCGTACCGAAAGTAGTATGTTTGAGGGGTAGAGGAAAAAATTTCCAACCACGAAAAGATAAAGATCCAAACTTCAAGGAAACAAAATTGCAAGCTCTTGGCAGTAATTGTAGATATTTTTTGCAAATACTCTCCAAACAAAACTTTCGACTTTTTAAAAATTTTTATACGTTTGCTGATAATTAAACTGTCGGTCGACCTTTCTGCGAATTTTCCCAAAACTCAACTCTCGTAAGTTTTTTGGTACAAAGTCCTAATAAACAACTCGTACTAGTACTCTAATTAGCCAACTCGAGCGACTACGACAGGACACGCAAACAACCCTTCCCCCCCCCCCCCATAAAGACGACCCTATGAAAAGGGTTACACAAAAACGTGAGTAGCTATGTGATTAAATAAACACTTAAATTAATACCCTCAATTATTGGTTGTTAGCTATTTATTCAGTTTATCGACAGTTTTTAAATAAAATAATAAGAATGCAAAAATGTGCCAACATTTTAAAGAAATGATCTGATTATGTTTATTTTTAAATATTTACTTGCGTACTCTTTTGTTACTAGAAAAAAAGCCAAATAAAAGCAAATTTATATTCACTTTACATATTCTTCTAAATACCCCTTGGCAAGTACAAAATAAATGGCCTATGATTTAAAAATAAATAGAACTTTGCTAATGAACTAGAACTAGAACATATTCTGCAAAATGATAATTTATTTTATATTATATATATATATATATATATATATATATATATATATATATATATATATATATATATATATATATATATATATATATATATATATATAGTTAAGTATGTTTGGAATTATCTGGAGAGCTACTGTTTCGTCTTCCTCGGTGTCTAAGTTGTTAAAAGACACCACATCGACTCATCAGAGGCCTTACAGTAGCATGAGCATTTCTGCTCCCATATAATTCCACAGTTCTTGCCTATAAAAGACAAACTGAAAGTTTTGAAAGGTAGAAGTTCTTGAGATTGCTCTCTGAGAAATGTCATAGGGATCCTTATCGGATCTCCCATGGTAGCTAGGATGTGGGAGTCTCGCGACCTCTCCACACTACCTGAGACATTCTCATTTATGAACATAGTTAAGTATGTTTGGAATTATCTGGAGAACTACTGTTTCGTCTTCCTCGGTATATATATATATATATATATATATATATATATATATATATATATATATATATATATATATATATATATATGTCGTGGTTAATCCGGGAATTCATCCGTTCGTTTGATTTGTTTCTAGTTGAAACTTGCAGACGTTTCGCCAAAATCTCATTTGGCATCTTCTGTGCTTACTCGCTGGTCGTAGAAAGTTTACTTTCTACGACCAGCGAAACGTCTGCAAGTTTCAACTAGAAACAAATCACACGAACGGATGAATTTCCGGATTAACCACGACACATATTTCTCCATCCGTGAAACCCTACGTACTTCCATATATATATATATATATATACATATATGTATATATATATATATATATATATATATATATATCCTGCTATCATTGTTGCGTCCTTGTGTATACCATTTACGGTTATTATTGCGACCACCGCGATATTGATACCGTATACCGGACTCAACAAAGTCATCCTATGTTTTTAGAATTTCCCGCGCTTTTTGGTTGGCCAAAAGATGTTATTACTTACGGCTGCGCCATGACCTTGGTATACGTGTCTTTAGCTTTCCGCCATCTATCAGGATTTCTGAAATATGACAAGGTCTTTAAAAATTTGCCGGATGCAATAACATGATTAGTTTGTAAGAGAATGTATTATTTTAGTTCAGCAAAAATTCACTAGAGGTATTACTAAATACACACGTATGTATACTTTTTAACACTTTCCTAATCTTATTGCAACCGACATTTGGCAACGTAGCATCTATTTATAGAATAGTTTAATAACCTTGAAGTTTATTTTTAGAATCATTTTTATGTTTTATTCGTGCTTTGTTTGGTGCAATCGCATAACTTGCGTGGTGCTTTATTGCGTCCGATTAACAATATACGGGATTTCCCGAAGTATGAAAATTTTCAATTTGTGTAAAAAGGCAAATGCTATATCAGGTATGTATTATAATGCTTTAAATAGGTACCAACCATGCGCTTTAAAGAGTGTACTCTTTCTAAGCTAAATGTACTCTTACTTTTCTAATATTACAAAAAAGGTACTCTTTTCAGTAAATAGTAACTTTTACCCAATGCCGGATTAGGGGGTCCCGGGGCGTAAAATCCGGGGCTATAATCCCCTTAGCCCCCCTTAATCCAGGGCTGCTTTTACCACGTGACAATGTTATTTATGTGTGCACTCAGGGAGTTTGGTAATAGTTTAGCAAGGCTTTGGTTAATTAACAATTTTCAAGATTTTAAGGATGATATTGAGGTCTCCTCCTGCCCCAATGCTAGATTTCTGGATAGGTCCTATTCCTTTTTGAGCAAGCTAAGTTGGTAACCCTATCTATAACCAAACTATATTAATGGTGATTATTAAAGAACATGGCCATACCAAGTATTGAGCTGTGATTTCGGTAAAATTTTCTGAATTTTTCCTTGGTTTTAAGGCCAATATGGCGGACGCCTTAAGATGGCCGATTATCTTTTTCTTTACAACCCCCTTGACATGGGTATCAAATGAAAGGGTTTGACGAGTAAAGTACTATAAGCTACATTAGTCGAGGCAATGAAGCACTAAAACAGCCAAAATCTCGGAATTTTTTGCACTAAGACGGATCGGAATGCGGTTTTTTGCATTCGCTTCCAAAAATTATTTGTAAAAGATGTATCTACTTTATATCTTATACAAACCGGAAATTGCATTGCTGCAGCCAAAAATGCATTCAAAAAATGCATTTTTTGAAGTCTCTTTAAGAAGATTAAATAACTTTGTTAATAAGACTCAGAATTGGCTCAAACCGGCTTCCCGGGGGTTTTCGAGGTCGCTGATCACGATTATGATTCAAATTGACCCACAGCCAACCTGGAGCTCAGGATCGCTGATGAACGTCATCTCCGTGGGACTCTCCCAAAGTTCACGCGGGGAAGGAGAGAAACTCGGCGCCCGGGGGGTTTTTGGGTTGCTGAAGTCAAATATGGCATCGGCGAACACCCCCCCGGACACCTGGTGCGCCGGAACCTGGACGTGGACATCATCCCCGAGAGTTTTCCTGACAAGATCGCAAAAAACAAACCGAAAATCGTTGTGTGGGCGTTTTTTGGGGCGCTGAATACAAAGTTCACGTCGGAAACGATCCCCCGAACACCTGGTGCACCGGAACCTGGGCCTGAACGTCATCTCCGAGGGTTTTCCAGACATGATCGCTAAAGACAAACCGAAAATCGTTATGGGTTTTTTTTTTGGACGCTGAATCCAAATTTCTCATCGAAAACGACCCCCCCCCCCCAACACCTGGTGCACCGGAACCTGGACGCGGACGTCATCTCCGAGGGTTTTCCAGACACGATCGCAAAAAACTAAACGAAAATCGTCTCATAATTTAACACATTCATTGATGTGCAATTCTCGCCTGGCCCCCCTCCCCATAACGATTTTCGGTTTGTCTTTAGCGATCGTGTCTGGAAAACCCTCGGAGATGACGTCCGCGTCCAGATTCCGGTGCACCAGGTGTTCGGGGGGTCGTTTTCGATTTGAAATTTGAATTCAGCGCCCCAAAAAACGCCCACACAATGATTTTCGGTTTGTTTTTTGCGATCTTGTCAGGAAAACTCTCGGGGATGACGTCCACGTCCAGGTTCCGGCGCACCAGGTGTCCGGGGGGTGTTCACCGATGCCATATTTGGCTTCAGCAACCCAAAAAACCCCCGGGCGCCGAGTTTCTCTCCTTCCCCGCGTGAATTTTGGGTGAGTCGCACGGAGATGACGTTCATCAGCGATCCTGAGCTCCAGGTCGGCTGTGGGTCAATTTGAACATCATAATCATGATAAGCGACTTCGAAAACCCCCGGGAACCCGGTTCGAGCCAATTCTGAGTCTTATTAATAAAGTTATTTAATTTTCTTAAAGCGACTTCAAAAAATGCATTTTTTGAATGCAATTTTGATTGCAGCAATGCAATTTCCGGTTTGTATAAGATACAACGTAGATACATTTTTTACAAATAATTTTTGGAAGCGAATGCACAAAACCGCATTCCGTTCCGTCTTAGTGCAAAAAATTCCGAGGTTGAGTGCTTCATTGCCTCGACTACATGGTGTCGTTCTAAACCCAATATGATGGACTTACTAAGATAGCGGATTACCTTTTTTTCGCAACCCCCTTGTCATGGGTATCAAATAAAAGGGTTTGGCGAGTAGAATACGATAAGCTACGTAACGTCATTCTAAGTCCAATATGGCGGACGCCCTAAGATGGGTGATTACCCTTTTCTTTACTATCCCCTTGACATGGGTATCAAATGAAAGAGTTTGACGAGTAGAATACGATAAGTTACGTGGAAACAAATTATGAAAATAAACAAGAATTAATAAGACTAAAAAAAGTACGATAAAAATTTTAAAAAAATTATATAAAAACAATGTTTTTTTAGTGCAATTTGGTTTTAAAAGAAAACCATCGTTTTTATATAAAAACAATATTTTACATTTTTTATGAGTTCCTGAACCAGTAGTGTTTGTATCGTGCAGAAAAAAAGTTTCTTTAAACAATGCAGGTGTCTGGGTGCGATAAACCCTTTTTTTAAATGTCTGTCTGTTAGTATGTTTGTCAGTCTTTCTGTTTCGCTACGATATATACCATAGTAAGTGTTATTGCGCAGGTCTGAAAGAAGTTTAGTAAGTTTTTAAGTTTCTTAAGAGTAAATATGGGTTGAATTAAAAAATACCTTTTGGGGGTAATACAAACATTTTCCGAAATTCAAGGAGTTGGAGCAGGGACGAACTAAACAACATACTTCTTTAAGGAAAATAAAAAAATTATTATAAACTTATGAAAGCCCAAAAATGTAAAATGAGACATTTTTGGCATTTTCAATTTTTAGACAATAATTTTATATTCTCTTACTCTCCGAAAAGAAATAGGTTGATTATTTCATTATTGCGCTAACTTCTTGGAATTTGGAGAATATTAACATTAATAAAAAAATAAAATGGTGTATGATCCGTCCAGGAGACTTTTAAAACTCGTTATTCCATTTTCCTTATGAGAAGTATTTTTATCATTTTACGGGCCAGATCCTTCGTCTGGATTTTGTGATAGAGGGCTGTCACCCCCTCCAAATGATTCCAATGATATCCAACCAATGGTAAGCTAATTTCAATTTTTTTAAAAATTATATTTTAGGTTTAAAAAAATTCAAATGACTATAACTTTCTACTAACACATTTATTTCTCTTAAAATTTAAAAATTGTCGACAAAATGAAGTAAAATTTGTTTAGAAAAAATAATAAATAAAGTACCTAAACGCGTTCATTTTTTTTTCAGGGTAGGCAATGCAAAAATTCAACTTTTTTCGCAAATTACCAAATGTTTTTTTTTCTTCACCAAAACATTTCCGGTGGGCTCACTTTAGCTCACTATTAAAACCCCTAAATTTGGTACGGTTCCTGTAAGTAGGAACAGAGATACACAACTTTGAAATTTCACTGCACGCCGCTGCTAAATTAATTGGTTTTCAAGGCGGTCACTTCCAAAAAATTACAGTTTGAACTTTGGAACCATGTAAAATTTAAACCGTTTGACTGACTACAGCTTTTCGCGAACCATCAGGTAAAAAAAATATTTTTATAACGAGATTGTTATTTTGTTCCAAAATTTGTCTTTAAAAATATGCAAGGAAAATTCCACCATAGTTGTTACCTGTGTCCGTTCTTTCTCTAACTTCTCTAAACTCTCTTTCTCTAAACTTCATAAAGTTTTTGTAAAATATAAAGGTGTATGATATTAAATTTTTGAAGTAGGTATAAAAAACTACCCTATGGTTTACGATTCACTTTAAAACGTTTCTACAGTGACAGGGAATATTTAAAACAAACTAGTATTTTTTAAATCTGAAACTCACGTTACCTTCAAAAAGGTCCTGGCTCTAATCCGAAAATATATTACAAAATTATTATACCACAGGTTTCAATTTGATAATGTTTTTTGGGATTAGTTTAGAAAATTTCACTTGAGGTTAGATTTAAAAATACGAGTATATTAAATGTTAATAATCTTTTCCCTAAATTGAATACATATGTTTGAGTTAGCAACAGCGCCGGTCGCAATAAGATGCAATATACACCGAGAAGGAGCTGATAATATACCGAGTATGAACGGATTCAATAACATGCAAAAATGTAAATAAATGTATACTAAAAAGGAAGATTTCTGTAATCTGGGGGGGCGCGTTGAACTCGAAATTTTCTTTTCTATAAGCATTCGCATCTTAAATTGACTTAGCTCAATGATTTCTGGTGGACGCAATAAGGATGGATTATAAAATGTCGCAATAATGATAGAAGGATCTATATATATATATATATATATATATATATATATATATATATATATATATATATGCATTTTGTACATTCTGTCAACTTATTGAAATTATTTCTATATAATAATACATAGAGGGCTAATCATCCCATATACATATATGCTTGCTTCGAGTCTTAAATTTTATTGCCCATCCCAGAGTACTACAAGTCACGCTTCACAGTTTTGTGCGTCACTAAATTAATACGGATACTATATACGTACTATACTGTAAGCGCTTTTGCTCTGCTTAAAAATTGGACGTGATATTATAACGTTCCGTAATTCAAAAATAATACCAAAGCAATGGTACCGTACGAGCAAAAGTAACGTGTGGTTTTATATGGGGTAAAAATTTTACTAAAATGATATTAATTTTACAGGTTGCACTAAAAAGCTAGGCTTTAATTAACTTCTTTTTTTAATAGAGACCCCTCACTTTTTCTGCCTTTTAGAATACCCCATAACATTCTAATCATTTTTCATATGACCGACTGGATAATACTTAAGAAGAACAAAGTTCAGTGACACACAAAAAAGTTACCCTAAATTAAAGTTTTTAAAGTAAAAATTCCCTCATTATTTAAAAATACACTTAAACACAACGCAAACAGATAAATGTATAATAGAAAAACAAGGTTAATGAATTTATAAACTTTATTCAGTAAGACTTTACGCTCAGATTCACTAAAATGGTTTAAGATTTAGTACTGTTTTAAATTAAGATCCTCTAGTTTATCATCAGGTTTCTGGGTTGTCATTGTTTATAAGTCGTCATAATAAATGTATAAGATTTTAATATTTCGGCGATTTGCTTGATTTACAAATGATTTTCATTTCGGAAAGTGTTGATAAAATAAATTTAGTTCTATTATTGTGAAAAGTACGTATAAATGTGCCACTTTCTTTATAAACTTGCTAAAAGCTCAAAATCAAATTCATAGTAGAAAATTTAGCTGTCTTATTTTTACACTTCTCAGTTTAAAACTTTTGGTTGTCAAGTTAGACCGGCCTAGCGGTAAAGATCTGGCCGTTGAATTCCTTTTCTTTTTAGAACAGCTTAATCCGGATGGGCTTGTTTTTTCTTGGCAGTAATTATTTTATGTCCTGTTTTTTAAATTATATTCATATATAATAATAATACTTTCGCCTACTTTGCCATCTTTATCAAATGTATGTTCCAGCTAGTTTTTAAGAGTCAAGTATTTTTGGTTCTCCCATAATAAATAAAGCCACGATTCACCAAAATCTAAATTATTATAATATATTAGTATTTTACAAATTCATTCTGGCGAGCTTTGTGGTTTGCTCATTTTAAACGAGATCTCACTGGTAAATAGTGACTTAAAGTATTTTATGCTCTAGGTCAGGGGTCTTCAACCTTTTTTTTTATCGAAAAGCCAGGTTTGGGTTTCCCTTTCGACCGGCGGGCCAGAATCAGCGGAGAGCAAGACAATAGATCTGGAAAAGACAATTCTTGAGTTTTGGATAATTTATTACGTATTTATCGAATTTGTTTTTTTTTGTAGGCGGGCCGCAAAAAGAATCAAGCGACCCGCGGCCCGTAGGTTTAAGACACCTGCATGCTCTAGATCATGTTAAGAGTGAACACTTTGTTACAGCAAAAAACACATTAGGTTCACACCGTCCAGGGATGTATGGGACATGTATGTACAAACAATACTTTGAAATTTTTGTAAAACTAAGAAATTAGTGCCATTAGTGGAGACCTCGAAAATACACATAGTAATGTTTTTTGGCTATTTTTTTTAGCTTCACCTGTTTCTTTTTACCGTTTGTAATAAACTTTAATAACAAATGATAGCTTTAACTTCATATTACATGTAAGCATACAAGATGTTTAACTTAAAATAAAGGGAAATGTCCATGTACAATCTGTAGTCATAATAATATCCGATCCGTCAATAAATTTGACGGACCGTATTATTATTAAGAACTTTAAAATTTTATGGGTATAATAACTTTTCCTTCATAATGCTTGTGTAGGATTGTAGTGAAAACTCATTGTTAATGGTGCTAAGCCATCGGCTACCTACTAAAGAACGTATCAGAGGATTGCTATGTGTGTTTTCATTTGTATGTATGGGTCGTTCTGTTTTCGGATCAATGGCCATCAAATGATGGCGCGGTTCCGGTCTGCGTAAAATGAAAACCTAATCTCTGTTGGCCTGCATCTATGCTAATTTACACGTGTAGTGTCAGATAGAAAAAGTGTTGTGTGTATGTAAAAAACTTAATTTGTGCATTTACATTTTTATATGCCAGTGGTTGGCAAGTATAAGTAGTGTGCATTTAGTGCCGCGTTAAAAATTACTATTTTGGCCCAAGAAAAGTGCATTTTACAGTTGCTATGATGTGAAACTTTTAAATATGTGACTTTTTGGTTAGACTTAGTGCAAGCATACAGGTTTTTAAGGTCCAGTTAGATTTCAGAAACTAAATATATCGAATTGGACGTTTATTGTGATTTTCTTTACAAAGTAACAAACGCAGGTAAATTGTAAAATTGTCATTTTTTAAGTTCAAATAATGGGAAAGGGGCAGGGACTGTCATTATTATTATAACTATTACCATGTTTAACCTTTAAGAAAGGAGAGAAACAGCTGTTTATCGATCTCTCTCACATACACCATGCAGAGGTTATGTCTTTAATGATAATATAAATATAATGATGCCAAATACTGTTTTCTTAGAGGCACTATTGGCAATTAAAATATCAAGATGGTTTGAAATTCTAACATAAATGTCAATTACAGCAATAAATCAATTTTATTCGTAAATTATCGAAATAGTGAATTTAAAGCCCTATTTTAGCGTAGTGTAGTGTAATGTTCATTAATAAAGGGTTATAAATCCTTAAATTTCATTCGAATTTAGAGGGTAATTAGACTGTTGTCTATTATAACCTAATAAAAATTTTCTTTCTCCTTCCCGTTTTATTTTAAAACAACAACAACTTTGGTGTACAGAAACGTTGTTTTTGAGTAAGCGATCATCTGTCATCACTGCAATATATACTTTATTTTTTTTTAGATATAGGTAATACATATTTTATTAAAGGAGAAAATTTTGTCGAAAAATTGTTTCGATTGTCTTCTTGAATAAAGGATCCCACAGTCCAACGCGGTTCTGCTACCGCAGCAGCAGCAGCGATTTTTTATTATTGTCAACGTCAATGATAAAAAAACCGTAGTCACTGCGGCAGCGGAACCGCGTTGCTCAGAGGTCACTTTATCTATTCTAGCAATGAATAAATCCAAAAAATAAGTTGTTAAAAAATCCGAAATGAACTAGACTATTTTAGCAAGAACAGACTATGTAAAATTGAGAATCAGTTCTCTAAACCACTTGAAGATGCCTTATACAATACGGATTTGAACAAATAATGTTTAAACAGCTATTAACCGAACTCTAGCTGCCCTCCGAGCGCTGGATTACATACCAATATTTTCTACTAACACTGTGAGACAACAAGTAGTAGAAAATACGGAAAATTCTGGTATGTAATTCCGCGCTCGGAGGGGCATATAGCCCGGAGAATAGCTGTTTTAGCATTATATGTTCAAATCCTTATTGTATAAGGCATCTTCAGGTGATTTAGAGAACTGATTTCCAATTTTACATATTTACATGTACCCCAGACAAGTATAGAGTTCATTCATTGAAGAACAGGCTAGTTTACAATATTTGAAAATATTTTTCTCCGTATCGCTCGCATTAAGTTGTAGTTGTACCACAAATAATCTGCATTTACTCAAGTCAAGTCACTTTTGCCTCTGATGTTTAACGTGCATTGCCATTATAGTTTCATGTGTTGCGCTCGCTAAGTTTTGTGTGAAATATTTTAGCTTGAAATTTTTATTACCTTTATTAGTTTTGTGCATTAAATTAACTTGGAGCTGGTGATTTTGAAAATTTGCTGAACTTTTGCAGTATGGAAAAGGCATATTCGCAGTTTCGCATATTCGCAGTTTTAAGATTTCCACAGATTTTGTGTGTTGTTAGGTTTTTTAAATATCTTAACTCAGTGCCTTCTTAACTATATAATAAATACGTGCAAATGACCGAAAAACAATTTATTTTTAGTTACCGTGTCATTTACGAGAAGAGAACTGTTGGATGTTTGGCGGCAGGGTGATACTTTAGAACGTAAAAATGCGGCCGTATTTTCATACGTGGCGTATGAAAATAAAATATCATATTTTTATACGTCGCGTATGAAAATACGGCCGAAATTTTACGTTCCACAGTATCTTCCGGCCGCCAAACATCCAACAGTTCTCTTCTCGTAAATGACATGGTAACTAAAAATGCATTGTTTTTCAGCCATCTGCAGTGTTTTGCACGTATTTAATATACATATACTTAAAAGGCACTGAGTTAAGATATTTAAAAAACCTAAAAACACAAAATCTGTGGAAATCTTAAAGCTGCTAATATGCCTTTGCATAATTATTTATAAAAAATCTGCAAAAGTTCAGCAAATTTTCAAAAATACTACCTCCAAATTAATTTAAAGCACGAAACTAATAAAGGTAGGTAATAAAAATTATACCTCAAACTAAAATACTTCACACAAAACGTAGCGAGCGCAACACACGAAAATATAAGGCCAATGCATGTCAAATATACGAGGCAAAAGTGACTTGACTGAAGTAAATGCAGATTATTTGTGGTACAACTACAACTTAATGCGAGAGATACGGAGAAAAATATTTTCGATTATTGTAAACTGGTATGTCTGGTATGCTCTTGTTAAAATAGTCTAGTTTATTTCGGATTTTTTAACAATTTTTTTTGGGATTTACTAATTGCTAGAATAGATAAAATGTGCATTGGTCTGTGGGATCCTTAATACAAAAAAACATAAAATGTGTGTGTATGGTAATGAATGCTTTACTTCACAGGATCATAAAATTTATATCATTAGTTATTTTTAATTAAGTAAAATATTATGGCGATATTCTAATAATTTATAACTCATTTTTATGTCAATAACAAGCCACAGAAATAAGTAAAACATCAGATAAAGGAAAATACATTTTAGAGTAAATCTGTTATTCTTAACACCTGCACATCTAGGTAAAAAATAATTATTTTCAAAATGATCACTTTGGAAATTTGGTGCAAATTAATTACTATTAGTAGTTATTGTTTCCAATTACAAGTATTTGCATAGTAATACACTCGTTTCACAAATAAATTTATTTATATTTAATATATACAGGGTTACATGTGTTTAGGCCAAAAGTTATGTAGGTTCAAGCATCATTCACAGGAGCTCTTAGAAGATCAATTAAGAAGAACGGGACTTTCGTCTTCTTTACTACTTCTTAATTATCTATACTAGTACTGCGTTTAAGAAAAACTTCACAACTTTAGAACTTCCAGCCGTGCCATTATTGATAATACATTTTGGCGTCTTTGGCAACGGTCACGGTTAACAGTTAACAGGTCGGTGACAATTGAAGTTGTCATTTACTTGTCAACCGAAACCGTAATCGAAATAGTTATATCTAACAAGTGCGGAAAGTGGCAATTTTCCGCACGCCACGGCAGTTGCCGTCAAGGGCGAAAAGACACTTTCCGAATGTGTTAGGTACAACATTTTTCCTACAAGCGCCGGTTTTCTTGAAACTGAACAAAAATTTTGAGAAAAGCAAAATTTTATTATTACTAAATTGAAGAAAATGGTGTTTTAAATATGAAAGACATGCAAAGAACTATTGTTTGCGTTACCTAAATGAGCATTTTTCTTTTTTTTTAATATCGTGAGGAAAAGTATCTTTTCGGCACTTGTGCGCAAAAGTAACTTTTCCGTACTCTACATTTCTCTTTCAAGAAAATTAAAAAAAAACAGCATTGGCTGGTTTTAATACAAACTTTATTAGTAAGAAAGATTAGGGACGATAAATATTAAAATTAAAAGTACCTACAATTTGTAACGCATTGAAGATTCATTGCGGATTTCTTTTTTTCCCTCGTTTGCTGTAGTTTTTCTCGCAAACATTGATATTGACTGATTTTCGTTTGAAGTGTAATGGATATTTGTGGTTTGCTGTAAAGTTGTTGCTGATGAAGTTAAACAGATACTACTGCTAGACGTGTCATCTGATGGGTCTAATCACAGAAACCTGGTTGACTCAGATCTGTTACTACATGGTTTTTCAAGTATATTTCGAGCAATTTTCTTTTTATTCTCAATACAGTCTTCAATATAGGACTCCGCCACTGAACTGGATTTCAACCCACTGTGTCCCATAATGTTGGTAATATTGGAGCCGGAGTTTGTCAACATTGTCGCTGAAGATCTACGGAAACAATGTTCGCTATTATACATCTCAGGAGTTTGCAGACCCTGCTATGTTTGAACGCATTTTTCCAAACGTATTTATGCTCACACATTGTTTGGAACATTTTCCATCTTTGTATGCTAAGAAAAATCGTCGAAGAGATGTATTTGTAGGGCGTAAGGATTTGTATTTTTGGTACAGTTCAATGTAGCTTATTTCAGATCCAGGATTACATAGAACAAATTTTCTTGGAACATTTGTCTTTGTATTGCGTATTGTTATTAATAAAATATCTTCTTTCTCTTTAATATTGTCTATGGTGAGCTTCATCCACTCTTTCCTGCGCCAAGCGCCTGCTATGCCGAAAATTGTTGCAACTTTAATCATTAGGTAAATATTGTCTGGTGCTTTAGAGAGAAAGATTTGCTTTTTCGAGAATTTTTGATTTTTTCGGCGAGTTATTAAAAAAGCAGTTAACTTTAAAAATCTGCTTAAATTGATGTATTTTTTAAGTTTGATGATGAGCCTAATCATGGAGTACTGGGGCCATGAGGTAGAAGGTGAATATTTTTTGGATAGATGATTAAATATGCCATAATTACCTCTTCTTTTAATGACGATACTTTTTCTCCGTACACCAGAATGCAAAAGCTAGAAATTTGTTTTCGTATCGTTGCTACGACTCCTCTAGTATTAAACGACTAATTGCCTCATTGGCTGCGTCCATTATTATTCGAAATTATCCATTTTCAGGGTGGTTATAACTTAAAAGCGTCTTAAATATCATAGTTAAATTTAACTGGAAATTATCTTAAGATACTTTTTATGTCGTCGTTGCTAGGGAAATACCAAAAGAACAATAAAATCTGTTGCATAAACAAAGTAGATCGATCAGACATTTGCTTTTATGACAGCCAACGTAATTTGTCGAACTATGACGTTCACTTAAGACAGAGGGCTTGCAAAGGTAATTTTGTAGTTGAAAGCTAGCAGAAACAAAATTTAACCGAAAAAATGTTTTTTTTTAATTCGTGCGGAAAAGTAACTTTATCGCACAAGTGCGGAAAAGTACTACTTTTCGCATCAAAAACCATGTGGAAAAGTGCACTTAATATCTTAAGACATAGAAAATATAGTCCCATGTAACAATAAACTTCTAAAAACAATACGTAAAAAATCAGTTTATTTGACATATCTCCTCATCAATGAGTTTTAGGGTGAAAATAATCAATTTTATAGAAGACAAGCTTTCCTACAACTTTTGCCTGAAACAGTTTTTTTCTGTAATTATTGTTTGCAAGTTACAGCTCTTTAAAGTTGGGGAAATACATATAAGTGTATGTAAGTACGATAAGGGTTAAGTAGGTAATTATTAAAACAAAACAAAGGTTTTGTAGTGCACAGAAACAGTTAAAGACAGACAGCACCCTTGGCAATATCGCCTCTCTTTAAAAATCGACGATTACCAAAACAATCAGGATCGACTTGCAAAAAAGGACTTGACGTTGACTGTCCCTTCTTATGGCAAGCCTATGCTACGAATACCAAACGTTTTGTCTGCTAAAATTTTTTCCAAATTTGGTTCACTTATTCTAATTTTACTTGTTAACAATTAGTATGGACTGTGGCCGTCTAACTGCCTAACTTCAAAGCGCTATAACTTGTAAATTATTAGTTATAGACAAAAATATGTTAGACACACAATTGTAAGAAATTTTGTCTTCTATAAAGTCCATGAGAATAATTTTTGCTCTAAAACTTACTGGTGAGGAGCTAAACAGCAAAAACTTGATTTTTCATTAGGGTCCCCAGGCGCAAATTTAGGTGGACACGGGGGGCGCACGCTCCGCCTAAAGCTAACAAAAGGAATTGAATAGCGAATTTTAACCATTCCTACATATTCTACAAAGTAATTTAAACAAAAAGAATCATTTAATTGTGGGTCTTGTAAGGTCTTTGAAATGAATTATACCACAAACATATGAATAATAGATCAATCTTAATATGTAATATAAAAATGCAAGGATTTTTTGGCATTATTGATTTGCATGATCTTAGATTGTTTCTAAAAACATTCCTAACACTGCGAAATTTGCGCCGGATTGTTTTGGCTTCTAAAGAAAACAAATAGCCAAATTTTTCCTTTTGAAACATCTCTTGACAGAAAATTTTTTTGAAAAAATCATTTTCGAAAACGAATTAACGAAATTTTTCAAAAATAATTTCTCGAAAATACATATTCCGAACGTAAATTTTTTTGAAAAATGTCCTGACAAATTTTTCAAAGATTTTTGAAAATGGATTCATGAAATGTTTTCAAAATATTTTCTCGAAAACACGCATTTCGAAAGTACATTTTTTCAAAAATCTGATCAAAAAAATAATTAAAACAGAATCGGTATATTTTCCGAAAATATATTTTTTCGAAAACAGTATTTAGAAAACTAAAGTATGAACCCTAGTAGCTTCGAAAATGTTAATGAAGGAAAGACAAAAAAAGATCCTGAACAAACCTAAACAAACCTTTTTTGGGCTTGATCAGATTTTCTTAGGTTTGGTACCTTACTCTCTCGTAAATAACTTATTTAAAAATTGCTTGCTTAAAAAAATTAATATCCGAAAATTTTTTTTTGAAAAAAATGTGTTTTTGAAAAGTGCTTTAAAAAATTTAGAAAAATTGGTTCTAGAAAAATTCTACTTTCGTAAGTACTGGTATATCCCCCCAAACGAGCAGAAATCATAAATAAGAAAATGCTACAATATTTACACTTTCATATTAATCAAACAATGTATCCTGTCGCGTGTAATCTAAGATGACCAACTGTTCTGTTTGGTGTTCAACAAGCATCTTTTTTGATGTTAAATTAAGTAATTTTTATCGAAAAACGGTTTCTTCGAAAGATGCTTTTTCGGAAATGGATCTACAAAATTTTTTCGAAAATATATTTTTTTAAAGAATCTAAAAATACTTTTTCCTAAAATGTATTTTAAGAAAACATAATTTTTCTTAATTTAAATTGTGAGCTCTACTGGCTTACAAAATGTCAATGAAAAAATTGACAAAAAGATCCTGAAATAGCCTAAAAGAAACGTTTTTGTGTTCGGTCGGGTTGTATGGTTCCTTGTGTTTTTGCTATGTTGCTCTGTATTAAATTACTTTCAAAAAAGTGTTTTTTTAATATGAATATTCGAAGTATTTTCCGAAACAATGTTTGAAAAAATGGACTTTCTAAAAAGATGTTTTCTCAAAAAAAGTAGTTTCGAAATGTGGTTCAAAACAGTTTGAAAAATTGGTTTCCAAACAAAAAAATTCGAAAACATCTCTAGTTTTAGAAAATTTCCGTTTTCGAGAAAATATATTCTCGAAAAAACGTGCTTTCAAAAAATGTCTTTTCGAAAAATTTTCATATATGAGTCCAAATGGACAAAAGGTATAATTAGAAAAAATGCTAGAATATTGGTAAGTTGACAAACTGTTCTGTTTTCGCAAGAACAGGTTTAGATATTTCGTCCATTATGAATTTTTTAGAACCTTAAACAAGTAAATAATAAAAAAATAGTGTCGCACACGAACTTGTCCGTTTTTTTTTTGGTCTATACTTTGGTGTCTATACGAGGTCACCTTGCCCCCCCCCCCCCCATACGAAATACTAGATCCCCCTCGGAGGGTCCCTACATATAAAACATATCCGAAAATTAGAACTACCTGACCTCTTACAATGTAAAACCTACCCTACTACTAGATCATTATAAGTGCATCTAATTTTTTTAAAAACATTTGAAAAAATTAGTTAGAGACAATTTGTTAGCAAATTCCATGAGTGCCGGTGGCTATAAAAATCAGATGCCATTTTTTAAAAAGTATGCTTAGCAACGTATTTTTTAAGAGTTTTTCTGAGTAAAACATATACAATATACGTAATTACTTTTGGGCGAGTTTTTAAATTATTGATGGAAAACATCAGTTGACTTAGTGCATTATGTCACTCACGTCATCATCGGTTAAGTCGATGTTGGACAAAATAATATTTTCTAAAACTAGATTATTTATTTATACTTCCATTTATTTGTGAAACAGAAGAGGACGCAAATAAAATCTCTTTTCAGTTATAAATCATATTTGAAACCAAAATATTTAAAAGTTTGTTTATGTTAATAACCTCAGACTCTGACAGCTGACTTTCCTCATCATGCATTCATCGAAAACATCGGTCTTCAAGTGTGATAAATCCGATGAGCAATTTCATGAAAATAAATTTAAAAACGCTATAATTAACTTCAGCAAACTTTCATCGGTTATTTAAAAGCGGTTTGATGGAATTGTGATGCGCTTTAGACATCGATGAATTTAATAACTCGCTGTAATTTTTGTTGACATCTGCTTGTCAAATTTTGCCGCGCCTAAAAAATCTAATAAATTGCTGACAGGAACTGTCAAGCAATTTTTTCACTTTGAACAGTGGCGGCTGGTGAAATTTCGAAGTTGTATATCTCTGTTCCTACTTACAGGACCCGAACCAAATTTAAGGGTTTTAATAGTGAGCCCACTGGGAATGTTTTGGTAAAGAAAAAAATCATTTTGTAATTTGCGAAAAAAAGTTAAATTTTTGGTGTGCCCCTCCTAGGAAAAAAATGAAAACGTCTAGGTATTTTATTTATTCTTTTTTCTAAACAAATTTTACATCATTCTGTCGACAGTTTTTAAATTTTAAGAGAAAAAAAGGTGTTAGTAGAAAGTTATAGTCATTTGAATTTTTTTAAGCCTAAAATTAAATTTAAGAAAACATTCAAATGACTATAACTTTCTACTAACACCTTTTTTTCTCTCAAAATTTAAAAACTGTCGACAGAATGATGTAAAATTTGTTTAGAAAAAGAATAAATAAAATACCTAGACGCTTTCATTTTTTTCCTAGGAGGGGCACACCAAAAATTTAACTTTTTTTCGCAAATTACAAAATGTTTTTTTTCTTTACCAAAACATTCCCAGAGTGGGCTCACTATTAAAACCCGTAAATTTGGTTCGGGTCCTGTAAGTAGGAACAGAGATACACAACTTTGAAATTTCACCAGCCGCCACTGACTTTGAATCATTTTTGACACACAAATTGTCGCTTGTAATTGGTCGAAATTAAAACACAGCAAATAGTGCACGTCTCTGATTAATTTAGTTGACGGAACCCATAGAATCCACTCTAGGGCTCAAATACACAAATCCTGACAAGAAATATCAATAAACTGGTTAATCATTACTTATTTAACTAAAACAATCCCTTTGATAAGCTTGAATTCCATCATTTATTTATATACTATTAACTATCGAATTAAAAAATACACACATCATTTGATTTACATTTTGTGTTAAGTAATTATAAAAATACACCCAAGAGACTTACATAGACTTATTTATTTCTATTTGCCAAAGAACACTATCACACCACCAGGGCAAGGTTATATCACAATTTCATTTTTTTTAAACCTTTAAATCTCCCTATCAAAAAACATAGCAGCAGGGGATCTTCTAACTGATGAGGGGGATCCATGCATCTCATTTTCTTCGTCGTAAGTCATAATTTTCACAATGACAACTTCCAAAGTACACAGCATAAACAACAACATAAATATGTCGAGATGAGTTGTATTTGTTTTGAAATGGGTCCCAGGTGGATAATCTCCTCTAGTTCCTATAACGTTAACCAACATCGACAATACAAGCATTTTCGAACTTATCTCTTACTTGATTGTTCCACTGATTTGTTCATAATTTCTGGATGTAGTATATACAAAAACACTCCTTTTAGTCGGCGACATGAGCTTGACGCAATAACAAGGATATTCTTTCGAAAAAAGGTACACTAGCACAGTAAATAAGATAAACACAAACGAAAGTAACAGTGTTATTTGGTAGAATGCGAGATTGCATCGTTCATAATCCACTTTCTCGTCTTAAAGTAGCACACGTTGGGTCGGTACATTAAATAATACATTACATAATTATTGTTGCTTAATAATTTGTTGAATATTATTGGTATGGCACAGTACGAGTAACATGTACCGTTTTGCACTGTCGGGTACCACCCACTAAATAATCATTTATTGCTAATATGTTTCTTATTCAAATAAAGGCGATAAAAGAAATACACTTCTTGAATATTTTTACTAAAGGCATTTTTATGACTTGTTTGTTTATTGATTTTTTATTTGCTTTTTATTTTTGTTGAAAGCTTTTTAACTTACATCACTGAGTTTTAAACCATGGTGTGCATACTCTGCGAAGCAAATTTAGGGGGTGGTGGGGTATCTTTTAGGACTTAAGGACGCAGAAGCGGTCATAATAAAGATCATCTGGAAACTATATATCGCAAAAGTGGTGAAATAAATTTAGAATTTTAGCAGATATCTAGCTATAAAATTTGATAAATAGTTACCACTATTCCTAATTTGTTAGGTTAGTTTACAGGCTTGTTAATACTATAACAGTCACAGATTGGGTCACATAATCCTTTTTATAAAAGTAATTAAAAGTTTATTAGTTTATAAGTTACTGAGCGTGCCCAGAAACATTGATTTTTGTTACTTTCAAACGCAGCGACTTTTATTATTATTTTTTAAATATTAATTTTTCCTTAGCAGTAGAGTGGCGAATACTCAGCTAATAGATCTTTTCAATATATATCTTTAAAAATAATTTCGGGTGTTTTTTGGAGTTTTCTCCGCGAAACTTTATAATTCGGAAAATTTTTGGCGATTTTTCGTTTCGCCTTTTTATGCTAATTCAAAGAACGAAATCACGTTATCTCAATTTAACCAAAATATGACGCCTAAGACCAATACCTAATGCTACTAAAACTGAGCATCGACTTCATGAGTTTTCTTAAAATTTGTATAAAAATTCAATATTTTTTCTTATAGGACACAACATTTTTATTAGTCAGGCAACTAAACCTTCTAGTTTTCAGTCAGGTCTGTGTCACAAAATTGTTATTTATCTCATTGAAACTTAAGAATTATAATTTTTTATTTCGCACAGAAATCTTCCTATTTTGGGCCTGACCGTGACTGTTCCCAAAGATTTATGTTCTCAAGATTTTCTCAGGCTGTTAAGGCGGCATCGGCATTCTCCACGTGGCAGTTGTTTGTAGAAATTATGTCAACTTTGCATCAACTTTGACATAGTTTTTGCTGGCCTTTCTCATTTCTCTAGAAAAAAAAAACTGTATTTAGAACAACAATTCGTGATAAAAATACATTGAGGAGAAAAGTTTTGTACGAAGGAATAATTTTGAACAGGTTTGGTAAAACTTGAAAAACCCCCAAAATGCCAAGTTTAAAAAAAATTGGAAAAAATTTTATTTGAGCTAGAGAGTTGAAAATTGGCACATGGGTAAAAAATTAAAAAACAAATTTTCTTTTTAACCATTAATAAAACGACAAATTTGACACTTAAAAAAGTCACGTGACTGCTCATGTGAATGTCATTTCGCATCATTTTTAACGCAAAAACTAATAGCAAAATCAAAATTTTTTTGAAGCGTTTAGGGAAAAAATTTCACATATAATGCGGACTATCACTATCTCTGAGTCCCCACAGAGGAAAAAAATTTCCATCTATGCGAATGTGACAACCCGAAATATTCTTTGCGAACTCAACTATCGAAGTTTTTTTTCGTAAATGGTTCAATAGCCAACTCATGCTCTAATTATTTATCCAACTCAACCGCCAACGGGAGCACCTCCCCATATGTCTCCGCCCCTGGAAATAAGTCTCTAGACACAGAACTATTTTAATTATTTATTTAATTAAAAAAAACAAACACCTTGTTTACATTTTTTAGCATTTCAGTGTTATGTTTTATGTTATATTCAACATGATGTGGGTCAAGTTTAACACAAAATACAAGTGCGAACGTAATATACAATTATTGACATAAAATACGGCGCATCATTTTGAAATGGCCTCATTTCGATATTATTAAATACTAATAGAAACATTAATTAGATTTAAAATAAAAATTATTAAATTGATTTATTATACCACCGTCTGCATTACTGCATGACTAGTAATGTGTTATTAAATGAATATGTATTTTTAATTTTTTGCAAATTGCTTAAGTGTTGATTTGTAAGTTTTTTCTTTTTGCGAATTTCATGCGCCCCTCTTCTTGTGTCGTCTCGATGTATAGTTTTGGTAAGCGCATCCTTCGTTTATTTTTTGTTGGCTGTTCAAATTATTAGTACATTATTTCCAGAAAATATTAATCTACTGGACATACAAATGAAGAGCAACTGAGCATAAAGCAAAAAATCCATTTTTTAAAAATTTTCGAATAAGAACATATGAAGTTCATCAATTTCTATCAAAGAGCATAATCCAATAGAATCAGTCGCATTTATATCGCTCAACCTAAACAAACTGACGCAAATCCAGCCAGGTTAAGCAAAATTCAATACTTTTCGTAAAATAATATCAGCTTAAAAGTATTTTAAATCCATTGTGCTTTGGGGCCATATTTGCAGAAATATTTAATATATGTTCATAGTTTGAGTGATTGCTGAATCTTGAACGATGAGCAATGTAGGGATTTCCGGAAGCAGTTTCTAATGTATTTGATAAAATGCGCAACTAAATATTTTTTAACCTTTTTCTTTTCATCTCTATAATTTTTTTTTTAAATCATAAATATCCACTTACAGTTAAACAAAATGAGTTTACATGAACTGAGCAAGACGAAATAAATCTACATTTCGGTTGTGCAAAATGCCATTATATCCATTTAAAGAAGGTAAATATTTCAAATTTAAACTAAAAATAAAAATATCTCTTTAAAAACGCTTTTAGGGCCAACGGATCTAAAAGGCAATTTTAATGGAATTGCGTGAATTAATTTTTCTAATATTATGGGTTAACCAGAAAAACTACTAGTTTGACTTAGTAAACTTCCACTATATTGACAAAATTATTGACATGTTTCGCTACACTGTAGCTTCTTCGGAATAAGTTTTACGAATGAGTGGTGACTAACAATTGCAATAATGTAAACCTCTAGGGTAATTAAATAATATAATAAAATAGGGGTAGGTAGATGATTTAATCAGGTACATTTGGGTTTTCCTAAAGCTTAAGATGAATATAATATTTTATTTTTACAAAGGGTTGTTATCAAACAAACTTTAATGAAGTAGAATTACTAGTAAAGCTTAAGATGCCTAAACTATTTTATTTTTACAAAGAGGTGTTAAACAAATTTAATAAGGTAGAATTACTAAGCTCTATTTGGTCATTAAGAAGTACGTTGGAGTTTTTAAGTTTATTTATTTCCATGGACTCTAGCAAATTCAATTTGACACCTTTATTTTCAATATGTAAAATTTTATAATTCGGATCAAAATTATGTTGATTTTCTACTAAATGGCAGGCATAATTAGAGTCTTGTTTATGTTTAATAAAGCTATTGTGATGTTCTTGTATCCTTTTACCAAAATTCCTACCAGTTTGGCCTATGTACGTCTTCGGACAGTCTTTACATGTTAATTTGTAAACACCGGATTTTTTATTTTTGTTTGTTTTTGTTTTACTATTTCTAATGAATCTGCCTAATGAATTATCGGTTTTGTAAGCAACGTTGATATCATGTTTATTTAAAAAATTGCCAATCTTTTTAGTAGGCTCTCCAACAAAAGTAATAAGGTTAAATTTTTTATTAGGGTCCCTGATGTGTGGATAAACTAAATCAATGGCTTTTTTGTATGTTTTTTTCTTTAAAATTTGATCAATTAGATTAGATGCATATCCATATCCATACAACATAAATTAGCAGCATTCCATAGCATGATTCATAGACTTGTAACTTTCCCTTTAAATGAAGAAGATTTTTTGAAAGAGTTGAACATAATAAAACAAATTGCTATTAATAATGGATATGCATCTAATCTAATTGATCAAATTTTAAAGAAAAAAACATACAAAAAAGCCATTGATTTAGTTTATCCACACATCAGGGACCCTAATAAAAAATTTAACCTTATTACTTTTGTTGGAGAGCCTACTAAAAAGATTGGCAATTTTTTAAATAAACATGATATCAACGTTGCTTACAAAACCGATAATTCATTAGGCAGATTCATTAGAAATAGTAAAACAAAAACAAACAAAAATAAAAAATCCGGTGTTTACAAATTAACATGTAAAGACTGTCCGAAGACGTACATAGGCCAAACTGGTAGGAATTTTGGTAAAAGGATACAAGAACATCACAATAGCTTTATTAAACATAAACAAGACTCTAATTATGCCTGCCATTTAGTAGAAAATCAACATAATTTTGATCCGAATTATAAAATTTTACATATTGAAAATAAAGGTGTCAAATTGAATTTGCTAGAGTCCATGGAAATAAATAAACTTAAAAACTCCAACGTACTTCTTAATGACCAAATAGAGCTTAGTAATTCTACCTTATTAAATTTGTTTAACACCTCTTTGTAAAAATAAAATAGTTTAGGCATCTTAAGCTTTACTAGTAATTCTACTTCATTAAAGTTTGTTTGATAACAACCCTTTGTAAAAATAAAATATTATATTCATCTTAAGCTTTAGGAAAACCCAAATGTACCTGATTAAATCATCTACCTACCCCTATTTTATTATATTATTTAATTACCCTAGAGGTTTACATTATTGCAATTGTTAGTCACCACTCATTCGTAAAACTTATTCCGAAGAAGCTACAGTGTAGCGAAACATGTCAATAATTTTGTCAATATAGTGGAAGTTTACTAAGTCAAACTATAAGTTTTTCTGGTTAACCCATAATATTAGTTATGGACTTCCACCAAGTATCGGCCAACTCAATCAATTTGTTAAAAGAAGCTTCCTTCAGTAAGTTTCCTCGCCGTCTGGTACTTCAAGTTCCTATTACGATGTGCAATATGTTCCCAAAATTTGTGGTTTTTCGACAAGTGTTCCAAAAATAATGTGTTCCCGAGATACATGAAGCTTAGGACAAGCAACAAAAGCAATGCAGCAAGAAAAGGCTCAGTCGCAGGTTTGAAAAAGTGGTTAATAGAAGAAAAGAAAATCCAGTTTAGAAAAAGAGGTATTTACAACGTTTATCTCAAGGTAGTTCATACGGAATTGGTACATAAATTAAATTATATTGAATTTCTTGTTTTTGATTCTGCTACCAGAGAAAAAGTCAATTTCATTATTCATAAAAAATATTTAACACAAAAGAAAAAACTTGAGTCTCTCACCTCCAATTCTCGTTTCCCCAAAACTAACTATAAGAAACCTAATCATTCAGATCATAAGTTTTTTGAAAGATTTACTAATTTATCATCAAAAAATTTTTCTGATAAAGAAAACACATTAATTAAAAAAGGTTTCAAATACAACCTTCAAGAAAACATTTCTATAAAAACTTTAGATATATTAGGGGTTGAAACAGAATTAGCACTTAAAAATATTCCTGCTAATACTAGCATAAAATATCAAGCATCAGACCTTATCAAGAAAGAATTTTTAAAACCTACAGTTTCTAAACAAGAAATTCAAACAGCTATTGACATTAAAACTAAATATGAGGATATAATTTTCACTAAAGCAGATAAAGGCAATACTATTGTAGCAATAGATAAAACCGACTATATTAAAAAAACGATTGATTTTCTTAACCCTAGTAATTTTGAAATTGTAAAACGTGATCCAACAGATAAGTTTCAAAAAGCTATTAAACACATTATTCAAAATTGTAAAAGTCTATTTACAGACATGGATTCTATCAAACTTACCCTTATGAACCCTCAGCCACCAAGATTATATTCATTAATAAAATTACATAAAGATGGTTACCCTATCAGACCTGTAGTATCCTTCTTTTCAGCTCCATCGTATAAACTTTCCAAAAGACTTATAGATATAATCAAATTAAATACACAATTTTCACCTAAATTCGGAATAAAAAATTCAATAGACCTCATTAAAAAGATAAAAAATATTAAAATACCTAATAATGCAAAGTTAATATCCTTTGACGTTACCAATCTATTCCCTAGCATACCACCTAAAGAAACTATTAACTTGATTGAACAACTTCTTTGTACACAAAATATCAATATCATTAAAAAGCAAGAAATAATAGAGTCTATCTCTGTCTGCCTTGAACAAAATTATTTCGAATTCAATAATAATTTTTATACGAGCAAAAATGGACTAATTATGGGCAACCCCCTCAGCCCCTTATTAGCAGAAATATTTATGGATTTTTTGGAAAATAAAATCAGTAATCACCCTCTTTTTAAACAATTTCTTTATTGGTTTAGGTACGTCGACGATGTCATTACATGTTTTCTAGGTACTGATAGACAATTAAAAGTTTTTCTAGAATTTATCAATAGCTTACATAATAATATCAAATTTACTATAGAAAAAGAATTAAATGGCTCCATTAATTTTCTCGACATAACTATAAAAACAGAAAATAATAAACATGTCTTCTCTGTCTACCACAAACCCTCTCATACAGATACTACAATACCTAATAATTCTTGCCACCCCATACAACATAAATTAGCAGCATTCCATAGCATGATTCATAGACTTGTAACTTTCCCTTTAAATGAAGAAGATTTTTTGAAAGAGTTGAACATAATAAAACAAATTGCTATTAATAATGGATATGCATCTAATCTAATTGATCAAATTTTAAAGAAAAAAACATACAAAAAAGCCATTGATTTAGTTTATCCACACATCAGGGACCCTAATAAAAAATTTAACCTTATTACTCTTGTTGGAGAGCCTACTAAAAAGATTGGCAATTTTTTAAATAAACATGATATCAACGTTGCTTACAAAACCGATAATTCATTAGGCAGATTCATTAGAAATAGTAAAACAAAAACAAACAAAAATAAAAAATCCGGTGTTTACAAATTAACATGTAAAGACTGTCCGAAGACGTACATAGGCCAAACTGGTAGGAATTTTGGTAAAAGGATACAAGAACATCACAATAGCTTTATTAAACATAAACAAGACTCTAATTATGCCTGCCATTTAGTAGAAAATCAACATAATTTTGATCCGAATTATAAAATTTTACATATTGAAAATAAAGGTGTCAAATTGAATTTGCTAGAGTCCATGAAAATAAATAAACTTAAAAACTCCAACGTACTTCTTAATGACCAAATAGAGCTTAGTAATTCTACCTTATTAAATTTGTTTAACACCTCTTTGTAAAAATAAAATAGTTTAGGCATCTTAAGCTTTACTAGTAATTCTACTTCATTAAAGTTTGTTTGATAACAACCCTTTGTAAAAATAAAATATTATATTCATCTTAAGCTTTAGGAAAACTCAAATGTACCTGATTAAATCATCTACCTACCCCTATTTTATTATATTATTTAATTACCCTAGAGGTTTACATTATTGCAATTGTTAGTCACCACTCATTCGTAAAACTTATTCCGAAGAAGCTACAGTGTAGCGAAACATGTCAATAATTTTGTCAATATAGTGGAAGTTTACTAAGTCAAACTAGTAGTTTTTCTGGTTAACCCATAATATTAGTTATGGACTTCCACCAAGTATCGGCCAACTCAATCAATTTATTAATTTTTCTTATTTTACTCAGAATCAGATACTTTGAATCTATTGCGTTTTGCTTAGTTGCTCTTTAATAATAATTAGCCTCCACACTGCACAACCTACGCAACATCTGGCGACAGTTGCTGTGGGTAATAGTAAAGTAAGCAGAAAAGTAGTAAAAAAGCGTCACTTTGTGTATAACCAAAAAACAGTCATTATCTACATAATGATCATAAATAAAAATGAATCATATTTTGGTTAGTACACCAAGGATAAGCTCAGTTTTAATAAGCTTCTAAACTTATTTATGAAAATGTAATTGCTTTTATTCCCTTTCAGAACTGGAAAGAAAAAAAGCAAATGGTACTGCGAAATTTGTGGCACATACTGGCACACAACGACCGACATCCTCAGCGACGAATTAGTTACATGTTCAAAATGCCGTGCCAACGTATGCAGTGGAAAATGTGCCAAATTTATTCAACAAACTATATGGATCTGCGGAAATTGTCTCAAGCCGTCGGAGTCATGGTTCACAGGAATATTGAAAGCTATTCAACCTAGTTCCTACGGTAAGGCTATAAAAAAGGAAATAAGTCTGCCTTTGGAATTAAACGTAAGATATAAAAATACAAAATCATAACGTGCATCCAGGAAGGAAGATATGGGGCTGCAGCCTCCCCAAGATACCTTCTGGAGGGGTTACTTGCCTTAAACGATCTCAATAGGTTTTTTTGATCCATGGTTATTAAAATCCTAATTTAGAGATTTTTTAATATTAGAATT
This sequence comes from Philopedon plagiatum, assembly GCA_963971165.1. NCBI lineage: Eukaryota > Metazoa > Arthropoda > Insecta > Coleoptera > Curculionidae > Philopedon > Philopedon plagiatum. The sequence continues at coordinate 122,910,005 of OZ020189.1, read as the reverse complement.
CTGGAAATTTTACCAAAAAAAAAAACAGTATCTGAATTTTTAATAAATGTCGAGTTGTAAGGTTGGGCATTAAGGTGAAGTTGTTTAAGTGCTATTTTAGTAAATTGGTATAATGATACTGAGAGAAATTTTTGAAAAATACTTAATAATTTTCTATTAGTAGTCCCGGTTTTCAAATTTCAACTAACATTATCTAGGGAAGTGCTAAGTATTTCAAAAAGCATCTTTCTAGGTATTTTTTATGCTCTTTAATTTTCCTAGCTTCATATTTTTTGCTAAAACGTATATTTAGTTTCCGAACTTTTTTAGAATCATGCCCAAAAGTCCAGGGGCGCATTCAGAATCGACGCCGGGTGTTCCCGGGTAAACAGCAGACCGTGCGGCCTGCCGTTGTTTCTTATGGCCGTGACGTCATTGACAAGTTAATTTTTACCCACCCGGCGACGATTCTGAACCGGTGGTCAGTTTATTACCTATAAATGACGTATCAGCCGGACGGATGCGGAATTTTACTATATTAAGCAGGCCACTTAGTACTATCAGTATTTTCTGATAGTAGCTGTTAGAAAACGTTTTCAATTTCAATTTAATTTACACAAAATCAAAAATTAAATTCACCTTATCCCAAGCAGCCTATAACTTATCAGCTCACTCCTGAACTACAGTTATATGTACAGGGTGTCCGAGATAAGACGCGCTATCCCCTTATATGGAAAACTGTAAGAGATACTTTAAAATGTTTAAAATAAAACTTTCTTAATTTGACCTGACATTTTCATTTATTTAGATTTTATTTACACAGGGTGTTTCATTTTTCCTGGACAGGTACGCACTTTATTATTTTCAATGGCACACCCTGTATATTATTACAGATTTGAATAGCGCCTTTAAAGGCGAGTTCAGTGATATATAGTAGTATGGGTCTCTGATGCAACGTTTCGGATTTATTGGCAATTATCTTCAGTTTTTGACATATCTTTAAATTAACATAATTAGGTTATTAACATGATTTTTAAAATTCTGCTTGCGCCAAAAGAAAAATACTAAAACGTACCTCATTTAAAGCCTAAAGTAAAAATTTAAAAATAAAGGGATGTTACAGTGTTGCCATGTATCGCGTATTGGGAAATTACTTGACTTTTTTAAATGGAACCCCCTGTATAATATTATGTCAATTCTAAATAGGGAATTAAAAGACGAGTTCATTGGTATATAACAACATGGGTCTATTAGTCTCTGTTTCTGACTTATTGACGATTTTTTTTCAGTATGTAACATATTATTTAAATAAAAAATAAAAATGATTTAATTTCTCATATATTTATTTTATAAATAATGTTGGTCTCCTCGCGTTAGGTAACGTGGGACATTACCCATTTAAAATATAATTTAGTTTACTGTCAAAGTGATTTTCTAAAATATACTCGTTCTCGAAATTGTGATATATGCACATATAAAAAAATTCTTGCTGGTATATTACAAAGCACGAAACAACAAGACTACCTATGTAAATGTCAAATCTGATATTTTATACTTGTCAATGGTCAGCTAGAATTTCGTAAACTCAAAAATTTCCTTTATTATATTTATATATATATATATATATATATATATATATATATATATATATATATATATATATATATATATATATATATATATATATATATATATATATATATATATATATATATATAATAAATGACATTTTTAAGTTTACGAAATTCTAGCTGACCACTGACAAGTATAAAATATCAGATTTGACATTTACACAGGTAGTCTTGTTGTTTCGTGCTTTGTAATATACCACCAAGAATTTTTTTATATGTGCATATATCACAATTTCGAGAACGAGTATATTTTAGAAAATCACTTTGACAGTAAACTAAATTATATTTTAAATGGGTAATGTCCCACGTTACCTAACGCGAGGAGACAAACAATATTTATAAAATAAATATATGAGAAATTAAATAATTTTTATTTTTTATTTAAATATATGTTACATACTGAAAGAAAATCGTCAATAAGTCAGAAACAGAGTCTAATAGACCCATGTTGTTATATATCAATGAACTCGTCTATTAATTCCCTATTTATCATTGATATAATATACAGGGGGTTCCATTTAAAAAAGTCAAGTAATTTCCCAATACGCGAAACATGGCAACACTGTAACATCCCTTTATTTTTAAATTTTTAGTTTAGGCTTTAAATGAGGTACGTTTTGGTATTTTTTTTTGGCGCAAGCAGAATTTTAAAAATCATGTTAATAACCTAATTATGTTAATTTAAAGATATGTCAAAAACTGAAGATAATTGCCAATAAATCCGAAACGTTGCATCAGAGACCCATACTACTATATATCACTGAACTCGTCTTTAAAGGCGCTATTCAAATCTGTAATAATATACAGGGTGTGCCATTGAAAATAATAAAGTGCGTACCTGTCCAGGAAAAATGAAACACCCTGTGTAAATAAAATCCACATAAATGAAAATGTCAGGTAAAATTAAGAAACTTTTATTTTAAACTTTTTAAAGAATCTCTTACAGTTTTCCATATAAAGGGATAGGGCGTCTTATCTCGGACACCCTGTACAGTGTGTCCACGGATGGGGTCGACAAGAGGACAAATGTACCAAAAGGTGAAAGATTCGAAAAAAAGTCATCCTTTATAAAAGTATTTGCTTGCTTTAAAAATTGAGACCAAAATTGTTTTTTGTACAGGGTATGCAAAAAATACAAAAACCTAAAATTTTGTTCAGAGTAAAGTTGCCTTTTTCTAAATTTTAATGTAAAACGTTAAATAAAAAAGATGTTTTAAATTTTAAAAGAATTCTTATTCCAGATTTTCAAGGAAAAATTTTAAATTTCTAAATTACGCTTTTTAAATCAAAATTCTTCTAAGACACATTGTCACCTTTTTATTTGATTACACTTTGATAGCTGTGACGTATTTCTTAAAATAATAAAGATGTCTTTCTAGCAAAGAATACTTATAATCCAAAATTACAGAAATGGCGAGAATTGTTATTGCTACGTTATTGAGAAGTTTCAAGAAAAGGTTCCAAATGTACAATTATGCAGAAGTTTAGTACATAAGTTAATAATCAAATTAAAAAAAACTGGATCCGATAGTTCGAGACCAAAAAAGATACTACGAAAACGATCCTTTTATAGAGTATTAATTTTGCAATCTATATTGATGAAAATCCTATTATGTCTTTAAGAAATCGATCACGAAATTTACAGTTGTGTAAAAACCATATTATTATTTAAAATGAGTTTAAGCAAAATAAAATTCGCCCTTTTAAACCAATTTTTAACCAAACTTTGAAAGATGGGGACAGTTACAAAAGCTTGGATTTTTGTTTGTGGGTCGATGATGAAATTCTAAGTAACAACGTGAACTTGCATAAGCTGATAATGTTCTCAGATGAGTCAACCTTTAGTACAAACGGCACTGTAGCTTTTCAGCATGTGAGATTCTGGGGTAGCAAAAAATCCAAAGTTTAGAATTGCGAACCGCCGCGCCGTCAGTTTTTCAAAAAAGTAAATGTTGCTGGAGCGATTTTTGTCAGACAAGTTAGAAGAATTGCCTCTTAAATATCACCGAAATATGCATTTTCAGCACGATGAGTGTCCTGCACATTATGCTGCAGAAGTAAGGTATTGGCTCAATCGTAAATTTGGAAATCGATGGATGCGCCGAAATGGTTCAATTTTCTGGCCCCCTAGGAGTTCTTATTTGAAAATTTCTGATGTTTCTCTGGAGGCGTAACTAACATATGAAAGACCCATTGAAAATGACAAAGAAGTTTTAATGCAGACAATTTTAATAGCGATAGAATCGATTTCCCTGTAAGAGATAAGAAGCTTTAGCCATTTTCGACGTCATCGTCAGTTAGAAAAATGCGTAGAATATGGAGGAGAAGTTTTTGTAAAACAAATATGACGTACCCTTAATTTTTTAAAAGTTTACTAAAATAAGAAATATTTCTCGAATATTACAATTATTATTTAATATTCTATTAGTAATTTTCTTAATCCTGTATGAGTCTGTAATTTTGGATTATAAATATTCTTTGCTCTAAAGACATCTTTATTATTTTGACAAATACGTCACAGTTATCAAAGTTATCAAAGGTGTAATCAAATAAAAAAGGTGACAATGTAACTTAGAAAAATTTTAATTTCAAAAGAGTAATTTACAAATTTAAAATTTTTACTTGAAAATCTGGGATACAAATTCTTTTAAATTTAAAACAACTTTTTTATTTAAGGTTTTGCATTAAAATTGAAAAATAGGCAACTTTACTATTAACCAAATTTTACGTTTTTCTCTTTTTTGCATACCCTGCACAAAAAACAAATGTTTGGCATCATGGATCTTATTTTTAAAACAAGCAAAAACTTTAATAAAGAATGACCTTTTTTCTTTTACTTTTTGGTTCATTTGTCCTCTTGTCTATCCCATCCGTGGACATACTGTTTAAACCGTTTTTATTTATTCTAATTTGTAGGTATTCCTGGACCATTTGGACCCATTATGAATCCACAGTCAAGCGCAAATCCTGATTTGGAGTCACTACGGAAACTGGAGAAAGAACAGGTCAGGGATTTTATTGAAAAACTGGTCAATGTTATGCTAGGAGAAAATGTCGACAATGCTAGCGTGTCCATGTTGTACAATGATAAAAAATGTAAGTTATCCAGATAGTAGTAGTAAGGTTAAGGTTTGTGATGGATGTATAAGATTAAGTATTTATATATATTAAGGGCATCCCAGTTTATTATATATCAAGAGACCAGCAAAGCATATTTTATAACCCTGAAAGCTCATATTTAACTTTTTCAACTTAGCCCAGGCTGGCTGTTCCAAACGGGTCGAGTTCGAAAAAAGGTCTAGCTGTCTAAAAACGTGAAAAAACATTAGAAGCATTTTGACTATTCTAGACTGTAGGGGGTAACAGCTGAAATTGCCGCTATGGTTTTTATTGATTTTTTGAATATTCTGAAACTAGTTTTCCGTTTATAACTCGATTCTTTTGCACTGTAGGTATTTTTTTTTATAAAAGTGGTCAACAGAAAAGTTGTAGGTAAGTATTGAAGAAGCCTTTTATTTGAGTTTTTAATCGTCCAAATCCGTTTAATAGTTAACAAGATAACTGCAAAAAATCTTAAAAATGGACATTTTTTAAAAAAAGAAATGTTTTGGGCTTCTCAAAGTACACCAGGATATTACTTTTTATATGCTTAATGTGCCTATTCGTTTCAGCCCGATCGCATTTTTATTTCAAAAGTTATTTTATTTGCTTATTCGGTTTAGGTTCCGGAAGAGCAATATTTAATAGCCTTTTCCGACTTTTTGGGCAAGGCTACAGACCCCAGCTTGGGCTCAAACAATTCTTTAAGACTTACATTAATTATCCTGTGGTGTAATGGGCAAATCGTTTTTTTTTTTGTTATTTTGCATTGTTACTGTGGTGAAAACAGAACCTCAAAAATTGGCCCGGTTTTTTTTATAAACATTTAACAATATATCGGGAATGACCCATCGGATCTTCGTCGGACTTGGTGCTTTGGTTAACTGGTATTCTCATGCCGCTTTTAAGACAAAGTTCATCGCTCTAAGACCTTTAGAAATGAAGACAATTTTTTTTTAATCCCTGCTACTTTAATTAACATTAAGATTTGAAATTTACACCGAAGAAAGAAGAAGAGTTATAGTTTATGAAAATATATTAGTTTTACTAAAAAAGTGATCCAGTGTTATTGATGTTAGTGTTTAAATTGAATTACTGTGCTGCTGATGCAGCCCTGAGCGCGAAAATCGGAGGTCGCTCCACGATCTTGCGGCGCCTCGTGCAGTGTTGCCAGAACTCACGATTTTTCGTGAGCTCTTACGATTTCGGTTAATTTCTCACGATCTCCCGAGTCAAGTACAAAATCTCACGATTTTTACATTTATGGAACTATTAATCTGCGAATCTCAGGATTTTGATCTTCATTGAAACAAAATTGCAATTTGAAACTTAGGTTTGAAACTTATAACAATAAAAAAATTAATACATATTATGTAACAAAAGCGCAAGCAAAATCAGTTTTCCTCTACTTTGTCTCTGTGTTACTGTTCGACATTTTTTTGTTTGTTTGTTTTGTGTTTGTCATAAACCATAACTCTTCTTCTTCCTTCGGTATAAATTTCAAATCTTAATATTAATAATTAATGTCGCGGTAATTTTTCGAAAAAAAATTCTAAAATACTTAGAGCAATGAACTTTTTCTTAAAAGCTGCATGAGGCTACCAGTTAACCAACGCACCAAGTCCGACGAAGATCCGATGCGTCGTTCCCGATATATTGTTAAATGTTTATAAAAAAACCCGGCCAATTTTTGAGGTTTGGTTTTCGCCACAGTAACAATGCAAAATAACATAAAACCGGTTTGCCCATTACACCACAGGATCAGTCTCAAAGAATTGCTTGCGCCCAAGCTGGGATCTGTAGCCTTGCCCAAAAAGTCGGAAAAGCATTTTAAATATTGCTCCTCTGGAGCCTTAACCGAATAAACTTTTGAGCCAAATATGCGATCGCGATCGGGCTGAAACTTGTGTGTACTTTGAGAAGGCCAAAACTCTTTCTTGCAAAATTTATTTATTGCTAAAAAATGGCCATTTTTAATGTTTTTTTTGCAATTATCTCGTTAACTATTGAATAGATTTGGACGATCAACAACTCAAATAAAAGGTTTTTTCAATACCCCCAACTTTCCTGTTGACCACTTTTACCCACAGTACAAAAGAAAAGAGTTACGAAGGAAAAACTAGTTTTAGATTATTCAAAAAATAATTAAAAATCATAGCAGCAATTTGAGCTGATACTGGGATAGCAGATATCCTTAGACACTTACCTAGAACAACCTAGAACAGTCAAAATGCTTCTAAAATTTTTTCACGTTTTTAGACGGCGGGACTGGGCTAACTGCCCTGTCGTCCTCTTGGGGATTCTTACTTATTTAGACCACGGGATTTATAGCCAAACAGTACGTTTTGTATTCTAGAGTGTACAATATCTTAGTATTATTTTTTGAATGTCATGTAAGTAATGCAATTTAGAGACAATAGTAATGAATGACAATAGTTGTTACGCTTGTAACTCTTTCCTCGGTATCTCAATTTTTCGCTGTAAACAAATCCACCTTGCAAGGACGTTTCACATAACTTTAACCAAGTCATTTCTATGCTTTAACAATTAAGTAAATCATGCTTAAATACCGTGTAAGAAATACTTAAGATGTATTTTACTTTATTTTAGTTTAAAATTTCATAAAATTGTGCACGTTGTGTGTCAGACCGGCTGATTATTTTAAAAATTCGACAAGTTAGGCTAACTTAGCGAAAAATGTTTTAGATCAAAATTGTAAAATCTATAATTTAAAAATTATTTAGAATATACAGGGTTGCTCAAAAGGTTGTAAGTATAAGGTATTTCTTTTACTTTTTTTTTATTTAAAATTTCATAAAATTGTATACGCTGTATGTCAGACCGGTTGATTATTTTAAAAATTGGACAAGTTAGGCTAACTTAGCGAAAAATGTTTTAGATCAAAATTGTAAATCCTATAATTTGAAAATTGGTTGGGATATACACTAATATACAGGGTTGCCAAAATGTTGTGAGGAGTTATATTTTCTTAAAAGAAATACCATATTAGGTATTTGCATTAATTTCTGATGTTAATTAAAATTATTACCACTTTCTATGCCCAAACCTGATAGTTCCAGAGATATTGCAATGTTAGTACGAGTATTCAATTAAATAAGCGTATTATTCCATAAAACTTTCTGTTAGAGAAAAACGTTTTGGAAAAAAATAAAAGGAAATTAAAATTATTTATCCTGGCTGACAAATACCTATATTGAAAACTTTTAAAAACAGGTTGAAATTGAAAGAAATTCAAATTTAAAAATTGTTTAAAAAATTACAAACGGGAATAAACTATTACAGAAAGGAGATTTATTAATCAAAGAAGTATACATTGGTCAGCTATAATTTTTTGGACGACTCTGCATATTCAAAGTTTATTTCAGGATGAAGAACTTATATTCCCTTTTACTTTTTCCCGGAATTTTTTTCTGTAACAGGTACTGTTTGTCGAATAATATGCGTATTGAATTTTATATAAATATCGCAATATCTCTGGAACTATTATTTGGGTGTTTCACATGTAGTGTCGTACAACTATCACAGCCAGATTCTCCAATGCTAGTCCGGTCTAATTTGACAATCAAAAGTTTTAAACTGACAAGTGTAAGAATAAGACAACTAAGTTTTATTCTATGAACTTATTTCTGAGCTTATTCGCAAATTTATCAGGAAAAGGACAATTTTATTACGTACTTTCAACAATAAATAGAACTAAATTCATTACAGCAATTCGTTCCAAGATGAAAATCATTTGGAAACCAAGCAAATCGCTGAAATATCACAATAATAATAAGTTTTTAATGACAAGGACAGGACAAAAACCTGTCAAAACATAACTGATCAACTATAAGATCTTAATTTAAACCAGTACTAAATCTTAAACTTTCTTAGTGAATCTGGACGTTAATGTTGATTTTCCCACTACACCTAAAATCAAAGAATCGGTTAGGCCCTGAGAATCGTAAGGCCGTAACCAACCCCCTTTACCATCCACATTAACGGGAGTAAATTTTATTGTGCAGGAATGACCTTAATTAAAAATTTAAAACAATCAAAAATTAAACAAAATTTAATATTTTTTTAAGCAATAAAATCATAAAATAGGATAAATGGGTGAAATAACTATACACGTGATTAAACATATCTTGTTTAAATATACAAAAATTGAGAATAAATTCTCTAACCACCTGAAAATTCCTTATACAATAAGGATTTCAACAAATAATGGTAAAACAGCTATTCTCCGGGCTATATGCCCCTCCGAGCGCTGAATTACATACCAAAATTTGCCGTATTTTCTTCTAACACAGTTAGATAATAAAATACTTGTTTTGAATGCAAGAAACTACCAGGAAGAAGGAAGCTTTTTCTTTAGTTAGGATGTCGTCACCTGCAGACCGGTTTCGAACTCGTTGGTTCTCATCAGTACAGGATATATATCTTGTTTAGATTCATGACGTAAAGGATTACCTATGTAGCCTAGTTACCAAAAGTCTATTATACTGTCAATAAAAATTTAAGTTAAAGCGATAATTTTTTATGAATTTTCCTTTAATAATATGTTATTAATAGAGATCTCATTTCCACGCCAATGTAATTATATCTTGCAAATGTCGCGTTACAATACTAAAAATGGCTTTATAATTAACAACATTTCCTTTATTCAATAAAACCAACTTTTCTTATTGTATTCGGTCAGTTGTAAAAGAGGTTTCTTTCTCAACTGACCGTTGTTTTCTCTGAAGACATGTCTATGCTAAAAACACGGCTTTAGAACGGTAAACGGGAATGCCTTTACCTAGGCGCTCGTTGTGATTTTCTTCCTTCTAAGGTCCGCTTGTTCATATATAAATATAGAAAAGTTAATACTTTTGTCTTGGTAGTATGATAAACTTATACGGCTAGATTCTCCAATGCTAGATCGGTCTAATGTGACAACTAAAAGTTTTAAACTGACAAGTGTAAGGATAAGACAACTAAGTTTCATACTATGAATTTGTTTCCGAGTTTTTTTGCCAATTTATAATTTATGACAATAATAATAAATGACAATTTAGTACCCATTTTCCACAATAATAGAACTAAATTTATTTTGCAACCCGTTTCAAGATAATAATCATTTGGAAACCAGGCAATGGCTGAAATATTAAAATAACTTGCATGATTTTAATGACGTCTTATTAACAATGACTAGACACAAACCTGTCAAAACCTAACTGATTAACTAGAAGATCTTAATTTAAACCAGTACTAAATCTTAAACCTTTTTGGTCAATCTGAATGATAAATTTTATTTGGCGAATGCGCTAGATTCCTAAATATGTATATAAAATATAAGTGACTTTATTTAGTCAACCGTCATTGTTTTAAAGCTCGGTACTTTCGCAACGTGTTGAGCTGTATTTTTTAAACGTAAAATCGAACAAGCTAAAAATTAAGGGACAGAATAGTATATTACATAACAAGTGTTGAAAGTGACATTTTTCATACGAGTGGGAATGTTGTCGCACGAGGCGACAGCCAGCCGAGTGCGATAATCCCACGAGTGTGCGAAAATTACTTTCACACGAGTAATGTACAATATTTTTCCTACGACCACAAAAATATTTACAAAAAAAACTCAATTTCTGTCTTTTAAAACCCTCACTTTCAACACTAACATTTTTATCAAGTGTGCTGAAAATAAAACAAATGCAATTGGCACCATCTATTTCAATGTCATGTTGACAAGTACTTTTCAACACGTGTGTTGTAAAGTACTTTTCAACACGCGTGTGATATAAGGCACTTTCTCGTCCAGTTAACCGTGCGTTTTTTCTCACTTTCATAGGTGGTCGTAGGAAAAATATTTTTCCGATTTCTTGTATAAAAAGAAAAAGGAGATAGAAAGACAACAGAAACAGCGACCAAATAACTCCGTCACAAAAACACACAGTAATGAAAAAGAAAGAAGCAAGTGAGAATATGTCATAGCAGCAGAAATGAGGGAATGAACAAGAATTCAAAATATCTATACAGATTTTTAAAAACAAAAATAATACATAAAATTTGATTTTTTTTAAAGATGGATGGGTTTGCGAGAATTATAGAGGCAAAATTTACTTGAAACAATCTATTAACTACTGTACGTATGTACAGCCGTTGACAATTTATACTTTTAGATCTAAAGGGAAATGCAATGCATATTTGAAAGTCTGAGTTGTTAATGGCTGTACATTTATAGCAATAATTATTAAACAGAAAAAATAAAGTAAGAGATCAAGCGGGTTTATTTTCCTGGAGTATTTACTTGACATCGTTCTTATGCCTATATGACCATCATTTAAAAAAAACTGTCAAACGTAACCGTAATAAAATACGCCAACATTTACCTATAAATTATTGATCACAAAATCCTGTTTGACCTACTGCGTTCAGTTTAAAATACCCCGTAACTCTTTTCCATCCACCATGAATACAAAATGGTTTTTATTATTTGTTGTAAACACAGTTTCAATTAGTTAATTATAATCTTTTTTAATATATTAAGATTAAAGGCAATAAAAGTTTCGGTACCGCGAATTATAAATTTTTTGATTTTGTTGCAGATCAAGAGATTTTTGACCGTTATCATCAAGATCTTAGTAATACTTTGACTGAATTAGGGTCGGCGTTACATATTTCTATGTCCAGTAAGTGTTTTTAAGACGTTTCGTATTTTTTCACTTGGCACTGTAAATTAGTGTAAATATATTAAGCACCAAATTTCGCACTAATTATTTATATGTATTTTGTTATTCGCAGGTTTGTTTGCGTTCTTGTTTCATTTATCAAAATGATAGCATATATAATTACATAATATGCCTTTCGAAGAAAACCGACCAAACATGAATTTATGAATATTTTTTTATCTGGAACAGCCCACGTACATTTCAAGCCTAAGTAGATACTAACGTACCGTGGGAGTCTGAAGAGACGGGAGGTGCAATCTATTGACCCGGGATTTAAACGATTTTATAATTTCGATTCGGAATACTTACAAAAGTTTCCTATTACAATAATAAAGAAAAGTTTATATAAATAATTTTAATTAATTTACATGTTACATGTAGCTAAAGCTAAATGTCGGTCGATTATTAAAGTTTCTTTAAAATTTCGAAATTATATTATGGAATATCGATAAATAGATTTCTGTTTTATTCATATACGAAAACTTCTAATTACATTCAACAGAAAGATTATTACTTCCACCCTCCAGCAGCCCTTAAACATTAGAGTTATGCCGCGCCTGTCATGCCTTGTTATTGGCACCGTCCGGCTGGCGACTCTCCATCGGGTATTTTAGGTTTTTTGTTTATGTTTAATATTAGTATTACCTCTAGGCCCTTGTCGCAGTTGTTTCATTAAAGTCGTGGTTTGTTGTGCTATTTAGTAATATTGCGACATGAGGTTTTCAAAAACATTGTATACAAGGGACGACCTGAAATGCCCTTTGGAAGGTTCTCCTGTTGATTTTAAAGACAATATCCTTCCAAGTAAAAAGGATATTTTAAAATGTTACTCGTGGATTAGATTTAGTTTAAAGCATCCCGATTTTAGCCAAGAGCCAAAAGTTTTGGAAATATCGAACGTACTAGGCTCTAGGAAAATACTTTTCATGATGCGCTTTGATCAACTTTAAAACATGTTTTCGTGTCACTGTGGGAGTTCCTGATTTTTTCCATAAATCCAAAATTGTATCTGCTAGTATGTTTCGATACTTCTAAACTTTACTTCAGAGGATATTGTCTTTAAAATCATCAGGAAAAACTACCAAAGGGCATTCAAGGTGGTGCTGTATAAAATGTCTTTGAAAAACTCATGTCTATTATTTACCCTGAGAATAAAACAACAAACCACGACTTTAACGAAGGGATTGGAGAGCCTAGATAATACTAATATTAAACATAAACAAAAAACCGGAAAATATCCGATGGAGAGCCGCCAGCCGGACGGTGCCGGTGCCAACAACAAGGAATGCTAGGGACGGTATAGCTCTAATGTAGAGGGTGGTAGAAATTTTTTTTGTTGGATGTAAGATGTAAGTTGAAAGAAGTTTTTGTATGTGAGTAAAAGAGAAATCTATTTATCGCAATTCTAAATCAAAATTGCGAAATTTTCAAGAAAATGTCAAAATCGACCCACAACCAGCTTTAGCTACATGTAGAGGGTGGACGATGTAAATTAATTAAATTTAGTTATATAAACTTTTTCATTATTATTATAAAAGGAATCTTTCTGTAAGTATTTCAAATCGAAATCCCAAAATTTTTAAAAATCGACCCACCCTAATGCATACGTAACGCGCCTCTTGTTGTTCTATTAGGAACAGAGATAGCGGCTAGTTCTGCTGAGCAAAATCCGTGAAAATATCTGTAGAAAACGGACAGATCTCCAAAAGTTCGTATTATGTTCGGATACGCTTTGTTTCCGAGATGCCGCGTGATAAAATTTTGATTTTAAGTTGATTTTTATTAAGATTATTATTATTATTATTATTATTATTATTATTATTATTATTATTTCTTATACAGTATGTCCGCGGATGGGGTTTAGAAGAGGACAAATGGACCAAATTATGCAAGATACGTAAAAATGTCGCTCCTAATAAAAGTATTTGCTTGTAAAATAAATTAGAATCACGTTATGAAAAAAAAATTTGTTATAAAGTGTTAAATAAAAATACAGTAATGAAAAATATGAAAACGTTATTTTGCGTAAGAGTAAATATACCTGGTTCATCATTTTCTACCACAAGAACAAAAATGAAATACATTTTAAATTAAACCCTTAGCCGAAGTACAAGATTTTTTTTAAATAACGAGTTTTATCACATTATTTTGTTTTGAAGTCCCAACTTTTCTCTGTCACACCTTGAACCTGAGTACTAGTTTCTTTATATTACACAATAATGACATCTATGGACATGTTTGTCAATATCTTTATTAAATCAAGCAATTATTTAATTTAAAATACTTCTCATCAAAAAACTATCTACTGAACAAAGGATTTTTATAGTCCAGTGTTATGGAAATGACCAGGTATCATATCGCTAAATCATTGAACAATTCAGCGACAAATTTGTAAGAATCCCATTAACTGAAATGACAATCTACAACACTGTTCGTTCAATATCCCAGGAAGAAATTAGAAAAATGTGTGGAGTTTTTGAATTTTGATATCTTTATTGTATTGTTTAGTTTATATCGTATTCTTTTGAGTTTAGTTAATATACTTATTATTTAAAAATTGCACTTGAATAAGAATTATTTTGAATTATTGCTTCAAATAATAAAGACATTGACAAACACGTCTATAGGTGTCATTATTGTTTAATATGTAAAAACTAGTACTCTGGTTAAAGGTGTAAGATAGAACGGTTCGGACTTTAAAAAAATGTGATAAAACTCCTTACTTTTATTATTTCAATTTTTTAATGAAATCTTGTACTTCGGCTTAGGTTTTAATTTCAAACATATTTCTTCTTTTGCTATAAAATGATAAACAATATATGTTTACTCTTACATAAGACAACGTTTTCGTATTTTTTATTTTATTTAACCCTGTATAAACAATTACATTTTTCATAATGTAAATACTATTTATTTTACAAGCAAAAACTTTTATTAAGAGTTACATTTTTTCATATCTTGCAAAATTTGGCCCATTTGTTTCTTCTAATCCCCATCCGCGGACATACTTTACAAGTTTTTAAAAATAATTAATTCAGATCCCATACATCCAATATTTACATCTTTGTTTCTATTCAAAATTATCTATTAGGAGTTCGATTTTTTTTTCAAAACAGTTTTAAACATTGTTGCTCAAAATTTGTATGATAACAGTACAATACCGAATAAAATTGCCTTTTTTTCTGACAGACATATGTATATACGTTAGAGAAGAAATAAGATTATAGCGATTGTATGTCTACTTTGCGATAAAGTGCCAAATCTGACAACACCAAGGGCATAAAAGAATTTTTTAGTCCCGCCAGAAAGTATGTGCGATGTAGCCATTTAGGATCTTCAGCGGACCAAGTTTGATCTATTGCATCGTGACCCAGAAATCAATATCACTCTGAGACTATTTAGAGTAGTTATCAGGTTATTCCATATGTATCTACTCCAAAAAGCATTGTATGCAAAATTACAATAAAGTTTCTTTGAAAATGTGTAAAATAAATAGGAAAATCAGAGTAGTAAACTTTTTTTATTATTGACCAAAGAATTACCTGTAATTTTCAGTGTAGATTTGCAACACCCCCTAATACGTATGTATATCTGTTGACATTTTTCTATAGTCAAAAGGTCGCCAAAGAAAAAATGACAACAAAATTCAAAAATTTATCATGGAAAACAAGAAAATTGTGCAATACAGCTTGAAAAACATTTAAATAATAAACAGCAACACGGGATTATAGTACTAATACTATTAATTTGTCAAAAGATTATAAATTTCTACCTAGCTAGAATGAGTAATAGTAATAACATTAAAAGTGAGAATCAAACTTCAAAGAACACGGCTTAAGTATTTAAAAACAATTAAGTTTATCAGTTATTTATTTGAGTAAAAACACATCGATATAAGTAAAATTTACGAGGACTGGACCGATTACCGATAACTAAAAATGCACTTGAATGGTCAATAATAAATTTTATCACGCACACTAAAAACCGCTATAATTTAAATTCAATAAACGTCAAACGTTAAAAATAAAAAATTTGCTCAGCTTAACATCCTTGTATACAGCTTGTATAAATTATTTAGGTGTTAATGAATTTTTATCGTATGCCTACAGGGCTAGTCCAAAATATTTTGTCATTTGTAAGTTTAGTTTTCTTCCAGTAACTTTACTTATATTAACATTACCCGTTAGTGCTGACCGTGACAAAAGTAGTTTTTTTTTATCTGAGATAGCCCACGTAGACTTTAAGCCTATGTACTAATGTACCGTGGGCGTCTAAAGAGACGGGAAATGTAATCTATTGAGAGAAAAGTGGGATGTTCTAGGCTTTTGTAGCTGGTCAGTAAAGGGATGCATACATACCTTGTTGTTTTGTTAGGAACAGTTAAGGGAGGAATTATAGCGGCTAGTTTTTCAGAGCAAAATCCGTGGCAGCATTGGTAGAAAAGGGATAAACACCGCATCGCGCAGCTATGAGCGAGAGAAGGGAGTTTTCTTGTGAGGACTGGGTCATTGATGAGCCGAATGGCTCTCTTCAGGATATAATCAAGGATATTAAGTGTCGAAGGTGATGCCGCTCCCTATATGTGGGTACAGTTTTCTAGGTTAAGTCTTATTTGTGAAACCTAGATAGTGTAGAAGTTGGAAGGGGAGAAGTATTTTTTACCTCGAAAGAGAAAGACAAGCTTTTTAGTTACTGATGTGGCTACTGGCTATTGAAGTTATACGTTTGTGCCAGCTGAGATCATTTTCGAAAGCGATGCCAACAAGATCCAACGTTTCATTGTTCTGTAGGGCTTGGTCATTCATGTGGATGGGATAAGTGTTGCCGGATTTTTTGCGGAGTAAGATTGGTTTTGGAGGCGTTGAACTGAACAAGGTTGTTGACTTCCAGTCTAAGATTAATTTGAGATCTCGGGAAAGGGATAGGTGCATAGATCTGCGTCTATTATCCAGCTCTTGATTCGATACTTGTCTGGAAAAATGAATGTTGGATTGAAGAGTACTATCGTCGGCAATGATGACGATGGTGCTGTGGATGGGATTGTAGTTAAAAAGAGGTCATTAACGTGAAGAAGGGTTGGTGCCAGGACTGAACCTTGGGGTACGCCATCACTGATAGGATGGAAATTAGATGAGCTACCCATCCAGGTGCATAGTTTGGAAGGAAGACCGGAAGAAGGTAGTTTGTTGAGGAGTGCAGCATGCCCTTCTTGGTCAGAGGCGAAAGTTGCAGTAAGTTAAAGGTTGCTGGCATAGGAAACCAACTTTAGAACGTAAAGCAACGTTATAATTGCTTATATACTTCAAGCCTATACACATGAGGCGCATACATGCAAAACTAACTTTGTAAAAATTTTCGATGTTGGCATAGGACAAGATTATAGTGCAAAATTTTACAGGGCATCTGGGCATCTAACAACATATTCAGTTTGAAGGAAAAGGACTCTTTCATAATGAATATTTGCAATAAAATTAATGGTCCGTTGCAAAATTTGCCAATTAAAATATCGAAATTCAGTCACGTGACAGTAACCACGACTCAACTCAATTCGCTCAAGCTAATGACTATTAATTCTAATCCCGTTACATCTAACCTATGCCTATATCAATAATATTTTATATTAAAATGGAAATTTAAAATTACGTATATTTTGTAAATTTTGTAATATTTTTTCGACCTAGCGTTTAAATGACTTCTATTATTCTTAGTTTAAAAGTTGTTGCAAGGTACAACAACAGATGCAATATCTGTATTGAAACAGGTGATGTAAAAGCAGCAACAGCAGCAGAAAAGATTAAATTCCTAGAATAAGTGAGAGGAGTGCCAGAAAAGTATGCCAAGATAGTCGAAGATCTGTAGGATTCACACAGCATTTTTCAGTTATGATTGGGCAGCATCAGGGTTCGGCCTTATGCCCATGTCTTGTTCTATGATGTCTTAACTCAGGAAGTAAGAGATAAAGCCTCTGATATATGATTTTTGTGGGCAATATTCTAATATGCAGTACCAGTAGGGAAGAAGATGAGAGAAAAGAGTAGTACTAGTATATTTATTACGGATGCTAACGGCCAATGTACAAGGATACTTCTTGCAATAATACAGTGATACAGCTGCAAAGCAATCGCGATATTGTCGCGATTCACTTAACCAGCTTATAAGGCGCAAGATGTCCTTGGGTAGCCACGCAAACGCGACTGTATCGACTCAAAAAGTATGCATATAAAGATAGAATCAAGCAAGAAAAATCAAAACTGGAAAAAAACTGTTTTCTTTACTGGGTGATCTAAAAACCAAATTGAACAAGGTCCATTTTAATATGCATTCTATAAATTAATTATGCACGGTCCTATTTTGGATCAAAATTTTAAATAGCTCCAAGAGACAATAAGAAGGAGAATAAGAATAGGAATTTGACTCACTATCAAAAAGTCCTCTTCTTCAATATCTAGTCTCTTAAAATCCCCTGAATGGCGTCATAGGCATGAAGACATCACGCGTGCTTTGTCTCGTTGTAGAATATTCCTGGCTTAGTTGCCGCAAACGAGACAGAGCACGCGTGATATCTTCATGCCTATGACGCCATTCAGGGGATTTTAAGAGACTAGATATTGAAGAAGAGGACATTTTGATAGTGAGTCAAATTCCTATTCTTATTCTCCTTCTTATTGTCTCTTGGAGCTATTTAAAATTTTGATCCAAAATAGGACCGTGCATAATTAATTTATAGAATGCATATTAAAATGGACCTTGTTCAATTTGGTTTTTAGATCACCCAGTAAAGAAAACAGTTTTTTTCCAGTTATGCAGCAACCTTGCGGCGGTATTTTCGCGGACTACACGCGGTGTACCTTGACCATCTTATCTTTTATAGTTCAGTCATATAAAATACAATAATACTACCGTGTTATTAAGTTGCACGAGGCTTTTTTAGATGAAGCCCTAGTTTGTGCTGTGCGCGTTGTAGTACATTTCGTGTGTGAAAAAAAGCGAATGTGTAGATAAATAAATAAATTAACAAATAGTGGTTTGCGGAGTTTAAGTTTGGTTAGAACGGTTTTAATCTATTTAAAGTAGTAATATATTTTGGCCAAATTTTGTAAAGCGCATTAGCAAATTTGGGGATTTGAGTGGTTTCATTCATAAAGTCAAAGATTTTTTCTTGCAGTTTTTTATGAATGCTATAGAATCTTTATTCTGAGACGATTATGTAAGACGAGAGTACAAAAACAGTAGCAAAAAATTATACTATTGCCAATCCCAATACCGATATAATTTGATAATCACGGGTTTAAATTGAGAAGCTTAAAAACAAGACACCTAAGGTCTGTAAAATGAATTTATTTCTGAGTTTTTCGCAAAGAAAGGAGTAGTTTAAGTACCTATATATTTTTCAGTCCTTCGCGATAATTGAACTAATATAATTTTAGAAACACCTTCCTAGATAAAAATCATTTGGAAACCAAGCAAGCATAGGTCATAAGATTTTAGTGACGAATTTCTAACAATGACAGAACAAAACCTTGTCAAAACATAATTAATCAATTAAAAGATCTTAATTTAAACCAGTACTAAATCTTAAACCTTTTTAGTGAATCCCACAATATTTCTTTGCAAATAAGAATACTGAGACATTTACTTTCATCAATATTTTAGTAGGTATTTCTATCCTGCATCGGCTTCAGAATTTTCATTTTCAAACTGCGAACAAATTTTGGATCCTTTGTCCTTGTTTCCAATTCCTAAAAATTTTTCCACAACTTTTAGAAAAAATAATTATTGGATTTTATAGATACACTCATAGATGAGGAATACAGTATCAGAGAGTGATGGAAGCCGATTTCTATAATTTTATTTTTGCACATAAATTGTAAATATTTAAAAAGATAAATGAATTTTATGCTCTGACGCCATGCAAGCGGTAGATCAGCTTTTCCTCGAGGTTTTCTGATGATCTTATATTGCACTAGCAAAGATATTAATCACGTGTTTAAGTTTTAAAAAAAAATTAATACGATTTGTAGATCTGGCATTTACATTTGACACATATTTATTAATTTTTACCTTTCTTAAGAGTTTATTTTTTGTTTTAAAGAGATTTTTGAGCGTTCTTTAGTTTGTGTAACAAATATATATTTACATTTTTATATTACAAGTGAATTTTGAAAATCTTCGCCGTCAGGATTTTCTCCGGATTTTTATATAGCCTTTTCCTGGTTTTTAAATTTTATAGATGGAAACCCTAATATCATCTAAAGTTGTAGGTGCAGTCGTCATCACTTTGTCCTTTATAAAACCCCACAAGAAAAACTCAAGGGTGGTCAAATCCGGGGACCTAGCAGGCCAGTTCACCGGACCAGCTCATCCAATCCACCTGTTTTCAAATATTTCATTTAAATTGATGATTATGGGCCTGTAATGCATAATGGAGTGGAGCCCCGTCCTGTTGAAACCACATGTCAGAATTTATGGTTTGGTTTAATAATTGGGGTAGTTGGATTCTTTAAAAATCTGTATACATTTTTTCATTTAAATGCCCTTGAAAGAAATGCAGACCAATACCTCTATGGCCGATTATACCACCCCAGATATTAATTAACCATGGATGTTGATTTGGCAGAGTTCTCATCCAGTGGGGATTTTCCGACGCCCAGTAGTGCATATTGTGTCTACTTGCCTCAAGAAAACAACCAATCAAAAAAAAAAAAGAAATTAAATTTCTACTGATAAAGGATAACCTAAAATCCTACCTGCCAGGAGCGGCCAGTCCATAAGGTCATTTGGTCAATGCCCCACCTAAATTTATTTTCAAAGATCCACCAAAAAATAATTTTTTTGTTAAATCCAAACTTTTCTTTCAAAAAGTACAAGTTCCATGCGAAAACTCCCCAAGAAAGAATCAAGCCAAGCCATCGTCGAAAGATATCCAAGCTTGCTCCGGGCTGGGTCGTATTTTAAATTGGCCTCATAGGTTCATATGGACGATATAAATTCATTAAAACTAAGAGAGAAACAGACATACGCGCTTTAGGAAGTTAGAAAGAGACAAAATTTGTCGACGGCCCACCAATAATATCGCGCAACTCCCACTATGGAAATACACTCGAACCGCCCTTTGAAATATACTCTTTCAAAACATTTAGGTTGGACAAAGAAAAGATAATTAGGTACCTATTTGCATTGTATTAATGTATTATTAATTAGCGGCTAAATAGAAATACGATTTCTCGGCCACGCCAATGTTAGTCATCAAATATAACGGCATCGGCACGAGTTTTCTTACATTAGCAACGTTGTCCAGAGGTCGAGTCTCAGCCAGTGAACCAAGAGGTCGTGGGTTCGAGGCTGTGCTCGGGAAGACTTTTTTTAAGTTTTGTTATTTAAAAAATTAGATCGGCTCTAAAAGGTGTATTAGCAACAAGCTTAGCACTTGTTCCTCGATAAAATATTTTTAAAATTATTGGTAATCTCATATCTACTACAGCTTTTTAAAAATAAGGGTAATTTACTCTCAAGCGATTTGGCCAATTTTTGTTTTTCCCTGAGTACTGTTAAATTTTCACCATGCTGGTCATAATTAATTTTGTTTTTAGGTAAGCACCAAGTTTTTGTAATACTTACATTTAGATAACCTCACTAATAAAATATGATTTTCCATATACACAGATGCTTTAAATTTCTTGGATCACCCTGTAGACGCGCAATGGGGCTTGTCAGCCAGACTTTGATATTAATGACTAAGACCGACTTTATTACACAAATGGACGTGAAATTTCCATGAAAAAATTATGTAGGTTTTGACGTTGTTCTCTTATTTTAAAAGGAGGGAGGAATATAAAAAAAACTGCACTGTATAATAAACATGTGCACCATTAAAGGTGTCAAGAAAGGTCTGCGGGTGCAGAGTTTAGCTTTATGCAGCATGAAGCTATAACTTAGAAGCTGGTCTCTGAATATCGTCAATGTTTTCAGCAACTATAAAAAATAAGAAAGTTATTCGTGTGCCAGTACCGGTCATAAAGATGCAGAAGCAATGACAATACTCACAATACTGATTATAAGACATAAGAAAAACAATCGCTATTCTGTGGGCAGATATGGATGACTAGGCATATATTTGTAGATAAATACTCACATGCACGCGTAAGCCAAGCCGATACCGGTCAGTAAATAATATCATGATCATGAAAAAAAAACTGATTACCTCATACATTCCCAAATACTTTATATACGTAATTGGGCAATTATCAAGTTTTTATATTTTGATTATACTATAAATTAAAAATTTATTGCCAGGTACCTACATCAGGTTCTTTTTTTACAAACTACTTTTTATACTTTTCCTGAGAAATATATTTGCGTATAATGATTAGGGTTCAACTGTCAAGGCTAACAGTAATAGCTGTAAAACAATCAAAGTTAAATTTATACATCATCTAGATAATTATATAATTAGTTGTAGGTCTCTTATTAACTTAAGTAGCTATATTCGTTACGGTCTTGTATCGTAGAAAAACTGGATGTTAGAACAAAAAAGTTATTACGCTATTAGACCGTTGGACACGCCAGATAATTAATCTGCTATGATTCGTGATCATAAGGCCGATATGCACTGTACAGACAAGTAGGCGCGTTTTACTTAGCTTGCACATTGGTCTTTGTTTTATTTTTATCTTGTGGGTTTGGAGAGAAAGAAGATGCATTCCGTTGATACGGAACTTGAAGGATTGAAATTGAAAGTAGTATGTGAACGAATGAAGAAAATTGGATGCTATTCATATGCATGCATGCATAATCATATTCCAACGTCTTTAGCCATTTCATCCATTCTTCTTTGCACTGAATTATTACTCAGAAGTATTTTCTTGATGGTGTCTTATGATGAAGAACAGTTTTTATTACTTCTTTGACTAATTCAAGATTAATTCCTCGCCAATTGTGTGTGGTTTTACCGCTTTTGTGATTAACAATGAAATATATGAAGCTCGTAGTCCATCATATTCTTGTTTAGAAGACGACGCAAAAAGGTTTGATACAGTTGGCTGTTTTAAATATTTATTTTCCTTGAAACTCAGAGGTTCCCAACCTTTTCTGGACCACCACCCCCTTTACAAGAAAAAAATCCTTAATGCCCCTCTTTCATAATAGTTATACCAAATAATAAAATATTATTACATATTTTTATCTATATTTAATCCATCTAAGTACCTATTAAGAATCACAAAGTAGAAATTAAAAAGACCATCAAAAGTAAAAAATTGTTTATTAAAAATTTAGAAATAACACAAAAATAGTAATAAAAAAATTAATGAGATGGTTAAGGCTGGTGGACTTTTATCAATTTGTTAATGTCTGTTTCCAATTTTGTCAACATCAGTCGCAAATCGCCACGCTCATTGATCTGCAGTTTGTTCCTTTCCTTAGAAAGTAAATTTGCTACTACTACCCCCACGCTCAACCAAATGCGATGAAGGAAATGCAATTACAACTTTCTGTACTATTTCCCACAATCCAGAGTTGAGTGCTGGTATTGATTTTTGAAGCCAAAACTCTTTGTATCCATTTCCGAATTTTACTTTTATTGCTTCGTTAGTTGTGAGTTCTACGAGTTCCTCTTCTAAATTTGATGATTCTGCTGTATCTGCATTTGCGAAAGGATTTGAAACACAACTCGGTATATTCATGTCTAAAATACCCTGGAATCGCTCCCTAAAATCAGCATGAAGTACGTCCAAGTGTTGTCAGTAAGTAAGTAAATCTTCCTGCTTTGCATAGACTGCTGATAACTGGGGAAAGTGTCTGTATTTACCTCTACCTAAATTTCGCCAGTTGATTCATCGAATGGAAAATTTGCAAGTCTTCAAGTAAACGCATAATCATATTCTAACGTCTTTAGCCATTTCATCCATTCTTCTTTGCACTGAATTATTACTCAGAAGTATTTTCCTGATGGTGTCTTATGATGAAGAACAGTTTTTATTACTTCTTTGACTAATTCAAGATTAATTCCTCGCCAATTGTGTGTGGTTTTACCGCTTTTGTGATTAAGAATGAAATATTATATGAAGCTCGTAGTCCATCATATTGTTGTTTAGAAGACGACGCAAAAAGTTTTCAAACAGTTGGCTGTTCTAAATATTTCTTTTCCTTGAAAATAGGATAATTCTTTGTTCTTTTTATCAGCATGCATTTTATTCAGATGCTCTTGTAGCTTAGAAGGCCTCACGGCTTTATATGATAAAACGTTATAAAAAGTCCCGGACCCCTCCAATACTTTGGAATTGTCGCCTCTGATCAAAAAATGTTTTAAAACAATTTATAGAGCTTTTTTTAGTCTTTATTAAAAAAATAGTTTTGAGTGCTTCACAAAGTCAGTGCAGAGCAATGTACTATTTTTTTAAATGGCATAGTAGTAGTTTTTGATTTGTTTTTTAATTCTACGCGAACCTTGTTACATATCCTGTACCTAAATCCATCAATTTAAAAGGTATAACGTTTTTTCTTGAACACTGTATATTATATACATCTCTGTTAGTATAATGGGTATTCTTCAATTTTTTTTTATCAAAACCTGCTTTGTTTTGTGAATATTTGATATAATATGATCTCAAATTTTTAGAAAAATATACTACAAATAAAGATGGTAGCAACATTTTTATTGGACGGATACCTTAGATCTAGTCAAAATTACTCCGTGATGGATAATCTTTAAAGACTAAATTGAGTACCAACATACTTCTTTTGCATTAATAAAGCAGCAGGTTTCTTTTGTTTGGGGGTTTCCTCTTATTCTGGAGATAAAAATCATTCACAATAATCCCAAAATAGCATTAATAAATTAATCTCTTCACAAAAAATGTTTACTACGAAGAAATCCTATTGGCGAAATTAAAACTAGTTTTTATAGCCACCAGTATAAACATGGATATACTTTGCAACCTTCAAACTACTTACAGTATTTTTTAATAGGTATTTAAACACAAAGATAACAATATTAAATAAATTTGCCTTTAAGGTAGATTCACAGGTTAAATTTTATAGTATAACAGTATTGCTAGTGCGCTTTGCAAGAAATGATGAATAAAATTAGTTTTATTTAACTTAAAAATTTACCTTTCTATTTTTAGATAAGCAATTAAGTATAACTAAATGGAAATCTCTTAAACTAATATAGATAACACGTATTGTTTTTGGAATTACAGAATTATAATCCTTGCAATCAAACGAAAGTGTATCAAATGTGATAACCTAGTGTAATTTTTAAAATGTTTTTGACAGTGTTAATCAGTGTTGTGGTTACTTTGTATATTCTGTTGTGTATTGGATTATATTCATTTCATTACCTTGTTGAAGTCATTTTAGGTAAGATTAATGTACTTCATCAAACTAATGCAGCACCTTATAAAAACTGATCTATTGGTTTCATGAGACCAAATCTCAAAAATGATTTTCATGATTCAGAATATATAGGTATTTAATGACAATTTAAAATAAATTCCTAACAATGTACAGAGATAATAAAGGTAATTCACAATCATAACATAAAAAAAATTATATCGAAAATCCTGGCCTGTAATAAAACGGCTAAGAATGTGGAATATTCTCGAACAGTGTAATGTCCCAATAATTTGCAGATTTCTTTAAATTTTCTTGATTCATTCATAACAAAGTAAATGTGTTTCTAAAAAAATACTTTTTAGTAATATTGTAAGAGCCTGAATAATAAGATTATTCAATAATATAATTTATGTTTACCTAGAAAGTCATTAGATAATACAATAAGTCGGCTATAGTTAGTCCAAAAATTTACGTTTATGAACTGATATATTTTTTGTTGTGGAGAGTTTTAAAACGTGCTCACTATCTAGTAAACATAATAATAAAGTCTATAAACTACAAATCAACAGTTAAAGATAAAACATGAAATACCTATAGGTATTTTTTTCTTTTTTTTTTAGATAATCTTTAATCTACTAAGGCTATAGAATTCAATTTAAAACATTAACATTCATATTCCCTTACAAGGTTTAAGATTTAGTACTGGTTT
This sequence comes from Philopedon plagiatum, assembly GCA_963971165.1. NCBI lineage: Eukaryota > Metazoa > Arthropoda > Insecta > Coleoptera > Curculionidae > Philopedon > Philopedon plagiatum. Next base: position 122,884,539 of record OZ020189.1, on the reverse strand, counting down.
AAATTAAGATCAGGTTTTGACAGGTTTTTGTCTTGTCATAAAAAGTCGGCATTAAAAACGTATGAGTTATTATAATATTTAAGAGATTTGCTTGGTTTTCAAAGCAAACGTGTTGCTAGAATGAATTTAGTTCTATTATTGTGGAAACTATGTACTCACTAGCTAGAATTTCCCTTTTTCTTATAAATTTGCGAAAGAACTTCAACAAATTTATAGTATTAAGCTGTTCTTACACTTGTTAGTTTAAAACTTTTGGTTGTGATATTAGACTGGTCTAGCGGTCGGAGAAACTGGTCGTAAAATTTTACCTTTTAATGTTTAATAAGGGATTTTAGACTATTCTCTTTGGTACATAGCTTAATTTATTATACTCCAAAATATGTTTAAAAACTATAGAATTTTGTACTTGCTTTAAGTTTCTAAAATTTTTTCTTCCTCTGGTACCTATTATAGTCATGAATTTTAATAAATTTTATCAAAAATTATTATAAGGTACTGATAAATTTTAATTTCTTTTGCGAATAAAAAAAAGTGTACAATTAAGTACATTTTCTCCATTAATCCATTGTAAACTTTTTAACATATCAGTTATTTTAGTATGTATACTTATCAGTCTTATCATACTCCATGATTTCATGGGTTTATTTTGCATAGAAGTTTTTCATGACGACTGTTAACAGTGACACGTCAATAACCTATCAAAATCGAAGTGATCAACTAGAATATCCTAACTTAAACCGGTACTAAATCTTAAATCTTTCAGTGAATACCGGTACAAAATTTTAAAAATATCCATTATCAATTATTACTCGCAGCAAAGTTAAAGAGTGGTAGTGGTCTAGAATTTAAGTATATAATTTTTGCCAACTGTGGGTCATATAAAATAAAGTGTTTATAATCATGAATTCTTAACCCGAATATCTTTTCAAATAAAGAATAATAGGTACAATACTTGGAGATAATATTGACTGTGTCAATGTTAAAACGTCATTATTTCCTTTTTATACCCCTTCATGTTCGTTCATTGTGACGAATATTTTGCCAGCTTAACATGAAAAAAGCACGGTATTTTTTTATAAGATACGTTTTTCCATAGGACTTTATCACTAACTTTTCTAAATTTCATTTAATAAAGTCGGTTGTAATTTGTAATATACATATGTATATTATTTTTAAATTGATAAACTTTTATGTTGAAAGAACATATAGAGCAAGCTAGATAATTGATATGACGTTACTAAAGTCATATGTATATCACTATCAAAAATAATTGTAAAGTCGAAACACAGTATTATAATTATTACTATTATGTAACAAAATACTTTTCGTAACAGACTATAAGCTTTTTCTTTTGAAAAACAAATTGTTCCTTTTTGTTATTTAATTATGCCTAGTTTTAAGTGTTTTTGTTTATTTTATCTGTTTTGGGGTACTAAGGTGAAGGTTGAGTTTAAAGTGTACAGTTTTCTACCTACCTATTATGTCGTTAGATATAAGTAGCTACTCTAGTATTTTCAAATAATAATCCCAAATACAAGATCATTATTTGCGGATTAAAATAGACCGACCGACGCATAATTTTATTGTAATAATAAAGGTCTTAATTGTTTTTCCATAGGACTTTATCACTAACTTTTCTAAATTTCATTTAATAAAGTCGGTTGTAATTTGTAATATACATATGTATATTATTTTTAAATTGATAAACTTTTATGTTGAAAGAACATATAGAGCAAGCTAGATAATTGATATGACGTTACTAAAGTCATATGTATATCACTATCAAAAATAATTGTAAAGTCGAAACACAGTATTATAATTATTACTATTATGTAACAAAATACTTTTCGTAACAGACTATAAGCTTTTTCTTTTGAAAAACAAATTGTTCCTTTTTGTTATTTAATTATGCCTAGTTTTAAGTGTTTTTGTTTATTTTATCTGTTTTGGGGTACTAAGGTGAAGGTTGAGTTTAAAGTGTACAGTTTTCTACCTACCTATTATGTCGTTGGATATAAGTAGCTACTCTAGTATTTTCAAATAATAATCCCAAATACAAGATCATTATTTGCGGATTAAAATAGACCGACCGACGCATAATTTTATTGTAATAATAAAGGTCTTAATTAATAATATGATAATGGGTCTATGAATGACTGCTTTTATTAAGTATTAAACTACAAATTTACAAAAAATCTTTAAAATTTAAACCGTTTTAATTGGCACGGAAATTAACATTTCTTGTTTTCCAGTTAAGTTGTTTTTGTAGCACTGTTTTCATGTATTATGTATAACTAAATGTTTTTTTTTGTTATTCTTAGTAAGTTATTTATTCTGTAATAATTGTTTACGTTATTTATCCAGATGGTAAAAATTAATAGGATGAGTAGTCCAATATTGTAAACTATTTTTTCTGGACTTATGCCGTTCGGAATTTGTTCGGCGTTAGCGAAGTATGACATTACTGATACATACAAAGAAAAAAGTTTCCATCCCTAATAAATATAGAAACAAAGATCAAGTCTTCGCGGTTCGATAGAACATTGTCTTTTTCCCGTAAAGTACCTATCCAACGGACAAATCCAGGCCGAGTTGGAGAGACACTCAGCCAGGGCCGGCTTTTGAAATTTTAAAGTTGCTACTTACGGGACCCATGCCAAGTTCAGGGGTTTTGGTAAAGAAAAAAATATTTCGTAATTTGCGAAAAAAATTTGAAATTTTGCTGCGCCCCACCTAGGAAAAAATGAACACGTTTAGGTATTTTATTTATTATTTTTTCTAAACTAATTTTACATCATTTTGTCGAGAATTGTGAAATTTAAAGAGAAAAATGTGTTAGTAGAAAGATATAGTCAATTGATTTTTTTAAATTATATTTTAGATTTAAAAAAATTCAACTGACTATAAACTTTCTACTAGCACATTTTTTCTCTTTAAATTTAAAAAACTCTCGACAAAATGATGTAAAATTTGTTTAGAAAAAAATAATAAATAAAATACTTAAAGTTGTTCATTTTTTCCTAGGGCCGGGGGCAGCAAAATTTCAACATTTTTTGGCAAATTACAAAATATTTTTTTCTTTACCAAAACATTCCTAGTACTCACTATTAAAACCCCTGAACTTGGCATGGGTCCCATAAGTAGCGGCAGAGATATACTACTTTAAAATTTCAAAAGCCGCCCCTGCACTGAACTTTGCTTTCGCCCTTATTGCGGCACCTAGACGAATGACGTCAAATAAATTGGACTAATATAGATTGAACCAAGAATGCCTCCTTCTTCGATCACGCGCAGTGCCACAGGAACACATGCGCAGTTGAAAGGTTAAAGGATTTTGTAGTATTGAACAGGGCCGGTCCTAATATTTGTGTATGGTGTTATATCAGTTTACACAGAATACATGTTTATGGAAGTTTTAGTAAATTTTTAGTTCAATACGCAAATATCCATGTAGAAATACTTATTTTAATCGGTTGAAAGCTTAAAAGCTACAAAATATTTTTTATAAAGATAGGATGTAAGTTACATAAATTAAAACTGTATGTAAGTCAACTCTGTGGATCCGGCAATCGCAAAGCGAAATAAAAGTTGCTTGCAGATTTCTTATCAGACCATCAGAGAAAACTGCGAAATACTGCCAAGAGCACTTTTGCGGTCTCTACTAGAGTGAAAGAAAGTAAATCTTAGGTTTACATGAAAATACTGCGTACACTAATTACAAAATTGTAATTACTACATTTTGTAATGTTTTAGTCAGAATACAGTTCCTACAATACTATTACGTACCATACAGTAGGTACTATTTTCTTGAATTACTTACGCCGACATTGCACTTCATTAGCTGGGGGACAGTGCTCATTTTCATGGAAAATATCTCTGATACCACTACTGACCACTATGATTTTTCAAAAGATAAATTAAGATTAGCAAAAATAGCTTCTCAATTACAAAAAAAACACTTAATAATTAAACAAATCATATGCAAACTGCATCGAAAATCAAATACATTTAGGTGAAAATTAGGATTGTTGTGACGGGACAAGTTTATCTGCAAGGAAAAGTAGAATGGCCCAACTCTGTTTATTTACTTATTCACAATAAATAAATCTACTGCGTAGGCAGTTAAAATCTAACTAAATCACAGAATGAAATCTATACAACCATAAGTCAAATATATTATTTAGTTTAAAGACTAGAATCTTATGTAATGTATCTTTATCTAAAAGCATCTTATATCGACCTCTTAACGTAGAAATTGGTCTAACATAACATGGAAAGACGCTAAAAATGACGTCACGCGTACGAAGCTGACCAATAATGAACTTTTGCTGCTTATCCTCCCCTGGTCAAGAAATGTGTGTTGCCGAGATTACTTAAGATAAATGATTTAGAACACAAGTTGTGGTAGAACCATAAAGATTGATGTAATAAGTCTACACAAAGAAACTCTCAGCTGATTATTATTGTAGTTCCTTTACAGGAAAAAATAAATATATTTTTTAGTTTTTCTGAATAATTTCATCATTTAACAAATTATATAAAATAAATTATTTAATATTTTGCTTTGATAAATAATTTCGTTTGTTGGTATTTAAAATACAAATTATAATTGATTATTGCCTCCGCAGATCTACCGATAGTTGGACAATCTCCATGTAGTGCCCATGCTGCATTAAAGCAGTTAATAGAAAAGCTTTTAAGAGAAGCCGTTAATCTTCCTCTTCTAGAAAAAGCCCATGCCCATCCAACTCCAGCAGTAGAAGACACGACAAACAAAAGTTATGAAGATCTTTTGGCAACAGCAATAATTAATAAGGTAATATTTTTGTAAGGAAATTTATCCTCAACCCTGTTTAGGCACCATTCCACACATGCACTTAAAGGGCTGGTGAAATTCTTACGGATGTTTCCCGCTCTGCGTGTGGTAGTCGGACGTTCTTAGTACACCCACGGTACAGGGCACTTAGGCTTCGGCCTTCGTAGGATGTCAAAAATAAATAATACTCTTTCTTGTAATACATAAAACAATATATTAGTTTAACTTTAGTGATCGGACGTGGCCTGGCCCGACCACTGAAGTTAAACGTTTTTTCAAATGTTTAAATGAAGGATATTCCTCAAATTATCACTTGATCTGAGCGACTGCAAAAGTTATTTGCTGAGGGCATACAATATGTCTGTCAGCTTCAGCAAAATAACTTTTGCTCAGGTATGATTTAGTTAATCTCTTTTCGCTTATATCCTCAATAAGGAATATGCACATATTTTTTTAAATTGCATAAATCGTTTAAGGAAGTCATTACAAACCCAGGAGATCAGCAAAAATCTACAGGTTAACGTAAAGCTCAACTTGAAGTCGAACAGGTTTGATTTTCTCGGAAACAGTCAGAGGGAGAGAAATCGATTTTTTTGGATTGATAGAGTAGTTGAACTAGCTTTGGTAAAAAATTCAGTTATACAGGATGTTTCGTTTCGGAGCTATTAAACGTCAAAGTCGAAATTTCCGCTATTTCCGTTGAAATCGGGTACAGGTCGCAAATGTGAATTAAATCGATGTAAAGTTTCGGAGATTGTAGGGGACCTAGAGTTTCAGAACTCCACTGAAACTGGTGAGGATCAGAAAATGGCAAGTAATTATTTTGAAGTTTTTTAGGTCGAAAAATGCCATTTCCTGATCCCTCTTTGATACCTAATAATTCGAAAACAAAACGTCAGATCGAAAATCGGATTCATAAGTGAAACTTTAAAATCGTAAATACTTGTTTTTTGCAATACGTTAACCTAAACCTAAAATCACTGGAAAATGGATATATTTGGGAAAAATTGGAAAAATCGATTTTTGACCCAAATATTTCACGGTTTTTAATTTTTTGTGGGGTCAAAATGGTTCAAATTAAAATCCCATATACGTCATCGGAAAGAGGTCGTCGAAATACATGATATTCATATTTTTTAGTTTCTTGATTCTTTTTAGGAAGTTAGCGATCGCCGATTAAATTTCGATTTTTTGACTTTTTTGCCATCGACATCAGTACGTTTGAATCACTTTGTATACTTTCCTATCTAATTTTTTCCCACTTTTTAAACACTATCTTATAAAGGGATAATCACACTTTAAAATTAATACCGAATAGGTCATCCAGGAGCGTATTTAAGGGGTAAAAATAGAATTTTCTTGATTGAAAATCCTATTTTTAACCGACATTATTCCACATTATTTTCCTTATTTAGTGATTCTTTTTGGGTTTATTGTATCCGTTAATTATCTAAGAATACCTCCCACTAATTTAAATCGCTTATGTTTTCGTTAAAGTTATAAATAAATAGGTTGATTTGCATCGACATGCAAAATTTGAAAATCTTTGAATTTTCGAAGATTGTCATGAAAACAAAGAATGGCAGTTAATTTACTTGCAATTATTAAGATATGATGTGTCAAAATTTCGCAAAAGTGCCAGTTTTTGTTGCAAAATTGAAAGGTTCATGGACCGATTTCGGCTTGACATATACATGAATAAGATTTTAGGAACCTTCTACTTTAAGTGCAGGGATATTTCATGGATGAGTTACGCATTAAATACTATTTTTATTGAGTTGTCGATGACTCTACAACACTGGAATTCGCCATATACTCATGATGAGTCATAAGTTCAGTTGTGACGACACAGCCAATAGGATCACGTTTTACAAGTTTCGAGATTCGCGCGAAAATTTGCAGTTTTAAATCCTTTTTTTGTTAATAAAGACCAAAATAAATGAATAACAGCAACCTCCATAAACATTTAATTTATGTGGAGAATATAAAAAAAATATTTCAAATTTACTTGGGTTATATGCATATTCCCCATTATACATAGTCGGCATTGCTAAATATTGTATTTTGTTACAGCTAAAGAACATTAATGTATGTATTTTAAGTTAAATTTAAAATCAATAAATTAATTGTGTAAAAGCTTTAAATCTCTTGAAACTGTATAGATCGCACTGACACAGTTAACTACATTGAGTATTACTTATAGGGTTTCAGTAACAGTCTTTTACTGCAACGTTATCATTAGCTTCTATTGAGAAAAAAGGTGAAATAATGGCCATAGTTACAATTAAAATAAGAAAATCTTCGAAGAATAAAGCAGTTAAGTAATTGGTTTAAAGAAATTTAGTTCTATTTTGTGTAAGAATTATAGTGTGTTAACTAGTAATTAGAAAAATAGTTAAAAATGACAATAATTATAATTAAAATAAGAAAATCCTCAAGGACTAACACATTTACCTAAGTCCGTATTGTTTTAAATAATTTTAGTTGTATTTTGTGTTAGGAATATTGTTAAAGTATTAACAAAAATTGGTACAGATTTACGACTTTAGGGTAAATTTTAATAGGATGTAGTAGAGGTAGTTGCTACTCGATGCTTATTTTACCAATTTCGTAATATCCTTGGGCATCAAGAAGCTCGAGATAAGTTGGTAAATTAATGTTCTTCATCAATGCCCATTCTTTAAATTACACCTTCTCATAAACTAGGACCTAAAACTAAACTCATTTACTTACTCACATACCTAGGTACTTTTTATGTACGAATATCATACAAAATGCAGTAAATGTACCACCTAATGAAAATAAGTCAGCCAGGTTATTCCATATTTTTATTAAAAAAACATTTCATACTTTTTTAGCAACTAGCAGGAAAGATAAGCTGGCATAATATGCGATATTGTATTCATTTATATTATAAAGAATACTGGTTAAAAAGCGTTTGCATAGGTTATTATTGATCTTTTTAACTAAAAATAGCTAATTTTTTAGTGTTCCGTGAAACGGAACACTTATGGAATTACTTCGGTGTCATTCCGTCTGTCACAGGCGATTTTATCTGAAACTATTCGGCGTAAAAATTTGAAATTTAGCAGAGACATAAAGTGTGGTGGCCCAATTATGGACGTAAAGTATAAAAGCTGAATTTTGATTCTGGGGGTTAATTTTAGGGGGTAAATTGGGAAATGAAAATAAAATTTCAAAGCTAAAGGATATTGATATAGGGGTTCCCCAGGGCCCTGTGCTGGGGGCTCTACCGTCTCTCATATATGTTTATGACATGCCTGTAAGTAAGTAAAATAAGGAATGGCATCGTGTAGGGTGTCAAATGAAAGCATATTGAAGCACTCCATAATATACAGGGTGTTACAAAAATATGTTAAGAAACTGAAGTGATGGTCAGTAACAAATTTTTATTAATAGAATGAGAAATGTTGATGCTTATTTGGTGTTTCAAGCTTCCCATTTTGTGTTAATGAGAACTAACAATAACTAACTAGGTTAAGCTTTCCAGTTTTCACAAAACATTTTCATTTCTTTTTTTAAATATTACCGGATATTAAAAAATAAGTCTAAAGAAAGTATCAGTATGTATGTATTTGGCTTTTCTATTTTTATTCTACACCCCGCAACAAAAAAATAAAAAAATCCTCAACCTAGTTTTCTTTCAAATTATATCTATTTTGTTCGAATACAGTTGTTACGATTCTGCTTAAACGTCATAAATTAATATTCAGGGCTGGGGGGCTGCATCTCCCCTCCAAAATCCGGGTTTATTGACTTTTATGTATTCGGACAATACACGATAATACCCCCCCTGGTCAATTTTTCAGTAACTATTTTTCAGCCCACGCTTCCGAAGCTGAAATATCGTAAATAATTTATCACCGAACATAGTTGCATATGTATATTTACTTTTATTCAAAACATTCCATATTCTATACCGGCATGATACAATTAAATTAAACAAACTATCGTTGTTTTATACCGGAAACATTTTGTCCACTTGAAGTAATATAAAATAATCAATATATTATAGCGCCAGTAATGTTAATTTTTTAAAAAGCGATATTCTTTGTTTTATCTCTGTGTCCTCCATGAAAAATTATAAGGCTGGAACCAAAAGGGAGGATAATCAACATATTCGGCTCTGATAGTAGACCCACCTCGATTTGAAACAAAAGAGAGTGAGCTTTTGACTGGAAACGCAAAAGCTGTCTCGGTGACACGTCACGTGATCATAACTCGCCCAGTTAGATCCTATCAACCTTTCTCACATACTCACAAAAAAATTACGTTTTTTCCGTGACGGGAAAAACGTTTGACATTTTATCTCTTTTGACAGGTAACAAAATGTCACTTTTTATGAAATTACTTTTTTCCCCGGGAAAAAAACGAGTACTTTTTTCCTGGATATTTATACACACAAGTAAAGGTAGATATTTAATTTTAGAATATTTTATTATACAAAAGTTATATTTCCTTTATATCAAGAGTACAATAATTATTAAATGTGGAGTCAGAGAAAACTCGGAAACAGACATTTTTTAACTTTATATTATTCAAAATAACTACTAAACAACCACTAAGTTCGCAATTTTTAAATCAAATCACAGAATTAAAATGACAGATGTTTGATTACTTTAAAGGTTTCCTTAGCAACGCAGGTCTAATTGTCGCTATAAGTACAACAACCTACCAGTTTAAAAATTTAAATTTCACATCGAGAATTTTCTGACTTTAATATATTGTAATAATATGTTTATCCACGACTCGTCTATAATTTGATTATTATACATGAGTTTATGAAATAATAATAATATTCATTATTCACTAGTGAATAATGGTTTCATTATTCACCGCTTCCACGGATATCTCGATCCAAACTCCAAACAAGAGCTGTGCTCGATCCAAACCGGCTTGGAATGCGATTGTACGCACAAAATAAAAAACAAAGGTGGCTATGAAAACATTAGCTTCGTCACGTTGCGTTAATATTATCAAAATTTTTTTGATAGTCCTGGATAAAGTATAGTATTCTACTCGCATATAATGGCTGTTATTCACTTGGATGATTTATAACACTCGCCTGCGGCTCGTGTCATAAACTTCATCCGCGTGAATATCAGCCACCATTATATGCTCATTGAATAATATACTATTTTTCAATTTTAAATCGTCGTTTTTCCCGTCACATAGAAAAAAATAGTGTATTATACACGGGAAAAATATTAGATTTTAGCTCTCGGTTTTTTGTCTCCCTCCGCTTCGCGTACTTTTTCCCTTGTATAATAAATAACTATTTTATTTTGGTCCACTGAGATCGTGGTTAATTAAGGCCGTTTAAGTTTCCTCTGTGTTGTACCTATATAATAATATATAGCCTTTCTGTTACTAGGTAGTAAGCAGTTGTCAAAATAATCTTCCTTCGTCCTCGGCCAATAGCGTATCTAGTAGAGTTTCAACGTCATCAAGAAATAAAGAAGACAAAGAATATTTCTTCGGTGAAGAAACTTTAGATAGAAAATGGAAAACGACGGATTTGGATACGACATCAATTTCCAGTTTGGAAGATTGGATTCAAAGCGAATCCAGTTTTGGATCAAGGAAATATGTGGACAAGGTTACTCTTATGGTAAGTATAAAATCAAGTCTATCGCAAAACTGAAAAAAGACGATCGAACAAGGAAGTTTTAATATCTTAGTTAATGATCTCTGCAATGGAAAATTACACATCACCTAAATTAAAATACTCTTTAATTCATAAAAATTAATATTCATGTAAACAATGATATTAAAGAATTATAATGTAATGTTTTACAAGATAAATATATCACTATGATAAAAATTTACGTACAAGGCTTATGTAGTTACATATAATCGCTAAACATGTATTTTCTACTGCAGTATTTAAATTATAGAAATTTTTTTTTATAAAAGAATCACTGTCAGGGGTAATTATCAGTGGCGGTTCGTGGTTTTTGAATATGGGGGGTGCAAAGCAGTTGTTAGAGGGAGGAGGGTTCAAGGTGAGGAGTGAAAAGCGCCGAATGCTGCCTTGCACTATTTTGTTTCAAAACGTCATAAACACCTTTGATTTTATTTCTAAATCGAGTGTTGGACGACCCAACTTTTTTATTGCAACTTTTTCTTCAAATGGATCAGGTCTATTTTCTAAAATATACTTTACATAATTCATATTGACATTGAAAATACCGAAAAAACGGAAAACAAATCAAACTATGTAACGGCAAAGGCAGAAAGGCTGCAGACGTTTTGAGACCGAAGCACGTGTACTATACCGACCGTTGTCATAGCAACCACAGATCTATTCGCAATCTGATTGGTCATCGAGCACCGCGTCGTTTTGCGTGACATCATCTCGTGGTTGTTCTCAAGCCGAGACCGTGCGGAAGTAAGGATTAGGTTCGCGGTTGATGCACCGTTCAGATTATAATGTGGACTTTTGCCAAGGTACTCCAAACTACCTTCAATATTTGTGCTTTCACTGGCTCTGTAATTTACGTTACGAGGAGGGTTTGAACAGTTTTTTGGTGCTATGAGTTGCTTTAATGAAATAAATATCTTATATTATTTATGTTATTATTTTAGTTGGTAATTTAATTGGGGGGTGCGAGACCCTGCGCCCCTGGTAGTAGCCGCCCCTGGTAATTATATCATAATGTCAACCTAAGGGTCATAAATAGTTAGCAAAAACAATGTTTAGTAGAGACGTTTGGCGGTGTATTTTTCTCGGAGAATTTTCAATAAATAAAATTGATTTGTTTTTTATTTAGTTGACTTTTGGTATGTTCGTCGTAAATTTAGGTTAGTTGTTAGTGACTATTAATAAGATCTGCCTTTTAAAAACCTCTTTTTGTGGTTTTCGCTAGAAGAAACTTCACATTTAGGAATTAGGGCGGCTAACATCCGATTTAAAAATTGACAAACAAGGTGAAAGTGGACAAAAATCTCGCTGTCGCAGCTGTAAGTTCTGTAATGTTATTTCTGTTTTTAACAAATCTGTAATATAGTCATTTAAATTTGTTAGGTGTTTTAATACTATTAGCTGCTACTTAGATATAAAAAAAGATACACTTCTTGAATGCGGACTTAGAGTCCGCAGCGACCACTGGTGTTCTAAATTTAGCGCGACCACTGAAAGGTTAACTACGCCTATGCTGAACCACGTATAAATGATAATGATAATAATACTTTATATAATATGTAATACTTACCCAGTTAGCATTAAAAATCCGGATTGGCTCGGCTAAAAATTTGCAGCATGGCGTATGTCTCTAAAATTGCTTCCGTAAACGATGTCCGTTGCGGCGAAAAAATGTCTGTATCTAAAGAAAACGACCGGTAGACATCTACAGATGTTATATTTGCGTAGTTGAAATGGTCTCTGAACTTATTTAATGGATCCGTATCGGCACTGTTACTATAAATATGTCTTAATCTGGCAAAATCTGGATTTATTCTTATTATACTGTAAAATTTTTCTCTTAACACAAATACCTGTCTCGTCATTTAAAGTCTGTAGCACTTTTTGCACGTCAGCTACTATTCGCAAGAATTTACCAAATGATAATGAAGTAGTCTGCTCACAGCCGGCAAATGTCTTTGCAACGTACTTCGGCCGGGCAATTTCCATTTAGGATTATATTTCTTCCAAATTTCCAAAACTGACAAAATTTTCTTTATTGAATATAAATAACGGCACATTACACGACCACAGCAGCACAGCATAATAAGTAAATCGAACAGAAATTGTGTATAAGGGCGTTGGCTAATGTGTTGCACTGTTTACGTGCCTTATACATAAAGATTTTTTAAAGGCCAATAAGCTTCGCTGATAAACCACACGTATTATTTACGACCCAATATATTTTAAATTAGGAAATTCCCATATAAAGCTTCTAACACTGTGCGCAAACAGTCGCGTGTTACTGCATACATTCGGCATATTATGAACTACCAAATTTACAGCGACGCGATAGAAAAATAGAAAGTGGCAAAGCAAAACTGAATTGCTACTGGAGCGGCACTCTTAGGGTACAAACAAAGTAAAAGCAGGTATCCCGCTTTCAGGTGGCCAGCGCCGACCTATAAGTTGCCTAGTTTTTAAATTGTCACTAGGGCATTGCTATTGATAATTTAAAAACCAAGGTAAATTGTAGGCCCCAGTCTGCGCCGACTGCCTGAAAGCGGAAAACCTGCGTCTACTGTGTTTATACCCTTATTCATTATTCATTACTTCCATTTTTCTCGATATGACATTTAGGGGTCAGCAGGATGAAAGTATAAGGTACAACGTGATCTGCCTTTGTTTTCTTACTTTTTCTCATTGACCCAAGTATTTCTGATTACTAATTTATGTAAAAACCCTAAGGAATATTAAAAAATATTGATTCCTTTTAAAACTTCTGAAGCTATGTTGACGTAATTTTAATCGTTTCAAAATTTGAAGATTAAATTTTGTAAATAATAAACCACTTAGACAGCTATTTTTGGCCGCTATTATTTTTGTCTGTTAATTATCTATACTTTTTAATAAAATAGTAAATAGTTTTTGTAAAAAATGTGGTATTGACATATAATAGCAAAATACAATTGCAGTGTTAGTGAGTTTGTATAGCTTCGTCAACTCAAACAAGTAATAACAAATAAATATAAAATAAAACAAGTTAACTTGTGGGTATGTTGGTTAGTTTGAACAAAAATAAGAGTTTTTTTTTTCTCAAAGATTGTTTTTTAAGAACTTTGGTCCGAAATACTGGTAAATGCCTTGATAACGATTTCGTTTACATTTCTAATAATTAAATAATTTTAGATAAAGCAAGATATCGAAGAAGTAGACAATTTCGATTCCGAAAACGAGGAAGAAGATGACACTGAGTATTTTAGATCGAGTTCTTCCTTATATAACGACAGCGAGGCCAACTGGTATTTGCGAAAACGCCACTTTCAAGGAACTCACTCTCCCGTGCCAGTACCAATGCTTGTGCCAAATCCTACATCCGATGCAAAGGTAATTTCAATTAGATCAAGTGGTTACGCTTTGAAAGCAATTTAAATATACAGGATTATGGTAAAGAAACGGACCCCCCATATATATGGAATACCGCTTAATTTATCTAAAATCGCTCGGACCCGTCAATTTTATTTTTTTGAAGTGCATTCTTTTAAGAAAAAAAATATATAGGGTGGATCAGAAAAGTGCCACGTGTACAAACATTTATTTTTTAATTGGAACATCCTGTATATTTTTACATTTCTGGATTTTACAGCCAATTCTAGGCATTTTTTATGTAACATATCCTATACCTACTTTCAACTGTTTCCGAAATATTAACACTTTTACCTTTTAAAATAAAAAGTAAAAACTTTATTAAGAAATTAAACCATAAAATATGAGAAAAAGTTATCTTATAAGATGCTGAAAATGTGGAGAAATTTCTCGTATGACTCGTCGAATGGACACCTTAAGCGTATCTACCAAGTAGGGTTTAGATTTATAAATTAAATCTTTGATGTGGGCCCACGAAAAAAAATCCAGCGGGTTAAGGTCGGGCGATCTGTGTGGCAATCTACCTATCTATCGGCCAGAAAAATGGCATTTAATTATTCCCTCACATGAGCAGCATAAAATGCGGAGGAGCTCCATCCTGTTGAAACCATAAGGTCAAACTTAGTAAATCAGGAGCATTGGCATTTGGAAACAGAGTGGCTAGAGCTGGAACTAGATCATTTTGAAGAAAATTTAGATATCTTTCTCCAGTGAGGCTTCATTGACGAAAAATGGTTCGATTACTCTATTTTTAATAATTCCCGCCCAAACATGAACCTTTTCATTATACTGAGTGTGATTTGCGCGAAACCAGGGAGAATTTTCCCTTGCTAGTACCTGTAGTTTTATCTGTGGATTTGACCATTTAAAGCAAAAGTAGCTTCATCTGAAAAACAAATTCTTTGGACAAATCTTGCGTTATTTACTGTTAGCTCTGTCATTATTTCACAAAATTGATCTCGCCTCTCAGGATCATCTTCCAATAACTCCTGGACCAATAATTGCGCTTTATAGGGATGCAATTTTTCTTTTTTAAAATACTTTCGTTACGGTTGTTTGGTGAACATCGTTATCACGTCCAACTTGTGTGCAAGAACAATGGAAGATCTTCCTGTAGTGCTAATAATTATAATATGTCAGATTTTTTCTCCTTAGGTTTAACAGGGCGGTCACTTTAACTTTATCTTTCAGACGCGGCCCGTCCAGAAGGTTCTTTGGTCAATGACCCACCAAAATTTATTTTCAATGATTCACATAATAATTAATTTTTTGAAAACCAAACTTTTCTTTCAAAAAAGTGCAAGTTCCATACGAAAATTCCCCAAGAAAGAATCAAGCCAAGCCATCGTCAAAAGATATCCAAGCTTGCTCCGGGCTGGGTCGTATTTTAAATTGGCCTCATAGGTTTATATGGACGATATAAATTCATTAAAACTAAGGAAGAAACAGACATACGCGCTTTAGGAAGTTAAAAAGAGACAAAATTTGTCGACGGCCCACCAATAATATCGCGTCATTCCCACTATGGAAATACACTCGAACGGTCCCGTGAAATATGCTCTTTCAAAACATTTGGATTGGAAAAAGAAAAACTAATTAGGTAGACAAAGATCGTATTACTATGTCTAGCCGCCAGTATTGTATTTATTAAAGGAAACGGAGTTTCGGCAGCTTTCCTAGTTTTATTTTACGAATAATCATAATTTTAGTACAAAGCGCGACCTCTATTGCAACGCAGACGTATCAAAACGGGAAGCCGCTAACAATCTTAGACTAAACCACTAGAAAAGTAATACTAAAAGTCATAAACATCTAGAGTAGCAATGTTCAATATACTAAAGTACCTATTTTATGACTTTTGCGGTGTTTATTTGTAGGTAAATAATTTCTTGGCAAAACTAGGCACATTATAAAAAAACCTTCCTTAATTAAAAAAAAAGGGTATTTTGCTTGTTGCGTTGATATCACTAGTTGCCCACAAAATTATGAACCACCTGTAAAAAAAACGCACGGGCCTGCTATCTTTAATACTACGAGAAGTTCTCCACTTCATTCCTACCCTAGATAATGTCGATTGACTAATAGGTGACTTGACTTTTTTTTAAATTATATACACACCTTTTTAATATGTTTTTATAATTTACTCGCCTTCTATGTAGTTGAATGTGTTTGTATATCAAATCGATCCTTCCATCCTTCTGTTGGGAGAAATGTTCAATCACTAGCTCATTAAAATTATAAATACTTCTAATAAAAGGGTTTTCAATGCTTAACATAACTAAAGCGCTTAACCTTGACTCCCCCATTGTATTTCTTAAGAAAGTCTAAATCCTTATTAGTGTCGAAAAGCACCTCTCACTTTCCACTGTCGTCATTGGAATAGTACATAAAATCTCTAATAAGTTTACGCTTTCCGAAAACGTTTCACTGAGGTTTATTTCTAACAAGAGCTGTAAAATTGCAACAGCACCCGCACTATTATAAAACATCTTCACGACTAAATAAAACTTGCATTCTGATTTAAGCTTGGAAACGTTTATCTTCTCATAATTATCGTTTAAATGTTTTATGTCAGTAACGCCAGTTTTAGTCCATAACAAATCACAAATCATCGGTACAAAACAAAACACACGGAAAACAAAAATGGCATTTTTTACATTGCACCCGCAAATACAGAAATATTGTACATACTTAGAAAAGATACTTATTTTTTGGTTTTAAAAAATAAATTATTAGGTAGATCATTGAAAATAAATTTAGGTGGGTCATTGACCAAATGACTATATGGACGAGCCGCGCCTGCTAATCAGGACATACCAATATCTCAGAATATATACCCTTAAAGATCATAATATAAACTAGACAAATATTTTCTCGAATAGCATTTTACCAAAAAACAATATTAGGTTCTCCCACTAGAAGGAACATCTAATAATAAATTTTATGTCCTCAATGGATCCTAGCGTGCGCTGTCTTGCAGGAACAATTAGTCAACTGAGCATTTTGTAGTTATTCGGTAATTCACAAAATTTTAAGAGAGTGTACTTGACTATTAGATGCCCCTTCAACGAAGGAACCTAATATATTCTCCCGTTATGACGAATCTCAGTTTTTATTTTTTCAGTTCTATTGATTTTGACTTTAAAGTTGCATAAAACTTTCACGCGACCATTACAAAAAGAGTGTGAAAACATGTTTTAAACAATATTACCAATGAATTTAAATCCTCAGGTTCTCATCGGCGACAAGCCACTAGACGATACTTCAGACCTATCCGATGTCGGATCAGATTATGAGGAACCAGAACCTTCACACGCAGCACATTCTCTTCTTGTGCAGGCTAAAAATATAATTGGTGGGGGTAAAGGCAATTTTGAAATAAATGTTGATGAGCACAGCGAGTCCTCAACGGATTCGGGAGTTAAGGAAGTTAATGGCAAGGAGCAAAAATCATTTGATATATCAGATTCGCTGAAAACAGATATCACTGTTGATGATGATAGTAAGTACAAAACTGAAAATCTAATATTGACAATAAGTGAATTCTGCTTAGTAGCTGTGATGAAATTGAGAACTTGATGCCGTATCAAAGGTTGTCCTACTAAAAAAATAGTAGACTAGGAATACAAAATAAATGCCATGTCATATGCTCTAACCTCTAACAAGTCTGATTAACAAAATTAAGACATATTCAAGAAAAGCTAAGATTGTCTATTAAATTATACTACTAAAATACATTAATTTTTGCTTTGAAATAATTTTTCAATAATTTATGCTTTTGTAGATGTTGAAGATTCATCATTTCTTTCAATCTACAGCAATACGGAGAAAGAAGCTGAGTATACCGAAAGATATGGTTCTTTGCCAAAACAAATATTAAAAAGTTCTACGCCAAACTCAAGGTAAAAATATGCTATTTGAAAAATTAACTGAAATAACAATGTAATTATATTCTAGCTATGAGGATGTAAAGTCAGAAAACATTTACGGCAATTCTGGAGAAAATGGCGAATTACATGAAAGTAGTAGCGACTTTGAATATGTCGGTAAGCTACTTTATTTTGTTACAAATAGTATTTATTTATAGATTTTAGAATTGTAAGGAATAAAATATTTAACAAAATGACCTATTTGACGCTCTTTATCTAAACACAGAGGTCACAATGCCTATATCATTAAATTTGGCTATATACATTACACCTACAGTAAATGCTGCATTAATAAGGTAAGGTTACCAAATTCCTCACCCAGTCCTAATTTCGCACCCCTTGGCATTTGAAAAACTAATGTGCGACGCTTAGCGGTCAGTAGCAAAACTAGAGCATCCTGAGGTCAGTCGGTCAATGACAATGTGAATGATCACGCGCTCTGTGCGTCACTCTGTGCGTCACCCTGTGCGTCACTCTGTGCTAAAGAAATAAGAAAAAACTGGCCAAGGTGAGCTTTCGTTGAAATTTATATTGTTATGCTATAGCAAATAATATATCCATTAGGCAATTAAAGTTTTTTATTCAAGAAAAACCTTTTGTTTTGGTTGCAGCATAGCAAAAATCCTGATACCGCTCTCTACAGCTTGCCTAATACTGCCCCTTATGTCACACCTGCATCGATTTCGGATGACGTCTGGCCACGATTGCGGTTGACAGTTAAACAATAGAATTGGTTGACAAATGGCAGGTAATCCCATTATGTAATTGTCAACCACAACTGCAACCAGAGGCCATCCGAAAATTATGTTAGTCTCATAATAACTGCGTAGAATTTCCAGGCCCAGGCTTTTATTTCCTCAACTTGCTTGGAAAATTGCTTTATCATTCTTCATCTGATTGAATTAAGACTGATAATAAGTAGGATAGATTATATACTAAATATCCCTCCGGGGGCGATATTACGAGCCAAACGAATAATTTACGAAACCTTTCTGTTTTTGTAAAAGTTAAGTTTGTGAAGGCTAAGTTATAAACCTTAAATTTAATATAGGTACTATATTTTTAATAACGGGATTAAATAGTGACTACTTTGGTGTCTTTGTTTTACCATAACTACGCCAAACGCCAATTTATTAATATTGTAGCTAAAAAAATGAGGTGCGAAATTTGGCGACCTTATCTTAATTGAAAAAATTCTGTTGAAGAAAAATGATTGTATATCCCTGTTGAATGTGAAAATTAACATAAATATTGATCTATCCTACCTTTCCTAAATAAACGAGACAACCAGGAATTAAATGTAATGGACTAAATAGCCACAAAATCTATGGGGTTCAATTATTATTATTTCGTCTACTGTCGTCACAAAATTAAAAATATAAGATTTATTAAGTTGTATAAATACACAGTTGATACAAATTTATGCCACCCCTAATATATAACAGTGTCCCAGATAAGCTTATTTTTCTGCACCTTCTGAACCTCAGATTGAACTCGATTTAAAACATTTTATTTGTTGTCTTTTATCATTGTGGTGTTTTACAGTAAATCTCATAAGAATAGTTTTCGTTTAACATACAGTGTCATACGATTTTATCGAATTTTGTCGAAAATTTTTAATTTTGAAGGGAAAAAATATGTTGGTAGAAAGTGTTATAGTCATTTGATTTTTTAAAAATTATATTGTAGGTTTAAAAAAATTCAAATGACTATAACTTTGTACTAACACATTTTTTTCTTTTCAAATTGAAAAAGATTCGACAAAGTGATGTAAAATTTGTTTAAAAATCAATAAATAAAATACCTAAACGTGTCATTTGTCCCAGGAGAGGGGGGGACAAAATTTAACTTTTTCGCAAATTACCTAATATTTGTTTTCTTTACCAAAACATTCCTACTAGGCTCACTATTAAAAAACCTGAACTTGGCATGGGTCCCGTAAAGTAGCAACAGAAATATACAACTTTAAAATTTGACCAGCGGCCGCTGGAAAACCGAGTGAGTTTTTTAAAGTGTTTCAAGGCGATATCTATCGGTTGAAAATATTTTAATGAAATTTTGGTTAGTTAATAGGTGGCTGGGGGGACATATTTAAACATATTTTTGAAATTTACTGCCTCTCTCTATTTTGAGGGATGGAGGTATCTTTGGAATTGTATAGGGGATCATGTACTTTTATTTATAAAATTCGAATCTGCGTAAGAAACTACGTATGTGTACAAAATTTTTTTTGATCTACTCTTTTTGTTATAAAATTTTAAAAAAATATTTACCATTTAACTTCAACTTATTTATCGTCTGTCATGCTTGAGAAGTTGTTCGAAATGCCCCCCTTCACCTTCCAAATACTTTCTCACTCTCTTTCTAAATGAATTTCGTACCCGCTGTAAAATTTCAGGTGTCACTAATAAGCAGGCAAGCCGGATTCAGTCTTTCATATCATCGAAAGTTATAGGTGCGGTCGCCATCACTTTGTCCTTTATAAAACCCCACAAGAAAAAGGCAAGGGGGGTCAAATCGAGGGCCCTAGCAGGTCAGTTGACCGGACCAGCTCGCCCAATCCAACTGTTTTCAAATATTTCATTCAAATGATTACGGGCCTGTAATGCATAATGGGATGGAGCTCCGTCTTGTTGAAACAACATGCCAGGATTTATGTTTTGGTTTAATAACTGGGGTAATTGGTTTCTTAAAAAATCCGTGTACATTTCTGCGTTTAAATGTCCTTCAAATAAATGCGAACCAATATCTCTATCCCCGATTATATCACACCAGACATTAATTAACCAGGGGTGTTGATTCTCATTAAGTGGTTACGACGCCCAGTAGTGCATATTGTGTCTACTTACCTAAAGAAAACAACCAAACAAAAAAAAAAGAAATTTCTACTGATAAGGGATATCTTAAAATCCTATCTGCCCACAATTATTATGGACGTAGCTTCGTCAGAAAAAATAATATTCATTAGGAATCTGTTATTTCCTTGTAACGCGATTTTCCAAGTCTGGCCCATATTAGGGTTACCAAACATCCGAATTTGCCCGGACATGTTCGGGTTTTTACCACGTCCGGGTACGTCCGGCTGATTTTGCATAACCGTCCGGATATTAAAAATATCCAAAAAAACATGACAGATTAATAAAATCACTTCTCAAAAACTAAAAAAGGCTTTATTTACAAATTCCAGATAAACGCTGTTCGTTAGAATATTAAATATTATTTAATTATTTGTTCTGTTTTATATATGTATATTCTTATATTTTTCTATAAACTTGTCCTGGCTAGAAAATTTTTGATCTGGTAACCGTAGCCCATATAGCTCTTGGTGGAGTGTAATGAGGTATGGATGAAAATTGTACAAGTGCAATACGGCCACAACTGATTTTTGACTCATTCCAGCATCTCTAGCAAGCCGTCTGGTACCTACATGCGGGTCAATAGCTACCACTCCTTAATCGCCAACTGCGCTATTTTCGTCCGTTTAAGTTCGTTTCCGAACTCGTGGTTTGGTCTTCAGGCTGCCGCATGCCGCCGGTAGAACGACTTCTGGTTTCCAGCCTTTGAAATGCCATGTGAGATTTCGGGTTATTTGGAAACCTCTCCGCCCACACTAGTGCAGCTTCTCTGTAGTTTTTTTTTTGCACTCTCCTAAAATTAACAACATATCGAGTTGAACGTTAAATTTCGCTTCCATATTTTATTGAGCAATAAACGAGAAATAATCAGTAAAACGTCACAACGTCTCAACTGATTGACTCAAACAACGCACTTCCATGGAAACGAATAATAATCCTGAAATAAGTGAACTTGGTTTACTGGTAAAATTTATTTTTCTAAATTCAATTAAAATTTAGTCAACCCTAATTCCGTAACCGAAAGAGCAAATCGAAAAAAAGTCACACCCAACATAGTTTTTTACGTATATTAGAATTTTATAAAAAAAAGTACATCATTCCATTTAAAATTCCAAAGTTATCTCCCACCCCTCAAAAGAGAGAGTGTAAATGTCAAAAATATGTTTAATTATGTCCCCCATCTCCCTCCCAAAATTTCATGAAAATATTTTAAACGGTTTTTGACATATCGCCCTGTAACTCTTTAAAAATCTCACCCTATATACTTTGAGTTGTAATCACTTTATGGTCCAATACATGAACATTGCTTTGGACACTACTTACTCTAGCTATTTTCTAAAAATTTTGTAGATATTTTTGATAATAGATTTCGATATGCAACAGAGCTTTCCTTTCCACTGCTGTATTTTATTTAATAATGAATTATAATTGATTCTTACAGCAATAACAAAGCAGCAGGCGCAGAAGTCAAGGATATTGAATTGAAACTGATAATATTTGTGAAATATGTTACTTTTTTTTATTTTGCGCTGGCCTTACAAAAAATGTTACTAAAATGTACATTTTATTTAATTATATATATATATATATATATATATATATATATATATATATATATATATATATATACATATATATATATATATATATATATATATATATATATATATATATATATATATATATATATATATACATATATATATATATATATATATATATATATATATATATATATATATACAGGGTGGTGCAACCAAGATGGGGTGGACGATTGTGAGTAAACGGTGAGGAATTTCGAAATTTTTTTTTTGGATATTATAGATAGTCAAACCCGCTATGTTTTAAAATTATAGCCATAATACAGGGTGGTCCGAAAAACTCGTGGCGAACCAAACTTGTGTTTTTTTAAATGGGACACCCTGTATATAATTGTTCCAATTGATTCTCCTGTTCGTTACGATCATTTTGATATGGGTTTATTGGGTCTAAAACTTATAGTAAGGGAATGGGACGCGGTTAAAGTTGAAAAAATGCTCCCAGTTCGGCCATTTTTTAAAAAAATTTGAAACAGGTATGGAAAAACCAAATATTCCATAAAACGTTACATATCCTTGAATACATTAATCGCTTGCAATTTGTTTAAAATTATTCACTGTTATACAGGCTGGTCAAATTTTGCAAATACGCCCTGGACTCATTTTTTTTAAATGGAACACCCTGTATATTTTATTTTCATCTTAAAGATAACATTGCTAGCTTTCAAAAAATACCATACATGATGCCTTTCTGACCAACAGTTTTTTAGTAAACTAGCCGTGAATCCAAGGTTTCTTCATTCTAATACGATTATACTGAATTTACGTTGTTTATTATTAAATATCTAATATTAGGAGGCCATGACACTATCATAAATGAAACAGGATTGACGAACTTGTCAAAGCTACTGCCGCACAATCCATTATTTACAAGTTAAGTGTAGGTGGCCCAATAATTATGAGGTAAGAAGACTGAGACCCGAAACTTTTACATGTTTATTAGAGATATTTCAAAAAACAGAAAATATTGTTTTTAGGAAATGTAAAGTAATTAGTAAACCAGTTATAAACAAAGATAATCAGTTATCGGTATTATTAATAGTTTAAAAAATTAATTAAGCAAAAACAGAACATCTTTTAAAATTACTTCGGTATGTACTTACTTGTAAACCTAATTTAATATAAACAATTAACAAAGCTCATATAAGGTGTTCAACTAAACCACCATTTTGCTGAAGGCACATTTCGAGTCTATCCATAAATGAAAGTTTCACTTTTCTTAAAGTCTGTTCTGAAACGTTGCGAAAACTGTTTCTTATTCTCGTCTTCATATCTTTCACTGTGGTTGGAACCTCTTTATAGACTTCTTCTTTAACATGCCCCCATAGAAAAAATCTAGTGGTGTTAAGTCGGGTGGTCTGGCTGACCACTTACCTGGTCCACCTCGCCCAATCCAACGATCTGTCTTCCAATTTATCGACAAAATATCTTACATTTCTATGGCAATGCGGGGGCGCTCCATCATGTTGAAACCATAAGGATCCCCTTACCATTAAACGTAAATCTTCAAGCAATACTGGCAACTCGTTTCTCAAAAAAATTGTTTATAACTGGTTTATTAATTACTTTACTTTTCCTAAAAACAATATTTTCTGTCTTTTGAAATATCTCTAATAAACATGTAAAATTTTCGGGTCTCAGTCTTCTTACCTCATAGTTATTGGGCCACCTACACTTAACTTGTAAATAATGGATTATACGGCAGTAGCTTTGACAAGTTCGTCAATCCTGTTTCGTTTATGATAGTGCCATGGCCTCCTAATATTAGATATTTAATAATAAACAACGTACATTCAGTATAATCGTATTAGAATGAAGAAACCTTGGTTTCACGGCTAGTTTACTAAAAAACTGTTGGTCAGAAAGGCATCATGTATGGTATTTTTTGAAAGCCAGCAATGTTATCTTTAAGATGAAAATAAAATATACAGGGTGTTCCATTTAAAAAAAATGAGTCCAGGGCGTATTTGCAAAACTTGACCACCCTGTATAACAGTAAATAATTTTAAACAAATTGCAAGCGATTAATGTATTCAAGGATATGCAACGTTTTATAGAATATTTGGTTTTTCCATACCTGTTTCAAATTTTTTTAAAAAATGGCCGAACTGTGAGCATTTTTTCAACTTTAACCGCGTCCCATTCCCTTACTATAAGTTTTAGACCCAATAAACCCTATATCAAAATGATCGTAACGAACAGGAGAATCAATTGGAACAATTATATACAGGGTGACCCATTTAAAAAAACACAAGTTTGGTTCGCCACGAGTTTTTCGGACCACCCTGTATTATGGCTATAATTTTAAAACATAGCGGGTTTGACTATCTATAATATCCAAAAAAAAAATTTCGAAATTCCTCACCGTTTACTCACAATCGTCCACCCCATCTTGGTTGCACCACCCTGTATATATATATATATATATATATATATATATATATATATATATATATATATATATATATATATATATATATATATATATATATATATTCGTCCTTATAATTTTAGGATTTTATGTCTAGGGTTTTATACATAGAAATTGCTTAAATTTAAATTTTTTCTGTTTTAGGAAGTTATAGTAAAAAGGAAAAAGAAAAGTGGAAGCATGCAATCGAAATGGAAAATAATCCATATTCCAAAGAAAATATTGAAAAACGTATTCAAAGGTCAAATAGTACAGCGAGTCAACCGTAAGTATATAGGGTGTTCTACTTTAACCTTAAAGCCACAAGCAAATGACGTAAATGACATTTATTTATCAGAAAATCAACTCACTAGAGCGGTTGTGGTGGTGACAGTGTTAACATGTAATTTTCAGGAACCATGGTCCTTATCTTAGCTCTTCTTCATTATACCGGTATAAACTGGACACTAAACCGTAAGCAAGTTTGGAAACGGAACACGCCCTAAAATTTCCTGGATCCGAATCTAAAATCACCAGTTTTCTAATATTACATATATTTTTTTTCATCAAAGTGAACATTTATTGTTCATATTAACTAAATAAATAAGGTACACAACAACAGCTATTTTGTTCTAATAGTCATTGTTAAAAATACGTATATTCCGAGATATTATGTTTATCTTTAAACAATGCAATACAATGTATTTTGATAGATATTTTTTTTACACAAACGCGACAAAACCTCTTTATCTTAATGTCCATCAGCATAATAAAATCGACACACTGCAAAGTATATGTACGATAAATTTCTTTAAAAAGGACAAAATATTTAAATATATTTGTCTCTCATTAATAAAACTACAATCTATTCAAATGTACCTGAGACAGGAAAACGGCGACAAAACCTCTTTATCTTAATATTCTCAGAAACATAATACAACCAACCAGTGCCGTAGCTAGGTGTAGGCAGAGTAAGCCCTTGCCTAGGGGCGCCGGTGACAAGGGGCGCCAAATAATAAAACTATAGAGTCTATGTCAATTAGGCATAGGCGTAGTTAAAGAGGGCTTGGGGGTGCTTACGACCCCCAAAACGCTAATTAGCACCCCCAAAATTTACAACCCTCCACACTATTAGGCGTGGTTAGGGGGGCCAAAACTTTAATTAGCACCCTAAACAAAATTTTTGGTCATATACTGAATAGGGTCTAGGGCTTAAGCACCCCTGAACTTGACTGCCTAACTGCGCGTATGCAATTAGGCCTTGTTATAGGGGCGCAAAAATCCTTACTTGCCTTCAGTCAAATTTAGCCTAGCTACGGCACTGCAACCAAGACATTGTAGTATCTGTAAATGTATGATAAATAAAGCCCGGACCTTTGTGGCTCATTTCAGTTCCGGACTTAAGAAATAAGTGCACAGTGTACAGAAGATAATATATGGTTATGGTTTTATGTAATTGACAAGGCATAATTTTTAGGAAATATTCTATATTGTTGAATAATAAAAAAATGAGGCCAAGTGCGTATCGAGCTGCTGTGATAAGGGTTCTGTAACATACGGTGCTGGCACCATGTGTGCAATATGGACGTCATTATACATATCCTTTATTCTTTGCAAATCTTTTGCTATTATATTCCAAGATACAAAGGTGGAAGAACAACAACTTTGACTTTTTTGAAAACACCTCCAAAAAAATTTCATATTTTGTGACGCATTTACCGAATTATTTATGAAAATGTATTTTTAAATTCATCATTTTGGTAGCTGTCACGTAATACCTCATACAATAGCAGCGAAAATATGACGTAAGCCCCTTTTTACTTCTGCAAAAAATAAGAATTACATTATTATGTGTTCTGCATTACAGATTATACATACGCTTCGTCACGCTTTTATGATAAACAGAAAATATAAGTATGCTTATGGATGGTCTTCACTAGCCAGAATCTTTCGAATAAAGGCGAAAGCATTTTTTGCTGGCGGTCTTTTGATCTCAGCGTTCGTCGGAATATATCAATTAAATATGAGCTCGGCATAGCAGCAACTCAAACGACACTTTGATAAACCGGTCTTACCGGTCGCCGCGAACACATTTCGTATTGGCGACCCTTTTTGTATACTACTGTATATATAACAATTATTACCTAATATAATATAATAAATAAACTTGGCCCCTTTTGGTCTGTTACCAGAGGCGTCGATGCCGGAAATAAGTACGTACGTATACGGCATTTGACATTTTGCTATGCTAAAAGTACCTATGCATTAAAATTATTAAACCCTGGCCCACGCTTATGGTATTTCAAGCCAGACAAGCCAGCCGCAAAAACGCCCTTGCGCGAGGTCGCGCAAAAATCCCAACCTTAGTAATCACTACTAGGTCTTACAAAAATGCAATATTGCAAAAGTTACTGATTGACTTAATAAGAAAATAATTCTGTTCTGAAAGAGGGCCCGGTCAAATTGTCGGTCAATTGACCGGTAATGGACTGCTGGCCTTACCGGCCGAGCGCCTTTTCGCGTGCTAAAATCCCGTTTATGAAGTATCGAATTAACCCGAATTAAACCACACAAATGAACAACGAAGGTGAATTCTGTGTAGAATTGATACAAAAGAGTATTTTCCGGTAACAGGTACGTTACGTTCCTGTTCCAAATTCATACCTGTTCTAAATACCTGTTATTTTTTACCTAGTACAGTAAAAAGTATAATTCAAAATACATTTCAAGAAAACATGAATTTAATTACATCAGAAAATTAGCATGCAACTAAAATAATTATTAAGTGACAACATAAATTATTTATTGCTCTTAAATAATCAAATTAATTTATTTCATGCTGGTTTCCGGCTATATACAGGGTGAATCGGGAGGAACGCAGGTACCTAAATATCAGTCAACAAAACACGTAAGTTGTAATCCGATTTTCATTTGTTTCCAAATTACAGCGTTTTGAAAAAACACCTTACATATTTTTTTAATAAAAAATGGATAAGGTGTTTTTTAAATGGAACATAGCTTTTTTTATACGATTTTCGGAACGAGTGATTTTTTTTATGTCCGTTCTGATTAAAATATTTAATATTGTGACAGCTATTTTTATTAAATTTTAATGTTTTATCCAGTATAATTTAACTTCAACCTGTTTGAAACATACACTAGGTAATAAAGGTAAAATCACCTTGAAATCCTTCAAAGTCAAAAAATTTGGTAATATTATAGTAAATTTGTCAAATTTTTTGACTTTGAAGGATTTCAAAGTGATTTTACCTTTATTACCTAGTGTATGTTTCAAACAGGTTGAAGTTAAATTATACTGGATAAAACATTAAAATTTAATAAAAATAGCTGTCACAATATTAAATATTTTAATCAGAACGGACATAAAAAAAAAATCACTCGTTCCGAAAATCGTATAAAAAAAGCTATGTTCCATTTAAAAAACACCTTATCCATAGCGTAACTCTTTTGTTTCTGGTTCAAATAAATTTTTGGTTTCATTTTTGAATTCTGCAGGAAAAAGTACATCGATTGGCTATTTTAGATTTTTCTTTAAATACAAGGAAGCTCAAAAATGAGCCCATGTTCAGTCCTCGTTGGAAGACCCTGTACATGATTGTCATCTATACACCGACAAAAAAAAAAACAAAAAATAAAAATGAAGCATGTTTATTATATTTTTAAAACTTTGTAATTGGAAAAAAATCGGACATTAGAGTTTTTTCGACTTATATTTGTGTGTAGAGTACACTGCTAGAATTTGGTGCGTTCCTCCTGACTCACCCTGTATAATATAAATAATAAAATAATTTAATCTGTACTTGATATATCTTGTGTGCGGGAACGCGCTTTCGGGGAAAATATCGGAATTAAAAAATAGTAGCTGAACGGCGTGACAGAGAAATACGTATTTTACCTAATACTTCGTATCAAATATCAAAATACAGAAAATGCTCCATACACCGAGACAGATCCCGGGATCGGCGGCGCTCGCTGCTCAACAAAGCGTAAATAATACTTATCAAGGTATTTATCTGCTGAACGGCCGACGCGTGACTCCGATCCGATGAGTAAGAAATACGAGTACAGCGGAACCTAGTATTTTTGGTAAAATCGATACCTGTTACCTGTACCTACCTGTTATGCGCTAATACCTGTTACAAAGTACTTGTTCCTAGTATTTTGTATCATCTCTAATTCTGTGGCTCAAACAATAATAATAATTGTATCTTCGATGCTTGCAACGGTCGGCCGCGGCCGACCGTTGCAACCGTTGTCGGCCGGCCGGCGGCGGTGTTATGGAAAGAAACCCCAATTAGCGGATAAGCGCAAAACCTCTGTATTGTTTTTGAAATAAATGTAAAATCCTTACAAATATTTAGAATATTTTATGGAAAAATCGGTATGGATATGTTTAAAATAAGCAAATATTGTTTATTACAGTTTATTATTATTTTTAAGTATTGTCGGGGGAGACTCGAGCCCCAGAGCCCCTATGTACCGGCCGCCCCTGATGGTGTCTAATATCAAGACAACCATGTAAATACCTTGCGAACCAATTTAAAATGGTTTGTAAGGTTTTTGTAGTAAAAGCGAAACCAATATTAAAACACGAAAAAACATTATATCGCTAGTAATAGTTTGTGTTTCAAGAATAGTTCTCTAAATAAACATCTTTAACAAGTAATAGAAAATTTATCAATAATTATTTGTAAAATATTATGATGAAATATATCTAAAATCCAGACAACTATGTAAATACGTTACAAACGAATTAAAATTGCTTTGTAAGGTGTTTGTAGCAACAGCAAAATCCATAGTAAAACACGAAAAACCATATGTTTAGTTAGTAATACCGTGTTACAAGGATAGTTCCTTAAATAAACATCTTTACAAGTAATAAAAAATATATAAATACATATTATTTGTTAAATAATATGACGAAATGTGTCTAATATCAAGACAACCATGTAAATACCTTACAAACGAATTAAAATTGGTTTGTAAGGTGTTTGTAGCAACAGCAAAATCAATATTAAAACACGAAAAACCATATTTTTAGTTAGTAATGGCGTGTTACAATGATAGTTCCTTAAATAAACATCTTTACAAATAATAAAAAATGTATAAATACATATTTGAGAAATAATGTGATGAAATATGTCTAATATCAAGACAACCATGTAAATATCTTACAAACCAATTGAAATTGGTTTGTAAGGTGTTTGTAGTAAAAGCAAACCCAATATTAAAAACGAAAAAACATATATCTAGTAATAGTTTGTGTTTCAAGGATAGTTCTCTAAATAAACATCTATAACAAGTAAAACTGTAAATTTTAATACGTATTTGTAACATAATATGAAGAAATGACTACCTACATAGATATCTAATTGAAAAAATGTCTCTTTTTAACTATTGTGTAAGTGTTTCAAGAAAATACAGTACGAGATTTGTGACAATTTTTTGAGTAACAATGTTAATCCCTTTGATTAAAGATTTACAATATATTTTATTTGTATTGGGTAAGTCATGGTCGTACGTTTTTAATCTTTCTAAAGAATAACAATATTGCTAAAACGCAAGTTAAGATCTATCCTGATTGACTTTACATTAGTAAGTATAAGGTGTAATAAGTCATGCCACATTAGATTTGACAGACGCATATTTAAATAAAAACGTTAAAATAGACCGCGCAGCAACAAAGTACGAAGAGAACTAAACATATTTTCTTATAATAATATGTATTAGGTATATTTCTGCATGTAAATGCTCTAAAAGGGAGCAACTGCAGTATGAGATTGACATCATTAAAATAAATAATGATTTAATTACTAAAAATAAATGTAGATAGAACATTTTTCCATTATCCGCCGCTAATGTTAACTTAATGCATTGTGTCACCTATAATCATGATTAAGATAAATGAATTAAGCGCTTCTGATATGTTTTTTAAGTTATTACAATAATTCTAACAATATACAATCGATAAGATAAAGCCTTAATCAGTAATTAGCATGTTTGTAATGTAGGTACCTTGATATTTGAAGAATACTTTGAATAGATAGGCAAAAAATCGCAAATAGTGATTTTTAAGCCTACTTCAGTTTTAACATTAGTCTGCCGATTAACAGTAAGCATGTCGAAAACACTGGTGGAAGTTTTTTCTACGGATACAAAAAATAGAACTGCACCTCATATGTAAGTTTACCTATATACCAATAACTTATACATGTATGTTTGTTTGTGTGTCTGAAGCTATTGGCGAAACTACCTTGTCGATTTTGATCATTTTTGCATCATTAGACAGCATAGGCTAAGGCTTCGGCAACGGCTTCGGCTTGGGAAGGTGAAATCATCTCTTTTAAGCTAACCTGGGCGGGCTCTCTGCCCTTAATGGACATTTCAGATTACAAATATGTTTGAGTAAAACTGCACAACGGCAGTCTTCATAAATAGTATAACAAAAGAACATCTACATTACTGAAGAACGTTTTTTTTTCTACGGAAACAAAGAATAGAACCACATCCCATATGTAACTTTATCTATACTAATATAATTTGAATGGGTGTGTATGTGTGTCCGAAGTCCGAAGCAGATTTATAAATTACCCTACCGATTTTGACAATCCTCACAGTATCTATTATTATGTTTTATAACTATGTCTGCTAAAATTTTAATATCATATCGTTCATAGTGTCATTTATTATTACTGCTATCTTGTACACTTATAATTTAAATTTGTAAAGCGATATATCGTCCAAATAAATAGAATAAAACAAACATTACAAGCTAAATTGATAATTTTTACATGGTTCTAATAAAACTCTTTTCCCACTTCAGAATTTCTAGAAAGTTTCGGAAGGTCCTCTTTTCTTTCTGTATTTCCTTTTATTATATTGTCCATAGTGTCATTTATTTATTATTACTGCCATGTACACATAATTTAAATTTGTAAAAATGGTTAAAATAAATAAAATAAAACGGACATTCCAAGCTAAACTGATAATTTCTACAGAGTCTTAAAACTCTATTTTTACTTTAGAATTTCTGGAAAGTTTTGGAAGTCATCGTTTCGTTTTGTCTTTTCTTTTATTATGTATATTGCTCATAGTGTCATTGTCTGTTTCCACTTTAGAATTTCTGGAAAGTTTTCTGTCTGTTCTTTTATTTTATTGTTCATTTATCATATCATATCATATATCATTCATTTATTATTACTGCCATGTTTTACACTTATAATTTAAATTTGTAAATCTGTATACCGTTAAAATAAATTGAATAAAACAGATATTCCAAGTTGAATTGATAATTTCTACAGACTTCTAAAGCTTTGTTGTCACTGAAGAATTTCTAGATACTTTTGGAAGGTCCTCTTTTCTTTCTGCATTTTCTCTCTGTATTCTGCGTACACGACCCCTAATGGTAAACCTTCTTCTTGTATTCTAGTTCTTGCTGAAATTTAATTATTGGCAGTCCTTCTGTTATATTATGTCTGGATACCGTACCGGAGTAAACATTACCAAAGTAACCATCACCATGGCCGCCATTTCCGAGTAGAGATCGTTAAGTAATATTTGGAGAGGTTGATGTATGAGCAGAGCAGTAGCCCCTGCTGAGTAGATAATGAATAGTTGGGATGATTTTAAACTCGTGTTGACTGGGCCGAGGTAGAGACAAGAGGGTTGCAATAAAAGGTGCATATAGGTATATGTAGCCTTTTTGTCTCTGGGACTTCAAGCCTAAGTATTATCGCACCGTGGGTGTCTGAAAAGAATGAAGATGAAACTTAT
Organism: Philopedon plagiatum; assembly: GCA_963971165.1. NCBI lineage: Eukaryota > Metazoa > Arthropoda > Insecta > Coleoptera > Curculionidae > Philopedon > Philopedon plagiatum. The sequence continues at coordinate 122,852,067 of OZ020189.1, read as the reverse complement.
TGATAAGGGATTTAAAGGATTGGAGGTAGGAAGGGGACGGGGAAATCTCTGCAGGCAATTTGTTTCATAATCTGGCGACTCTTGGCATGAATGAGCGGGAAGAGGAAAAAAGCAACTAGTAAATCTGTTGCGCGTAGAGGTTGAGGTGCGGCCGGCTAGAACCTGATGGTTTTCGTGTACAACTTTTGTTGTAAGTACTAGATAATGTACATTTATAAAAAAATATGAATAATTAGTTGGTCTAAAAGTCTAAATGATATAGTGAAGGACATTAGGACAAGGGCGTTTTCTGGTCAGAATTAGTTCATTGATTCGTCGAATATGGATGAAATCAAGAATGCTAAGTGTCAAAGGTGATGCGGCTCACCAGATGTGAAAATAGTATTCTAGATTAGGTCTTATTTGGGAAATAAGGTATCATGTTGAAAAAGAAGAACTATTTTCTTGCTCGGAAGGGACAAAAATAAAGGTGCCCGGTAAATCTGTCGCGGGTGGAGGTTTGGGTGCGGCCGGCTGGCACCTAATGATTTTCATATAAAATATTTCATGTAAATAAAAGGCGCGGCCCGTGAGTTTTTTACAGGTGGAGCAAATTTTGTGGGCAACTAGTGATATAACCGTAACAAGCAAAATACACTTTTTTAATTAAGAAAGGTTTTTTAATAATGTGCCTATTTCTGCCAAGAAATTATTTACCTACAAATAAACACCGCAAAAAAATAAACTAAAATTCCATTTTTGCTGTGACATTTTTTAAATTACATGCAAACAGTTTCTTGCACTGTTAAAGCCATTGCTAACATAAGTACTCAAGTACTAGTACTAGACTACTACAGAAAGGACACAACACAAATATTAAATAATATCCAAAAACATATTACACAACAAAATTGAGAAAGCCGAAACACCTCTTAAACTAATATTAATAAGTGCCAGCGCGACGGACGTAATGAAATATAAACAAAAGTATATGCAAATACAATGCGCATATTAGGTAATTAGTTTTTCTATGTCTAACCCAAATGTTTTGCAATAGTATATTTCACTTAGCGGTTCGAGTGAATTTTCATAGTGGTCTGGGACAACCCGAGAACCGGCGGCTTCGAATGGTCACGCGCGCGCCGAAAGCGATATTATTGATGGGTCGTCGACCATTTCGTCATAACAATATATTTGTTTTTTAACTTCCTAAAGCGCGCTGTTTATTTTTCTTTTTGAGTTTCAATGCATTCATTTACTTTTCGATTTCCATACACAGAAAAATAAAGAGTTTGTTATTTCCATATAAACTTATGAGGTTTGCTTAAAATATGGCCGAGCTCGAAGCAAGCTTGGCTCGATTCTTCATTGGGGAGTTTTCGCATGGAACTTGCACTTTTTTGAAAGAAAAAATAATTCTTCTCTGGTTTTAAAAAATAAATTCTTAGGTGGATCCTGGAAAATACATTATTAGGTGGGCCACTGGCTGAATGACCTTATGAACAAGCCGCGCCTTGTAAATACTAGATAACGTAAATTTATAAAAACAATTATGAATAATTGGTTTGTTTAAATGCTGTAGTGGAGGAAATCAGACAGCAAATTTATCTAGTAGTGTTTTCATCGGACGCTATTGAGTTTTTCGTTAATATTAAGGCAGAGCTTAAATGTTCTAAATATTTATAGCCCCTCGTTAGATTAATTTTGATTATCTTCTCATATCTGTTTGATGGCATTAGCAAAGTAAACTTATTGAAGTTGGTAATTTTGTTTTTTAGTACAGCCGTAATTGTATTTGGGTGCAGTACAATTATTAATCCAGTGTTATAGATATAAATTGTTTCTTTATATTTGGGCATTGTAATATAGGGCGGTAAACAGATAAAGTATATAACGGTAATTTACAGTTTTAAACATCAAGGCTGCGATAAAATCCACATGCGATTCAACGTAAGTTTTTTTTTTATCAATTTTAACAACCAATTAACAAAAATATTCAAGTACCTTTTGAACATAGTATTTGTCAAAAATTATAAACAAAACATAAAATGATAAAAAAATTCAAATTTATGAACTCCAACTATATTTGAAATCAAGGATGTTTACTGTTATGATTAGTTATTGCAACAATTTATATTTTAAGATTCATTAGCCAGACACACGCAATAAAGAACTACATACATTGTGTTGTTATCAAGATCAGTGGCATTTAACAAACTGACATACAAACCGACGGAAATGTGAATGATATCTAGGGACTCAGAAACGTTAATACATATCTGCAATAATCTCAAGAGGTGATTTCCTACCATTACAATGCTTGCTGCTTGTAAAGGAAATAAAAAGTAATCCATCATTCGAATACTTTAATAGTTATTTATGCTAGTATAGTCGGGCCGGCCTAAAATTTCCGCTTTCTACTTACAAAAATCAACAGTAGAGCCCAATTACTTTAAAAAATCTAATAATAAATTTTTGTAATACCATTTTACAGTATTTATTAGAACAAACAGCACATTTATTCGATAGTTACTGGATAATTCTAACAGGTGTTGATTTATTACAACTATTGTCTTAAGGTCCTACTGTAGTATGAGTACATGTGTTTGGTTTGTTTATTTATAAAAAATTATTTTGTCAAAATAGTTTCGTAAGTTACCTTACAACCTTTTACCGGTCGTGATACTGTATTTACCGGAATGAAATTAATGACGTGAACATGGATCTACCTTACAGTATGAAATAAAATATGTTAGAGAGCTAAATAAAAGATTAAAATTTATCCAGTCATTATGGGAATAATTAAAACCAAACGTATGATATTTCACAGAAATATTTTAATATTTGACTTATAATCAAAGATAAGTACCTCTATGCTACAAGCAATACCTGTTATCTTATTTTTTATTTTTGTGTATTTCATAGAAATGTACTGATAATTATAAGGCAGAATAATTATTACCTCAATACTTATCTGTAAAAACAACTAATTTCTAAATTTAATACGTTTAGTTATATATATATATATATATATATATATATATATATATATATATAACTAAACGTATTAAATTTAGAAATTAGTTGTTTTTACAGATAAGTATTGAGGTAATAATTATTCTGCCTTATAATTATCAGTACATTTCTATGAAATACACAAAAATAATAATATATATATATATATATATATATATATATATATATATATATATATATATATATATATATATATATATATATATATACACAGTGAAACCTGGTTAAATGGGCCCTGGATATATGAGAAACCTCTGTTACTGATAATTACAATGAAGTCCCGACACTTTTGCATTGAAATACCTCTGTTACTGGGAATTTTCAAACCTTTTTAATTGAGATTTGATTTCTAAGATTTTTTCGATGTTTACCTCTATAATTGGAACTCTGTAGCTCAATAACCTGTGTAAGTAAGACAATTTATCAGGTTTGGACAGGGACATTCGAATTTCTTCCGCACGTGCTTTGTTTTTCAATACTATCTAAGGTTTCGTACGATAAACAAGTGAATAAAAGTGCACAAAATGTCGAAACGAAAGTATAATTCATTAACAGCCGCTGATAAATTACAGCTATTGTTGGATTGTGACAGTGGAAAGTCGCGTGACGAACTGTGTACGAAAATCCTGGCATATTTGATCAAATTTATAGTATCGAGAAACACCTTAAAGCTACTAGCACTCAAATACAAACCAATATAACTGATTTTTTTAAGCCATAAGTTTTGTATTGTTTTGAAAAATCAAAATACTACATAATACATATATAACAACATAAAATATGCATTTTTCATTAACATTTTCACCTCTATAAATGAAAAACGGTACATTTCGACCTCTCTTAGCGGGACCCTCTATAAATAAGACAACCGTCATTTTAAACCTGCCTATTTGGGAAACTGGGTAAATGAAAAACCTCTATAAGTGATAAAGAATCCTAGGTCCCTTGAGATCTCAGTTATAGAGGTTTCACTGTATATATATATATATATATATTCACTGTATATATATATATATATATATATATATATATATATATATATATATATATATATATATATATATATATATATATATATATATATATATATATATAATTATTGCGCTCGGTCAAGCGCGTACGATATTTTGTTAATATTAAAGGCCTTAAAACTTTTTCTTTCGAAAATTAAGTAACAGAAAGCAAAAATTTACACGGCATAATTAAACTCGTCAATATGCATCCATATCTGCAACACACTGATCAGCTGACGAACGACGCACGTGTTCGGCGGACCAATCAGGGAGGCCGGAGGCACGGTGGCGGACCAGTCAGGTAGTGAGATACAGTAGCGGAATGGAAAGGTCAAAAACGACAACCCTTCGGCTTGGCATAATATTATGTATGTAAACAGAATGTTTTTTTGACAAAATTTCCTGTTGTAATAACAGAATATTGATTATAATTTTATAATACCGATATAACAGCGACAGTGACCATAAAGTCACCGGTATTTTTAGCAGCGACTTAGCAAAGAATTAAAAACGCTAAATATTTTTCTTGAAAGTGATTTCCAAATTATAAGGTGGTAAAACTATGTACTGGATAGGTACACTCGGCGATGCATTATTTGTTTACTGTAAGAAACGACTTAAGATGGCCAAACAATATACATATTTGAATATGACTATTTTACTACTACGTAATATATCTCTAAAATTAAGTTTATATTACATCCATCTTACTTAACATTGCAGCTTAGTAATTATATTATATTTACGAATTAATTAACTTACTTTATTTTTAACAACCCTCACAACCCCGAAAAGAAAGAGCTAATAATCTTTGCCATGATACTGATGATCCGGGTTCTTTAACACATCGATTCAAGAGTCCATTTGATATTTTAGTTTATTGAATCGATTTCGTCGATTCGGTTTGTAAAACATTTTAAATTGACTACGTCCATTCGGTTTCCAAACCGGTTTGCATGTATTTTCAAGTCGACTAACTCGGTTTAACGAATTTCTGACTGGGCCCATCTCTAGGTTGGATAAGAAAACATTCAGGCTACAAAAAACTACCAGGAAATAAAGGTGCTTTTTCTTTTGGCAGGATGTCGCTACCTGCGAACCGGTTTCGAACTCTTTAGCTTTCGTCGGTACCTACAGGATAGGCAATCATATATACCTTTTGAAAATCCTTAAAGCTACATATTGAATGTTTAAGCAGAATAAAATAGGCAGCGCCATTTCCGAAAGGTTTCTGAGATTAAAAAAAAAACAGTTAATTATTAGAAATTTCAATACCCATTATATTCTTAACGCAAACCTTGTGGGAAAGTATTTTATTAAGCATTTTGTTTGTTGCAGTTTTGGGTCGGATTACTATGCAAAGTTAGCCAAAAAACCATCTGGAGGAGGAAAACTTGCATCTAACGAGGTAAGTTTTCACAACCACATAAAACACCTGGAAGGAATAGCTACATATTCTAGCTGGCCCAGAAGTTTATATTCTCCAAAAAATTCCAGTAGAAACTTCGTACAAAATCCCTTACTCTATTTTCCCGAAAACAACAATTCGTTATAGTTGTTTATATGACATTACCAAAATTAGATTATAAATGGACAAAAAATATTACTCTAGTTAACAGTCGACGTGTAAACCCCTCCAGAATGCGTTTAGACTGTGAATTACCACGACTGTACCTACTTACAAAAATCTAAAGAATAGAAGAAGTTTATCTTTAAAATGGCTATATTTTATATTATATTGTCAAGGTAATTTATGAACATGTCAGTGTTAACAACGCTTCATACACGTACATCTATTATCCTAACCAGTTTATCTTCCTAATATAGTTATTATCTACTTATTTTTTATGAATAATAAGTACATAAAAATACATAATTTTAGCCACTAAAAAAATGATAAAAATTATTTTGCTACTTTCACTGGGATCGGGTTCCACAAAAAAAATTCATGACAAAAATAATTTTACCCTAAAATGTTTATTATAACATTCGGTTTTTTGGCTGGATGACCCCCAAGTTCTGCCTGGCTAAACTTTTGCAGCATTTCCGACAGAAATTCTTAAGTGAGCGTATCTAAGATTCAATTCAATTTGTTATTTTATAAATTCCTTTAAACATAACAAAAAAAAAACAAAATTTTAGCAAATTTTCAAAATAAATTTAAGAACGAAATATACTTGTATTATAGCGATATCAACGTCGGATACTAGAAGGATTTTACTAATGATTGTCGTCATTTTTAAATTGTCAACATCTCTAGACCTATAGGCAAGCCAAATAACCAATATAGCAGTGGCGCCTGGTGAAATTTCAAAGTTGTATATCGCTGTTCTCACATACAGGACCCGTACCAAATTTAGGGGTTGGGTTTGCTGTTTTAGTAAAAAAACATTTTGTAATTTGCGAAAAAAAGTTGAATTTTTGGCGAGGATGTGGTGGGATAAAAATGCACGCATTTAGGTATTTTATTTATTATTTTTTCTAGACAAATTTTACATCATTTTGTCGACAATTTTTAAATTTTAAGAGAAAAAATGTGTTAGTAGAAAGTTATAGGCATTTGATTTTTTTTAAATTATATTTTAGGTTTAAAAAAATTCAAATGACTATAACTTTCTACTAACACATTTTGTCCCCTTAAAATTTAAAAATTCTCGACAAAATAATGTACAATAATAAATAAAATACCTAAACGCGTTCATTTTTGCCCAGGGGTGGCTCACCAAAAATTCAACTTTTTTTCGCAAATTGTATGTTTTTTCCGAGGTTTTTTCCTTTACCAAAACATTCCCAGTGGGTTTACTATTAAAACCCCTAAATTTGGTACGGGTCCTGTAAGTAGGAACAGAGATATACAACTTTGAAATTTTACCACTGAAATTTTACCACTGCAATATAGATACGGTTGGACGAGGAAAGCCAAGGGCCAACGGGTAGACGCCATGCCATTGGTGGAGAAAATACGGAACCTTTTTTTGTGTAAAAAACCGACACCGAGACAAAAAGGCCCCTCTCAGCGTTAACTTATCCTACGGCAAACACCATTGTAAATAAAGTTGGGCAAAGCAAGGCAAGGCGAGTATTACCATCTACACGTTGGTTGGTCGATGTCGTAGTCACTCGCCCAGCAGCGTGAACGCCCTCCCAGTGTTTCAAACCGACGACGTGTAGGCAGATTCTTGCTTATAATGGTCGAATAAATACAAATCCTTTTGATTTTGTGCATCCAAAACCGACACCGAGGCAAACGTCACGGTCGGCAAGCGACGAGTAGTCAGCACGAGTTAGGCCATTTTCACATTTACAGACACCAGCACCGGCACGATCACAGCGCACGGCACCGAGACCGGCACGACAGGTTGTTTTCACATTTCCCGACCAGGACTAAACCGACGTCAGACTAATGACTCGTGAGTGCCGGGAAAGATTAGTCTATGTCAGATTAAGCCAAATGAAACTGTAACATTATTCCATATTTAGGGTTCTTATAAATTATCTAGATTAAACTATACATTTGACAAATATGTCTTCTTGCGGTCACAGTAATATTCTAATGAAAGGAAGCTAAAGTTAGTGAATATTAGTACAAGACTCTATGCTACTCAAACCTAAATCTTGCAGTCGATCTAGAAGACTCAAGTTGTCGCCATTTGAAGCTCGAAGTTCTGGAAGTGCTCGCCATGTTCAGAAGTCTTATGTCGCGCCGTCTCCCTCTTGACACCGACGGGCCAACGAAGTCTGAACTTAAATTTAATATGTTAAATAAAATCCCAGCACTTTGTAAAACAATAAATATTATCGACATAAATGAAAAATATGATGTACAAAAAATAATATAACAATAGATAAAAAAAAGATATAAAGTAACAAAGAACAATTTAACGAATGTTAAATAATGACCTGAACAATGATCTGGACAAGCGTTTACTCATACAATAGACCTCGAATTGAAAAGATATAAAAAGAAAGATCACTGTTTTGTAACCTGTTAATCCCCAATTACTTATAAACATAACGTTAAAAATATACCCTTACATCTGTTAACCCCGTTAAGTTACGTAAGTCCCCTGACTATATAATATTTAAGTTCAAACATGACACGCGTCGCACTACCCTCGAAACCCGGATTAGATCTCACTTCGAGTGTCTCCAGAAATGCTCGGCTGGAGACTGACTCATATATTTCCCCAGTACTACCCAGACTTAGGGTCTCTTTTAGCCCTTCGCCTGTTACAGAGACGGAGTAACGCCGAATTTTATACAGACCGAAATAAAATTAAATTGTTCTTGGTTTAATGGATGGTTTATCCATTATATAAAGGTTAAAACACTATACTAATTTACGTTAAGGCGCTTTGCATACGTGATCGAAAAAAATCCTTTATTGGTCACTTTTCGAAGGTAACAAAATCACATCCAAAAAAGCCTTTACATATGGAACTCGAATTTTCTAAATCTAGCAGTTATTCATATCTAGCAGTCATTCCATCCTTTTCTATAAAGAAGAATATTCATTATCTCGAGATAATTAGTAAATTGCCAAAACGTTTCTAGATACGCCCCTGTTCGTTAATAACTTCTGTCTTTTTCTAGCTCGTACAGAAATAAAAGAATGTTCTTTTATTACTGCCTCACACGTAAATATTATGATTACAAAGATTGGTTCTCAGTTCCAATACTTGGCTTCTGCCCATTTTTGCTTAGTATCTATAACGACGAACATGTGGGTAAAATTCTTGAGAGCTTTTAACCAATCTCCCTAAAATAATCTGAAGCAAACATGTGGCCCTCGTAAATTAAAATGTAGAAAAAATAGACCCAAAATGATTTTAAAGTAAACCTTTTACCCTTAATTTTATGGCTTTTCTTAAAATATATGTTAGTCTCAAAAATTATCCCTAATATTTTAATATATGTACACGTTTTGTCAGAGATATAAATAAACTATATTTGTGTTATTTGTTATACTTAAGACGTAAGAGACGAAATAAGCAGTTTTTGGATATATCCTATTATAAAGTGAGACAACAGACGACATCAACTGGGCGACTGCTACTCGCCGACAGGTCGGTATCTGCTACGACACGGCTCCGATATGTCGGTAAATGTGAAAGATTCCCATTTATTTACATAAGATTTTATGTCCACCAACATCGTTGTCGGTATAGTGCTGATGTCGTGTCGGTAAATGTGAAAACGGCCTTACAGCATGGTTAGACAAATCAAATTTACATAAGCTGTCATTAATTTACCGCTTGTCCGTTGTCCTCATTTTGATTACCTCGGTCAACGTGTAGAGGGGCCCGACACCAAGTCGAACGTCGAAAAGCGACGAGTGCCCAGCCCAGCGCGACTCTGGGCAAGGTTGGGTTGATTTTGTGTATCAGCAACTGACACCGAAGCGAAGTGGTCAGTGCGAGTTATGGTCCAAGAGCTGGTAGACATTTTTGGGTAGGTATTTGAGGCACTGTGAAAAAGTGTTCAAAACTTCTTCTAGTTATACCTGAATTCGAAAATGCAGACCTGGCTGAAGGGTGGCGGGGCTTAAGCGACCCTTAAATTTTTAAAGGAGCCAAATTTTTTTTGCAAAAAATATTCTTGAGGCACTTTGAAATTTTGACAGGATAATATTTGTGACTAAAGCTAAATATTTACAAAAAGACAGGTCGTTTCGACAGGACATTTTACCTGCCAGGCGAGTGAGAATGTTCAGCGTGAGTGCGAGTTAATTCCGCTATGCGTAAGTTGAAGTGTCTCAAGGGGAAGCACGCTGCGGTGTGATTGGCTCCCGCAAGACCACGTGACTTACAGTACCCATGCGATCGTTAGTAAGAATTTTGGAGCATAACGTACATATATTGACGTAAATTGAAAAAAAAACGTAATGTTTTTTTTCAGAAACTGTGTTTTTTCTGAAAAAGACATAGGGCTTGTTTTTTTTCAAAATTACGTTTTATTTTTCACAAACTGGAAAATATAAAGGTTTTAGAGGAAAATAATTGAAAATTCATGTGATTACATTTTTAACGATAAAGTAGGTAAATAATATGCAATAAATAGGTACGTTACTATTTGTCAGTACATTATACATCACTACATATATTTAAAAAAAAACAAGGAAAAAATTTATGATCAGGAACACAAGAACAGCTAAAACGCATACCTAAGACTACTAATTGTAATATTACTAAAAATAGGAACAATAACTAATAATGAAAAAGTTATTGTGTGGTATTGCCTATCCTATTGAAGCCAAAAAAATTTTAATTTAGAGAAAAATAGAAAACGAATTACGTACTATATGTACTATCTAAAAACTTTTTGATTCGTTTATAAATGGGATCTAATAATATATCAACACTAATAAAAAACTCAAAGCAGATCACCTGTTTGCATAGCACACTAGTATTGCACATGTGAAAAATCATATTTCATTTCATAAATTTATGATTAAATAATTTAAATTATTGAGTTTAGAAAAATATTTTTTAAATTTTTTTTAAATCGGGACAAATCGCGACCCGTTTTACAGTGTGTCGGGAAGCGGGACTTACCCTTTGAAATCGGGACTGTCCCGATAAAGTCGAGATATCTGGCAACCCTAGGTCACCAATACATAGGCGTAGTTAGGCAGTCAAATTCAGGGGTGCTTAAGCCAAATTCAGCATGCGGCCAAAAATTTTGTTCATATGATGGAGGGTTGTAAATTTTGGCTGTACTTATTAAAGTTTTGGGGGTGCTAAGCACCCCCAAACCCCCCCTTAACTACGCATATGCGCCAATAGCGAGTCGTTTTTTTTTAAATAATGTCTTATTGAAAAAAAAACAATTGTTTTTTTTTCATGAAAAAAAAACTGCTTTTTTTCACTGTAAATCACGTGGTCTTGAGGGAGCCAATCACACCGCAGCGTGCTTCCCCTTGAGACAACGGCGATATACGCGCTCTCTCATACTTCAACTTACGCATAGCGGAATTAACTAGCACTCACGCTGAACATTCTCACTCGCCTGGCAGGTAAAATGTCCTGTCGAAACGACCTGTCTTTTTGTAAATATTTAGTTTTAGTCACAAATATTATCCTGTCAAAATTTCAAAGTGCCTCAAGAATATTTTTTGCAAAAAAAAATTGGCTCCTTTAAAAATTTAAGGGTCGCTTAAGCCCCGCCACCCTTCAGCCTGGTCTGCATTTTCGAATTCAGGTATAACTAGAAGAAGTTTTGAAGACTGTTTCACCGTGCCTCAAATACCTACCCAAAAATGTCTACCAGCTCTCCGTCTATTACGGCAAGGTTAGACAAAAGAACTTTTCATACATTGGCACAGATTCTGTGACACTAGCGTTGACTGATCCATTTTCTTCACTTGGATAACATCGACCAACGTGTAAAGGCGCCCGACACCAAGCGAAGATCTGCAAGCGATAAGGCTCGCCTCGAGTGCCCGTCTCGCTTCGAGTGCCCAGCGCGAGTCTCGGCAAGGAGACAAAACAACTCTCTCTATATGTTGGCGTTGACTTGCTACTTGACTGGCAAAAACCTCTCTGTTATTATTTGTCTTCTTCTACTCTTTATAATTTTTACCTACAGGTGCGGTCGGGAACATTCTAAGTTCTAAGGCAAACGACACTAGAATTTAATCGATCTGTACGATTAATCGCAGCGCGGTCTAAATGCTACTTTTGCCATTATAGTTATATGTGGTGCAAGCTAACAAAATTATTTTATTACTTAATATTAACTGAAATAAGTTAGCGAACAATACTAATTATTTTGTAAAATTTTATAGTATTTAAAAAAAGATTTTAATAAAAATGAAATAAAAATTTTAGTTTAGCTTTCATTATATTATTTTTTTTCTTAAAAATTTTATTATAACTCTGTAACTATTTTTTTCACAGTCGTTCTTGTAATTGTAAAATTAACATTATGCTGCACACATTAATAAAAGAGGAATTTTAAATATTTCCAGCCACTGACAAAAGATTAGGTCTAAATAGAAACGCATCTGAAACTCTAAACTATCACTAGTACGTTTTTATTACAGCTCATTTTAATGATTTTTTTACAACATTTTAAGAGAATTTTAAAAGTGTATCGAGTACATACACCTCTTGATTTATTAGATTCTTGTTTTTTTTTCTTTTGATCACTCCTCGAAGTTAGCACCATTATTAGTACTTAAAGTACAAGAATAATTAAACAGTTTGACTATTTTTGTGCTTAAAGGCAAAAAGTAGAATTTTAATTATGACCAATACCATGACCTCCTTAAATAATTTTAGTAAAAAAATGGACTGAGACTATACCTTGAAAATTTCTAGATTTTAAATGAAGAAATTTTGTTTGGTCTTAGTTTTTAGTCTAAATGGTTTAATACCTTCAGCCCTAAAGTTTGATTTTTCACTGACTAAATGTGTTCAATAAATTTCGCAACAAATACAAAGCTAGTAGATAATTTTTTTTAAGAATAAGTAACAGAATTTAAGAATGGAAACAGCTTAATCAGCAATCTTGTAATAACCTATGACAAAATTTACAAACATTTAAAGCCGGTTTATTCTGACAACTATGGGTCTAAGTTGACAATCGTTTTTAATATAAAGAAGTATTTAAATTTTATTTTTACTATATAAAGAGAAAAATGGCAAAATTGATGAAATTTGGCTTTTTAAAATTTTTATATTTTTGCAGTCAGTTTAGTACAAAAAATGGTGGGTGAAACAGTGACAACTTAATTTAGCAAACACGCGCTGCTGACTTAGTAAAAAATGTTTTAGCTTAATAATACTAAAATTATTTTAGGAGTTCAGGGTAAGTCTACGGTACTACGTAGATACCAGACTTACATAGATATCATTGTGCCAGTTTTTTAACATTAAATTATAGTATTTATAGTTACCCGTTATAGACATTTTATTGTTTGTTGTTTCTTTTAAAGTATGTTCATGAGTATTGTTAATATCGTAATAATAAAACGTTGGACTCTAGAACTGCGTTTTCTTTCGCCTATGTATATTTCAGTACAAAATCAAGTTTTCAAAATTCAATTACCTTATTTAAAAAATAAACTAAAAATCTTTCTGACATTAAAAAAATTGCTCGTAGCGTTTTGCACCAAGGTGCACATAAATAACTCGTACAGAAGCGACAGTCTTGCCTGTTTCTTTGATGTAAGCAGCGCTCTGATTTTTGACTTCGAGCACCTCTTACGTAAAAGAACGTGAACGAGACAATATATAAAACAGTGCAGCCATCAGAGTATCGGAGCACTGAAAATAATATTAAAGGTCGTCTGATCGGTCCACTGATCGGTAACGGACGTACCTCGTGGATCGGAAGCAATCGAATTTAAAGTTGTTTCACTAGGTAAGCCTGGAAAATGTCATATATCAATGCAAAAAATCTTAACAAACTCCAATTTAAATTGCAAACAGTTAGCTTATAGCATGTATGTGTAGATCATTCCCTATGTGCTGTTTTTTCGTGGCTGGGTCATTCCCCCAACAAGATGTCAAGCCTGGGCCGGCTTTGCGCCTTTTCGCAATTATTGTGAGTGGCTGTAATACGGGCCAATCAGGTAGAAAACGCAAATGGGTTGAAATGAAAAGTCGTGTTTTAGAGATATTCTTTTTTGTAGTATAGGCGTTAAAATTTTTACTAATTCGCAAGATTTAGTCCTGTTTTTATTGTCCTGGCGACTATTTCTTTTAGTTCGTCAATTAGGTTTTGTAAATTGTTATTTATATCCCTAAAACTTGACTGTTATCATTTTCCGCGTTGTTTGCTTCACCACTGACTCTTTATTCTGGCACGATATGCAAAAACAATACTGCACATTTTGCATAATTTACCTTCATATGTTTATCTTCTTCATATATTAAACTTAGTTGTCTCATCCTCAAACAGCCTATAACATAAATTGTATTGCGCTGTTGGGTTGCATAGAACAATTTAATCAAGAATTAGCTAATTAGGCAGTTGAAATATGACAGCATACATGATAATGTCATTTCCAAAGGTGATTCTCAACGTCAACTAAATCTGTACTTGATAAAATGTTTTGTGCAACCCAACATAAACCTGTGGTTTAAGGTGTTAGTGTGTATGTATTACAGTAAAGTTTTCTAAGTGATGGGTTGTGTAAATGCGTTGGCGTTTTTTCTTTAGATTTAAAATTTAAAATTAGTTTTTACTGCATTGACGCAACCACTGTTCTCATGTCACGTTTGTCACGGAATGGAATATAGAATTTTTGATTTTGACATTTATAGTTTTTCAAATTTTCAACGGAAAACGTTGCAAAACAATTTTAATCATTTTATATACTTTATATAAATATTACAAGAAATGGGTACGATAAATGTAGCGCAAGAGTTTGCTCATATTAGGCATACTATTTACAAATATTTTGGACTTCATTTTATTTTTTAAAACCAAATAAACACGGTCTAACATTTTGACAGGAATTTCATTAAGAAGCTAGATGTATAGCTGAAGGACTTTTTGAACAAGCTTGTACGGTGCTTGGGTATTGAAAAAGAGTTCTTATATCTGTTCTTATACATATATACCTTATACTGGTATACCTACATGTAACGTATGCTCTTAACAAATATACTATATACAGGAACTCTGTTTTTTTTTTGCAATTTAACTGTTGAACTGGCATTAAAAGAGTCGTATACAATAAAACAATACTAATAAAATAAAATAAAACTGTTTTTTTCCAAATTTAAATTAGGAATATAATTTAATTAATGACAAGTATAATTTAATAAGTTAATTTAATTTAAGTCCGATCCTGACCCTTGATGACCCTAACAGATGCCATCACATTTCTTTAAAAAATAAAATAACTGGAATATGACAAGTATGATATTCTTGACGTATGACATTTCGGCCGTCCTGCAGGTTTATCCAGTTAAACAACCATACGATGGGATGCGTGCACTTCATCCGAATCATTCAGATTGCTTATCGGTACCCACAATAATTGGGTTGATTCATAGGCGATTCTAGACCTCTATTTTTGGGGGGGTTTAAGCCCCCGGTTTACATATTTGTGGGGGCTTAAGTCCCTGGTTTATATATAGGCGGCTAGGCCACTCAGTTGGATTTGGGGGGGCTAATCCGAGATTTCGGGGGGGGGGGGGGGCTTAGCCTCCCCAAGCCCCCACCTAGAAACTCCTATGGGTTGATTAATGGAACTTAATAAGTATTTTTTTTATCTAAGACATCTGTAGACTTCAAGCCTTAGTACTAACGTACCGTGGGCGTCTGGTGACGTACCGTGGGCGTCTATATATGTTATATAATTTTAATAAATTGGTCCAGACAACCCTGAGACAAAACCTGATGTGTGCGGCAGCCTTGAACATCAATTGACAAGACTAGCAGGGAGCGGGGTCAGAGCTATCCAAAGCTAGCGTGTGCGCACTCAGAATCGGAAACCGAAAAATCGGTTGATTATCGCTTCGGCATGAGTTATTTTTCTGAGGTACCGTATGCTGTGCGAAGTACTAGATTCTGAACCCCTAGATAGAACTAGAACAAATTTCCGTCCTAGACAGAAGGCCGTTTTTTCAAAAAAAAAAACTTTTATAGAATTATAATTTATAAGCGGTTCTACTTTTTTAGTTACTTCACGTATCAACCCTTCGCTGTTTATTTTGAGCATGTTGTAGATGCGACCTGATGTCGACTATTGGTAGTTGCTTGTTAACCCTTAATAGTAGAACAAAATTTATTTGCTTTGCCGATAAGCACTCCTATCTTCTTAAGACAAATTGGTTAAATCTAGGTAACAGTGCTTAGAACATTTGTAAGATTACTGTATTTTGTCCACGACTCCCTACCTAAAGTAGATGTTGAGGAACAGATAGAAAGCTGTAATTATGTTATTACTTGGCATTTTTCGAAGTGCATCATATGAAAAATGAAAAAAATGAAATGAAATCCTCGCACCCACGTCATACTGTGATTACTTATTGTTAGAAACATATGACGATAAGATGAATGTGTTAATTAAAATATATGTTTTAGGACGACCAGGGGAAAATGTAACTTACAAAAACAAAATATGTATAAAATTTCTCTGAGGATTGGTCGAATGTTAAGACTCTTTTATATTTTAGGCCTGTTATGATAAATTATGATTAGATTATAATTATCGATTAAATAGAGTATATATATCTGCAATATTTAATGATTCGCTTTTTAAAAATTTTAAACAAATTTTTACCAAAGTCAATTATGAGCCAAAATTAAATTTATTTGCAGATATTATGCATGTATATATATATATATATATATATATATATATATATATATATATATATATATATATATATATATATATATATATATATATACCTATATATATTATACATTATTCACAATTTTTTTGTAATTTTGTAATCCCTGATTTCCTCTAAGTTGGACTCTTTACTAACGACAACAATTAATCTCATGATTCGATACTCTTGGAAATTTTTGTTTAAATGGTCTAGCCGGTTAACTATATGAAAAGTGCCCAAACGTCGTTTCCATGTTTTTACTTCGTAAATTATTGTTCTTTGACAGAAACATTTTTACACCAAATTTTAAACCCCTCCTCTTAGTAATGAGGGAGATAAGGGTGGCAACCCTTAACCTAATAATTCATTATCTTTAAAACTATTTGAGATATCTCAATAAAATTCTAACTGTGCATAGATATTTATAAGGTTTATATAATGTAATTTTTTCAGATTTTTATCTCATTAATAAATGGTAAAAAACAAGATGTTTAATTTTTAGGGGTGGTTTATCATACTTACCCCCGGAGTGACACCAACTAAAAAAAATTAGTATAATCGTCTATTCTCTAGTAGTAACATAAAAAAAATACACAAAGCTTGAACAGGTGGAACATTGTTAAAAAAAATAAAAATCAATGTGTTATTCCCGATTCCTTCATTTGTACGACTTATACTTACATTAATTCGCCAAAATATATGCTTCATTTTATATAAGTCACATTGATTTTTTTTAACAATGTTCCACCTATTCGAGCTTTGTGTAATTTTTTTTATGTTATTACTAGAGAATAGACGATTATACTAATTTTTTTTAGTTGGTGTCACTCCGGGGGTAAGTATGATAAACCATCCCTAAAAATTAAACATCTTGTTTTTTACCATTTATTAATGAGATAAAAATCTGAAAAAATTATATTATATAAACCTTATAAATAACCGTTAAAATTTTATTGAGATATCTCAAATAGTTTTAAAGATAATGAATTTTAAGTTAAGGGTTGCCACCCCCATATCTCCCTCATTACTGAGAGGAGGGGTTTGAAATTTGGTGTAAAAATGTTTCTGTCAAAGAACAATAATTTACGAGGTAAGAATATGGAAACGACGTTGGGGCACTTTTCATATATTTAACCGGCTAGATCCAATTTATATCACACATATTTTAAATCTAACTTTTAGTAACTTACTTCATGTGATATCTAAACTAAATATAGGTACTGAAGGTTATATTATGTTTTTTTTTAACATTTTAACTTAATGGATTGAGAAATCGATATTATCACAACAAGAGGTCTTGTACAGTGCTGTGAGGTCACAAAAAAGTATATTGTAAATGAAAAATATTTTAAAGGTATTTTTTCTTCCAAACTCTGAAACAATATTTTCGCCTCAGAGCAACAGCAGTACGTTAACACTAACAAAATTGATATTCTCATTTACAATATAAAAACAGTAAATTACAAACTAGTAGAACACTAGAGTACACTTCGTGCCGCCAATATTATATTTTAATGAACAAATTTTAATCTCTTGATGAAGAACTTCAATTAATTTATCCGCACTACGTCATTGGTTAACTCAATAAATTTTAGGGTTATCTTTTCCACGGAAGAAAGAGGGGCGTAAACCGCTTTTAGAGTAATGTCAAAATTTAACAAGTGAGTTTGTATAAGCGTCAATTTTAACAATTTGGCATTGCACGCTTATATTCGCTTATACGCACAAAATGACTGACATAATATTATGAGCAATAACCTAAAAACGGACTAATTACTCTGAATTTATATAAAATAATTTCATATAAAACTATTTTCAGTAAAATAATTTTCTTAGATTTATTAAAGGAGGACCTATTTAATTTTTTCGATGCCCCAAAATTTAAATATTTGCTCAGGTTAATAATCTCACGCATTAGCAGCCTATTAAAAGACCGTAGCGTGTGTATGGATCACATGAGCAATGATAATGAAAATACAATAAAGAAATGTATTAATTTCAGGAAACTTGTAACGGTAATTTAAAAACTGTTATTAATGTGCATGGATAAATTTAAAACTTCCCCTATTTAATGGTTTACGGTAATAAAATATCATCTTTGATGACATAAAACAGATATCTCTGTTTTATGTTTTTTAAATGTCCTATTCCTACTGTTGCTCTAAGGCCTAAGGGAACGATATTATTTTAAAAACACTTGAACTAAACAGCATCTATGCTTATTGTTTGTATTGCTTTAACTATAAAGCCAATTAAAAAATTAAATTTGTGTATATATATATATATATATATATATATATATATATATATATATATATATATATATATATATATATATATATTTGAATATTGTGTAGTCTTTAATTTATTACTTCTAAGGTATATGCAAAAAAAGTTAGCTTAGTTAAATATAAATAAGTAGGTACTATAAGTTATTAACTAACTCGATGAAAGTGCTTCAGAGGTTATTTTCTTTAATTAAATTTAATAACAATTTTTAATTTTGACAAATCAACATGTCCTTATTTTTCAGGAAACACGTCAACTTGCTATTCGCAACGTTGTAAATAACTATCAGTAAAAACACTTATATTCACAGATAAAATATTTATGTAACATATATTTATAATCCCAGTTTAAAAAGTATCATTTTCGTTACTGGGTGTGGATTTGTTCAAAAGTAAGTTTTTATACATTTTTTTTTAAATAGTGAGGCGTGTCTATACGTATTCCTGAGCTTTCTACCAATACTGGCTAAAAAAGTACAAAATTCTTTTATATCAGTTGTGTTCAGGTTGACCATCTGACTGTATTTTCTGAGACTGAATTACAAATATCTATTTGCTTAGGTTCTGTGATTAATACAATTATTAAATTTCACTTTATGTTTAATTGTAGGGATATATTTTCACATAATATAAAAATTATTTATAGTGCTTGGGTTCTCTAAAATAGATGAAGAAGAGAAGAGATCCTACGAAACAATAAATTATGTAAAGCTTTTTAAACAACTGCTTAGTTTAGTATAATAGTAGGACTATCACGGATTCTAGGTATTATTTTTTTTTATATAAAATTCACTAACCGAAAAGGATATTTCTTACATTTAAATCTAGTAATATTTATTATTAATTTAAAAATAAATTTAAAATTAACCAGAAAGCGGTGTACTAACCAATATAAGCATTTTTTACCCAGGAACGAAACTGAAATTTTTATTATTTATTTATTTATTTATTTACAGACTCAACAGGCATATAGCCCAATTACAGAGTAGGTTGGGTTGGGTTTGATGGCCTGTAGTACCATCTATATAATGACACATAGCTTTGCAGTATCTGTCAAATATTCGCGAAACGTATTAACATTTAAGTTTTGACCCGAAGAAAGAGCTTGAAGAATTACAGCAAATTGATTTTTAATTCAATTTTTGTTTAATCCAGTGATTGCTGCTGATTTTTGATAATGTTGAAAACAAATTCTAAAAGTATTGCCGTCGTTTGTAGTCCCTTACCCTGTTTTACGTCTATTAGTAACCCAATTTCATTTCGAAAATCATTTTGTATCTTCTTCTTTATTTGCTGTTTTATTACTTTGTTTTCACCTATGAAGTAGGCACTCTATGCACCTAATCCCTATGTGGAGGGTTGATAATCTATAATTAGGTATATACATCGTCACGGGTGGGTTTTTTATACACAATATCGAGATCATTCATTTCGAGGTAAAAATTAAACTAGTTATAATTTACTTGTAACTTCACAGAAGATTTATTATAATTAATAACATACATACCTGGAAAATCTTCAAAGCGGCAAAAAGCAACTTTGTATTCCTGCATGTGCGACATTACTAAAGAAAATGATTTTTTTTTTCAATAATTGTACAAAGTGGGATGAGATTTTTGTATATTCCTAATGTATAAAAGTTGTGTTATCATCTAATTTATGTATTTAGGCATTTTTTTAAAAGCCACACCAAACTTTGTTTTTTCTTC
Organism: Philopedon plagiatum; assembly: GCA_963971165.1. Lineage (NCBI taxonomy): Eukaryota > Metazoa > Arthropoda > Insecta > Coleoptera > Curculionidae > Philopedon > Philopedon plagiatum. The sequence goes on along the minus strand of OZ020189.1, from coordinate 122,831,746 downwards.
GGCTAGGGCCACGGTTCTTCAAAATTCCATATGTAAGCAAGCTTTCAAAATATTTCCACTATAATTTGGAAATATCAAGAGTAAGTTAGCATACTATAGCTGCAGCAAAAATTGCTTTCAAATTTTTTATAGAATACATGTTATGAATTTTTTAAAGTTGGACTTATTTTCGCAGCATATTTATCGCTCTGAGAAAAATCAAGTTTCTGCTTCAAAAGGAAACACTATAGGATGATGTATTTGGAAAAACTGGTAAACGACTAAACTTCAGACATTTTACGAATAATCTAGGGACAAAAAAATTAAAATTCGATAGTCGCTGTTTTGCCCTATGTCCACGAATATCAAATTCTTTACCCTGTGCGATCTTAGACGAATGCGCTAACTAATCGGCTGCCCTGCCCTAAAAGACAAAATGACACAAATCGCCGGTCATTAGCAACAGCAACAAATATTCTGCGTCATTTTCCAGATGTTTTAAATTCTAATAGATTTTTATTTTTCGATTCAAAAATTCTGGAACACCTCAGGATTCTTTTTTATTATCGTAAGACATAAAACAAGCCAGATTTAAGATATTGGTACTAAAATTATGAAACTCTGGTTTAGTGACAGGGCCCATTGCTGCGTCTATTTTCATTTGATATTGTTTAGCATACGAGTATACAGGGTGTCCGAAAAGTATAGTATGGGCAAATATCTTTGCTATTTGTAAAGGTAGAGACATCAAATTTTAGATGTATCTTATTCGTTAATAAATCTACTTTTTTATGTAATTTAACTTTTTCAACCCCTTTGGGGGTGACGCTAGGGAGTTGAGGTCAAAAATTTTAAATGCAGCCCTATGCCGTGTGATGCCTCATTTTAAAGGTCTTCAAAAAAGAAACATTTTATTGCAAACCTGAGGTCCGTATCTTAATTCGTTTTTAAATGGCAAGCCTATAAAAATTAAAAATCGTGAAAAAAAATTAAGTAGGTAGGGTTGCATTTAAAATTTTTGACCTCAACTCCCTAGCATCACCCCTCAAGGGGGTTGAAAAAGTTAAACTACATAAAAAAGTAGATTTATTAACCAATAAAATACACCTAACCCCCGGATGGCTTAGTGGGTTAAGGCGCCAGCCTTGTAAACTTGTATTTCTTCGAAGTGGTTTTTTCTTGAGTTTTTCCACTGCTGAACATACACAAATACTGTTAATAATTTCTACCAATCAGTCGTTCATTACTTTTTTGAGCATCCGCTCAATTCGTTACTATTATGTTTTGCAAGAATTCGCTCGGACAATGACTTCCTGATCATTTCCTGCGTTTACTTCTGGTGCCCACAGAGCTTCCACCAGCTCCCGGCTGCGCCGGTTTCCCCGCTGAGAGGCAAGGGCTTGCGCGGACTCCAGCGTGTTCTTTTACCTTTTAATTTTTATACACTTTTTTCGCACCATTGTAAATAGTTCCTAAGTTTTTATTAATATATACCTTTAAAGTGTAAACTTGTAAACCATTTCATCCAACAAGGCGCAAGTTCGGTCCCCACTCGAGGCACATGCTTTTTTCATTTATAAAAAAAGTCCGTAAAAATCCGCGATGGTAAATGGAAAAACCCAGCGGACGACAATCCTTGCCCCTTACCAACCCGCATTGAGGCGGCGTGGTCAGGCACGCCTCACAACCCCGAAAAGCATGAACAGGAAACATTGACCGCGGCCTTCATTCTCCGTAGGCCCAAATCACCCCAGATAATGAGGTATTGACCTTTTTAGCTCAAATTTTTTTTTTACAAATTTCATTCATATATTTTCTTAAGTAATTGCTAGATTTTCTTATGTGTTTACTTTTTAATTACTACGGGTACGGATAGTACATTTTTGATATTCTATAGGTATCTCAATGACATGCAGAATTTTGAAGCATAAAATTGGTTTATTTAAGTACAGGATTGTTTTAAGGAACCTGCATATTTTGTGATCAATTGCACACTTAAAAAACTCTGTGATGATGGATACTGTTACACTTTTAATATTTACCACTACCATAAGAGCAAATTCTACAAGTTACAATCTAATTTTGTTGTAGTACCTACAAGTTTTGTAAAATAGTTAGTTTTCGGTTTTCTGTATTTAAACATTGGGACTTAAGATTAGGGATTGCAATCCCGCAAAGTGGAATCCCGCAATCCCGCGGGATCTCGCATCATTTGACGGCCTGGGGGATCCCGCACCAGCTATGCGGATCCGCATAGCCATGAAAAAGCCGTAAACTCTTAAAAAATAACGCGAAAAAGGGTATCTGCTAGATATCCGTGGTATTATATCAAAAAATTAATGAGACTGCTTAGGTATCATAAATCATAAGTATCTTACTTACCTTACAATCAAACTACTGTGATTTGCTATAAAAACTAGTAAGACTTATTTTCTCAGGTAGAAAAATAATAAACATTTAAAGTTCATTTGCCCAAAGTTACTTGTTAATTTAATTGATAAGAAATTTGTCTGATTTATAGTCATAGTAGTATAGTTAAGAGAGGCTAGACTTTAAATTACATAATTTTGTTGACTGAAATCTGTTAATTTTTGATATTTATAATAAAAAATTAAAGTTGGTTTAATAATTACTTAAATAAACGTTAATTTATCGAATTTTATAAAATTAAAAAACCTATGCGGGATCCCGCGTATTAACGTTTGAAGTTCATTTTTGAAGTTCATTTGCCCAAAGTTACTTGTTACTTTAGATAAGAAATTTGACTAATTTATAGTCATAGTAGTATAGTTAAGAGAGGCTAGACTTTAAATTACATAATTTTTTTGACTGACATACTGTCAATTTTTGATTTTTACAATAAAAACTAAAGTTGGTTTAATAATTAATTAAATAAACGTTAATTAACGTTTGAAGTTCATTTGCCCAAAGTTACTTGTTACTTTAATTGATAAGAAATTTGACTGATTTATAGTCATAGTAGTGTAGTTAAGAGAGGCTGGACCTCAAATTACATATTTTTTTTGACTGACATACTGTTAATTTTTGATTTTTACAATAAAAGATTAAAGTTGGTTTTTCATTAAATAAACGTTAATTTATCGAATTTTATAAAATTAAAAAACCTATGCGGGATCCCGCGTATAAACATTTGAAGTTCATTTGCCCAAAGTTACTTGTTACTTTAATTGATAAGAAATTTGACTGATTTATAGTCATAGTAGTATAGTTAAGAGGTACTAGACTTTAACGTTCAGATTCACTAAGAAGGTTTAAGATTTAGTACTGGTTTAAATTAAGATCTTATAGTTGATCAGTTATGTTTTGACGGGTTTTTGTGCCGTCACTGTTAATAAGTCGTCATTAAAAACTTAGGAATTATTCTAATATTTCAGTAATTTGCTTAGTTTCCAAATGATTTTCATCTTGGAACGAGTTGCTGTAATGAATTTAGTTCTATATTATCGAAAGTACGTACTAACATTGCTCTTTCCTTTATAAATTTCCGAAAAAGCTCAGATATAACCGAAGCACAATCGACCACATCCACACATTAAGGGAGGTTATCAGTCGAACAAAGAAATATGAAATACTGACATTAGCCTTCATTGACTTCGAGAAGGCGTTCGACTCAATATATCCCAAAGCTATAATAGAAGCCCTAACAAGTCAAAGTGTTGACAAACCGTGTATAGAAACCCTAGCAAACCCTAGCCACAGTCATGACTTACGAAGGATTTCCGGAATTCCTCACCAATAAAGGAGTACGTCAATGAGACGCAATATCTCCAAAGTTCTTCACGGCAACACTTTAAGAAATCTTCCGTAAGCTAGACTAGGACAACAAAGGTAATGTACACCGAACTGGTAGACAAACAAGACATGCAAGTAAACAACACCACACTGAAAGTAGCAGAAGAATACATATACCTGGGACAACTAATACACATCTCGGGACTTCTACTACCAGAAATCAACAGAAGAATAAAACTAGCATGGAGAGCATTCGGTAGAAACTCAATCACATTCAAATCTAGAATGCCATTCCACCTAAAGAAGCGAACGTTTGATCAATGTATACTACCAATCAGGCCCGGCCCGTCCATAAGGTCATTTGGTCATTGACCCACCTAAAATTTTCAATGATCTACCTAATAATTTATTTTTTAAAAACAAAAAAGGAATCTTGTGTTTCAAAAAGTGCAAGTTCCATGCGAAATCTCCCCAAGAAAGAATCAAGCCTAGCCATCGTCGAAAGATATCCAAGCTTGTTCCGGGCTGGGTCGTATTTTAAATTGGCCTCATAGGTTTAAATGGACATATAATGGAATTTATATAAATTCATTAAAACTAAGAGAGAAACAGACATACACGCTTTAGGAAGTTAAAAGAGACACAATTTGTCGACGGCCTACCAATAATATCGGGCCACTCCCACTATGGAAATACACTCAAACCGCCCCGTAAAATATACACTTTCAAAACATTTGGTTTGGAAAAAGAAAAACTAATTAGGTGTAGCTAATATGCGCATTGTATTTGCATTGTATTAATGTATTATTAATAGCGGTTAAACATAAAAATTTGTAAATACGATCTTAGCCACGCCAGCGCTAGTCATCAAATATAATGGCATCGGACCCGTTTTCTTACAGTACTAGCGTAGTCCACAGGAAGAATCTCAGCGAGTTGACCAATAGGTCGTGGGTTCGAGGCTATGTTAGGGTAGACTTTTTTAAATTTTCGTTATTTAAAAAATTTGATCATCTCTAAAAAGTGTATTGGCAACAAGTTAGCACTTGTTCCTCGATAAAATATTTTTAAAATTATAGGCACTCTCATATCTACTACAGCTGGCAGCCTGCACGTGCGTAGACAAAGATCGTGTTACTCTAGTCGCCAGCATTGTATTTATTAATTACTCACTATTATGGTAATTACGAATAATCATACTTTTAGCTCAGAATAAACACCACCATTTATTCTCGGCTTTTAGTACAAGGCGAGACCTCTATTGAGGAGATGCTAAACGTATCAAAACGGGAAGTCGCTAACAATCTAGACTAGAGTACTAAAACACATAGAAAAAAGTCATAAAGGTCTAGAGTAGCAATGTTCAATATACTACAGTACCTATTTTATGATTTTTGCGGTGTTTATTTCTAGGTAAATAATTTCTTGGCAAAAGTGGCACATTATTAAAAAACCTTCCTTAATTAAAAAAGTGTATTTCGCTTGTTGATATCACTAGTTGCCAACAAGATTTTGACCCACCTGTAAAAAAATTCACGGGCCGCACCTGCTACCAATCATGACATACAGATGTTAAACCTGTATACTAAAAATAGACATATCAAGAAAACTCCAGGTAATACAAAGGACTATGGAACGATGCATGCTAGAAATAACTCGAAGGGACCGCAAGAGAATAGAGTGGATAAGACAGAAATCCCAGGTAATAGACCGAATCAAGTCCCTAAAATTGCAATGGACAGGACACTTGGTGAGAAGAACTGACAATAGATGGATCACGAGAATTACACAATGGTACCCCCGAGGCGTGAAAAGACCAAGCAGACGCCCAAATTTGAGATGGGACCATGATATAAAGAAATCAGCAGGACTAATCTGGGCCCGAATAGCCAACAATAGACAACAACAGGCCGAAATGAAAAATGAATATGTAAGGGAGGCTACACCATAATTGAAAATGGTTGAAACAGCTCGAAATGATGATGAAGATACACCTAGAATTTGGTGTCTCTATCTTTACTAATAGCAAAGATATTTGCGCATACTAAAACTTTTCGGACTCCCTGCATAATCATTACAGGTTGTGTCAAACGCATTTTCCAATATTCTTTCATTGGGAATAGTACCACTCAAATTCTGTTACCCTATCATGAGATTATTACTTCTTTTCGTATATTTAAGGTACCCGTATGATTTAATTTATATACTTATAAGAAGTTATAAGTATAATTTATAAATAAGTAATATCTAAGATGTTTCAAAAAGATTAATATTTAAATAATGAAAGATTATTTTTGTCAAGTGATAAAACGTCGCAGACGACGTAAGAATAAGTTTATACTTTTAATATGTTTGGTATCTTTAAAATAAATTGTAATGGGCGTGAATTGACGCACCTTTACAAAAATTAAAAATATATTAATGACTGGTGGCACATAGCTAATAGCTAATTTTATCTATATCAGTTACAGCAATATATTTACTGGGTATTTCTTTATCAAGAAATGGTATTAATGTACTTACAGGGTGTACGAAAAAACTTAGTATGGGAAAATATATTTGCTATTAGTAAAGATAAAGACACCACATTTTAGGTGTATCTTATTGGTTAATAAATCTACTTTTCAATATAATTTAACTTTTTCAACCCCCTTAAGGGATGACGCTAGGGAGTTGAGGTTAAAAATTTTAAATACAACCCTATGCCGTGTGGTACCTCATTTTAAGGTCTTCAAAAAAGAAACATTTTACCGCAGACCCGAGGAATGTATCTTAATTCGTTTTAAAATGAGCAAGCCTATAAAAATTAGAAATCGTGAAGCAAAATTAAAAATTTAAGTACCTTTATTTCTCGTATTACTTTAAAAGTTGTTAAAAATGACCACCATGAACTTTTTAGGCAATTTTGGAACTCTGCCAAGAAGTAACACCTGCTATTCTCGAAAATGTGAGAAGTGTGTTCCAAAATCGACTTTATTACTGCCAAGTAGTTCATGGTGGTCATTTTGAACAACTTTTAAAGTAATAAGAGAAATAAAGGTACTTAAAAAAAAATTCACGATTTTTGTTTTGTAATACATATATACATACATATACAGTGACCGGCATAAAGTTGGACACATATGGAAAACTTTTTTATTATTGATTTCTCAGAAAATTTTATTCATTATGAAAGTTGGTGCATCAAGAAAAATTAATTTTAGCAACTTCAAATTTTAGGTGAAGTATCAAAGTGCTCAAAAAATACAAAAATCTTAGTTTAGAAAAAGAAAAATCTGGGAATTTCAAAAAAATTTCTACACAGAAAGTAAAGCTCCTATCAAGAGAAGAACAAAAGTCAAATAACATTTTTTCCAAGAGAGAACCGCTGTGGAGAAAATTGAGGACGAAACTTACAAAAATCCCCTTTTTTACAAAATTTAGCCTGAAATTCCCCTGCAACGACACATTTTTGGTGAAAGTGTTATTTGACTTTTGTCCTTCTCTTGACAGGAGCTTTACTTTTTGTATAGAAAGTTTTTTGAAATTTCCAGATTTTCCTTTCTCTAAACTAAGATTTTTGTGTTTTTTGAGCACCCTCTATACTCCACCTAAAATTTGAAGTTGTTAAAATTACTTTTTCTTAATGCACCAACTTTCATCATGAATAAAATTTTCTGAGAAATCAATAATAAAAAAGTTTTCCATATGTGTCCAACTTTTTGCCAGTCACTGTATATATATATATATATATATATATATATATATATATATATATATATATATATATATATATATATATATATATATATATATATATATATATAATGGTGGACAAACAAATTCCTATGCCATAAACCAGTAAACCCCCAAAATGTCTCAAGGGAAATGTTTTTTGGTCGATTTTTATTACACGCCAGTGTTCGTACCCCATACTAAGACTCTTCGGACACCCTGTATTTTTTCAGTGGCCTACTTAAATTATGTGTAAAAAACTGTATAAATGTACAAATCCATGTATCAAAATGTAAATACAAAAGAATTATTTCCTATTAATAAAATTTTTTTAACTGAAATTAAATAATGTAGGTATATACATACTAACTACAGTTGGGAAAACATAGATTACCACGTATCCTCGCCAGTTAAAGTAGTTTTGCATCAAGAAAACTATTTCATATTTAATTACACGTACACACACAGACATGTAAATATATAACAAACCATATCTAATAATTTTATTTTTTTTTTGCTTGCGGAGTATTATTCTTGGTTTCCTACTATTTTTTTTCAAAAATCATATGATCAAACCCAAACATATTATTAATGTTCATTTTTTCATTCGCTGGTGCCAGCACTGAATTACTTGTAAACATTTTAATAACATTATGATTAACTTACATTTTCATTTCATCCTACTTGTAACTAATAACCTAACCCTCCACAGATAAACGGTGTGAGCTGGCCACCCGTGGGAACTCCAAGATCAAGATCACCTAGTCCTGTACCGGAACTTCCAAAAGTACCGCCTCCACCACTCAGAGGATCGATCAAAGTTATCTCAGATGATTCTTTTACATTTAATACAGCACCCACACCCATAAAATTTGTTGATACAGATTCCAGTCAACCACCAGAGTTACCAAAGGTGGCACCGCCTTCCAGAGATTTCATTGAAACAGATGGTATTCACCAAGCGATCCAAGCCATAGTGACACCTGTGTCTGAAAATATGCCTGATAATTCTTACGAGTCGCTAAGCGACGTCATTATACAGGAAAAAAAACCTCAAGTTTACAAACGAGGAAACTATGCAGTTGAAACACACACAACTCAGAACTATAGAGCTGAAACACATACAGCCGAGAACTATACAGTTGAAACACATACAGCCGAGCTAACTTCAGATTCTGATTTAAGTTATGTTAATTTTTATGATGTAGAGCATTCGCAGATTATAAGAAAAACCAAAAACGAAGACATACACATACCTATAACAGCTACGCCTTTGGGAGTGTCTTACAGATCTATTCCAGATGAAAATGAAAGTACGAACGAAGTCGTCAAAAATCATCATCAAAGTGTAGCATCAAGTGTAGGAGAAGACATAGATGTAGTTGTTAAAGAGCCCCCTGTAGCAAAGCCAAGAGTATTCGCTGTGCAAACAAAAGCAAATAATGAATTGTATATTAAAGCATCGTTTGCAGAGAAGCACAGACACTTATCTTCAGCAACTACAACTGAAAGACCAGCTTTAAGAAGAAATCTAAGCGAGTCGAGCCTACTGGAACCTTCTTCTGATACTACTCCGAAAGTTTCGCATCACAAAAGAGATAACACATTAATTTCAAAGATATACAAAGATCCCAGAGTAAGGCTTTTTGCTTTACAGAGTAGAGAAGAGGTACCCGGTTCTGATACAGAATACAGAAAATCGGCTTATCATTCCCAGCTAAGTTATGATAACAAAGTATCTTTAAGTGAGAACTCTTCTTTATATCTAAGCAAAGGGAGATCATACCATAGTTCTGATGATGGTCTAACATCTGAGTATGAATCTGGAAAAACAGGAAAAATGTCATTCTTTAGTTCGGAAGAAGACCTCTTATCAATAAATTCTGAGGATGGTTACAGAAATAATGTTGTTTCTACCAAAAATGAGGAGATAAAAACGAAAAATGTAGTTGAAAAAAGCAATGGGGTAGTGAGGGCAAACTCGCCACCCTATGCGATAACGCCTATTACTCCTAGATCATCTAATCTTAATAACAAATTTATTTACGGATCACAAGAAGACCTTTTGTCAATAGAGGAAGTCGAAACCCTGCCCAAGCGAAAAGACAATACAATAATATCAAAAATTTATAAAGATGCCAATGTTCGAAAATTTGCACAACAAACACATGCAGATATTATTCCTAGTTATGAAACAACAGCTTCAAGAGTACAAAAAACACAAACGTCGTCAAGTTCTGACGAAGAACACCATCGCACTAATATCCAAGTAGTTGTTCAAAAGCGGAATGTTGATTATAAGAAAACTTATAGCTCTTATGATGACTTATCATCGGCAGATATTAGTTTAGAAGGTAATTTAATTCATACTGAAAATTACAACCATTTAGAAAAGAATTTAGATCACCAAGCGGTCGAAAACGAAGATGTTGAAGGTGGTTACAAGTCTGAAGATTTGGACATTGATGAAATCGCCAAGAGACACGTAGTACGAGACGCTTTGGGTAAATTTTCAAAGTCTGAAATAAGTATGCAATCAAAGTTTACCAGATCAACGTCACTGGATGACGGTGATAGCATCAGAATTTCTGTTAGGGATTTGAAAAAGAAGTTTGAAAGTAATGATGTAAGTATATATTTGAAAGCTGTTTTCTTTTTTATTAGTAGGATACACTTTTTTGAATATGATTACAGAAGTTTCACTTGAAATACTTGACATTTATGTATTGTCTTGCAAATAAAAATCAAATACTTGAAATATTTAAGCAATATTTCTAAGATTAAATACAATAATCGTTTTATATGTATAAAGGTGGTGTATAATTTTAAAAATTATATGTTAATTACATATTTTTATCTTTTTCATTTCTTGCTAAACAAATGATATATTCTCAACAGTTTTCGAGATACTGACTATTGAAAAATGAGCCTTATTTTACTTTAATTATCTATGTACTACATCGAATGGCTCAGCTGAGCGTAAAATAATTGTCTATGTCGCGATCTTACCTTTTTATTATTACCATTAAATATTAACATCCGGTTTAATAGAGAATGATAAATTTTAAACTATTGGTCGGTTTCAGGATCAATTCCAATTTCAGGATCAATAAATTTTAGACTCGATTAGTTCCGATTAAGTTAGAAGTTTCCAAAATCAATAGAAATCAAAAATAAAAATATATGTATAAATTATTTTGCTGTCATTTATGTCATTCAAAGTCTAAAGGCTGCACAATAATGTCATTCTTTAATATCCCGAAAAATATTAAATTTAAGAATATATTCTTTCAAACAAAGCAGGTTTTAATTTCCTACAGAGCAAACCTACTGTTTATCTCAGAATACCCATAATTGTTTGGTTCTTAAGCGTCAACCGCAGAAAAAATATATTTTTTGCTAATTTCCCTATGACAGATATAAAATTTGGATCATGCAAAAAATGTTGGCAACCTTCCCACAAAAATTCGGCAGAGATTTAAAATTAAAATATAGACACATTAGTAGAGTCTGTTTGGTCTTTAAGTTGTTAACTTCGACCATAACAGTAACAGAAATTATTATAATTCGCCCGTGTTTTTGGTCCTTTAAAAAATACAAAATCAAAAAAATCTCTTGTTTGCAGATTGATTTTATTGGTTGTTGTTAATAATTATTCTTTTAGTTTTATTTAGGCTGTACATAGGTAATATTTACAATGCTTTGAAAAAAGAAGTACCTGTAAATACATTAAAAGTATAATTTCTTTTAAATTTTAGACAGGAACCAAACCAGTAATTTCTAGTTTAACTGCCAGGAGCCTATCCAAGCAAGTTAAGGAGTCATTAAAACAGTAACTGTTGGATTTAGAACAATAATAATTTGTAAATAATGTATTATATTTATAACAAGAGTTACCAAAAATTACAGATATTTTATGTGATAAGCGCCTTTCTGTATTGAAAACGTAGACCATATTTGTGTTAACACGGTACTATGTTCCAAAAAATTGCTTTAAAAAGGCCAATATTATTATTTGTTTTAATAAATCTACATGATCACTAAGTCATGATTTTGGAGGCTAAATTTTTAAGACTGAAATGTAAATACGTTCTTAATTCGACAGTCTACCAATTTTAGTCGATTTTTTTTAAAGTTTGTATTATAAATTTTATTGGTTTTTATTTCTAAATAAATGCTATATTTTACGCTTTTAAAAAGTAAATACGATTATATTTATGTTTCATTTAGTTGTACTTGTTATAAAAGATTTAATTTACTTTTAATTACATAAATAGGTATTTACCGAAATTGGGTACAATATATTTTTAAAGATTACTGTATGTAATTTTATTTTGTTTGCCTAACACAGTGGCGTATTCAGGGGGGGTTTGTTGTTCCCCCCTAACTGTCTGAAGAAACATATTTTTATATCGATTTTATGATGAACTTTGGGCGTGGCCCCGAAAAATTTTCTCCTGCAAAGCATTGCCTGCGGCGCCATTTCATCTTTCCATTTAGTGGTTCCCCCAAACAAAATCCTGAATACGCCACTGGCTTAACAATCCTGTCAGTGATATATAAGGCTGCCCACTTGAATGCCACACCAGTGGCGGCGTATATATGGAACTACGTATAAGTGATGACAATAATACCAGAGAAAAATAAGACAGAGAGAATAATATCTCGTACCGATTTCATTCATAAATACGATTTGCTTTCGATGACCTCCAAACCGACGTTCAAATAAGCTGCCACGGGCGTGCACTGCAGATTTTGGGTTATTATAAAGCACAGTGAGAGTGAGTATTGAGACGCGCCGCAGAAAACTCTCTCTGCTTGCCGTGTTGCTACCGCACTGGCTAATGTCGGGGTGTATTGTCAAAATTCTACGCGCCAGTCTCGGGGTGTTGCCGTTTGAAGGTCATAGCGTGGTCGAGCTGGCGGGAAGAAGAGATATTATTCTCTCTGTCTTATTTTTCTCTGATAATACTTTATATAATATGTAATACTTACCCAGTTAGCATTAAAAATCCGGATTGGCCCGGCTAAACATTTGCAGGATGGCGTATGTCTTTAAAGTCGCTTCCGTAAGCGATGTCCTATGCGGCGAAAAAATGTTTTTATATAACGAAAACGACCGTTCGACATCTACAGATGTTATATCTGCGTAGTTGAAATGGGCCCTGAACTTATTTAACGGATCCGTATCGGCACTGTTAGTATAAATATGTCTTAAGTACTCTGGCAAAATCTTGATTTTTTCTTATTACACTGTAAAAATTTTCTCTAACACAAATACCTGTCTCGTCATTTAATGTCTGTAGCACTTTCTGCACGTCATCTATTATTAGCAAGGATTCAGAAAAAGGATAAGGAAGTCGTTCGCGCACAGCCGGTAAATGCATGTCTTTGCAACTTACTTCGTCCGGGCAATATCCATTTAGGATTATATTTCTTCCAAAAGTGATGAAATGGTTCTTTATTTAATATAAATAACGTCACGTTACACGACCACAGCATAATAAGTAAATCGAAAAGAAATTGTGTATAACGGCGTTGGCCCCCTTTTTTAATGGGTGTGTTGCACTGTTTACGTACCTTATATGTAAAGATTTCTTAAAGGCCAATAAGCTTCGGTGACAAACCACAGTATTATTTGCGACCAATTATATTTTAAATCAGGAAATTCGCATATAAACCTTCTAACACCGTGTGCAAACAATAGCGTGTTACTACACACTTTCGGCATATTACGAACTACCAAATTCACAGCGACGTGTTAGAAAAATAGAATCAACAAGTGGCAACGCAAAACTGAATTGCTGCTGCTGCGGCCGAGTTCCCCGCGATGTAATACTACTGGAGCGGCACTCACGGTGGGCAGCCTTAGTGATATATTAAAAATGTAGGGAAATATTTTTTCTATTGCAATCAAGGACCTTTAAAAAAAGGGACTCTTTAATTCTGGTCCAGGCCCCTTCTGCTATCGCGATTTGTGTGCATTTACCCTTCATCAGGCTGGCTTACCTTACAATAAGGATGCCTGAAGAACAGACCACGTTTTACCAGAATCAAAATCAAACCATTTTCATCCGTTAATGAGTTTGGTATGGGTGACGTATACTGATTTGCGCCATCTGGTTTAGGTACCCAGTGTGTATTCTGCGAAATTGCATTAGGCTACTAACACAACATCATATTTAGAATTTCCTCCTTCCCACTCATAATGGAAACAAACTAATATCTTCGTTATTACTGAACTGATTTTTTTTAATTTTTGTATGTTTACGTATGGCCCTAGGGTGCACTTTCCCAATGCTTCAAATTTCAGTCAACTCATTGGCGTACGGTTTTATGGGGGTTTTAAAATAATAATTTAAAGAGTAAAGTACCTTTAGCGATAATTTTATTTAAAAACTAATAACAGCAATCGATTTAGCATCCCTCAAAATGCCCAAATACAAATTTCATAAAATTGGCACAACCAGTGGCGTGAGTGTGACAATTTCTGTTTTTTTTTATTAAAAATAATTACACTTTAAATACGCGCGATATGAATAAAGTAAGTGAAATACTCCATTGAATCGCCAATGACAAAAAGAATATAAATCTCAGTTGGCCATATAAATAAAATAAAATTTGAAAACAAGCTGTCTTGTAATTATTACTAAAAACAAATTATAAACTGTAAATAGTATTGAGTTAACAACCCTGAACCAATAACTAACAACACATTCAAAATCAGTATCTTCGACCAAACCACCATAATTTCTGATGCATTTTTTTATAAATTTATCTAACCCTTAAACAAACTTTACGAATATCTTGAGGGAAATTTCTGCACATGATTCTCTTATGCGATCGTTCGGAGCTTCTAATGTCGCTGGAAGAGTTTTATACACTTTATTTTTTATAGTACCCCACAAATAAAAATACAGCGAGGTCAAGTCTAGAGCTTAGGAGGCCTTGCTACAAAAGGACTATTGCCAGCAGTCCATTTGTTTTTGCCACCCGATCTCAGCCGAACTGCCGCACTACCCAACGCCGTATCACATCGCGTATGCGCGGAGCTGAGTGTGGAGCATTTCGACTGAGCCAAATTAAAAATTTTGAAAAACGTGTAAGGACAAAAGTTGTTCTTTACGTCGTGAGAAATATTTTTTGTTAAAAAACTTTTTCTCTAAAACTAATGGTTGGGCAATTATAAGGAAATTATAATTAAATTGTTTATAACAATTGATCGCGCTAGAATTTTTCAATCCTAATACGTTTATTTCAATCTACACCTAATTCTCAATGTTCATGATTTTTATCATATTTTTCTGAGCGATCTTTTTGGTGATGAGGGGGGGACAGCAATTTTTAAGCGTTTCCCGCAAAATGTTGTAAAAAAGACATAAAAAACCCATTATATATATTTTTGAATTCGTACTTCAATAAGCTTTCATTTGACACTCTACACGATGCCCTTAAAACATTTTTTCCATTTCCCAATTTACCCCCTGAAATTAAGCCCCAGAATCAAAATTCAACTTTTTATACTTCACGTCTATAATTGGGCCACCACACTCGCCTAAGGGCGGGGTTCTGTGAAACGATGCAGCTCCAGTTCCGACTGCGACAAATGATTAACAATGTCACCCATGATACAAATAAAAGAAGATATGATACCGCGCAGGTAGGCGTGGCCATTTACGTCACGCCGTGGCCAATTCCGCGATATTTTGTAAACGAAACACGTCTTTTTTAAGATCGCGGTGTGTTTTCAACTATTTTTTGGTGTTTTTACATTACTTTTAGGAGTTTAAAAGGAAAAATGAGATGTGCTGTGTATGGTTGTGATGTGGACAATCAATCAATCAATGTAATCAATGTATGTATTTATCCCTTTATTTATATGATTATTTTAAATCATATAGGTACTATAAAATTTGTATTATAAGCAGGAGGCAAAGTATATTGCCAATAGAATTTATATAAAATCGCCTTTAACTAACGTAAACTCTATATATTGCGCTTTATAAATTTCAAAAATAAGTCACGGCGTGACGTCATGCGCGAACTCGGACGAATTTGACACGGTTTGGTATCGTACCTTCTTATATTTGTATGATGAATGTCACCCAGGAGGTGTCGAGGCCTGGCAAAAAATATGCAAGTTAAATCCACAGCTAAATTACTTGCTGGCGATCTACGAGTTTTCCGCTGGCCCAGAGTTGGCTTTGTTATTATTGTTATTGTCCACTATAAGTTGTATAAGATATCATTTGACGTAAATACTTTTTATTATATTAAATAATGACCTTTAAACAATTGTAGTTAATTGTGTCTTTAAGAAATATGACTTTTGAAACTAAAATAATAATTATGAATAAAATAAAATAGTGAGGTTTGACAGTTAATTTTCACCACAGACATAATATCTAATCTGGCTTAAAGACAGGAGTTCAAAAAAGGCATAAATCTCGATATTGGCCGGCCCTGAAAATAAGAATTTTGCTTAGGTTTGTTATTCCAGCTGGAGGTTAGCAAAAACTATTTATTTTATTCGATAGAGAGAACTTACTTACTTGATCCTAAGCCTTTCTACCGTTAGGTGTTATGCTAGAGAGTGCAAATGAAAATCAGTGAAAGCATAATTAAAATTTGAAATTAATTAATTTAAGTACAACCAAAAACTGGGTAGAGTACAAATAAATTGTAATAAAAAACGCTTTATAAAAATGTAACGCAGCAGGTAATAGGCAGTTATCAAAGTTGCTTTTTTTCACCAATAGCACAGTACACCTACATACATTCCAGAATCCAGCCGGCAAAGGTAGCGTCACCATCAGTGTCATCTGGAACCTTATTTGTTCTTTCGATATCCTCATCACAGTCAAAAAGTGAAATAAATCTAAATATATCGATACTTATCACAAGAGTGATATTTGTATGCTTTACAGTTTTTTGGAAAGGTTTTATTTTATTTCTTTTCTTTTTATTCCTACCTATTAATTTCATCTGAAAACCAACGATAATAGTATAAGAGGATTATTAAATAAAATTTTGTAAAAAATACTTTTCAAAAACAAGCTTTTATTATTTAGATGTACTAAAACGAAAAAAATAAGTCATTGTGGCAATGCTAAATGCTATTTATATGTGGACGTAGTTCGCGTGGGTGGATCCTAATAAGAGTAGTATCAAAGTTATCAATGAAACAGATATAATATATTATGTTAAATTGATTGTCTTAAAAGCTCCACGAGCGCGAAAAGTTCAAACAGGCATTAATTTTGTTTGGCAGAAATTGTTAGTAGATACCTAAGTATTTTTTTGTTTCTTTTCTATTCACGCGACAAGCTTTTAAAACAATAAATTTAACATAATATATTAAATCTGTTTCATTGATAACTTTAATAAGAGTATATAAAAAATTATTTAGTAAGGGTAGGATTGGAAGAATGATTTTTTATAAATCAAAACCCTACCTATTTATGCCAACTAGTATACTACTGTCATTTTTTGGTTTTCTTTTTTAGTTTATCATTTTTATATTTATATTTTTAATTGTTTTATTGGCATAAATAAACATCTTTATTATTATTATTATTATTAATACTACTTTTATTAAGATCCACTCACGCGAACTACGTCCACATATAAATATAATTTATCATTGACACAATGAAAAAACTATACTATTTTTTTTCGTTTTAGTACATCTATTAATAAAAGCTTGTTTTTAAAAAGTATTTGTTTACAAAATTGTATTTTTAAATTTTTAGTTACGCCTTAACCTATGCATTTCTGATAATGCAGCATTATTACAACACATTTTACCTGTTATCGTATTCTACTCCTCAAACCTTTCATTTGATACCCATATCGAGGGTGTTGGGGAAACCCAAATCGAGGGTGTAGGGGAAACCCAACCGTTCGTTCAATTTCTATAACTCTATTTTTATTTCCAAATAAATACTATTAATACTAATAACCAAGCAGGTATAAAATCCCCTTCAAATAAACAAGCTCAAACTTGTCTCCTTTGTAAATTCAACTTGCATAAAAATACGCAGTTATCGGTGAAATACAAAGACCATTTCGGCTAAAATATCTAAAGAAAATCTTTCCTTTAATGTAGTTCTTCTCAAACACCGGCACGTTGTCGGCGACCGTCAAAGGCTTAGTTCCCTTAGAAAATTTCTTATCTCTTAGTTTTATTACCGTAGCGTTCTAAAAATATATTCCTGTTACATGCATAAAAAAGGCCAGTAACCATGACAACAAATATCAACCCCTTTACGTCTCTTAACCGTACCGGGTACAAGCTCGGCCTCTTACTAATTTTTAATGGTCAAAGAAGACTCACGTCATCGCGAAGGCGAATATGACTGGTCGGGCGGATCACTATAGGGTGGTCCATTTCAGTTCAACTTGGTTCCCGTCGGGACCGGGAGAGCAATTAACCAAATACCACGAAGCAAGACTGTTGTACCCCTGGCACAACAGAACAGCGTCGGTCAAGTGTAGGACCAGAAACTACACAAATTCGGTGTGTAATCAGTGCGGGAAAAATTCCCCCTTTTTTCTTAGGCATAGTCCTATCTTTCAGTTCATAAGACAAAAAAGTCGGTATAAAGTAAGTGCGGGAGAAACTCCTCTCTTTCTTTCTCGGTTCCTGTTCCTCTGTCGAGCCTCCAGTGTTCAAGGAACTTTCGGCCAACAGTGCGCCATTCGGGTTATCAGCACCCATTCTCGAGCCATCAGAGCTCGAGAACTCATATCTCAATACTTCTTCTGGCCATCAGTGCCAGATGAAAGTTATATCTATTCCGGTCACAGTACCTACACCAATACCTTAAACTACTTACCATTGTACAATAATAACATCTCGTAACAACAGAGTATGAGGAATACACGATATTTTTACTACTGTCAAAACCAATAGTTGTGCATATTTACAAATAATAAATATACAAAGTGTTTAATGAAATAGATGTCTTTTACTGTCTACAAGTCGCAGCTGCCTGAGATTGCTCATTCAGATGAAAATGAACCAGCAACCTACGGAAATAGTTTACAGTAAGGTGGAGGTAGGGTTTTGTTAGAGCCTTATCCATCCAGAGGGGATTGTGAAGAAGACGGTAATCCGCCATCTTCTGGCGTCCGCCATATTGGGTTTAGAATGACGTCACACAGCTTATCGTTTTCTACTCGTTAAACCCTTTCATACGGTATAAATGTCAAGGGGCTTGTGAAGAAAAAGGTAATTCGCCATCTTGTGGCGTCCGCCATATTGGGTTTAGAATGACGCCATATAGCTTATCGTATTCTACTCGTCAGACCCTTTCATTTGGTACCCATATCAAGGGGTTTGTAAAGAAAAAGATAAGCCGCCATCTTGGGGCGTCCGCCAAATTGGATTTAGAACAATATTAAATATACTATATTGCATTGTCACCGGACTTCTATACGTGTGCAAAATTTCAAAGCTCTAGCTTAATTAGAACTAGTCGAAATTTTGATTGCAATATTGGACCTAAACATACTTACATACATACCAGTGGCGGCTCGTGGTTAAAAAACCAGATGAAGGGCTTAGGAGAAATTTATTTCGCATTCGCCATTTTATTTTAAAAAAGCTTAGCCTAAAACTACTAAGACTTACCCACATTTTGTGGACCAAATGAATCCTTCGGCCTTTTAGAGTAGCAAATTTTTATATAATATCTTAATTTTATATAATTATCTTATTTCCTCATGATTTTGATCTAGCAAAATATCCTTCTGCACTTAAATATTAGCTAAGGAATTAAGTCTTACTTGCGACATAGTGTTCTCCTTTCCACAGAAACACTCGTTGAGGGTATCGTTAAAATTCGAGAGAAAAGTTTGTAGGTATGCATCGGTAAAAATATCTTTAGTTTCATTTATTTTTTTTACAAACTCCTGCAGCGAGCTACTACATAGCCATTTGTAGGTAGCAAACCAGAAAGACTGAAAATGGATATTACATGATCAGCCACTTTTTTAACTTCTTTGTTTGCAGAAAGTGACAAAACAAACGTTGCGCCGCCCCGTATTTAAAATATCTTATCTTCCTCTTTCCAGTGATTCAAATAAATGTTTTTCAAGATATTACAAACAATATCATTTACAGGATTCATAATGTGAAGTGAATAAATACTAGTCTACCACTACCTACTACCTAACTCAAAATTAATTAAAAATCGCAAAAAATAATTATAGTACCTTCACCGGCAAAATAAAAACAACGGAAGTTGAAGATCTTTCCAATGGCAAGTACTCCACCAGCTGATTTCCTCCAGTTATATTCATACGGAAAATACATTAAACATTGGACGTTGTCATGGCACGCGATTAACACCATTGTAGCCTTAGTAGCAATGGCGGGGCGCTCGGTCGCAGTTGCTTTTGTCGGATTTGTTGGAAGAGGACATAGCGCGCCAGCGCAGCGGTAGCATATTATAAAATATTGGGTTGACGTTAAATTACGAAAGCGTTGAGCGCAGGGGTCTGAAGGTTTTAATTGGCGCATGTACATTGTACAATCCGGACGAGGGGAACTCACATGGTGAAGCAAGACGAGGTACAGATTGTATTCCTTTCACAGCTTCAACGCATGGCACGCGTGTTACGGCAACAGATATTAAATGAAAGAAACACATGTCACGCACCGGAGCAGCGTAGGAGTTGCTCTTCGCAATGAAAGGAATACTATTCATTTATGCTGTCAAGTTACTTGAAAGTCCAATCGTCTAATTACAACCTACTACTCAGATCATGTGTAAAAATAAGCTATTTCTTTCTAACCTACGAGAAAGGCCAATAGTGTGCGTTTAAAATTGCTCCAAACGTTGCGCTTAGAGTAACATGAAAATTGTTCGTTCTCTTTGAGTTATGTCTGTCGTTTGAAAAGGTCCTGTCGACAATTTTAATTTTTATGTTTTTTATTAATACAGGCATTAATTAGATCATCATTTCATACTTCAGGTAAGTACATAATGAATGATTTATCATCAAGCACAAATACCACAACAAATTCTTTATGTACAACCCTTTTCCACCCCATCAAGACTACTATTATTCTGGGTCACTGACCTTACAATAATTCGAACAGGTATTAATTTAACCATGGATTTTTCTAATTCATCCATGAATTTAACCGATGCCGAAAACTAAATTCGGTGGAATATTGTTAAGGGTATTCGTAATACTATCGTAGACATGTTTTTCCAAAAATTTACAATATCTATAATGTCAACTTTACCAGGTTGTGGTTTTCTTTTTTAAGCTGTCTAAATACACTTCCATGGTTCTTGTTAATTTTTATTATAGTTCATTCCACAGTATATTTTGTAGAAATTGACGTCTAAACTTGCAGTTGCAAGAACAAAATCAGATTTTAAATCACATTAATGTAAATTTTACATTAATGTTATTTAAAAATCTGATTTTGTTCTTGCAACAGCAAGTGTAAATGGTACCTAGATTTCTTTAAAAACATGCTCATTTTATTTAAGTTGTTGAAGTAAATATGGGGTCTCGAGTCTCGACTGATCATACCATTATTTATTTTCAATAATTTTTTTAAGCGTAAAGTTTACATTCCTCTTAAGTACTTACATGAATAAAACTAAAGGGCGTTTAATTTAATTTTAGCTCTTCACATGGCATGAAGGCAGAGACCAGGTTTTGCTAACCTTATGTCTGGACTACCGTAACGTATCCTTTTTAATGTAGAAAATTCATCCTATTTTGTGTTTATTACTTTCTTAATATCTGTGCCGAATAGCTTTAAATCAAAAAATATTTTTAAAATGTCTAGTCTGGCTGTGGCTTCATCTGTCCTTGGGAAAAAGAACTTTTCATGTAAGTATCCATCATGTAAAAATGCATATTTTTTAAAAGTTAAAAGTTTAAATTACAATAACAAGAAATTTCATGTTTTTCCTAAAGAGCCATCCACATTATCTGCTTGGAAAATTGCCTGTACAATAAGCCCAAGCAAGAATTGTTCCAACTTTTATGTTTGCGAGGATCATTTTTGCATTTATGATTTTAATAACCCTGATGCCCCTTCTACATTGAAGTTGGGTTGTTTTCCAAAGTCACCTTCTAAATGCCAACTTGAGATGGAACATAACTATGCAAGCATGTCCCTCAAGCCTCGTGTGCTTTTTTCTGAAACTGTTTTTTCTAATCGTAACAGTAACTTAGGTTCAAGCAAGGTTCAATGAAGGTCAATGAAGAAGTCGGAGCAAAGCTGTATTTTGATTGGCTTTGTTCTGACATCTGCAAATTTCTATATTGCATACGCTGCAAGATTTTCAAGAAGTTTTAAGTAGAGGTCACCGCTTTTAATACAGAGGCATTAAGAAGATAGGACCAAGATTCGATCAGCTTTGCTCTAGTTACAAATGTTTATTCATTGCATATTGTGAGCTTACACACTAGTGAGATCATGTGATATTAACTTAGAACAGTTTATAACTTTTTTTTGTTTCAGTTAAGAACTTCATTAGTGGAACAAACGGAACCTAGACAATTAATTTTAAGAGATATTTGTTTTAAGTCATTATTTTATATATTTCCGTAACTTTGTATTTATCTATTGTTTGTTAATACATTTTTTTTTGAACTTTCCAAGATACTTTTATTATCCGTTCAAACCTTTTAATATTCGACTAGTTTTTCTTTCTGCCTTCAAATTTATTTTAACTCTCTTTCCAAAAACGCACAATTACGACTTTTGTTGATATCAACAAAAATTCGTAATTATGCGTTTTTGGAAAGACAGTTAAAATAAATTTGAACCTCCGCCATGATTGCCCCTGACCCCGCCTACCCGCTACGTAAGTCGAGCGATCGATACAATTGTCACGACCGTATTTACCGGCATTAGTTACTTCACTGGGTGGTGGTGCCGCTAGTATTAAATTTGAAATGTCAAGAAATTGCATCTCTTTTTACTAGAAAGCCGGACTTCTCTTAATTGGTCTTCGTTGGTTGAGCGTCAACTGCCAGTAGATAAGAAAATTAAATTTCTATATTATTTGTGGGATATTCTGGTGAAGTGGCACCTCACTCACCCTCAAACACCTGAATAGCGGCCACTGATACATACTTACAAGCAAACTAACAGGTGAAGTTAAATAAAAGCTTGTAAAATACAACAGCAACAAACCTAATTTATTATATTATAATGTGTGCAGAAGGTAGGCATATAAATAATTTTAAAACCATTTCTCTATCAATCATGTATCTGATATTACAGTTGAATCTGCAAGGGCTTTCTGCCAGTGGCGCACTCAGAAATTGTAGCGGGGGGGGGGGGGTTCTGACTAGGGTTGCTAACTCTCAAATATAAAGTGAAAGGATGATCTAATCTAATTTTTTTTGGGTGCCACGCCCAAAAGCTTCATAATTCCAAAAATGCGCCGCAGGCGAAAATTGGAAGTAAGCATTCGTTATTTTTTTAAGACATTATGCGAAAGTCAATAAACTAGATGTTTTTTGTTATTATTTAAATCAAATTTTAGGAACAAACGGATTAGTTTAAAACTTGGTCAATATTTTTTTAGAAATAAAACTGGAAAACTCCCAAACACCTTATACCTATGCAATTATGTATTATGCCAAACCGTGTGTGGCGGCCTTTCGGTTAGGCGCTCAGGAGCAGAACGAAACTCCGTATTCTTTCGCGAACGCCACTCGCTCTGTTCTGAAATAAAAATTATTATTTTTAGAAAAATAAAAAAGTGTTAATTAACATAAAACATATTATTATCATGAAAATTTCAATTAAAAATATTTTTTTAGTTAAGTAATAGACTAATTAGTGAAATACATTTTTTGTCATATACGCTTTGAGGCGCTGCAGCCCGGCAGCCCCCCTTCGGTGCGCCACTGCTTTCTGCTGACCTTCAGCAAGAGAAGACGCAGCCGTTCATTCATAACTAGCCTTTTATTGTTTGCTTCATACATTGTGCGTGTGTAGGACAAAGACCAACCGCTATATAATTTCGTTTCGGCGCGCCACCGTAATGGCTCTCCTGTATTCTGAATTTCACCCAGCAAACCTCTGAAAAGGCAGTTCCAGATAAAAATAATCCATTTTCCCACACAGTTGGCACTGACGCATCATTTCGCAAAGTTCATGGATAAAGTTCTGTCAGGAAAACCCACAAATCACCTAAAATATCACTACACACATATATTCCGACCTGCCTGGAAAGTACAAACAAATTACGCCTTTCAGATTTCTTATATTTCTCAATGAACCAGACGACACCCCGTGAAGCGACGTTGCCACTCTCACTCTAAATTTCGTCACCATGCAGTGGAAATAAATTACTAAAAATTTATTGTCACGAAAAATAAAGGAATATTGCTAAATTTTATTACTTACTTTCAAAGGCATTTATTATGTTACCAGAGTAAGAAATAAATAAAATTTATTTGCTCAACCCGAGCAAGCGGCCAGTGGCCGGGCTGGTGTTAGCCCTAGGTAGATTTTTGGACCACAAATTGGATTTTGGCCGACCCTTTCCGCAAGTGCTTACAAGGCCATTGATAGATTTAATTCCACAATCAATTGCTTGAGTAACTTGGTAAAAACAACTTTTTATGGCAACATTTTTTTATTTACTTTCTGCTGGAAAACACTTCGAAAAAACCAGCTCGATGTAAGCTAAATTTTATTAATTTGTAGTCATATGCTTTAGCCTATGGTCACGATACACTTACAACGGTATGCTACGCTATGACGTCACTTCGAGGGAAAATCCTAAATTAACTAGACGCTTGCACCCCTTGTATAGTTTTGCAAAAGTTAACTGAATCTCATAAATCTAAATTCTTAAGATTTAAATGGTATAAAAAGCCAGACAAAGGCACTGCCACTTATACCGGGATCGCTCGATTCCTCATAGCAAGTAACCCACATTTCATTCAGATTTATTAGTGATAACTTCGGTGTCTTCGGTATATAATGCAAACAGCAGCTGCCTGTCTCGTGAAGGGACACCTGCAGCGACGATTCGTTTTGTCTCTTTTCCACTAAGGGTAATATTATATTAGCGCATGCAGAGGACGGAGTCATTTCCTTTTAATTAAGACGTTACGTCTAGACAGATGCTCGTTTAGAACATGATTTATGTGGAATGTGAAACAGTTAAGTTTTAGGTTTTGACCAGTGAAGTGCGTATTATAAGTGTTTTTACTTGGTTTATCTAAGTGAATTTTTATTATAATAATGACTTTTTGGCGACCTTTTGAGGTAGATGAAAACGAATTATTACATGTCAGTACCGACCGTGGCTTCGCCAGTCGAAACATGTCCGGAGTTTAATCAAGATTTACATGTTCAAAGTCAACGAATATATCTAAATATTTACGGCTGTTTAAAAAAAGAAAATCCGGCACAGTCAGATAAAGCCATTATAAAAAGAGTTAACGAATTAACACAACTTTCGATATCTACAATTTATCGCGTAATGAAAACAAGAGATGTTACAGATCATTCGGTAAATTCGGAATTGAGCCGTGATATTTGGAGAAACTGTGTAGCCCACGTTATAAAAAAAGAAGATGAATATCCTATTTTACCGCCAGTAGCGTCACTTGATTGATTGATTCAAAATGCGACTGAATCTAGTTCCGAATCTTCTGACGATTCCAACAGCATGTAGATAAGTATTTTTGTTTTATTTTTGATAATGGATTTGACAGGTTTCTAAAATATATAGCATTTGTTGTGAAAACCGCTTTTCACAATGCTCTTCCAGAAAATACAGAGAAACCTTGATAGAAATTCAAGTTTTGAACGAAATTCTTTCAAAAGCGGATAAATATACTTTTGGAAGACAAAGATCTTATGAAAACTTCGAAAGTTTTCAAGAAAAGACGTTTATTGAGCTTTTACAGCAACATTGCGTCTACTGACGGTCTCGATTGCTTCAGGATATGAAAAGTAAACTTCAGCTACCCTAACAAGCCCCGCCCCTTTTCACTAGATTCGTGATCCGGAGTGACATTGGTTGCTTTTGGAAAAGGGAAAATCTATAAATAGCCGGAAGGACGAGGCAAAATAGGTGATACAAAAGAAGACCAAGGAATCAAATAGAGTAATGAAAAGGCAAAAGTGAAGTGCTAGTGCGAGTGTAGTGCAAATGCTAGCGATAGTGTGAGTGCGAACGCGAGCGCAAGTGCTAGTGCGAGCGGGCCTGAATACCAATAATTAAGTTAAATATCTAAGTTCCCACATCTTAAGATTTCTTAGGTAAATAGCATGTCATGCACACTTAGTTACTTAACACCGTATGTAACATACAAATATCTTAAGGCTAGAGACAATTATTATCTTAAGTAGGACTTTTGTTACCTTAAGGCAATATTGTAAAAATTTTCCTTTCAGGACAGAGATAAACCCCATATTTGTATGCGAAAATATGGGAGGGTTATAGAAGTTCGGAATGACAACGGGTCATGCGAGGGGTTATAATCTATCGAGTGATACTTGGTTTATATATAGACTCCGGTCCGAAACCAACTACTCTAGGGGGGTGTTTAGTCAGTAAAAATCGTGACATAACCCACGAATGTCGCATGTGGGTATCTTTGGAAGATTCACCTCCTCACCCCAAAAAAAAAATTTGACAGTATTACGATGGCCATGGTCACGTAAGAAACTCCACGAATTTCAAGACTCTCGGGAACCTCGAGATTTAATATGCAGTAAGACGGTAGCATCCGCAGCACTGGTCGACCGCGGTCACCCATCTTCAAGACTTCAGGTATGAAGCGAGAAAATAAATAGACCAAGAGCTCGTGTGTCTTCTTCAAACATTTTGAGCCTAATTTTCTTCATTGATATCATCCATATATCGATTTGAATTTCAGACTTGATTTGCTTTGAGCCGCTTGGTCCGGTGATGTAAAATACCTTTGTTTATAAAATTCGCGTCTTGGGACGGGACGCACTTGATCCCTCCGACACGAGTAAAGGGACAGGCTGAATAGCTTTACCTTGCTAGCTGTAACCCGTAAGGAGATTCAACCTGGATACATGTCTTGGGGAAAAGGAGGAAAATTATTCCAAAATGCTGGTGAGAAATGGACAACTTTAATCGGACAATTAAGCGAATTGGGCCGAGCGGCGGGTTTTTTGCTGAGTGCCTGGCAGGCCAACCCATGAATAGAGTCTATATACAGGAAAGAGGACGAAAGTCTTCCGCCTTAGTAATTAAATTCAGTCTGGCGGTCTCCGCGGTTGTCGTTACGATTGAGTGAAATGCATGAAAGACATGCACTCCGCGTCTCGAAATTAGACGCAGGCTTTTGTACTCAGATGTTGGAAGTCTACACTTGGTATTTGTCAATTTGGGATAAATCAACGTTCTTGGTCAAGGGAGTCTTGCACCCACTAGAGGGACCAGAACGGTATTCACGAAACGGTAAAAATGGTTTATTAGACCGATAGTGGTCTAAGTTATAATTCCAGGAAAAAACCTAGGAAAAATAATTATAGTCAAGAGGCGTGGCCCTGGCTAATAACGACAAGAAAATGACATGCATAACGCATCCGAGCCATTATGTGTGTCCTTGGTTCTCAGTTGAATAGCTGATCTCGATCATGACAATCCGCGCGTCGTAAAGGTACGCCCATACGTGCGCGCCTGGGGAGCGGACGACGGTGTAAATATAATATAGTTGCACTTACTACAAAACGATCATAAAAATAACAACGTATTTATGCCATTAATTTAAAGTCTTAATTATCGGTCGACGGTACGCCCATGAATGCAATTATTTCTATGGTTAAATATCGTTTTTGCAGATTCAGCTAGGTTTTGATATACTTATAAATAATATTTGGTTAAAATGTTAAAACTTTTTATTGTGTCCCATCTTAAATTGGTTAGAATATTTTGGGACGCCTATGGCTGGACCTTATCGGCATTACTGCGTCAAAGGTGTCGGCTTCGTTATTTTTTTTTTGCGGTTTCACTTAACATTAGATAAAGTATACATAAGAACAGGTCAGTTTATTGTTGGGTAGTGTGTTGAGTTGACGTTTATTAAAATATTATTACAGGTCAATTTATTGTCGGATAGGTGTTGAGTTGACTTTTACTAAAATATCATTGTCATATTTCATTTGCTCAGGTAAGCGCCTAGTCAATTTAAGATTTTTCTCGAAGTGACGTCACAACGTAGCATAGGTACCGTTGTAAGTGTATCGTGCCTATGTTATTTATGGTCGTAGATAAGTATTAATCCACAGTAATTACGATATTTTAGTAGATTCTTTCAATCTGCAATATTTTGCACAACTACAAACCTGGCAACAGCCGTTCTCAAAAAGTAGGTAGGGGGCCGTATCGCTTGCCGGGATATAAATAACTTGTGGATTGCTCTAAAATAAAAATAATGGCCTCTATAATTGATTCGAAATCAATGAGCTGCACTTTCATAACGCAGGAAAGTAAAGCACGTCCACACAGCAAGGCTAGACCGAATTACGGAATTTTCTGCCCCCTGCCAGCATTAAGGAAATTTCAATATAGTTATTTAGTATACTGTTGATATAAATTGAAAAATTGATTCACCTGGTTTTCTTATTACAGAACTTCATGAAAAAATTGGGTTTCTTTTAATGTAAACTTTTGCCAGTAATATTCTGTAAACTTTGCCAGTATGGAGAAAATAATATATAGCAAACTAGTTTCCTGAAATGAAAAGCAATAAGGAATATGCACAAATTTTTGTTATTGCATAAATCGTTGGAAGTCATTACAAACCCAAAAAGAATATTTTGAAGAAAATTATTAGGGTAATTTAGCTACAAAAATGTTTACTTTTCGGTATAATTTATTACAATTTAAGAAGCAGCCATTTATCCTTAGTGAAGAGTGACGTCAGGAGATCAGCAAAAATCTACAGGTTAACGTAAAGCTTAACTTAAAGTCGAACAGGTTTGATTTTCTCGGAAGCAGTCAGAGGGAGAGAAATCGAATTTTTGGGTTGATAGAGGAATAGTTCAACTAGCTTCGGTAAAAAATTCAGTTATACAGGATGTTTCGTTTCGGAGCTATTAAACGTCAAAGTCGAAATTTCCGTGATTTCCATTGAAATCGGGTACAGGTCGCAAATGTGAATTAAGTCGATGTAAATTTTCGGAGAGTGTAGGGGACCCGGAGCTTCAGAACTCCACTGAAACTGGCGAGGATCAGAAAATGGCAAGTTTGAATGTTTTTTATGTCGAAAAATGCCATTTCCAAACCCCTCTTTGGTACCTAATAACTCGAAAACAAAACGTCAGATCGAAGAACGAACTCATAAGTGAAACTTTAAAATCTCAAATACTTTTTTTGCAATACATTTACCTAAACCTAAAATCACTGGAAAATGGAAATATTTGGAAAAAACTGGAAATTTAGATTTTTGACCGAAATATTTCACGGATTTTAATTTTTTGTGGGGCCAAAATGGTTCAAATTAAAATCCCATATACGTTATCGGAAAGAGCTCGTCAAAGTATGTATTATCCATATTTTTTTCATTCTCTATAGGAAGGGAGCAATCGCCGATTAAATTGCGATTTTTTTACTTTTTTTGCCCTCGACATCGGTACATTTGAATCACTCTGTATTTTTTCCTATATATTTTTTCCCAATTTTTCAACACTATCTTATAAAGGGATAATCACACTGTAAAATGAATACCGAATGAGTCATCCAGGAGCGTATTTAAGGGGTAAAATTAGGATTTTCTGATTTTTTCCGACAAATCCTATTTTTAATCGACATTATTCCACACTATTTACCCTATTTAGTGATTCTTTTTGGGTTTATTTTATCCGTTAATCATCTAGGAATACCTCCCACTAATTTAAATCGCTTATTTTTGCGGTAAAGTTATACATAAATAGGATTATTTGCATCGGGGACATCTAAAATTTGGAAAATTTTGAATTTTCGAAGATTGCCATGAAAATAAAGAATTACGGTTTATTTACTCGAAATTATTAAGATAATATGTCAAAATTTCCCAGAAATGCCAATTTTTGTTGCAAAATTGAAAGGTTCCTGGACCGATTTTGGCTTAAAGTATATATGAATAAGATTTTAGGAACCTTCTACTTTAAGTGCAGGGATATTCCACTGGATGAGTTACGCATTAAATACCATTTTTATTGAGTTATCGATGACTCTACAACACTGGAATTCGCCATATACTCATGATGAGTCATAACTTCAGTTTTGACGACACAGCCAATGGGATCACGTTTTACAACTTTCGAAATTCGCGCGAAAATTTGAAGTTTTAAATACTATTTTTGTTAATAAAGACCAAAATAAATGAATAACAGCAACCGCCATAAACATTTAATTTATGTAGAGAATATAAAAAAATATATTTCAGATTTATTTGGGTTATATGCATATTCCTTATTGTTGAGTTTATTGGTAGGACACCTAAATTTACGTATCAAATTATGCCGACTTTTAAACCATGGGATCACATATTAAGATGTTTTTTTTATGAAATAATATTAACTTAATAGAATCCTTATGTGATTTATTAACCACAAACAAACCCCCAGTTCTACGTAGTATATCTTAGGTATTTTCAGGGCGTTCTGAAAACGATGACCAAATAATCATATCGCTTGCTGAATACAATAGTGGTACAACTCAAAGTTTATCATTTTGTCACTGTAAATGATTTTTTAATGATACAAGAATCCAAATTACAGAGTGATTCTTACTAAAAATGAAAATTTGAAAAAGTTAAAATTAGTTTTATTCAGCAAAACAAATGTGGCGCAATGTAAGAGTATTTTTTAATTTCAGTTTCAAAATTAAAGATACCTTTTTTCCATTAAAATATGAATCTACAGCGATAACAACTAGACTTCAAAATATATAATTCCACGGAGCAAGTTTTAATATAATTTAATGTTCTGTAATTTTAATAACAAAAACATGTATTTTTTATAGCTTCCTCGTTTTCCATTATTTTTTTTTGCTTTTTGACTTGTACCAGTATTGCATTCAGCAAACGATATTTCTATACGTATAAAAAACTTGGGGGGTGGGGGTGGCGAACCAAAATTTCAACTTTTTTTCACCAATTACAAAATATTATTTTCCCCCTCCCTGTATTGTAAGCAACCTATTTTGACACTGCTTTGACAGACGGAAGTGAAAGTTACTCAACAAGGTATTGGTTGCCCTTAACGACAGGATGTAAGTCAACTTACATCCCTAGGGAAATAATAATCTGAAATTATTATAAGAATTCATACCTTTTTTTCGACTTTTCCGGTAGTAGAGATAAACAAGCAATATTTGCTGATTCTTCTATGTCTGAAACATCCATTTTGTCCACACAGAATCAAATAATTCGACTTCTTCAAGCTTTTCGCTATGAATTGTCAACTTGACTGTTGATAAAATAAAAACTGCTTATATTGCTCTGGCAACGGATCACGGCTGCCTTCATAATTTAATGAGAATGCTATCGAATGTAATGATAATAAAAATCCAAAAATATATCCCGCATTTTCTGGTAAACATACAATTCAGGGAGGGGGAAAAATGTTATATACTATATGGGATGTAAGTACATTAACCAGTCTCGGACTTTTTTGCCAGCCCTCGCTATCGCTCGGGCGCAAAATTCTTCCTCGACTGGTAAATGATACTTACATCCCTTATAGTATAAATAACTATTTCTTTACCAAAACATTCCTAGTAGGCTTACTATTAAAACCTGAACTAGGCATGGGTGCCGTAAGTAGCAACAGAGGTATACAACTTCAACATTTCTGTATCCGCCACTGCTATTTTTTATAAATTTGCAAAAAAAATCAGAACCAGATTCACAGCACAAAATCTAGTTGTCTTGTTCTTACACTTTCTCAATTCTTTCTCAATTTAAATTCTTGATTGTCAGATTAGACCGATCATAGTAATAGTGAATCTAGCCGGTTAATTTTCTGGTTGTAAATATGGTATGTAACAGAACAAATTATTAAAATTTACCCTCATTTGTTTATCAAATAAATGTAACTGTAAAGAATCCAGTTTTAGAAAATAATAATAATTTTATTCGAAATCAGACGATCAGCCTGTTTTTTCAAAATCCTCGTGTGAAACTCATTGACCTAACCGATGCCGTCATTGACGTAGGTACATCGAATCAGTTAATTGATTTCTTATCAAGAATTTAGAATCTTATACATTTTAATGATATTTTAAACAAGAATTGCTATTTTTTTATTAGTAGAGCATGGAGCTGTAATCCAGGAACAGATTCAGCCGGAAAAGAATGATACACAAATAAACTATAACATGAAGATTTTATCGATATTTATATGATTAAATTTCAAGGTTTGTATGTTTCCAACTAAAAGAAGAAGGAACTTTTTGACTTGATTATATTAATATTAATTTAAAAATAATTCTTTTTACGTATTACAGTGGTTAAAATTTTCAACATAACAATGCTAGGATGGCTTAAAACAAAAGGTAAAAAAACATAGTGAAGCGACGAGGGTACAGGCCATGGATTTATTAAGAATGGATACGGAATGATTTAACAATCTTTGAAGCCAAAACAAACCATTCTAAGCGACACTGTAAACACAATTTGTAAACATTGGCCACATCTTATTTTACCTTGTATTTTTGTACAAAAAATACGTTAGAAGCATCACAAGATTTACTAAAAGTAATAAAAGCCCTAAAATATTTTATTTTTATGCTAAATAATAATAAATTTAAGTTAAAAAAGTTTTATTATTTATAGGTTATATTATTTCTAAAGGTTTATTTAAAGTCGCTCCGAATCATTTATAAATCTATAAGTCGCACTTTTTCTTTTCTAGTTCATTAGACAAAGACGTACGTGTAACCGAGTGTTCGGACGTATTTCCTAAGCAACCGGCAGAGACAGCAACACTTCTGAGCTCCAACACTCCAATACTATTTTACCTCTTTCTACTACCATTCTTGATTCAATTACGTATTTCCTTAAAGTTCGTAAGCTAGACCTCTAGGGTAAATGTTTTCCTAACAAACAACAAATAAACAGGCTTCACGTTCGATACGCTCACAGTATACGGAACAGCGAATCCTTTCTAATTCATCCATGGTACAGGCAAGCATCCGGAGGGGTAAGGCACGAATCCCGATTAAAACTTGGGATTATTATCGCGCAACAAAAGCGGCAGCCTTTGACTTTCTAGGATGTAGTACCTACTGTAGAGGAAGAAAGTATGGAAAAAGAACAACTGATCAATGCCGTATTTAATAGAACGCCGTTACGGAACCAGTCACACCCTGACCATAGAAATCGTTATGTTTAAGACAACTTGTGGGCAGAAGTTGCCCAAGAATGATAGACGAGTAAATATTTTTAAATAAGCATAGAATTTAAGTTGAAAGATGTATTAATAAAAAATCGTGTAGAGAAGATATTTTTGTTTGCCAAAAATATTTCATTTAAAAAGGATTAAACAATACAAAACGCCCTGTTTTACTTCTTCTGTTTCTATTTTCTACAGAAGCACAGATGTTGCCCAAGTAAAAATGTGCAAGACGATATATTTTGACCCCTTGAATAAATATTACAGAACCATTGATTATTAACTATATTCACATTTTTGTTAATACTTAAACAATAAAATATATAATATGTTTTACACATAGTGAATTGGAAATGCGTTTACATATAATCCTTAAAAGTATCACGTACGAATTTTTCACTGTTGGCAACACGATCTCTTTATGTGGTCGAGACATTATTCCATCCCCATGATCGTCTTCCCTAATTATTTTTAAATGTCATTCAAAACCCTCTCTATCAGTGGCGGCCCGCCAGGGGCGGCAAGGTCGGCAGTGCCGACCCAAGAAAATAGAAAAAATAGGCAGCAATAAATCTCTTATTCAATATTTAAAATTTTTATATTTTTAATTTTGACTATTTTTAAAACTAATGGTTCAATTATTTACCTTTTAATTTAACCGTTTACTTCTATTTACAAACTTATTTACTCTTTCACCGGTCGGTCATCTCCATATTAGGCAGTGACTACGGCCGAAAGTAATAATAATCTCACAGATTAGGACCTACTGCGGCAAGCCGCTGACAAAAGCTACCGAAACAGGCAACCAAACATACAATAATAACACAATTAAAAGATTCAACACGGGGTTTCAAATGTGCGTTGCGGCAGACTGGGTTTTGCCGCATGTTGCCGATTTGCGCTCTTTTTCCTCCATGGAAAATTCATTTGGGGCTTAATACAATACAATCAAGTTATTAGAACTTGTTTGGACTTGTGGAATAATCCAAAATATTAATTTAATTACAATTTAATACGTAGTGTATATTATTGAATGTTTTATTGTGATGTGGTCTAGATTTTTAATTTTTATTTTCTTAAAATTATATATTCAACGGTTGAAAGAACCAGGAAGATGCGATATTGGCAACTGCGGAAATTCGTTTTGATAAGGGGATGAGGGTGAAAAGTGAAACTCTGACAGTACTGACTGGGTGAATTGATTAGTATTGATTACTGTTTTTCGCAAATTTTAGGCCTCCTGTCATTACCAGTTTCGGCATTTTCCTTAGTACTTGATTAAGTGCCTACTATAAGTAAATTAGTTATTGGGTCGTACTCTCTTCTGCTGTGCCGTACTGTGTACCTCTAACTTTAAACATTTTAAGTGATTTCTTGCCGTCTCAGAAAAATTTGGTAAAGTAACAGAGTACCTAAGTAATTAAAAATGGAGGGAAACGGTTCGAATGCATCTCAAATTGTAAGTATTATCAAAAGTAAAGATATTGTTAATGAACTTTTATCTCAAAACTTGGCATTGTTTTATTAAGGTCAACGTAATCTTAATTTAAGATCACTTTTTTTGTTTGCATCATACCTATGTAGGTAAAAAGCAAAAAAATAATATAAAATAAAACACAAAATTCATACAAAAAAAAAACTCGAGCCTTAAAAACCTATTGCTCCTATGATGACACACATGAAAAAAATATATATATTTTCATACTTTCTGAGGGGCAAAAACACAGTAAATCCTCGAGTTTGTCAGATTAAAATTTTGCCGACCCTGCTGAAACACGCACGAGCCGCCACTGCTCTCTATCTATAAAGGCATTCGGTAAAGTACATACGGCTTTGATTATTTAGTCAGCAATTTCCTCATGAGTTTCTATAGCTTTCGACAGAATCCGCCACTTTGAATAGAGAATACCAAATGAGCATACAATTGTTTTACGTGCTCTGGACAAACGCTGATTAAAATAGGTGCGTTCTAAATTTAATTCGTTCTTATTGTAAGGCTTCAAAATATGTATCTGAAGTGGATATGCCTCATCTGCGATGAAAACAATGAACATTTTAATGCTAATGTTGGTTTTCGGGAGGCATTGACCATCTGGTAATTGCAATTTCTTTTTGAAAAATAATTTGAATATATTTGAACTCTGAAATGCATCTCCATCGCTTTGCCTACCATAACCCCAACGTCTATTATGATATACCTGTATTTAGCGTTACATACTGCTTGAAGTACTACAGAAAATATTGCTTGTAGTTGTGATACCTGCTACCAGAATTACTGGAGCATTTAATTTTTCTATGTCTTCCATCTAATGCTCCAATACAATTTGAAAAATTTCATATATTAAAGTATTCCTCGCTAATAATTTAAAATACTTACTTGAATAGTACTGGCATGTATTCTGGTTGTAATACCATCCAAAATATATCAACGGTTTCTTTCACAATTTTCCCAACAGTTGAACGGCCGATGCGACATGTAAAAGAAAAACTTTTAGGAGAAAAATTGATACAAAACATAATCTGTACAGTACGGTACCTCTTTAACCTTGTCGCTTCACTATGATTTTGTGTCGCACGATGTGCCGCTACCTTACTGGCGACTCAAATGAAGAACGTAGCGTCCTGTTCAGTCGATTTTCTAACTACTATATCGGGAAATGTTTTCGTTTCATCTTTGTCTTCATTATCGTGTTATTTGGCATTTTTGTCAATTTTTCCGTCTAGTGAACACTTCTTCCCCATTAAAAAACAGCTGATTGCAGCTGGTTCCTTAGTTTGAGTCGCCAATACGCGGGCGTTTACCCTCGTCACGCCACCATATTTTTACCTTAAGACTGCCATCTGTAAATTCACTAAACCAGGATAAAAATCTTTAATATTCCGGAACCTGTCGGAACGTCGGCGGTGACGTCGGAAGTTTTTAACGGCCGAGAGCGAAGTTGGATTGCGTACACTGTCAACAAAAAACACAAGAGCTCCGTCCCAAGAAATCCGCCAGGACACCTTCAAAAATAGGACAAATCCGGTGAAACCCAGACGGATAGCTACTCAAAACTATACTTTGACCATACCATAAGAGTATGAGTTATCTAGGATGGGAGACTGCTAAAGAAATATACTGAAAATGTCGTCACATGGCTATTTTAATTTTTTACCAACGACATTTACATTAAGAATTGGTATCTACACAATTACTAAAGTACCTGTACCGAGATTTAACCATACTTATTTAAAATAAAAATTTTCTTAAATCCAGTAACAACAACTAAAATATTTGACTTTTCAAAAAATTTCTTATTTGCTTTGGAGTTTTGCGTACCTACTAAGTCGTAGAATGGGTGTTACTGAAAAAAAGAAGAGTTGTAGTGTTGTAGTTTATGTCCTCTTAGTTACCATAAAAACGAACTCAGTCAAATTTATAAGGTAATATGTTATTGTTTATATCGGTATAGAAATGTTTACAGCGAAATCCTAGTGCGACCCTGGCTTTTAGGTCTGGTAGCGTTGAATTTGAAATCAGGCTAATAAATATTAGTAAAGATTGTTTACTTTAAATTGCTGCTTATGTCTTCTGTTACTAATTTTTTGCATATATATATATATAAGAAGCCACCAGGAAAGTATCACATTATAATCAATTTTAGTTTCAAGACACAATGCAAGTAATTTTGTTTAATTTTTTAACATGTGTGGTGATTACATTGGTGATCACTCCTTACGTCTCTGGTAAGTATACCTAATTCATTCTGTTGATACATATTTTTTTTTTGGTATTTTTCTGTGAATTTATAAAGCAATGTTTAGGTGCTAGCTAGTATTTCTTTCGCACGTTTAAATTAGGATTATTCTGTAAATTAAGCTTTAGAACGGGTTTACATTTTTTGACAAATTCTAAGCTACCTTTATGGACAAAAACGTACAAGAGAAATTTTGACAAAGTTAGATGTATTAACTTTTTTTAACTTTCAACGGATTGTAACGCAATTTTCAGTGAAGAATAACTATGTATATTAGTAGCTGCATAACAGTATGTTCTTTTCGTTTTTTTAATGAGTTTTTAAGTACTATTATGCAAAGGAAAACAAATAATAACTTATTTACCATTTAATTCTAAACCCCGGGTACCCAATACTTAAAGCTATACGGAAACAATTATCAAGGAAAAATTTTGTCAAAATGACATAAATTATCTTTTGCTAGTGGCTTCCCCTTGTTTCATGGGACAGTTATTTTTCCTTGAGAATTAAATCCTCACTTTCCAGAATTGGGCTCCCTGGAATAGTTTTCTAGTGCGTTTTATTATTAAGTCATTGCGTCAATAAATTTATCGTTTTTGATTCATCTCCATATATCTTTTCTAAGCATTAAAATAAGTCACATGACCGGTAACGGGGCGGGGAGGGGGGGGGTTTGTAGCAGAAATACTGCGAGTTCACTTGTGACAGGTTGCACGAAACGAATGGCTGATTCCAGGCTTCAGAGGCAGCTTCTGGAGGGTGCACATCGAAGTGTCAGGGTGGTCAAAGATCCAAACACTATAATAATATAATATTAATCAGATACGCCAACGTGCGGCTAGAACGAGAAAACTTTGTTTTAAAAGCTCTTGACATTTGTAAAATAGTATTTTAAATTTGAAATAGCCATTCGGCACTGCCGTTTATTACTAAAGCAAGGAAAATCACCAAATCAAGCACAAACAAATTAAGATTGTGGTATTACCTTGCTAAACACCATCATACATTATCACTACCTGAAGCATAATCGTTGTTGCTATAAATAACAGTGAGAATCAATAAAAAAGTTATCACAAAGTATGAATGATGAGTTTGGGTATTGCTTGGCGAGATTCTTAAAATGCAAAAAGCTTGAGACTGGCGAGTTTTCAAATAGAATTTTTAGCTCGCTTGGAAAAGAGCATTTATCTACTCATAGAAATAACAAGCATCTTACCATTATACAGGTCTCAAGCAAGACCTTTGTTTTTATAAAATACCGCTAATTGTTTAAAAAAAATTGTCTAATATCTTATATGAAATTTTTGCTTTAAGGTCAATCTTATGGTGTACCTTCATGCCCGTGTTTTGATCAGAAAACTGAATATACAGTTGTAAACCAAAAAGTACCTTGGTTTCAAGCATATGCATTGTGTAAACTATCCAATTTGAAACTGGCGAGCATCACCTCAGCAGAAGAAGAGATTGCTGTGGAAAGTGCCATAAACAAAGTAGTTCCAAATAACAGTAAGTTGTATATCTTGTAGCACAAATGGCTATAACTATGCAAGCGTAGCTGTGATTTAATAATAATTGAGAGTAATTTAAAAAATATAAAAATCCCTAATATTACATATAATTACCTTGTATATAATTAAAGTAAATATTACATAAGATATTTTCTAACAATAAGGTCAAATAAGTAAAATTTTAAAGAGAAGACACATTTATAATAACAGATAATATAAAAAAAAAATAATTGGGCCCTTTGTAATTCTGTCTAAATTTTTTTAATATCAAGCCTAAAAATCCACAGGCAATTTAATCCACGCCCATTGACCATAATACAAAAAGAGCCAATTTATCTTAGCTGTCTAGTGTTCTTAGGTCTTAAGGTTTAATTTTAACAAAGAAATAACAACATTGCTTTTTTATACAATTTTTAATTTGGTATTAGTGGCCCAAGCAGACTTAAAGTATCCACTAAAAACGTTGTAAGACACAATAAGTGTTATTTTTTGGGTTTTTTAAAAATATTTGTTCCTGATAGCTGACCAATAGCTTAGTCCATATCCAATCGTACCAGGATCCAATCTGTGATATATCCGTTTCTTCTGATTTTTTGTATACATGTTCTGTTTGTGAACAATATACAAAATATATTTTGCTTAAATTTTTTTAAGTATCCTAGTACTGTAACTGAGGCGGTCCTATGACAGTCCATCCACCTCTAAAGATTTCCATTAACATCTTGTCTTCAGCAATGACCTTGAAAGAAGTGTCAATGACGCCATGTTTTGATATTCGTAGATAATACTAAGTAGATAATAATAAATAATTACAAGGTGATATATAAAATATTTTAATGTAACTGATCTTATATTGTCATTCCCTCATATTTTTGAGGGGTAAGAGCAACTTTTTCCTCAGGACTCGCTAGAAAAGTGTAAGCCTTAGTACTTGTTTAAATTAGGACCTTGCAGTTGATTAGTTAGGTTTTGGCAAGTTTTTGTCTTGTCATAGTCATTAGTCGTCATTAAAAACTTATTAGTTTATTTTTCAGGGTTTTGACTGGTTTCCAAAAGATTTTTATTTTGGAATGTGTTGCTAAAATTAATTTAATTTTACTCTTGTGGAAAGTACATAAAGTGCTATTTTCTTTCTAAATTTGCAAAAAACTCGTAAGTAAATTTATAGCACATACGTATAACTTAGTAGCCTTTACCTTACAAATCTCAGTTTAACTTTGTTAATTTTCAAATTAGACCGGTCTAGCGATACAAAGCTAATTTTATTATTGAGTCTGACTGGTAAATTTTAATTAGGGAGGTGTGCTTGTCAATTTAAAATTAGAATCTACGTCAAAAACGACGTACTTACATAATAAATGTTTTCTCCACTGCCACTGGTCGCAGAAATATTATACGTGACTAATATGTGCCAAACCTAAGAAAAATTTAATATGAATTTAGAATAACAAGTTGGCCTCCACCCGTAAAAAATGAAAGTGGTAAAAATGTTAGGAATATCTTGAAATGTCTCTCCCTATTTTTAATTCTTCGTTCCTAAATTAGATACGTTCAAATATCACTTTTTAGATATCATTTTAACAAACTCATACTTCTCTTATAACTTTTACTGAGTTCCTTATTATGGGTACTAGGCGATATGCAATTTGACATTTTTAATGAATTTAAACATTTAGAAAATAACTACAAAGTCGAAATACGTTGGTTTAAGAAATTCTGCATAAAAAGACACACATACAGGGTTGGCCAATGAAAACGAAATAATCCCGATTTTTCATTAAGAAAAAAAAACGCTTTGACACGTGTATCTTGTCTGTAAGGGGGAGACCTTTCGCTTAATTTTCAACCCTCTAACTTTAACCCCCTAGCGGTGGTGAGCTTCGCCCCTAAAATTTTTAATGGGAATTGGGGTCAAGTGATAGCTCATTTCAAAGGTCATTAAATTCTCTTTTTAACGCTGCTCAGTTTTTAAATTTGGTTGAGTAATTTTAATGCCTATTAAACTTGGTAACCGCCAAAATCGAAATAGTGGTTTTTTGATTTTTTATGAAACTTGCAATGCCATTTACAACCCTAAACGTGGAAGAATCTTAAAATTTTTTTATCCTTTATGAATTTAAACATTAATCTGAAGATTATTCTTTTCTTAGGGACTGTTTGACCGTTATCACGGTTTAAAACCACAAACAGT
Source organism: Philopedon plagiatum (assembly GCA_963971165.1). NCBI lineage: Eukaryota > Metazoa > Arthropoda > Insecta > Coleoptera > Curculionidae > Philopedon > Philopedon plagiatum. The sequence continues at coordinate 122,791,498 of OZ020189.1, read as the reverse complement.
ATTGTCTGTGCGTTGTTTACAATTTTTATCAGCTAAATTAAAAAAAAAATCAAAATAAAAAATTAAACTAAAAATGAACGCATGAATTTTGAAAGGTTACCATGTTTAAAAGGCATTTTCTTAAAAACTACTAAACCAAATTAAAAAAAACTGAGCAGCGTGAAAAAGAGAATTTAATGACCCCTAAAAATTAAATAACTTTTTAGGTCACAAACCAATGGGTTTTATGAAAAAGGCAGACACGCGTCGATTTTATTTAATTTTTGTGTTGGAATACCCATAAGCGCTAAAAACACCCCCTCACTAGATCTACTAACTAAACCCTACGTCGCGTCGTGAAATTTTGAAATTTGGCATGCAGGCTTGCTTTGCGGTCTTGGTGTAAAATAGTAACAGGTGTTGTGAAAGCCTCTTCCTAAGGGGGTAAAGTCATTCCCAAAAAATTAAAAAATGTTTTATTCCTTTTTATTCCTAAACGGCAGATTGTATTGACAAACGCCAAACCATGTCAATTTTGTTTTAGCTAAGAACCAGTTTTTTGTGTTCCAATTTAATCACTAGGGGTAACACCATGTGCAAACATTTTTAGGTTATACTTAAATAAATCTGGCAACCGTGCATTTAAATGTTCGGTCCGCATAACCTTTGGTGATCTAGCAATAATTTTTTATTTCCCGCATTCTTTATTGGTATACACAAAAGCTATTGTTTAAAAAAATTGCGCATACTGTATAGCAGGGGCGTAGCCAGGAATACGCTTGGGGGGGGGGGGGGGGGACAAAAAGACAAAAACTTGTATTTCATTTTTCTCTTTTGGATACAAAGGTTGTATAAACTTTAGGCTTGGGGGGGGGGGGGGGGGTTGTTAACACCCAAGCCCCCCTGAATACGCCACTGCTGTATAGATGTGCTTAAGTGTCCAACAGCTAGGCTATTTTGCAGCCTCTACGAAAAACAACCAATCTCGCTTACAACGAAGTGCTAATTTCCAAATATATATTCTTAAAATATACTCATTTCATGATTAAATCACGCTGGCGAAGCCCGCGGGTATCAGCTAGTCTCATATAAATGCTTCATTTACATATATTAGTTGTGTTTAGTCTAACAATACAGCAGATTTACGCTGGTATTACAGCTGATTTGATTATTCTCATATTTGCTTCAAAATAACTTCTAAAATTAAGAGTTTCTATTTACTGCTTTTTCTGAACCGATTTTTTAATAATTTTCAGTTGGATATGCCGCAGGATATTGGATTGCTGGTGCAAGACAAGGTAAAGATTTTATTTGGCTCCCATCTCAGGAACTGCTCAGTTATCGAAAGTTTCATCCAGGTCAACCAAGCAACCTGGCAGAAGGCTGTTTAGAAATAAATTTCTTGAATAATCTTAGTAACCTAGGTTGGAATGATTATGATTGTACGGCAAAGTTATTTTATATCTGTCAACAAACAACATGCTGCGGTAATGTAGTGTGATAAATAAACAATGGATTTTATTTCACTGAATAAAGTACTTTTTATTTTTATTTCTGTATGATGTAGACATGGGTAAGAAAGTATTTTTAGAAATTCTACGCCGCAAGACGGTAACCAGAGGGTGTGGATTTTTTTTAAAGTCTACATCTTACACGTCGTTAGAGTCAGTTAGTCAAATATCTGTGACAAAATGTCTTTTAAAACTTAAGTTTAAAAGATTAAAATAATTATTCATTCCACTGAGTTTTTCTTTCATGTTTCTGGCTTGAGCACTAAATTGAGAGACAAATTTTTGTTTATGCCACTGTGCGTACTTTTATACCTATTGATAGTAGTGGTTGTCAACTTGCTGCCCCTTCAACGTGGCACGTGTCTCCTTTTGCACCTATACTAGATTCGGGCCTGGGCCCGGCCCACTCCAGGATCCAGTCTGGCTTCCTTCCAGATATAAAGAAGTCAAAAATCGTTGGTAATATCAAAAATGCGCGATAGGTTTTTTATAGCAAAGTATTGTAGGGAACCTATTTGCCTAGAGTTGCAAATTATAATAATTAGGAAGTAGTTAGGTTCATAGTCTTAAAAATTGCGAAGCTGATAGTCAAATAATTTTAGAAATATCTTTAAAAGCAACTGAATTATGCCGTGTATAACAGTTAACAGTGCATGCAGGTGCAGGTTCTCGTACCGCGTTATGTCATACTGGCCGACCAGGAGGTGAATCCAGAGTTGACGCCGTGTACTAGTCAAGACGTATACGTTTATGTCCGAAGCTTCACGTAGGATAGCTACATACAAACGTATACCAATCGACAGCACAGATCCATATAGCTATACGCAAGATCTGTGCTTGTAGTCTGGCAAGTGAAAATATTTTCTCGTACAGTGCATCAATTGACACAAGAAGCTGTTATAGTCCGAGAGCCACTGGACCCTGTTAGTAACGGTATTTGCACAAAGCTGGAAATTTGTATATTGACGATTGAAGAGCAACCATAAGTAAAAATCATGACCTGGCAAGTCTCCCCCGGTCGCGTCATCAACCCCTATATTTTTGAAAATGTAAAAAAAAATAAAAATTAAAAGTTAAGTCGCAAACTTCAAATTTTAATATGTTTGAATTTAGACATAACAAAATACAAAAAAATCGATTCTGCAGGTCGCACACACCTGCCAGGCGATTCTAAATGTGCTCTGTGCAGGGCATAAAAATACTTTTACGTATGTTGCTCCAAAACTTTTGGTTGCTAACATAATAAGTAAAATAGCGTCGAATTTCTTCGACAGTACAAGTGCACCACTGTACGGTAATATAAGGAGGTTTTTCTATATATAAAAATATAGAAAATGGGGAATTTTCTTCGGTCGATATACTGAATATATTATGTCGGTAAATGCCAAAGCTTTAATTCTTTCGCTAGTGCAAAACACAAGACCGTATATGACATAATATATATATATATATATATATATATATATATATATATATATATATATATATATATATATATATATATATATATACAGTGACCGGCAAAAAGTTGGACACATATGGGAAAAATTTTTATTATTGGAATATTGAAAAAACTTTTTATGCCGATTGTCTCTGCATGATGGGTAACCTAAAAATTCATTTTGACATTTGTTACGTGATTACTCGTTCGCCGGCAAAATTGAAAAAAATATATATTGTCATGGAAAACTGGTATTAGGTGACAAGATATTGAAAAAAGTTATTAGAAAAAAGTGTTTAGATTTTAATTTTATACTCCTTGGCAAAGTCCGGAGCCAAAATTAAAAAAAAAAAATATTTTACATTTTTAGAAAAAAAATGTACAATATTAGTTTCATATTCCCATGAATTTAATAAAAATGTGTTAAATGATCGAAAACCAAGGTAATAACCTATTATCTCAACATTTTTGTTATTACTTAAAAGTTTTATTTGATAAAATTTAAAATTTAGCTTTTTTCCATGTACTTGGGTGTGGCCAGGCCCTGTATCTGGCAACCATATTTACCATTTATAGTTACTTCTGGAACAATATGCTTACGAAAGACCGTTTGCTCTAATTTTGAAGAAATTTTAAAGTGTCTACCAAAATGGTTGCCAGATACAGGGCCTGGCCACACCCAAGTACATGGAAAAAAGCTAAATTTTAAATTTTATCAAATAAAACTTTTAAGTAATAACAAAAATGTTGAGATAATAGGTTATTACCTTGGTTTTCGATCATTTAACACATTTTTATTAAATTCATGGGAATATGAAACTAATATTGTACATTTTTTTTCAAAAAATGTAAAATATTTTTTTTTTAATTTTGGCTCCAGACTTTGCCAAGGAGTGTAAAATTAAAATCTAAACACTTTTTTCTAATAACTTTTTTCAATATCTTGTCACCTAATACCAGTTTTCCATGACAATATATATTTTTTTCCATTTTGCCGGCAAACGAGTAATCACGTAACAAATGTCAAAATCAATTTTTTGGTTACCCATCATGCAGAGACAATCGGCATAAAAAGTTTTTTCAATATTCCAATAATAAAAATTTTTCCCATATGTGTCCAACTTTTTGCCGGTCACTGTATATATATAGGTCCAGAAGTCGCGCATAAGTTCGATAAAATTAATGGAAATTTTTTCACAAAAACGCTTGAACACGTCAATTTTTGTTTTTAGTTGCACATTTTTTTACATGACAGACAAGTGTACAGGGTCACTCATGTAGTAGATAAATGTCTTTGTCAATGTTTTTCTACTGGAACCCCTGTATATAATTGAGGTTTTGAATTCTTCAAAAGATTTTGAACATATTTGGTATGCCATACCCTATACCTAAAGTCAATACAGTTATCGAGAAATTTACGAATGAATATCATAAAATGCACTCGTAAATATTTATATATTTATACTAAGTATTCGAATTCTGGCTTGCTCACTGTCAAGAAGTCAACGGGGCACAGTTCGCCAATCTACTAAAATCTAGATTAGAGTAGTTTGTAATGTTTTTTTCTTTTTATAATTCCGTTTTTAATAAATAGATGAATTATTTATCTATTCAAATTTCAAAAAAGAAGCATTTTACCACACACCCGAGGTCGGATTCTTAATTCGTTTTTAAATGGCAAGCCTTTAAAAATTAAAAATCGTGAAAAAAAAATAAAAAATTAAATACCTTCATGTTCATGGTGGTAATTTTGAACAATTTTTAAAGTAATAAGAGAAAAAAATTAAAAAAAATTACTTAATTTGAAATTTTATTCCATACACCCATCTTATACCTACCTAGCATCTCCAATCTTTTTGCTCTCAGCACTCCCGTTTTATCTTTGTCCGCATCTGGCGGGCCCTTGTGATCGTCGGAATCGCCTGGCTTTGAACATACTTAGTTAAATCGTTTAATAAAGAGCATGTGAAAACTGGAACCTTGTAGGACACTGTTTATTTTATACCCTGCACACAGAATATTTAGACTCGCCTGGCAGCTGCGTACGACCTTCAGAATCGTCTGGCATTTTGTTTTGTATTTTGTTATATTTAAATTCAAACATATTAAAATTTGAAGTCAAATTAAAAGTTAATTTTTTTACATTTTCAAGAATATACGGGTTGATGACGTGACCGGAGGAGACTTGCCAGGTCATGACTTTTACTTATGGTTGCTCTTCAATCATCAATATACAAATTTCCAGCATTGTGCAAATACCGTTACTAACAGGGTTCAGTAGCTCTCCGATTATTATTTATGACGTTGCATGCCTAAGAGCGGTAAAATGTCAATCAGTAAAACTTAAAGGCAAAAAGCCGCCATCTTGCTTCAATCGATCACATGAGGGATGCAAATCACATTCAAAAAACATCAGGACTATATCCGATCTTTACTTCGGAAATAAACGTATACGTCTAGACCCCCTCCTGGCAGTCCTGGCATCGAGAAGAATCGCTTGCTTCCTCACAAGAAAGTCCATCAAATTTAAAGTTTCGAAATAATAATTCTTTGAGCATTTTAAAAGTCATGCTTTTTCCCAGTGTGTGATGCTAACAGTACTAGTATTATTTTAGTCCAATGGAAACTTCCTAACAATTAACTTAAAAATTATCACTGAAATTTTTAAGAAAATCACAAACATATTTTCTGATTTTGGCAGGCGCACACGGTGGTGCTTTATTGGTCCTTTGTCGCTTGTTTCTCAAATCGCTTTGTGTACCTGCGTGATTGTTTGCAGCATTTTTAAAACCGCAGATTTTATTCGTTTCATTCTTTGTTTTGTTTTGAGCAGTAGGGCTCAACAGTATAGATCGTGGGATAGCGACATGTCTTAGGTTAAGGATTTTTTGTATGCCTTTTGGAGGACTGAAAAAGGTAAGTTTGTTATGAAGCAAAGTGAGGTTTTATCCCCGGCCCGGGTGACGCCCAAATAAAATTTTCAATTTTCAATCAATTTTCATTTGTACAAAAACTATATGTGTTTTGGGACGATTTTATATTGTCTGTCATGTGTATTAAAAGAAAGTCATTGAAAAAAATATACATAAGAAAGGCAGACCGTTAGCAAGGGCCCAAAGGGTTAAAGTGTCCGGGTGAACATGTAAGAAAAACGAATAATTTTCCGCCTTTTTTAACGTCTGCCAATGGAAAATATATGTTTTTATTATGAGAAAGTTGGTAAACAAATTGGCAGACGGTTTGCACATTATCAAGTCGAGTTTTCTGCGGAAAATTGTGTGGAAATTTCAAAGATTTTCCGTGATTTTTTCTTGTCTGCCATCATAACTATATGAAATTCATGCAAAATTGTTGAGCATATGGAATTGGCAGACAAATTGAAAGTGTGAAAAATGGTGACAGACGAAAGAAAAGTTGTTGAAAATCATATGAAACTTTCCGTGATTTTTTCTGTCTGCCATTTCGTATTTAAGTTGAGAATATTGTTCAACGCTCAAGTTGAAAATGGCAGACAGATCTATAATAACCAACGTTTGGAAAATTATAAAAAAAGAGCGCAAAAGCAGGCCGGTGCAAGGTTTATGACTAATCTTCCGCGACCTTCTCTTGTCTGTCATTTCGTATTGAACGTTAGGGTAAAAATATGCTGGAGCGCCGCTCCACGCGTCGGGACTCGAAATATACAATGTATTTTAAATCTATTAGCACATAGTGAGCAAGTAAACGACGCTTTACTTTGCTCACTAAGCTTTACTTGCTCACTATGTGCTAATAGATTTAAAATACATTGTATATTTCGAGTCCAGACGCGTGGAGCGGCGCTTGACGCGTGGAGCGGCGCTCCAGCATATTTTTACCCTTAGAATGTTCTACGCTCAAGTTAAAAGAGGCAGACTGATCTGTGTAATAACCAAGGTTCAAAAACATAAAAAAGAGCGCATAAAGGAAGAAGGTCGGTGCATGATTAATGGCTAATTTTCCGCGATTTTTTTCCATTTGCCCTTTCGTATTTAACTTGAAGATGTTGTTCGAAGCTCAAGTAATAAACGGCAGACCGATTTATAATGTCCAACATTAGGAACGATCTAAAAAAAGATCGAATAATTCATAAACAATGTCATTAAAAAATCTGGTGTGAAGTACATATATTACTAGATTTTATATGTAAAATACAGGGTGTTTCATTAAGGGTGATGAGGTACCATATCTCGGGAATTGATACACCAAGAGCTTTAGAAAAAATCCTAATAAGGAAAGTGGCCAAGAGAAATAATTGCTGGAAATAATTTTTAAGTTCCTAACTCTGTCGCTAGGGGGCGTAATTGCTGTGGTCATGTAAAAAAAGACATTTTTGTGGAAAATATCCCTATAAAAGCTATCAAAAAAAATATTACACTGATAATTCTACTAGAATTCTACATCTTTTTGGTTTAACACTTTTTGATGTAAGATGTAAAATTAGGGCGGGAGAGGAGGGGAAAAGTCTACTGATAAAAGAGTCCATAATTTTGGTTTGTCTTAACCGAATTTGATGAACTTGGTCTCGTTTAAGAAAGGAAGGTTTGCTAATTTAAACGAAATAATAGCGGTGTTACTTTGACTTTCGCGGCACTGGCAAGAGGGCGTTATGTGAAAAACTTGTTGCTTTTTTTTAATTTTAAATGGGATGACATAGTTATTATATCATAATCGAAAAGTAGAATAAGTTTGCAAGAGAAAACGTAAAAAATTCGATTCGATATCTTCATTAGTTTCGGAGTTATAGCCAAAAGAATAATTAATATCATGTTAATTGAAAAAAGCAATTGTTTTTATAGGTCCGTGGTCAAGCGTGCATTGAAAAATAAAAAAATATTTTTCAACTTTTTATTAAGTGTGTTTTTCACTTTTTGTTTAATTTTTTAACTGATTTTATTATTTCACACTCATAATTTTTATTTGTTGTTTTGTTTTTGTGTACCTTCCTTCACACTTTATTTAGGCTTAGGACTGGTCCAAACTATGCGATACGCAAGATTTGAAGCGTGTTTAAAGGCCAACGGGCCAAAACAATAATAAAAACCACAAACACCTTCACATTGTTAATTAAACCATAGAAAACTTGTTAAACAAACAACAAACAAATACTTATGATGATACTTATGATTAAATGTTCAAAATGACCACCGTTTTGCAAAATGCAACTATTACATATTTTTCTAGTGAAACGGCAGTTTGAATTTCAGCTCGTGAAATCGTAGTTATATCATTTTGAATTCTCTCAATCATTTTCTCCCGTGTGGTTGGTCGTGTTTGATAAACAATCTCTGTTAGTCTTCTCCACAAGTAAAAATCTAGCACGGTTAAATCGAGGGATTTAGGTGGCCATGGAACAAACTACCCCTTCCAATCCAACGATTTGGCTAACTAGCATCTAAAAAGTCACGGAATCTTTCAGAAAAGTGTGCCGGGCATCCATCATGTTGATACCATAGGGATCTTCTTATATCAAGAGGCACATCTTCTAAAAGGATAGGCAGGTTATTTCGTAAAAAGCTAAGTATGAGTCGCCATTTAAATGGCCATTAAAGAAACACGGTCCGATAATTCTGTTTCCTAAAATTCCGCACCACATGTTGACACTTTACCTGTTTTGGTGATCAACTTCCCGCATCCAATGAGGATCTGTTTGGGACCAGTAGTGCATATTGTGCAAATTGACTCTACCACAACTAGTAAAAGTTGCTTCATCTGTCCATAAAATCAGGGAGAGGAATTGGCGATTTTCCTTGCACATACCTCTTAGCCAATAACAATAATCCCGCCGCCTGTCAAAATCAGCGTCTGAAAGGGCCTGGTGTAAAACTACACAACTTATATCTAGTATAAAGAAATGTTTCTGATGCTCAAGTGCGGATCCACTTGCACGTACGCGAGAACGTTTATAATATTGTCTTCATCCTTTACTGGACGTCTCCTGATGGGCACTGGAATGGGACGTACACTACCCGTTGTTCTAAGACGTATTGCCAACCGTTGAAACACATTTCTGCTATGGGGTCTTCGTTAAGGATACCTGACAACGCATATTCATGTTTCGCAAGAGGAGCATTTTTATAACACTAAAAATATACGGCAAGCATATCGTAAGCCTCGGCGTTGGTAATGCCATTTTTGAAAGATGCAGCACAAAAGTTGAATAACGATAAACTCAAAATTCTCAAGAAATCCAAGATAAAATCTTGAGAGATACTTATCAAAGATTGATTAAAGTGACATTTCAACTTGTTTGTTTGCCTGAAAACCTGCCGATTTTGATTCATGGCTTACTAGATAATTTTTGAATAATACGACAGGTAAGTAAATTAAAGGCAATAGTAATGGAATAAAAAATGAAAAACACACTTGAGGCCTGCCTCTCCAAAATGTTGTAAGTGCCAATTTGGTCGCTATTGACTTTTCACTGATTTCGTGTTGTAAGTGCCATGCTTCACGCTCCCATAAATGCTCATGCATGTAAGTCGATAAAGTCAAGTGTTTAAGTGGACGCGAAAGTCAAAACGATGTGCAAGTGGATTATTGAGTAGCGCCAACTTGTTTCGTTATATATTAATCATGGCGGCAGCTGAACCGAAAGTTAACTAAATAAATCAGTTTGTTGTTTCTCATATAAAATGTAAAAAATGGAACTTACAACGTTATGGAAAAGCAGGCTTCACTTAATAAAAAGTTTAAAAATATTTTTTCCCCCTCCCTGTATTGTAAGCAACCTATTTTGACACTGCTTTGACAGACGGAAGTGAAAGTTACTCAACAAGGTATTGGTTGCCCTTAACGACAGGATGTAAGTCAACTTACATCCCTAGGGAAATAATAATCTGAAATTATTATAAGAATAACTTTAATTTTTGATTTCATCAACATATTACAAAAATCCGGTGATATTAATTGAAATGAATATTAATGGTACAATTATTACAATTATTCACATTATTAACAAAATTTGGAAACACGTTTTCTCGTTTCTTCTTGATGTGTATTACATTTTCTGACTCCACAGATCCTTCATTTCTAACCAATGTTTCTGTCACTGTTGAAGCACTGCAAGAGACTTCTGGCTGGGTCTTATTGTATAAAATTTTATTCGCTACTTCCTTTTTATTGTTGAGGCTCTCAGCTACGTAACTTTCCGCAATAGTAGCGGATTTCCATCCACCATGTCGCTTGATAGCTAATACATCAACTCCAGTATTTGCTAATAAAGTTGCCGACGTTCTTCTAAAAGAGTGTCCAGTATACATTTTGAAGTTCTCAAACTTTAGAAATTTCGCAATTTTACTTGGAATTGACGAAAACGTATTTTTCCCAACAGGCTGGTTTAAGCACTTTCCATTTTGATATCGCATAAAGAAGCGCGGATTAATAGTCGTCATGTGGGATCTTATATCAATGTACTTTTGAATTATTTTGAAATGACAAACCTGAGTGTCGTCACTTTTTGTCACTGTAAATGTACCTGACATTCCATTTTTGGAGTCAGGAATGGTCACAATTATGACTTCTTGACTTATTTTAACATTGTCCATTTTCATTTCACAGAGTTCATTAGAACGGCACGCCCCAGCAACTCCCATTGCCATTACGACCTTCATCAATAAGTACATATCATCGGGGGCTTCAAGCATGAACTTATTCACATCTTCCCTGTTAAACACATTCGATTTTTTGGGTCTGTAACCATCATTTTTTCTTTTCAAAAATGCTCGAAGTTTTGGATACTTAGAAATATCTATATTTTCCTCTATAAAAAGGGTGGACTTCAACATCGAATACTCACACCATAAGCTTGATGGGGACTTCAGTAAAGCACTTTTCTCGTGGAAATACGCCAAAAACAAGGCTTCTGAGACTGCAGTAGCCGTCTTGCTTTGGCACCAATTCTTAAAGGATTTATATGCTGCTTCATACCTTTTTTTCGACTTTTCCGGTAGTAGAGATAAACAAGCAATATTTGCTGATTCTTCTATGTCTGAAACATCCATTTTGTCCACACAGAATCAAATAATTCGACTTCTTCAAGCTTTTCGCTATGAATTGTCAACTTGACGTTGTTGATAAAATAAAAACTGCTTATATTGCTCTGGCAACGGATCACGGCTGCCTTCATAATTTAATGAGAATGCTATCGAATGTAATGATAATAAAAATCCAAAAATATATCCAGCATTTTCTGGTAAACATACAATTCAGGGAGGGGGAAAAATGTTATATACTATATAGGATGTAAGTACATTAACCAGTCTCGGACTTTTTTGCCAGCCCTCGCTATCGCTCGGGCGCAAGATTCGTCCTCGACTGGTAAATGTTACTTACATCCCTTATAGTATAAATAACTATTTTTATTTTTCATGGTACGCTTGACCACGGGCCTATAAAAACAATTGCTTTATTGCTTTTTTAAATTAACATGATATTAATTATGCTTTAGGCTATAACTACGAAACTAATGAAGATATCGAATTAAATCTTTTACATTCTCTCTTCCAAATTTATTCTACTTTTCGATTATGATATAATAACTATATCATTCCATTTAAAATTTCGGAGAAAAGTTGAAAAATAAGAAGTTTTTCAAATAACGCCCTCTAGCGAATGCCGCGAAAGTCAATGTAACACAGCTATTATTTCGTTTAAATTAGCAAACCTTCCTTTCTTAAACGAGACCAAGTTCATCAAATTCGGTTAAGTCAAACCAAAATTATGGACACTTTTATCAGTAGACTTTCACCCTCCTCTCTTCTGCAAGTACTTGTGCAGTGTAAACCGGGCCGTCCGGCACCGCCTTGTCTGCTCGTGATTACTCCGTACGTTCAGTGGGTAGACTTTAGGTACATATGTCTAGAAAAAAAATAGAAGTTTTCTAAACAGGAAGTAAAGGTTCTAGTCTGGCGTCTTGTCACTTCATACAAATCATGCTTCTTTCTTTTTGTTTAAGTTAGGACGAAAAGAGAAAATTTAAGACGAAATTACACCGTGTCGACGGATTTATACGTCTGAATAATTGATTAATGAGAGAAAAAATTAAAGGTTGTTCTTTAAAAAATAAAAAAAAACCTTTTGACTCGTTATAAAAAGTAGTAAATTATTTTAAAACATTTTCTATATGTAATTTTTATAAAAAATCTTATCTAAACTTTTTAGGAATCAGAAAAAATCTGCGAAAGTCATAGTGCGTTTTTGCTGATTTCTCAGATTTTACTGAAGCAATGGAGCTAAAACAAAGTACAGAGACATTCCTTAAGCATCTGTATTCAGTCCATTTCAGTTTCATTTAAAACGGTTTAGTCGTGTTCATGCTTACTTCGCCCAAATCGGGCAACAGACAGTCATGTTGGATAATATTCATACATGCACTTGTAGGGGTCTGGGGTAGTGTTGTAAATATCCGTATTCATTAGATATCCGAATCATACGGAATCGGAATCAGCTAATATCCGTATCCATTATCCGAATACGAATCCATTTCTTGACCCGCGCGAAAGCGGTTACAGATCATGTATACGTATGCATGCAACAGACTAAAACATTTTCTATCCGGATACACGGCTAGGTAGGTCGACGCGGTATCGGTATCATACCAGTCGAAGTCGAAGTTTAGGGATAAGAAGGCACCGCGTCGCGCCGTTCTCGTTTGAATTCGGTTCGGGTGAGGCGGGACTAGTTTAACCAATGGGTCTCATCTCATATGATACCCGTTACCCCGATAACTATGCCATCTTTTTTTAGGAAATGTCATTAGAAAGAGAAAGCACAATATCAAATATGCCAAATCGCAGACCGTGTTGTTCGCTTACACTCGATTCCGATTCCGTTTTCTCTTTGCACTTTGCATTAGTAACCACCCGATGCGAATTTATTTTGATTCCGAATCCGTATTCAAGTTCTCGGCCGGTTCCGGATAATCCGGATTCTTTTAATATTCGGATCCAACGGATTTTTGGATACGTATCCTTACATCACTAGTGTGGGGCCGAGCCAAAGAATTACTCTTTGGCCGAGCCCCAGGATTATTATGTTAAGACAATAAAAAATCTTAATTCTTGACATTTTTGCTAAGTACATTTGACGATATATGGGATGTAGGTCAACTCAATTTCCCTTTAAAGCCCCTACCACAGCTATTTTAGGACTACGAGTTTAATTGAATATCGTTATAATATATTATTCGAGTTGTTTCCTAATTTATTAGCCCGCACCTACCCCTTAAAACAATTTTTATTTCACTCCTTAAAGCGATCTTTTACTGTTTTGGTTTTGCTAATGTTAGGTTCATAAAGAAACATGGTGTATAAAGAAATATCGCGATAACTTCATATGAAATTTTTTCTTAGATAATTTTTAAGATGTATAAAGGGGATAAACAAATTGTAAGGCACCTGGTACCATAAATCTGACTTAAAAAAAAATACTACTCAGTGAGGCTCTTTAGTTTAGTACATCACTTGCCTAGGTCACAACAATTATAAAAATTACGAAAAAAACATACTATGTATTTTCAATTATCGTCATGTGTATAAAAAACTTTTCCACTGTTCTAGTTTTAATAAAGGAAAGATCAAATTTTTATATTAGTTTCTACCTTAGGGCTTGCTGAGGCTTGTTGATCAAAGGTTTTTAGCAGGGAAAAGAAAATAAAACTTAACCAGTATTATAGCTTCAACCAAGAATGATTCCTCCTCCAACCACGCGCATTGCCACAGGAAGGCATGCGCAAATGAAATTTTAAAGCATTATGTTATATCAGTTTAGATGGAGTACAATACATGTTTACGGAAGTTTTAGCAAATTTTAAGTTTAATATGCCCAATGTCCAAATAGAAATACTTAATTAAATGTTTTTAAAATTAAAAGCTACAAAATATTTTAATAAAAATATCGAATATAGCTCTATAAATTAGAACTGTATATGAGTCAACGGTATGGATTCATTAATTCAAAAGTGAAATAAAGATTGTTGCAGATCACTTAATAGATCATCTACAGAAAACTTACTGAAGTACCGACAAGAAACTTTAAAACTTTCCGAAATACCGACAAGAACCTTTTTACCATCTGTACTAGACAAAACAGGCTATCCGTACGAAGCGGAACAAGAATAGTGTTTTGCTGCAAATCCGATTCTGATCAAGAAATGTGTGTTGCTTAGATTAAAGAAAGCTATTTGTTCAGAATTTATTGGCGGATTAACCCGTTTCTATGGTTAGCATGATATCCTTTTTAGCTACGTCATGTAAACAAGGATAGCACGCTCACTGACTGGAACCGGTTAGTCCACTGGTGAATTCTGAAAGACGCCCATACGCATTCTGCGCACACGTTCCTATGGCATCGATTTTGTCCATAGTGAAGTTAAAATGTAGGTACTGCGCAAAGGGAACTTTAAATACCGGCAGTCCAGTTTTTTTATGTCGCTGCTTTTTACCATAGAGCAATCAGAGATTCCAGGGTCTGGCCAACTATAGGGTTCCTCACCTACTTTTTGAGAACGGTTGTTGCCAGGCTTTGATTTACATCACATATTTTCAGATTGATAAACTATACCTAAATAACGCATATACTGTAGGTTAATATCTGCAACCGTAAATACCAAGGGCTATGTATATTATTATGACTATTATTGTGTGGAACGATTTTGACAGGAGAAAATATAGGTACGTGTTGTAGTTAAATTTTTAGTGATTTTGGGAGTTTCTTTAAAGGACTTCATTTATTTTTTATCTGGGACAGCCACGTAGACTTCAAGCCTAAGCACTAACGTACCGTGGGGTCTGAAGAGAAGGGACATGTAATCTATTGACACGGGATTTAAATTATCGGGGATTGGAGGGGGGGGGGGAATTAAAACATCTGCAGGCAATTTGTTCCATAATCTGGAGACCCTAGGTATGAGTGAACGAGAGACGCGGGATTTTCTAGGCTTTTGTAGCTGGACAATAATACCATTATTTTTCGTGATAATAATTTTTAGTAATTTATTTCCATTTCATGATGACGAAATTTAGAGTTAGAGTGGCAACGTTGCTTTTTCTCCGAAGCACGTGCCGTAGTCTCATTTATTCATGGGTTAAACAGTTGTTGAGAGATAGTATTTTGTGTGTAAGGTTTTTGACAGGTCCGAATATACGTGTTGTAGTGAAATTTTAAGCGATGTTTGTTTTTTCTTAAAATTATTTTATCTATAAACTTTGAAAAATGGCGCGCCAGTGTCAAGTGTGTAGAAAAATGGATCTTCATCCGCAACTGTCTTTTTACAGGTTTTGCTCGGTGAAATACAGACAGCTTGGAAACCCATAGCGACGGCGCGCGAAATTGAATGTTTAGCGCTCTATCTCCTCTTTCTTGTCCTACACACTCACAATGCATGAAATAAATCAAAAGGCTGATACAGTTTTGAATGAATGGTGTCGTCTGATCTTGCTGAATGTAAAAATGGTTTTTATACATTTTCAGTATTTCAAATAATTTTCTATTCGTTTAATTTAAATACGACCAGAGAATATTTGTTCATTAAACTCAAACTTCTCTGTAGTATGTGCATGGAAAATTATCCAAAATTTTGGATGACTATTTCTTGCCTAAAAACAGCTGTAATACGTTTTTATTGTTAGGAAAGTAATATCAACAGTCGAACAGGAAAGAATCTTTTCAAAGCTAATCAACCCGAACCGTAGGTGGGCACTTTTGAGAATATCTGACAATAAAAATGCTGTTTCTTACGGCAACAAAATTGAGAGAAACATTTTCAGATACTTTGACATGCCTGAATAAAATAATGTAAAAAGTATGACAAATCAATCCATGAGGTTTCTTTCATAGTCTAGTACTAGTAAAAAATAGAGCTCTGACACGTATACGGATGGCCAACAATAAGAATGCTGTAATTTTCAGACAAACTTTCATCTAGGATGCAATAGTCGCTGTAATTCAATGGCATTTGCACTCCCTTCATGGGAATTAGGACACATGAAGGATACATGATGTAAAATTGGCAAAAGTTCTGCATGAAGATTTGTTGCCTAGCAACAGCTTGAATGCATCTTCATTTTTATTTCCTAAGAAAGGCCCCAACCGTAGATGAGAAAATTTTTAGGGTAAATAGCAATAAAAATGCATGAATGCATTTCTTTACGGCAACAAATTAAAGATCAAAATTTTCAGATATCTAATATTAGAAGTACGAAACATATTTTTTACACTATTTCCTAAGTAAACATGCCAAATCTTTGACATTTCTTCCATAGCCCATTAAAAACACTGATGTGGCCATCACACAACATTCCAAACACTCAGACAAATTGCGCTGACTAGCAACAAAAAGCGGGAGCAGTGCATATCGATTCAATGCACTGCGTGGCATTTAGCCAAAGGATGTGGTTTTAGAAATTTATGCGTTTTGTCTTACGAAATAATGAAAATGTTGCGTTTAATTTGATTTAATCGTGTTGCCTAGTGTCAACTTTACATGGACGCAATTTTGAAAGAAATCTCTGCATCTGCAAATTAAAAAATATTTAAAATGAGGTGCCACTTGACCCCTCTTCTGCTACAAGAAAAATCCAATATACGCGTCCACCCGACTTCCGGTTGGCCGATTTAAACTAATTTGTGGCAAATTCATCCCCTTACGACGCTAGAAGCTCGTGTTAAAATTGGTGTAAATCGGTTCAGCTTTCCCGGCGCAGTGTAGGCCACATACACACGCACACACCATTTTTTACTGAAAATGGCAATTTAAAAAAGTTAAAATTAGTTTTATTCAGCAAAGCATGTGATGCAATATAAAAGTATTTTTTAAATTTAGTTTCAAAATTAAAAAACCTTTTTTTTTCAATAAAACATGAATCTGCAGCGATAACAACTACACTAAAAAATATATAATTCCACGGAGCAAGGTTTAATATAATAATTTACTGTTCTGTAATTTTACTATCAAAAACATGTAGCTTCCTCATTTTTAATTAATTTTTTCGTTTAACTGTTTTTGGGATACCACTAGGCTGTCCAAACTTCGAGAGTCAAATAGATCATAGTACATCATAGATCATGTTTATAATACAGAAAGATGCTGACCATTTGGTTCTAACCAGTGCCATTAACCTACACACACACACAACTATTTTTTGACTTGTACCAGTATTAAGGTACTAATCTGCATTGATTTTTTGCTTCTGGGTATCTTCAACGAATAAAAAAAAGTGCAGGTTAATGCAGTTTGGTGCAAAACAAAAGATCAAACCCTTGCATTCAGCAAGCGATATTTCTACAACTATGAAAAACTTCGGCCTTTTGTTTATAAATTCAGAAACAAATTCACAGTACAAAATCTAGTTAGTAGTCTTATTGTTACACTTATCAATGTAAATCCTTGATTGTCAGGTTAGACCGGTCATAGTAATAGTAAATCTGGACGGTTAATTTTTTAGTTGTAAATAAGGTAGTGTATAACAGAAAAAAAGATTAAAATTTTACCCTTGATTTATAATATCAAATAAATATAACTGTAAAGAATCTAGTTTTAGAAAATAATACTAATTTTATTCAAAATCAGACGATCAGCCCGTTTTTAAAAAATCCTCGTGTGACATTCATTGACCTTACCCATGGCGTCATTGACGTACGTCGATTCAGTTAATTGATTTCTTATCAAGAATTTAAAAACATACATTTTAGTGATATTTTAAACAAGAATTACTATTTTTTAATAGTAGAGCTCCTAACTGTAATCCAGGAACAGATTCAGCCGGAAGAGGATTATACACAAATAAACTATAACCTGAAGATTTTATCGATTATTATAATATGATTAAGTTTCAAAATTGTATATTTCAAACTAAAATAAGAATTCACTATTTTGACTTGATTACATTAATTTGAAAATAATTCTTTTTACGTATTACCTACATTGGTTAAAATATTCAACATCAGAAGGCTAGGATGACTTAAAACTAAAGGTAAGAAAAGCGACGAGGGTACAGGTCAAGCCGGCGATTTGTTTATTTTAACGTATTTGGAATGGGAACGCGCATAGTGAAGCGAGAAGCTGCGCGTTATCCCATAGAAGCATCCGGAGAGCGGAAGCACGAATCACGATTCAAATTCGGGATTATTTATCCCGCAGCAAAAGTGACAGTCTGTGATTTCACTTTCTAGGAAGTAGTACTGTAGTCGAAGAAAAATGGAACAAGAACAACTGATCAATGCCGTATTTAATAGAAAACCGTTATGGAACCCGTCACACCCTTACCACCAGAGCAGTGCCCACTCTGCCCCCCCCCCTTGGAGCCTGGTTTTATCATGAGTTACCATAATAGCTTTCGATAGAATTCGCCAATTTGAATTGAGAATACCAAATAAACATTCAATTGTTGTACGGGCTCTAAAGAGACGTTAGTTAAAATAGGTGCGTTCTAAAAACTTAACTCGTTCCTATTATTGTTAGGTTTAAAAATGTGTCTGAAGTGGATATGCCTCATCTGCAAGGAAAACAATGGGCATCTTAGTGTGGGTTTTCGATAGGCATTTGATCATCTGGTATTTGCCTACCATAACCCCAACGTGTATTATGGTAAACCTGTATTTAGGGCCACAAACTGCTTGACGCACTATAGAAAAATCGTTCTTATAGTTGTGATACATGCTAACAGAAATACTGGGGCATTTAATTTTTCCATGTTTTTCATTTAATGCTCCAATACAATTTAAAAAAATGCAATAATATATTCAAGTATTCCTTGCTAATTTAATTTAAAACACTTGCTTGGATGGTACTGGCATGTGTTCTGGTTGTAATACCTTCCAAAGTACATCAACGGTTGCATTCACAATTTTCGCAACAGTTGATGGGCCGATGCGAAATGTAGAGGATACCCTATCGAAAGAAATCTTTATAAAAATATAATCCGCCACGTTCGTTTGTTCGTTAACTCTATTACCTCGTCGCTCCACTATGATTATGTCTCGCGATGTGCCACCGGATACCTTATAGCTACGAATGCTTTTACCCTGGTCGCGCCACTTATCTTAAGGCTGTCAACTCTAAATTCATAAACCAGGATAAAAGTCTTTGATACTCCGGAACCTGAACGTAAAACCTGGACTTTTTTTCTAATATGAACGTCAACTGTCAACAAAGGAAAACAAGAGCTCCGTCCCAGGAAACCCGCCCGGACACCTTCAAAGAGGGCAAATTCGGAGAAACTCGGACGGATGGCAACCCTACTCAAAACTATACTTTGACCATTACTTTTAAACTCTGTTATTAATACAATTTTTAAGTGTAAAAATGGTCTTTCCATTCTATTTTGTTTACTTTTAAGTAATAGGTATAGCCATTGATAATTTCAACATTTAGGTGTATATGGAAACGCAATGCACATTTAAAAGTTTCAGTTGTCAATGGCTGTACATTTTTTGACAATCCCCTTTCTTTAACGGACTTCATTACCCGACTTTAATGTCTGTATGTATATATGTATGTTCGCGATTCCTCGGGAACATACAAAAAAAAGCAAACAGAATCTATCAAAAAATGCATATTTTTGAATTTAAAAAGCTTACCTTCATATGCAAATAATCTCTATCTGGGGCCTCCACTAAAAATCTTGAGATTTCATCTCTAAAGTTAGAGATTTCTTTGACACATAACCGGTGGATTGCCGTTTGAGGAAGGCTACTAATTTTGGAAACTTGATGTCTATATTTTCCCTAACGTTTAGTACAGACCGCAACATACTATATTTGCTCCATAATGTTGATGGTTTTAATTCTTTTGCTCGCTGCGAAAAATACACCAAGGTGGCATCTTCAGAACCTTTTTTTACTCCGTGCTCTTCCAACCATTCTTTGAACAAACTGTATTCCTTTTCATATCGCTCTCTTGATTTTTCAGGAAGGAGATTAAGTGTCGCTATTCTTGCCTCTTCAGCGAGATCTTGCGGCAGGTCATCTTCACTAGAACTCATTTTGAAAACGTAGAAAAAATTTCTAATTAAGTAATGATCACGATACACTTGCAACGGTATGCTACGTTGTGACGTCACTTCGAGAAAAAATCTTAAATTGACTAGACGCTTGCACCCCTTGTACATAAGAACAGGTCAGTTTATTGTTGGGTACTGTGTTGAGTTGACATTTATTAAAATATCATTGTCATATTTCATTTGCTCAGGTAAGCGCCTAGTCAATTTAAGATTTTTCTCGAAGTGACGTCACAACGTAGCATACCGTTGTAAGTGTATCGTGGTAATGATAAACAATCTGACACCTTACTGTTATGTTTGTATTACTAAAAATATCATAGCAACAAAGCGTAGTAAACATAATGACGGCGACGCAACAACTACTTGATATTTTGTCATATAGCCCTATACCGGGTTAGTAAAAAGAGCCGAAACACGTAAAATGTCTCTTAAACCGTTAAAAGTTTAATAATTTTTCAATTTCGCATACCAAAAAACTTCCAGATAACCATTTTTGTAAGCACAACTTTAATAATTTTGAAGATATTTAAGCGTTCCAGTAATTTTTACTAACCCAGTATTATAGTCTGAAAACTTTCTAGTAAGCTAGTAGAAAAAACTATATACATACCTCAGGGGGAAAATGCGTTTCCTCCCTTGGATATTTAATGCCCTCCGCTTCGCGTCGGGCATCAAACTATCCGCGGGAGGAAAAGCACTATTTTCTTCCCTTGGTATGTATAGCTATTTTACATTATTACTGACCTTAACGGTGAGCCAATTATTGTGTTTAAATTTAAGTAACTTGTACACCAACACTCTTAAAAATATGTTGGTAGTGATAACTAAAATTTAGTCACTCCAGCCTTTTCTTTTTGTGAAAACGGACTCAACCGAAATCTAAGTCATCGTAACTAATGCAAAACAGTTGAAGGTGTACTAGGTAAAACAGCTAAATATGTCAACTAAAGAAGCATTTAATTTTAGTCGCACCAACTAACGGTTGGGTTCAAACCAATTGAAAGATATGTTATTGATACTAAGATTTATGTTGTCACTCTAATGTAAATTAATTTTTCTAACATAGACGAAGGTTGTTATGACCTACTTTATTATAGTAAGCAGAATTAAAAAATGTAGTTAAAACTGCTAAATAAGTTAACTCAAGAAACATTAAATTTTAGTTGCATGAACTAATAGTTTGGTTGGTATGACCAATAAAACTCAGTACTGTTAAAATAAAAGTATATTCAAAGATTATATATGTTACATAAAAGAGCTTTCATACAGAACTAAACTTAAATTCCACTTGAACCTATAGGCCCCCAAAAGTAAACATTCGTCGCACTTGGCTCACAGGTCACCACTATACCTTCAATTTATGACCATAAGCATCTGATGTAGAGCTGGAGCAATTCGTTCCTAACATTCGGCCATCCTGCCATTGTTTCGCTCTCGAAACACCATGCTTTTGTCGTCGGCACAGGCCAAGTGTTTTACCTGTGAAAAACAATGTAAGAAATTTGAAGGATTCCAAAATGTATATCTCTGTTCCCAGTTACAGGACCCGTACCAAATTTATTGGTTTTAATAGTGAGCCCACTGGAAATGTTTTGATAAAGAACAAAAAAAGTGTAATTTGCGAAAAAAAGTTGAATTTTTGGTGTGCCCCTCCTAAGAAAAAAATGAACAGGTCTAGGTATTTTATTTATTACTTTTTCTAAACAAAGTTTACATCATTTTGTCGACAGTTTTTAAATTTTGAAAGAAAAAAATGTGTTAGTAAAAAGTTATAGTCAATATAACTTTTACTTAATCGAGCATTCATTTGGGCGCCATAAGCAAACTTTTACAAAATATAATGCAATAAAATGAATAAGTTATAGTTTTTAATGGGGTGGAAAAAATAACTACTTACCTTTAAGCTCGAATATCACGAATAAAATCAACATTAAAGCCCGTACTTTGGAAAACACGGCGCAATATCGCAGCAGCCAAAAATAAAAATGTCGGCTCAACCCGCTAATTGACTTACTGATGCTGCCACCCCACCACTCACGTATGTATGTGCTCACAACTAAGAAGGCATTGCTGCCAAGTTAAATTATTAGTCGATACTGATAAGAAGTTTGTTGTGACAACTAAATCGTTTTAGCGTCCCTAATTTTTCGCATAGGTAATCACGAATGTTTTTTTAGTTAATGGAAATATAAGCGAAGGTGTTATAACTATTTAATAAGTTGATAATAAAATTAAATCTCAAGGAACAAAATAAATATTTTGTCCCAACTAATATCATGCAACTTATTTTCTTGTGTTGTAGTGACTGTTTTTAAATGTAAGGAAAACTTATAAAACCAACATTTTTGCTATTGTAACTAAAAATACTTATTTCCAACAGCTTAAGTATTGCAACAAATGAAAATAAGTTAGGAAAGCCAACTCATTTTTAAGAGTGAAAGCTCCAAACTTTGAAGTCGGCCCAACTCCCCATTAATTATGTGTGCATTATGCATTACAAATTCTCGTGGTCGCGTCGACGTCGGCGTCGGTTCATTTTTTGAAAAATGAAACTATCCTTTTTAAATTGCAATAAAAGTTAATAAAGGTTTGAATTATTGGAATACTATATAAGACCACGACGAGTCATAATATTATGAGTAATCTAGGATAGGAGACCACTAAGAAATATATTCAAAATGTCGTCACGTCGCCATTTTAATTTTTTAACAACGATATTTACATTAAAAATTAGTATCTACACAATTATTAAGTACCAGTACCGAGATTGAACCATACTTATTTAAAAGACATTTTCCTTAAATACAGTAACAACGTTTAAAACAGATTTTTTAAATTTTTCAAAAAATTTCCAATTTACTTTGGAGTTTTGGCTAAGAATTGCCGAAAGAACTAAGTCGTAGAATGGGTGTTACTAAAAAAAAATGAAAAGTTGTAGTGTTTGTTTTGTTATATTGCCGTTTATGTCCTCTTAGTTACCATAAAAATTAACCCACTCAAATTTATAAGGTAAGATGTACACAAATGTTTCCAGCAAAATCCTAGTACGACCCTGACTTTTAGGTCTTATGGCATTAAAATTGAAATGAGGCTAATAAATTATTAGGAAAGATTGTTTACTTTAAATTGCTGCTTGTGTCTTCTGTTACTAGTTTTTTGCATATATGTATATATATATATAAGAAGCCACCAGAAAAGTCACACATTATAATCAATTTTAGTTTCAAGACACAATGCAAGTAATTTTGTTTAATTTCTTAACATGTTTTGTGATTACGTTGGTAATCTCACCTTACGTTTCTGGTAAGTATACCTAACTGTTTGCTACATAAAAATGTTTTCCTTTTTAAATTTTTCTGTCAATTTATAAAGCATTATTTAGGTGCTAGCTGGTACTTTTGCGCACGTTTAAATTAAGATTATTGTGCAAATTAAGCTTAAGATTGGGTTTATATTTTTTCACAAATTCTAATCTGCGATTATGGACAAAAACGGACAAGGGAAAATTTGTTAGATGAGTATTAACTTTCTGTTAACTATTAACAGATTGTAACGAAATTTTCACTAAAGAATAATTACCTTAGTAATAATATGCTCTTTTCGTTTATTTTAAATACCAAAGTTTTTAAGTTCTATTATGCAAGGGAAAACCAATATTCAGTTATTTACCATTTAATTCTAAACACCGGGTGCCCAATTCCTAAAGCTACGGAAACAATTATCAAGGATCTTTTTTCAAAATGACGTAAATTATCTTCTGCTAGTGACTTGTTGTCCCCCCTTGTTTCGTGAGACAGTTATTTTTCCTTGGGAATTAATCCCTCACTTTCAAGAATTGGGCTCCCGTGGAGCAATTGAATAGTGGAATAGTTTTCTAGTGCGTTTTATTATTAAGTCATTGCGTCAATTTTATCGTTTTTGAGTCATCTCCGTATATCTCTTTTAATAGATTAAAATAGGTCTCATGCCCAGTGACTGGACACTTGTGACAGATTGCACGAAACTCTTTACAATTTTTTAAACAGTATTTAAAATTTTAAATAGCCATTAGTTACCGCCATTTGTTACCAAAGTAAGGAATATCACCAAATCCAGCACAAACAAATTAAGATTGTGGTGTTACCTACCTTTCTATACACAAAACATACATTATCACTATCTGAAGTACAATCCTTGTCACCTTAACATTATAAATAATAGCGAGAATCAATAAAAAAGTTATCACTAAATATGAATGGTTGGTGACTTTGGCAACTGCTTGACTAGATTCTTAAAACGCAAAAATCTTGAGACTGACAAGTCTTAAAAAAGAATTTTTAGCTGGGTTGGCAAGGAGCATTTATCTACTCTTAGAAATAACAAGCACCTTTACCATTATGTAGGTCTCAAGATCTTTGTCTGTATAAAATCTTTATAAAAAAAATTGTTTAAAAAATTTGTCTAATATTTTATATGAAATTTTTGCTTTAAGGTCAATCTTATGGTGTACCTTCATGCCCGTGTTTTGATCAGAAAACTGAATATACAGTTGTAACCCAAAAAGTAACTTGGTTTGAAGCATATACACTGTGTAAATTATCCGATATGAAATTGGTGAGCATCCGCTCACAAGAAGAAGAGATTGCTGTAGAAAGTGCCATAAAGAAAGTTCAAACTAACAGTAAGTTGGATATCCTTTTTTAGCACAAATGGCTATAACTACGCAAGCGTAGCTGTGATTTAATAATAATTGAGAGAAATTTAAAAAATATAAAAATCCCTAATACTTATTACATATAATCACCTTGTATATAATAATTAAAGTGAATATTACAGTAAGATATTTTCTAACAATAAGGTGAAATAAGTAAAATTTTAAAGAGAAGCAACCATAATCGGCCACATCGGCAGCTAAAAAGCTTGGTTTTCTCTTTCGAGCCAGAAAATACATCTCCCCTTCCAACTGATACACTCTCTATGTTTCCCAAATAAGACCTAACCTAGAGTACTGCTCCCACATCTGGGGAGCGGCATCACCTTCGACACTTAAGATCCTTGATTCTATCCAAAAGACTTATCAAGGACCCAGCCCTCACGAGAAAACTCCCTGCTCTAGATCATCGCCACGCTGTAGGGGATTTATCCCTTTTCTACCGCTACTTCCACGGATTTTGCTCTGAAGAACTAGCCGATATTATTCCACCCTTGAATGTCCCTAACAGAACAACAAGAGGCGCGTTACGTATGTGACAATAGACTACATTTCCCTTCTCTTCAGACACCCACGGTACGTTTGTACTTAGGCTTGAAGTCTACGTGGGATGTCTCAGATAAAAATAATAATAATAATCTATCTATCTATCTATTTAAAACGCAAGGATCATATTTTGTCAGCTTTTGAAGCTTCTACAAAACATGGCTTCATGATTATTTTTTCGAAAGAAAGGACTCTTCTTCCCTTTAAGCCATCACTAACAATTATTGTGTCTAAATAAAGCATCAAGTACCAAAAAAGTTCAATTAATTTGGACGTAATATAGTTCTTGACGCTATGGCGAATGATCTGTAATGTTGTTTTCAAAGATATCCAATAATTCTTTGAAATATCTGTATACTTCAAACCATTAATCTGATATAACATATATATATATATATATATATATATATATATATATATATATATATATATATACAGGGTGTCTAAAATAGGTGATACCACTATTGCTATCTCCGAAAGGGTAAAAGATACGAGGTCGATTAAATTAGAGAAAATGTGCCATTTTTAGTTCCTACTCATATTTGGTTTACGAAGTTGCCAAATTCTCTACAGTTTCTTATTTACAGGGGATTTTTCAAAAACAGTCAAAAACTTAATCCTTAAATATCTCGAAAACTATTATGGTTAGAAAAAAATTGTTTTAATACAAATCACACGATTCTTTACCTTCTCTAAAGCAACGTTATTGTTTTGTTTATATCATTTGTTTTTATTGAGTTACTGATACTAACTTGTTTTTTTCAAATACGGACCTGGACTTGTTGCTGTATTTTTTGAAAGAATACTTCATACCTTTTACATCTGTTCATCACTTGATTATGTTTCTCGACGTTTTGGTGAAGAATAGCATCATCAGGATATTCTACGAGTACGGACCTGGCATTTTTCAAGTAAATGCGCCATTTCACAACCATTAAAACCACAAACCATAGCGATAGGTTGTGAGTTGTGCCTTAACATGGAAGATCGCAGGTCCGTATTGTTACAAAATCCTGATGATGTTGCTATTCTTGATCAAAACGTCGGAAAATATTTTCCAGTCATACACAGTTGTAAAGGGTATAAAGTACTCTTTCAAAAAATGGAACAAAAAGTCCAGGTCCGTATTTGAAAAAAACAAGTTAGTATCAGTAATTCAATAAAAACAAATGGTATAAGCAAAACAATAACATTGCTTAATAGAAGGTAAAAAATCGTATGATTTTTGTTAAAACAATTTTTTCCTAACTATAATAGTTTTCGAGATATTTAAGAATTCAATTTTTGACTACTTTTAAAAAATCCCTTGTAGACAAAAAACTATAGAGAATTTGGCAATTCCGTAAACGGAATATGAATAGGGACTAAAAAAGGCACATTTGCTCTAATTTAACTGACCTAGTATCTTTTACCGTTTCGGAGATAGCAATAGTGGTATCACCTATTTTAGACACCCTGTATAGTGACCGCCAGAAAGTGCGCAACATATGCGAAAAATTTTTATCTTTGAATTTAACAAATTTATTTTTTTCGAAAAAGTTCTGCATACCTTCAAAACAAAATAATAGCCAACAACCCCGGTGAAGGTCTTATGGTATACGAGGAAGGTTTGAAAATTCGAAATTGCGTTAAGAGTACCCCCAATTTTCACTTTAGAAATTTTTTAAATAGAAATGTTTAAATTTTAAAGCTATACCCAAATATCAATTTTTTGTGAATTACCCTGTATAAGAAGTAGATCGCAATAATACAGTACGCAAATACTATTTTCTGTATACTTTATTAGAGATAACCGTAAATTTTAGGGTAATATTTTTTCATAGCTTTTATAGGGATATTTTCCAGAAAAATGTCTTTTTTTACATGACCACAGCAATTATGCCCCCTAGCGGCAGAGTTAGGAACTTAAAGATTACTTCCAGGAATTTCTCTTGGCCACTTTCCTTATAAGGATTTTTTTCCAATGCTCCTGGAGTATCAATTCCTGAGATGGTACCTCATCACCCTTAATGAAACACCCGGTATATACAGGGTGGTCAAAAGTAATGGGACACAGAGCAACAGCAGATTCCTTATGTCGAAATAATGCGATTTATTAAAACTTGCCTAATTCCAAAGTTGATAATATCCTAGATTCAGGGTGTTAAAGTTTTAATTTTGTTTTCGATTTTTTCCAGTAATTTCTCAACAAAACGACATAGCGGCACGAATCTAGGGATTTGGGCGATTTTTGAGGCGGCGAATTAAAATTCGTCCATACTTTTGATATCACTAGTAGAGGGCGCTCCCTACGGCATACTGCACTTCTTTTAAATGACATAGCTTTTTTTAGGCTT
Source organism: Philopedon plagiatum (assembly GCA_963971165.1). Classification (NCBI taxonomy): domain Eukaryota; kingdom Metazoa; phylum Arthropoda; class Insecta; order Coleoptera; family Curculionidae; genus Philopedon; species Philopedon plagiatum. The sequence goes on along the minus strand of OZ020189.1, from coordinate 122,763,977 downwards.
CGTATATCGCACTATTAAAAAGATCGATTATCCTACTTCTTTTACGCCAAAAAGGTATACTTTATTTTAGTCGCTAGGAGTAACCGTTTTCGAGATAATCGCATTTGGAATTTTCTATGTAATAACGTGTGGTTCAAAAGTAATGGGACATAGAGCAACAGTGAATTTCTGACTTCAAATTATTATGATTAAACTTAATTTACTTAGTTCAAAAGTTGATATTATAGGAGATAATTCAGATGCTGAAGATTTATTAATTAAAACACTTATTCATGCGGGAATACTAATTTTATTTTAATGACACTTTGTTATTTAGTAATTAATTTAATAACACCTAAAAGTTAATAATGCTTTAACAAACTTATTAGAAGTTAAAATGACAATGACTTGACAACAATTGCTCAAAATGGTCACCATTGACCTCAATACATTTCGCTGTACTCTCTACAAAAGACTGTAGGATTTTAAACAAAAGATACCCATCATTCCTGAGTAGGTATTAAAAAAAGTGTTTTTTTTCAGTCTCGGAAAAAAATATAAATAGAAAGCCGTTTTTTTTTTCGAAAAGAGTGATCATTGTTTAGATTTATTTGCAGTAAAACAGTATACAATTTTAATTAACAGTTAGGGTTGTATTCAAGATCTATTTTATGGGCAATTGCATCACGAAATGATTGTGATCCGTTGGTATGTGGCAATATCTTTGTGCAATCCAACCCCTTAAACCAGTCCCTACTCGTTTGTTACAGTTGATACTCACATCGGTAGGAGCTAAATGAAATTGGGCAGTATTTCAGCAAAAAAGAAACAGACTTACAAACAAACAAACAAACAAGTGGAAAAGCTTGTTGCAATTCGGTGTAGCCTTTATCTTAGGGATGAACAACTATATGAAAAAAATAAAACCACAAGAAATACTGACTGTCAATACGATCGCCAAATACCAGCCGCATCACTAGATGTTGGTCACGATCATGATGATCAGATTCTTTGCCAATATGTAATACAAGTAAAAAGTAGAAAATAAAACTCATCGGATAATGAAAGAAACCGAAAGTGATGATTAATTAGATTAATAATCGGTACACAAAATATTTTCGTGTGTCTTTTTTTAATTTACGTAGGTACATAAAAATTTGTACTGGAGTATTAGTTTATTTTTGCAATGATTTGTTCAGTTTGTTCATATCTTTTTTGTACTTAGAATATATTTTTTAAATACCTAATAATTATTTTTTGAATTTTTCCATGTTTTGGTTTTTTTGAAGACAAGACAAAAAACAAAGAAGCCGCTGTGTTTTTTGAAAAAAAAAACGTTTTTTTCCAAGCCGTTAATACACTATTCCTGAGCAGCTCAACAGCATTTATAATTTTTTGACCTAACTCATTATGGTTGTTTATTGAACCGTCATAAACAATGGATTTCAAATTACCTCAAATACAGAATCCATATAGGATTAAAATCCGGATTTCGCGTCGGCCAAGACAAGGGGCCACCATGTTCAGGAAACTGTTCATTAAGATAGTCTCGCACTATTTTGTTATTAACTTTTAAGTGTTATTAAACTAATTATTAAATAAGAAAGTTTCATTAAAATAAAATTAGTATTCCCGCATGAATAAGGTTCTTATTAAAAAATCTTCAGTATCTCAAGCATCTTCTATAATATAAACTTTTGCGCTAAGTAAATTTAGCTAAATCATAATAATTTGTTGCAACTGTTGCTCCAGGAATATTGCTCTATGTCCCATTACTTTTGAACCACACGTATTTAATTGCATAGGAAATTCCAAATGCGATTATCTCGAAAACGGTTACTCTTAGCGACTTCAATAAAGTATACCTTTTTGACGTAAAAGAAATAGGATAATCGATTTTTTCTTTTTCAATGGTCAGATCGATATACTAAGCTTGGAAAAAGTTCTGTCATTTAAAAGAAGTGCGGTATTCGCCTTAAAAAAACCCCAAATCTCAAATTTCTTGCCACTATGTCGTTTTGTTGAGAAATTATTGGAAAAAATCGAAAACAAAATTCAAACTTTGACACCCTGTAATTTGGTTATTATCGATTTTGGAATTAGGCAAGTTTGAATAAATCGCATTATTTCGACATAAGGAAATGTTCGAAATGGATGGGTAAGGTGTAGTGGATCGCGCCAAACTACTTTTACGTATGTTGCTCCAAAACTTTATTTTGTCATTTTACGGTCTTGTGTTTTGCACTAGCGAAAGATAAAGCTTTTGCATTTACCGACATATATTAAATATATGAACATTTTCTATGTATTTATATATAGGAAAACCTCCCTATATTATCGTACAGTTACAGTGGTGCACTTGTACTGTCGAAGAAATTCGACATAATTTTACTTATTGTTAGCAGCCAAAAGTTTTGGAGCAACATATGTACAAGTAGTTTGGCGCGAGCCACTACATCTTACCCATCCAGTTCGAACATTTGGATATAAGGTAACTTGTTGATTCTGGTCAAAGTGTGGTCTGTTGGGTCTGTTCGTCAGCCACTCTGGGTGATAGCAGGAGGACACCCGGACCAGAATCGAAAAGAATAATCGTTCTACGCCTTCTACTTTATTTTGTCATTTTACGGTCTTGTGTTTTGACCTAGCGAAAGATAAAGCTCTTGCATTTACCGACATATATTAAATATATGGACCGAAGAAAATTCCCAATTTTCTATATATTTATATATAGGAAAATCTCCCTATATATATATATATATATATATATATCCGTCGAATTTCAACGGGTTCAAACTCTTAACAGATTATGTAAAAAAATAATAATTGGGCCCTTTGTAATTGTTCCTCTAAAAATGTTTTAATAGAAAGCCGAGTAGCACAAAATAAAAATCCAGGCAATTGAATCCACGCCCATTATTCATAATACAAAAAAAGTGAATTTCTCTTATTAGTTATCTAGTGTTTAGGTTTATTTTTAAAAAAGAAATAACAACAGTGCTTTTTTATACAATTTTTAATTTGGTATTAGTGGCTCAAATAGCCTTAAAGTACTAAAAACGTTATAAGAAATATTTTGGGGTTTTTTTTAAAACGCCTGTTCCGTGATAGCTGACCAATAGCTTAGTCCATATCCAATCGTACCAGGATTTAATCTGCAATATCTCCGTTTCTTATGATTTTTTGCATACTTCTGCTTGTGAAAAATATACAAAATATTATTTAGTTTAAATTTTTTGAAGTACCCTAGTACTGTATTTTATTCGCTTCAGGCTGCGGTGCATTGCCCACTTGCACTGAAGCTTACTAACGGCTCATTGTGCCCCTTAAGGATCAATCTATTATCATATGGTTCCTTGAAGTGCTTGCTACTGCCGTACTTAGAGCAGGGCAGTGGCTTTTTAGGTGGTAAGGAGTTTCTTCTTACTCTCCAAATACTTTACAAGTACTTACTTTGAAAAAATCTCTATTTCTTAATAATATATTAGAATTTCACCTAACTACTTAAGGGGGCAGACCTAGTTGGGATGTCCAAAAAAGCTCTTTATTTAGGATTTTTTTTGGCCGCACCTTAAAATAATTAATGACAAATGTTTTTCCACATGGAAGATATGTATTTGAAGAAAATATTATAAATTATTCAAGACTAAATATGGAGAAATACGTGGGATACAGCAAATTTGCGAGGGATCCAAAAAAAAAAGGGTTTTGCCGTGATCACTGCAGCTCGTCAGTGGATCATCTTAAAGCAAAAAACAAAAAGGGATCATTAGTTAATGACATAGTGCTCCGGATGGACGAAGGGATTTGAAAAATTTTGAGTTGTCGAAAAATGGCGGATGTTGAAATTCAAAATTGTTTATACTACCAAAATTTTACTCACATTTTCGGCTATAAAAAAAATATAATCGTCCAAAAAAAATCCTTCGTCCATCCGGGGGACAATTATATATAGAATAAGTGACAAAAATTTCAAACTAATCGTGAAAGCCGTTCTCAAGTTACAGTGATCACCGACTTCGAAAACATGGTTTCGAGAAAAACGCGTTTAAAGTTTTGAGTACGATTTGCATGCAGATAAAAAATTTATTGTAGAACTGAATTTATTTTGAACACTGAATCGTCAATTCCGGGACCATACAATGCTTTAGTAGCTGCATCAGCAGTGATTTTTAGCTGTCGTCGAGCAAGGGTCAACCGAAACGTCTGCTGTCAAATTTGACATATGAGGCATTAGAGTCGGCTCCATTCAAAATTATTTATCTCTATAAATAATAGTCCGATTTGTCTGAAATTTTCAGAGAATACTTTCGAAATATTCTACTTTTAGAAAATGCAAAAAAAAGAAATCGATGTTTTCAAAATTCTAACTAGGTCTGTCCCCTTAACTAATATATACATATACCAGGTATATATATATATATATATATATATATATATATATATATATATATATATATATATATATATATATATATATATATATATATATATATATATATATTTATTTACAAGACTCGCACTACGACCCCTATTCAGGGAAGTCCAGTGCGGCAACACGACCGGGGTACGGCCGGGGCTGGTGGCTTGGTGGTCCCAGTGACATGAAGGTGAGGAAAACAGACCCTTTCCGCGGAGCTTACAGGGTCAGTGAGAAGATTTGCTAAATAAATAGCTTGAAGAGCGATGGTGGTTATTTCTGTATTTTAAAATTTATATTTACAGATTGCTGGAAAAATGCAGTCGACAAAACCAGCTTCAAAATGGCACTGAGATGCCTCTTCAGGCGGCAGTGTCCCTTAAAAAGGCTCGTTGCCATTCTAAGTTTCCTCCTGATTAGTTGCGCTTTTGGTTATATTTTTGTCCGACTTCCTGATAAAATTTAAATGCGTTTGATTTATCTCTTATAAATACGTCATTTATACAGGGGGTTATGAAATTCACTGCATATATTGAAACCGCTAAATCCTAGTATAAATTCAGATTAAGGAAAAATATTCATAAATGATAAGCTGGTAATCGCCTCTTAAACTTTCTCTGACCAGCGCTAACCGCCACTAGCAAGAAACAGATGAAATTGCCAATTCCATCAATATTCTTTTTTATGTAACAAGTCAGCATAATAAATAATGTAATTGTTACCTTTGTAGTAAAATCCCTTTAAAATACATTTCTTTTGAAAATGTTTAACAAATACCAATATACCAAAAACATTGACAGCATAGTAGGTAGGTACCTACATCCATTAATTTACTGCTCGACTAACAATTAACACGAAAAAACTTGCATTAAACACAATATGTAAAAGGTTCCACGGTATTTGGCCACTATCCGCACTATTAAACTGAAAACTAATGTTGTTACTTTTAAAGTAAAATCTCTATAAAATTCCCTTTCCTTATTAGAAAGATTTTTACATTAAACTTGACCCACTTATGCAATACTAGCAAAACAGTAGGTACATATAGCCATTAATGAAAAAACGTTCCACTAACTAATTAAATACAATGTTTAAAAGAATCCACGGTATTTTTACTATCAGCACTATTGGAAAACTGAAAACTAAAAATTTAATAAAAAGACAACGCCTAGTTTCAATAAACATGACATTCATAAGAAAGAATGGGCGTTAGGCAAGCCAAAACAGTTCATAGCGTGATTTTGCAACTAGAAATTGCAGATTCGCGAACCCATAAACGATAAAATTTAAAGTGGTGTTTCTATCCACATGATTTATATAAAAAAAAAAAATTTTTGGAGGGCTTATGAATTAATTTAGCAAATGGGGTGAAAACTCTGATTAAAATATCACTCTAAATTTTATCGTTTGTAGATTCTGGTATTTGCAATTTCTTCTTGCAAAATCTCACTAACAGCGCTCATTACAGGAGTTAGGAGATCGGTCGATCAGCTGATTTGAATATCATCATAGAAGTAATAAAAAAGAGACGGAGGAATGCGTCTGGGAAGCAAGAGCGAGATAAGAAGATGTACTTTGTAGTTGTCAAAAACCATATGTTTAATAAGTTGTTTGATGTCGGTAATTTTTCACAATTACTGTTATAACAACTTATAATAATGACAAAAACTGTTTTTTATGCGAATAATATCACCGAAGGCAAAAACCTACCAAAAAAAAAAGTAGTAACGGGTTGCTTTTACTGTTTTTTATGTGGTGCAGTCAACTTTTGAAAGAACATTTTTAAAATACGTATAGGAAAGTAATATATTATTTTACGTAAGTATTTTTTTTTATATACCTAATGTGTTTTTGGCAATTATAAATTATAGGTTACCTACTGTTGAATAATTGGAGCGTATTTTACCTATTTTTTTAGTAAAACAAATTTAAAACATAATATTCCCCTCAAAAATAAAATTTTGGTAACGTCGCATGTGCGGGTGCACGTATGGTCGTTGGAGAATATTTTTTAGTTGTTCGATTAAACCAAACAAAACTTTTGAGTGTCTCTAGATAACCCCAGGAGTTCAATAAATGCAGTAAATTTCATAACACCCTGTATGAGCTGCGTCTAGTCTGAAAATACAGCAAATTTACTATGGCATCACATCAGATTTCATTATTCTCGTGTGTGTTTAAAAATAACTTCTAAAATTACTGCTACTATTTAGTGCTTTTTCTAAACCACTTTTTTTAAATAATTTTCAGGTGGATATGGCGAAGGATTTTGGATTGCTGGTGCGAGACAAGGTAGAGATTTTATTTGGCTCCCATATCAGGAACTTCTCAGTTATCGAAACTATCATACAGGTGAACCAAGCAGCCTAGCAGAAGGCTGTTTAGAAATATATTTCGATAATCCTGCTAATACTAACCTATATTGGAATGATTATGGTTGTGAGGGTAGGTTAAATTATGTCTGTCAAAAAACAACATGCTGCGGTAATTTAGTGCCATAAATAAAACTGTGTATTATACAAAAAATTATGCGTAGGACAGTATTTTATTAAATAAATTACTTTATTAAACAATTTCTTTTTATTTCCCTTTGATGTAGATATGGGTAAGAAAGAATTTTTTGAAATTCTACGCCCTAATACGGTGAAAAGGAGGTGTGATTTTTTTTTTAAATCTACATCTTACACATCGTTAAAGTGCGAGGTAATAAATTCAGTCAAATATCTATGCAAAAATCTTTTTATAAATTAAGTTCAAAAGATTAAAAGCATTCGTTCCACTGAGTTTTCCTTTCATGTGTTCGAATTGAGCTGTAAATGCAGAAACAAATTTTTGTTCATTCTAACAAGTTCCAAGATGAAAATTATTTAGAAAACAAGCAAATCGTTGAAATACGAGTAATATCTTATTTTACGTAAGTATTTTTAGTGCTGGTTTTTACCATAGAGCAATCAGAGATTCCAGGGTTACTTTTAATCTGGCCATCTATATGGTCACCCCTCCCTACTCCTTGAGAACGGTTGTTGCCAGATTTCAGTTATGTGGCATATTTTCAGATTGATAAACTATACTGAAATAAAGCAATTTCTGTAGGTTAATACCTGCAACCGTAAATACCGCGGCCTAAAGCCTATGACTAAGAATTAATAAAATATATGATGTTTGTCTCTGTCTATAAGTAGATCAACTCTTCAACGAAGTAGGGAACGTATGCGAAAAGAAAGGGCCGCAAAATGAAAAGCAACTTTTAAAGAATCCGATCTTTTGGCACCAATAATCCACTGGGATGGAAAACTCCTGCCTTCTGTGACGGGGATAGAGAATGTGGACAGACTTGCTGTACTAGTTACTAGTGGAGAAGGGGAGCAGTTACTTGGTGTGCCTCCTTTGCAGTATTCAACGGGTAAAGAACAATCCCTGAAAGTTTATGAAACTATAATTGATTGGAATTTAGAAAATAAGATTATTGGTTTATGTTGTGACACCACAGCCTCTAATCTAGGGTATTTAAATGGTGCAGCTTCAATACTGCAACAACAATTAGAAAGAGACATTTTATATTTTCCTTGTCGACATCATATTTTCGAAATAGTTTTGCGAAGTGTATTTGATGTAAAAATGCCCTCTTCATCGGGTTCTGATGTTGCTTTATTTAAACGTTTTAAAGAATATTGGCCTAAAATAGACCAAACTAATTTTAAAACGGGGTTTCAAGTCGAAATAATTAAGCAAATTGTGCAGCCTCGAAAATGTGAAATTGTCGATTTACTCGATTTTATAAATTCATTCCTAGCAATACAACACCCCCGAGATGATTATAAAGAATTTTTATTACTTTCCAAATTGGTTTTTGAAGAAGAACCGTCAAACGTGAAATTTATCGTCCTGGTGCATTTCATCACTCACGTTGGATGTCTAAAGCCATTTATTGCTTAAAAATATTTTTCTTTCAAGATCAGTTTAAACTAACACAAAAAGAGAAATCAGCTATTAACGACATATGCTTGTTTCTCGTAAATATTTATATAAAAGCTTGGTTTACAGCACCTTCGGCAAAAAAGGCTCCAGTTCACGACCTCCAGTTTTGTAAAGAATTAATAAAATATAAAAACATAGACGACAGCATATCTAAAGCTGGATGTGGTAAAATACAAAACCATTTGTGGTATTTAAATCCTGAAATTGTTTCCTTATCATTCTTCGATGAAACTATTTTGATTGATGTTAAGAAGGAAATGGTAATGGCTCTAAACAGGCCAGCGTCACATGAAGAGGGCATCAAACGGGTAGTAGGGGAATTAGATCAAATAGAAAATTAAGAAATTTACGACTTTATATCCGTTACTTCTAAATTTTTTTTTCAAATATTGAATTTTACCACAGAATTCTTGGAAAGCGATCCAGCAATTTGGAATAAAAACGAAAATTACCAACAATCTTAAAATAGTAAATGACACAGCTGAGAGAGGTATCAAGCTAATTACTGAGTATAACAAAATATTAACTAAGGACGAAGAGCAAAAGCAAATTTTACTTCAGTTGTTAAGGATTATAAAACACGTTTTCCAGATGTTACAAAAGAGACAATGATACAGGTCTTAGAATAGTCTTAAATAAACTTGTAGAGTAGTGTAAAATGACTTAATTGTTGTTCAGATATTTTTTTGATAAATATATCACTCCAAAGTTGAAAAAGTATACATATAGTGTTATTTTACCAATTTCCCATTAAGCATAATTATTATTGTTTTAATAGACAATATACATATTTCTTGCTCTAAATGTGCTTTCAGGATAACAAAATATTGTTTTGTAATTCATTTCGCCTTTACAAATACAACATATTTGCAAAATTAGGTAATAATTATAACATTATATGTATATCATTATTATATCTATCATGAGTCGTTTCTTTGAAAACACTTTTCAACCCACACGTAAGATATTTGAAAACGGTTTAAAATAAAGGTTTTTTTTTGTATTTGTAGTTGATATCGGTACAGTGACATTGGAACACCTGCAATCTAAATGCTAAAAATAAATAAAATAAGAGATTTCGTTGATTATATTTATAACTATTTTTTTAACCCTCAAAATAAAAAAGTTAATGGGGAATATAACCTTGGACAATCGACTCTCGATATAATGCCATGTTTTCTTAAAATACTTTGTATAATATATTTACGTAAAGCTTCAAAAAATTAGAAATCTAAGAAGAAATTTTAATACAAACAGTTCTTATAGTTTACAAAAAATGGTCATTCTAAATGACCATTTGTAAACTATGAAAACGGTAAAGACAGGTAACAAAGGCACACGTTAATTGGAAATTCAGTAAACATTTCCAAAAATTCCTAATTATTGTAAAACGATAGGCTTGGGGTAATTTCAATATGTAATCGGCGGTGGTCAACAACAAAAGGGTCTTTTAATCGTCGAGATATAACATGAATTTATGTTCCTTAAAAGAAATAAAATTATTCAAAAACCTATTTTTCTTGGAAAGAAAACTTTGTAAATACGTTTCCATTAAATAAATAAAAAAAATTAGAGCTACATACAGTCTGTCTCGTAGGACGTTGTTATCATTTAAAAAATCATGTTAGTACTAAAAGAAATTCCCATTACCTACCAAGAAATCCCATGCAAATAAAAAAGCAAGCTAGCAAATAATATTACACGTTGATGTGAAGTTTAATCTTTAAATTTGGTTTTCCCCTAAACAATATAATTTGGCGTTGTTAAACAAGAGTGCCGTTTTCAGAACAAATTGAATACCTATCTTTTCGAAAAAACGCAACATTTTAACATTTCTGCCCATACAAAATAGCAGGAAAACCATGGATTTATTAAGAATGGATACGGGATGATTTAACATTCTTTGAAGCCAAAACAAACCATTCTAAGCGACATTGTAAACACAATTTGTAAACATTGGCCACATCTTATTTTACCTTGTATTTTTGTACAAAAAATACGTTAGAAGCATCACAAGATTTACTAAAAGTAATAAAAGGCCTAAAATATTTTATTTTTCTGCTAAATAATAATAAATTTAAGTTAAAAAGGTTTTATTATTTATAGGTTATAGTATTTCTAAAGGCTTATTTAAAGTCGCTCCGAGTCATTTATAAATCTATAAGTCGCACTTTTTCTTTTCTAGTTCATTAGACAAAGACCTACGTGTAACCGAGTGTTCAGACCGAGGTTCAGCCGTTTTCCTAAGCAACCAGCACAGACAGCAACACTTCTGAGCTCCAACACTCCAATGCTGTTTTATCTCTTTCTACTACGATTCTTAATTCAATTACGTATTTCCTTCAAGTTCGTAAACTGTACCCATAGGGGAAGATGTTTTCATAACAAACAACAAATATAAAGCTTCACGTTCAATACACACTCAGTATACGGAACATCGAATCCTTTCTTAATAAACTATGAGGAAAACAAAACTCTATGTATGGTGATATCAGCGCCCTCTATGTTTTACATAAGAAAACGCATGTTCTTATTTGGCTACCCCAGAAACCTCTGAATGCCAAGTTTAAATATAAAGCTTAAACAACGAACACTATAACTTAAAAAGACATAACTGTTTAAGGACACAAAATTGCACGAAGAAAATAATTGGTCAAAATCAGTATATCGTGACTCCAAGAAGCTACTATTGAAATATGTCCCATTTGTTTCTAGATACCCTTTATAACCTTCCGATTGGTGAATAGAGTTTCAGTTATGCGAATAGTGGGGCAAAACATGTCAGGGGCGTCTAAAATAAACACCATTACAGCTGATTTTTTTTAACTCGCAGATATCATGAAATACTCTAAAAGCAAATCTGCCAGTCAAACAAGTAGATATGTCAAAAAAAAAACTAAGTAGTGACTGAAATCACTAAGGTAAGGTGGGGTAACTGGACCCAGAGGGTAACTGGGCCACAAGTTCGTGATGGAAAATTGGATTAATGAAGAAGTTGCCACAGAAACTGATGTTTCCGTAACTGAGCGAGGGTGGGTGGAGACAACCCTATTTTACAACTGGTTTAGAGATGTGTTCCTGCCAAATATTGGAATAGACAGACCTGTCTTAGTGTGTGATGGACATGTGACACATATTTCGACGAAGCTGATTCAACTAGCACAGGAAAATAATATTACTATCATGAAATTGCCACCTCACACAACCCACGTTCTACAACCTCTCGATGTTGCCGTTTTTAAAGGCTTATCAAAATGGGATAAGGAACTGTGTAAGTGGCAGCGCGAAAATCCAAGAAAAAAAATTGCCAAAACGGAATTCACAGCTATACTGACGAGAGTTGCCAGTCAAATATCTGAGTCGAGTATTATTAACGGTTTCAAGGCAACCGGAATATACGATTTAGAAAAAAGTGGTCCAAACAGGGATGCTATTCCTGTTTCAATTTTTAAGCCTGCCGGCTTAAAAAGGTATAGAAACACTGTGTTACCCGTTACTGCAGAGGAAGAAATCGAAGCCATCCCGTCAACTTTCACTACCTCTTAAAGCAGTGATGTGATAATAACAAAAGAACGAGGCTTCCACTTCGCATTTACAAGCTCTGCAACTGAATGATCAACCGTCAGACAACGATATCACTGAACAACCGAGTACATCCAAGGTTGTTTTGAATGCAAAAGCAAAGACAGATCACCGTGGGAATTTTTCTGAAAAAGAGTCTGAAAAATCAATACGAAAATGTTTTGAAGATGTTCTATTGGAATTGTTCAAGAAAGATACAAAAATAAATCCAGAACGAAAACGTAGAAGACTGGTGACCAATTGTGAAATCATAACAACAGCAGAATATTTAAACAAAAAGCAACAAGAAGAAGTTGAGAAAGAGCAGAAATTACAACAAAAAAAACTAAAGCTATTAGAAAAATCCGCAAAAAGGCAAAATATCAAGAAGGTTATTCAAAAAAAGAAAGAGAATGAAGTGATAATGAAAGTAACTATTCTCTGCGTGAAAGCGATGACAGCCTAACTTTAAACTTTTCTGACTGCGAAGAAGAAACAAATTTGAGTATTTTGCATCCTGACGACACGTTACATGCTGGTGACTTTGCTGTAGTTAAAGTTTTTGGAAAGGATGATTTATCTTTCAGAATGTATATTGGAAAAATACAAAATACTGATACCAAAGGTTACGACGTAAAATTGTTGAAAAGATATGGCCAAACTATGAAATTTCAAGAGACGGAAGAAGAATCGTACATTAAAAACACGTCATATATCATGTCATTATCGTAAATAGAATACTAATTAACTTTTAATCCACTTTACACAAATAAAAACACATTAATCTTTACTTTTGAAAGGTAAAAAGACGAAAAGGAAACCGACAAGCTCACATTTTAAACTGCTGTGAGAACTGACAGTGACAGTTCCGTCAAAACTTCAAAAGTGCTGATACATCACGTGGTACAAAACCAAAGAATAGAAGATTTTATCTTTTCTTCAAATTTTAACAACGGGTAGATTGGATGCTAACAATATAGTAGTAATACGTATATGCATAAAAGATAGAACAGAAACAATAAGTTCAAGTCAACAATGACGCAACATGTACTTACGGCGTTGTTTCACTTGTCAGAAACAAAAAAATATCAAATATTCGCGGAAATAATAACACTATGATCACTTACGTCGCGTCGTTGTTCTACTAAAAAGAGACACAAAATTAAACACAACTAGTAGAAAACTACAATAGGCCTGTTTAGTCATTTCGCGTTTTCAACAAGAGCTCAATGAGCTCTTAGTAGAGGCGGAATGCACGGTATTCTACAGTATGAGTATAAAATTTTTATTAGGCACGAGTGTTGCCGATTTTGGAGCGAAGGGATCAAGTGAAAGAGAGTACACTGGCCCATATCGCCAGAAAATTGAAGTCAGTCCTGTACAAGTGAAGTATACTAGTCTGGTTCAATTGGACTTCAAAATCCCCAGGGAACTCGTAATGTCTAGAAAAGACTAGAGGAGACCCAGGAGATTTCCCAGTTTTTACAATAGACCGGAAAAGTTTGAGAGTTAACTACTTGGTTTGAAATATTTTTTTTTCTTCACCAGTCTTAGACTATTTGGCTGGCCCCCAAGAGTGTTTCGACTGCGTGAAATCATAGAAAGTAAGATTGACATGTTTGTAGTAGTGATATTCTGGAGACGTCCAGATATTACGATTACTAACCTATACAACAACCTACAAGTCTGCATATGTATGACTTTTAACCCATTAACCGTAATTAATACAGTACATACAAAGTTAGACTCAAACTTAGGGTTTACAATACCTCAGTCATGATCATTCATAAGTTTGTTTTTTTAACGTCGTAGTGAAAGACGTTCATTATGTCGTAAAATGCAAGATTGCAGTGAAAAGTGAGGTAGTTCGGAAGAGCTATCGAGAGGTAAAATGCACAGGGTTTCAGTTGGAAATAGTTCGATGAAACTATAGAACTATAGAATCTGTACGTCTAAATTTGTCGTAGTAGTACACGTAACTAAAATCGAGGAAAAGTAGTGGGGAAACTACAAGAACTTTGGTTGTCTATAAGTGAGACAATAGTTTTGGGGAAAACTATCAGACGAGACACCTATACAGCAAAGAGAAACAATATTTTCAGTAGAAAAATATGAGAGACGGAACGTCAGGAAAATTTGGTTTAGGAAAGCACTATCGTTTAAGATCTTGTAAGTTTTGTAGCCACACGAAATTTGAGTATGTAGAGGTGAGAGGACAGCAAGAATGAGTTTTCTTGAGAGGCTGAAAAAAAATGGATTACAGAACATCTAAGTGTCTCATGTAGTACCAGTGGTCTTAAATAGAGTAGAAGTAGTACATTTGTAACAATTGGAGCTGTAGATTATAGCTAGTGGTTTTCAACAGTAAATCGTTATAGATTATAGTGCGTACGTGACTACTTATTGAATGTGTAGTAGTCAAAAGAGGTAACATAAACGTGTAACATTTAAAAGTAAATTTTTCGACATCCTAGTTGTGGATTTTTGATTATTTTTGACTTTAGCAGAGTAAAGAGAAAATTGAGTAAATATTACAAAATATTTTGAATTCTTTTAAATGTACCTAGCGAGAAATAACGAGTAAACCATTGAATTCGTGCAAAATTTAGTAAATGACGGTTGTAGTCATGATATCTTATCGATATTTCGGTCGATAGTGATGTTCAAATATCGATATTTGGGTCGATAGTCAAGTTTAATTATCGATATGTTGGTCGATAATCATGTTCATTTATAGCGTGCGATAAAGGCAGAGTTTCTTTTGCCTGTTATAACCCGTACAATTAAAGAAATTAGTAAGTTGTATTATTTTATTAACAGTTTGTTTTTGTTATTGGTAGTTCGTTTGTTAATAACGCTATGCTCTAAGTAGAGTAGAGTAAGTTAGAACGTAACTTGTTAGAATAACATTCATTAAACAAAGAACAATTTATGTAACTTTGTTTTGTATAAAATTCGGCGTGACTCCTGTTCTGTAACATTCGAAGGGCTAGAGTACCAACCCTAACGGTAGGTAGTACGAGGGAAAAATATCGAAAGCCAGTCTCCAATCCGGCTTCGTAGGAGACAGTCGAAATGATTTCTAATTCGGGGTTTCAAGGGAGTGTTTAGACGGATCGTAGGCCGTACCGAAGGTGGCGATGCCGCGACGCCACCGTCGCACATAGTGAGAACTTAATTTTATTAATATGTAGTAAGGGGTCTTATATATTTTAACGGGGTTGTTGTAAGGGTAAATTTTTAAAGTTATTTTTATGGGAATTAATAGATCATAGAACAATGATTTTTTTACTCTTATACCTATCTTTTGTAATTCGAGTCTTATTGTAAACGCTTGTCCATATCATTGTTCAATTCATTATTTAACATTCGTTAAATTGTTCTTTGGTGTTTTATATCTTTATTATTATTTTTAATTTCTATCAATTGTTATATCTTTAATTGTACAGTAAGTTTTCATTTATTCCGATAATATATATATATATATATATATATATATATATATATATATATATATATATATATATATATATATATATATATATAATTGTGTTACAAAGTCAAGGGTTTTATTTAAATGGCAAGATTGACATTAACTATTAAGTTCAAACTTCGTTGGCCGTCGGTGCCAAGAGAAATCCATAGATGGCGACCAATTTCAGAACTTCTATCTTCAAGTGGGCGACAACTTGAGTCTTCTAGAGCCACTGCAAGATCTAGGTTGGAGTAATGTAGAGTCACTAACTTTAGCTTCCTTTCATTCGAATATTACTGTCTACAAGAAAGCGCCTTTGACAAATGCGTAATCTAAGCTAGATAATTTATAAGAACCATCCTATTGTAGAATACTGTCATAGGTTCTTTTGGCTTTATCTGACATAGATAAGAAAAGAACTCAACCTGTGACAATGTGGTGTGGCACAGAAAAAAAATCCTGAGCAGAAAACGAGGCATGGGCTCGATGTTATGCGCGCTACGTCAGAAGCAACCCCTGACACTATTTTAAAATCGATATCCTGTGTTATGATCTATACTTTCCTTACAAAATAAGATTCTTGATATTTGAATACAATACTTTAATGCAAACTATTTTGACAACAACCTGACATTCGGCCACATACCATACAATTTAATAATCATACCAGAAAAAGGTAAAAACATAGTAAGGTATGTTCCTAACATTTCTCCCTTTTTATAATTTAAACATAGTCAATAAGATAACTGGGTTTTCTACAGTGACGCCTTGGACGGGAAGTAGAAATTCCTTCTAATTCTTCTTCTGTGTCTTCATCGTCATCTTCCTTGCTTTCTATGTCATTAGTGGGTACTGCTATATATTGTGTGTTTTCAGATGAGCACTGTGGCATTTCCGCTTCAGGAATCGGTGAGTCAACCTGAGCTTGGCTGGAACTGGAGCCAAATAATAATTCTGGTTGATGGTGAACTTCTTCATCTACAGGATTTAGATCAAAAATATTTAATAGCTCCTGAAAAGAGAGCGATTTTGGTTGAGAATATGTTAAATCTTCAGAATATCTTCGTCTTAGTTGATTTATGTGCAGTCTCTGTACTCTGTGCTTGTCTTTCTCTATAAAAACATTGTACATTACGTTTCCAATTCTTTCTATAACTGAACCAGGTATCCAATTGTATTTATTATTTCTGTAAATTTTAGCATAAACAAGATCACCTGGAGCAAATGAGTTCTGCAACAAGCATTATTAAGTTTTATAAAAACACCACAAGAACAAGTTCAGAAACAACAAGATCTAATACTCCAAAACCAACAAGATTTTTTGGTTCACTTAGCGAATGCCTTTGGAACATCTAACCCTCGAGTTTCAGGTGATGTTGGTGATGAATTCCGAATGGAAGCATTAGGAAATAGCATTACTGAGTTTCATTATGACCCAGAATCAGGTTTGACTTTTGATCTTTGGTATAAAAGATATGAGAGTCTATTTGAAGAGGATGCTAAAGAGCTACCAGATCCTGCAAAAGTTAGATTATTACTTAGAAAATTAGATACTATTTGCCACGAACAGTATGTAAATTTTATTCTACCACTGGAAATTAAAGATATTAGTTTTAATGATACAGTAAATTAACTCATCACCATGTTTGGACAAAAGTCATCACTTTTTCAAGTAAGATACCAGTGCATGCAGCTTTCAAAAGGTGAATTAGAAGATCTTGTCGCATATGCTTCCAGAGTAAACAAGCACTGTGAGAACTTTAAAATAAAAGAACTAACCCCAGATCAATTTAAATGTTTAATTTTCGTGTGTGGACTAAAATCCAGTAATGATGGTGACGTTCGTACTAAACTTTTGTCTAAAATCCAGGACAAGAGTACAGTTACTCTTCAGGAGTTAATATCTGGATGCCAGAGTTTTAAGAATCTCAGAAAAGATACTGCAATGAATGAAAATGGAAAAATTGAGAACGAAAATATCAATCTGGTAACACAACAAGCACAGCAAAAGAAATATGGACAACAATCAAAACAATCAAGGTTTTCAACAAACAGATACAAAAACAATGCACGTAATTACTTCCAAGATGATTCAGCACAAGTTCCGAGAAATCCATGTTGGTACTGCGGAGATTTCCATTTTGCCAGATGCTGCTCATTGAAAAATTATAAATGCCAGCAGTGCAATAGAATTGGTCACAAAGAAGGTTTCTGCAATAATGGTAAAAATAATTTTTCCCAAAACCAAAAGTTTAAAACAAATGTGATTTACAACATAAATAAAATTGGATCAGAAAAAAAAAGAAAATACATACAATTACTAATCAATGAAAATCCAGTAAGATTACAAATCGATACCGCTTCAGACATTACAATAATCTCAGAAGATACATGGCACTCAATTGGAAAACCTTTGACTCGCCCCACCAATCACATGGCCAGTAATGCCTCTGGTGACAAACTTACCTTGATATCCGAATGTCAATGCAATGTAACGTTTGACGGGAAAACACATGCAGGAAGATTTTTTGTTACAAATATCAGCCATTTGAATTTATTAGGAATAGACTGGATTACCAAATTAGGCCTTTGGGATGTTCCAATAAATTCTGTTTGCAACAATATTAAGTCAAATGAATCCAATTTGTCATTGAATAATCGTTAGAAGTTGTTTTTCCAGGAGTTTTTCAAAACACCTTAGGACGATGTACAAAAATGAAGGTAGATTTAAAGATTAACGAAAATGTGGTGCCCGTTTTTTGCCCAAAACGTCCTGTTGCTTATGCAGTCATGGACAAGGTTGATGCAGAACTGCAAAGATTACAAGAATCGGACATCATTTCACCTGTTGAATATTCTGAATGGGCTCCCCCATAGTTGTCACGAAAAAACCAAGCGGAAATGTCAGAATTTGTGGAGACTATTCCACTGGCCTTAATGATGCTCTTAAGTCACATCATTATCCGTTACCAACAGCAGAAGATACTTTGGCTAAATTAAATGGTTGCACAGTTTTTAGTATAATAGACTTATCTGATGCATTTTTACAAATTGAAATAAATGAAAACTCAAAAAATATTTAACAATTAATACACATCATGGTTTATACCAGTATAACAGGATGCCTTTTTGAATCAAAGTTGCTCCATCAATTTTTCAACAGGTAGTTGATACTATGATATCCGGCTTGCAAGGTACAGCAGCCTATATTGAAGATATTCTTGTTTCGGGACGAACTGCTCAAGAACACCAAGAAAATTTAGCTAAAGTTCTTCAACGCATACAAGATTTTGGATTTCACTTGAAGTTACAAAAATGCAAGTTTTCGGTAAAAGAAATAAAATACTTGGGATACATTATAAATGCAGATGGGGTAAAACCTGATCCAGGAAAGACAGAAGTAATAAGAAATATGCCTCCACCACATGATATAGCCACATTGAGATCATATCTTGGAGCAATAAATTATTATGGAAAACTTATAAGGAATATGCATATTTTACGCAATCCGCTTGATGAACTACTTAAGAAAAATGCCAAATTTGTTTGGACTGAACAATGTCAAGCGTCTTTTAACAAATTTAAAGAGATTTTGCAGTCCAATTTGTTACTGACACATTATAATCCTAAACAAGAAATTATTGTTGCCGCAGATGCAAGCAATTTAGGAATAGGAGCTTGTATTTCACACAGATCCCAGGATGGCACCACCATGAAAGCAATTTACCATGCCCCAAGAACATTAACAGAAGCAGAGAAAAAGTACAGTCAGATTGAGAAAGAGGCATTGGCACTAGTTTTTGGCGTAACAAAATTTCACAAAATGATATATGGAAGATTTTTTACCCTACAGACCGATCACAAACCTCTTTTGGCAATTTTTGGGTCCAAGAAAGGTATTCCCGTTTCCACAGCAAATCGCTTACAGCGATGGGCACTTATTTTGAAGGCATATGATTTCAAAATTGAATACACCAAAACGGCAGAATTTGGACATGCAGATATTTTATCTCGCTTAATCAATACTAACACTGACGATACTGAAGAACATGTAATAGCATTAGTTACTATAGAGTCACAAGTTTGTCAAGTTTTTGATGAAGTCTTACAAATTCTGCCGATTACTTTTAAAATGATATATCAGGAAACCCAAAAAGATGCCGTTCTCAGCAAAGTCATGTATTTTATTCAGAATGGTTGGCCATTAAATAAAAAAGAAATAAGCACAGAAGTTTCAGAATATTACACACGAAAAAATTCCCTGTCCATAGTCAAAGGTTCTCTAATGTTTTTAAGCAGAGTGGTCATTCCTAAAAGGTTTAGAGAACAAATCATACAACAGTTACACAAAGGACATCCAGGGCAAGAAAGGATGAAGTCATTAGCAAGAAGCTATGTGTATTGGCCAAAAATAGATAGTAACATTGCAGATTTTGTCAGAAAATGCGTTCCTTGTGCAGAAGCTGCCAAATCGCCTTCAAAAGCTTGACCGTCATTCTGGCCCAAACCAAATAAACCTTGGCAAAGAACTCATGTAGATTTTGCTGGACCTGTTAATGGTATCTATTATATGTTAATTGTGGATGCTTATTCAAGATGGCCGGAAATTTTCACCACAAAGACTATAACTTCATCATTTGCTGCAAAAAAATTGGAAGAAGTTTTCTCGCGCTTCGGCCCACCTGAAACCCTTGTAAGTGATAACGGAACACAATTTACCAGTGCAATTTTTAAACAATTTTGTTTGTTGAATGGAATACAGCATATACGCACAGCACCATTTACACCTCAGCCAAATGGACAAGTGGAACGATTTGTTGATACCTTTAAGAGAGCACTACAAAAGTTTAAGAAAACAGGTCAACCAGAAGAAAGTCAGTTACAACAATTTTTAGCCACTTATAGATCAACTCCAAACCAGAGTTCCCCAGAAGGGAAGTCTCCAGCAGAACATATGTTAGGAAGGAAAATGCGTACAATTTTTGACTTGATGTCTCCATTTACCAAGACAGATATTACAAACATATGTAATAAAGCATCTGATATTCAGATGCTTTATTACATATGTTTGTAATATCCTGTAAATGTAAAAAAGGCTGTGCCGATGTCGGAAAATGGGCTTAAAGTGCTCGGTGCTGTGTCTCTATTGTAAAGGGACAGCATGTAAAAACATTCCCGATTTGGTAGCAGATTCCGACCCCGAAGACCCATACGAGGCTGCTGATGCCCTTGATTAATTGGAGTGGGTGTTGGAGGAGACGAGCGACAAGCAAGTTTCCAAAGATAGTAAACAAAGTGAACCACGAACATCGCGTAGGAAAAAAGGACAGAAAACGCGTATGTATGTTTGGAGTGTGGATTAGGCCTACGGGGGATACCACGTAGGCTTAATCCTTACCGAGGGTGGTGTGGAAACGAGTTGATGAAAGCAGTGGTTTTTATTTTTTAATTGTATGAAACTACTTTAGGTACGCTCATTGGTGGATAACTGGTAAAAAGTAGCGTGCAAGTGCCGCTTTGCTGCGATTTTTAAAAAGTCGCACGATTATACTGCCATTTAACTTTAAAACTGTTAAGTCTGACAAAAAAAACGTATAGAAGCAATTTTGTAGCAAATTCTATCCTCTACAACTTTACTGACTTTACAACACAAACGCACTGGTACACAGACAAAAAGGACTTTCCCATTCAAAGTATCTCTTTTTCTCGGGCATGGCTTCAGTACCTAGTTGTCTCGTGTAAGTAAAAATATTTATTTTAAACACAGTACAAGTTTAGTTCTTTTTCTTAAAAATTATCGATTTGGTTCAAGAATGTAATTTTAGACCAAGATATTTTACAATACTACAATAATTTAATGTATTGAAGAAAAGAAATTTCTTTAAAAGATCATTTTTTATGTTTATCGTAACCTAAAGTTGCGTATTCACTTGCAACAAAACGCTCCGAACAAATCAAACGCGCAGCGCTGCGCCGAATGCAACAAACATATTTGCGCAGAAGTTCGTCATGGTTGGAGTGTTTGCTATGCTCTCTGCGTTCCCGCCAGTATCAGTGTTGTTTTGTGTGTTCATCAAGATGGATGCAGATGATGTGATAGTAGCCGCTGGCTGGCGCTTTTTTGATTATACATGCTTTAACTAGCAATAAGAAAAAGAGAAAGGAAAAAGGTGTGGGCAAAACGTCTCTTTTTGCAACGTAAAAATATGTCACTACTCAGGGATATAGATCATATACATTTCAAAATTTTACGAGGATGGTTGCAGAAGATTTTGGGAACCTAATATGTCTAGTAGGTCCTAGAAAAACCAAGACAGTTACAACACTCCGAATAGGAATACCTGTTCAAATCGCTTAGCTATTACTCTACGCTTTTCAACTTCTTCCGGGTCACATCCCATATTTTCATTAATAACCGCCCACGCATCATACTTTTTAATTTTATTAAAATACAGTCCGTTCTTAGGATCCCATAATACTGACTGCCTTTCAAACTCATTAATGAGTTCCAGGCATTTTTCCTGGTCCATTCAATGTTTATTAAAAACAAAGTTACTTGCTTGGTGCAGTGTGTTCGGAGCGTTTTGGTTGCAAGTGAATACGCACCTCTAAGGTTAACCATCAAAGTGGTTTTACCCATTTTTCCACTGGAAAATTGACTGACAATTTCAAAATGGCAAACAACCAATTCCACAACAACATATTTATTTGAGCAATTGCAATTCTGTAACTCTTGTACACCGCAAGGATCACCGGATGGACTGTTGGACGATCAAGAACTGCATTCACAAATGACTTCCCCAGGGCTTCCATCAGCCCCCGGCACTGGCCGGCTTTCTCACGCAGAGGAGGGTACTTGTACCAACACTTGGCGTGCACTTTTTGTTATATATTTGTACTTTGTATTTCGTACTTTGTACTTGTATATTAGTTTCTAAGTTTTTGTGAATTGTAACCTATTTGAAAAAATAAATGTTAACGCGTCGCGCGCGCTGCAACTAATTGCGCTAGTCAATACCGTCGCGTCGCGCCAAGCAGAACGGAACGCACCGAACATTTTTCGAAGCTTGTCGGTAAACCAGATTTGCACAAAGGGAATTATTAGTCGTTCGCTGGTGCGCATTGGTTACGAATGTTTGCCATGTTTGTCCCGTCGCGTCGGTAGCGTTCGTTCAAATAGTAACTTTGTTTTTAAAAAAGATTGAATGGACTAGGGAAAAATGCCTGGAACTCATTGATTAGTTTGAAAGGCAGCCAGTATTATCAAATCAAAAAGTATGATGCGTAGGCGGTTGTTAATGAAAATATGGGATGTGTCCCGGGAGAAGCTAAAAAGCGCAGAGTACCTAATAGCTAAGCGATCTTGAACAGGTATTGCTATTCGAAGTGGTGTATCTATTTTGGCTATTCTAGGACCTTCTAGAGATATTAGGTCCTCAAAATCTTCTGCAACCACGTAAATTTTTTTAAATGTGATCCATATCCCTGAACGAACACCCCAAACAGCATAAACTTTTGCGCAAAAATGTTTGTTGCATTTGGCGCAGCGGGCGCGGCGCGTTTGGTCCATTTTCGCTAATAAAACAGAAAAGTAGGTATCAGATACGTGACAGTGCTTAAGTATTGAGGAACCAAGTGAAATAATGAATAAAGAGTGAGTGATCGAACAAAGAACGTAATGGGCCCTTAGTTAAAGAAAAATGGGATGAGAGAGAGATGGGGGAGGGTGCGGTTAGTAGTGGAAATATTGTTACTTTTATATGCCAAGAAACGAATATTCGTGACTCAACAAATTATCACAAGAAAATTTAATTCTTGCCATGTGTTTAACATACCGTATAGGTATCGTATCGTACTTAATGTCCCTCATAAAAATTTTAAGTTATGATTTAAAACAAAAACATTTATTAACACTAAAACTATATTTTCTTTTTCATTGGCGTCATTAAATGGCAATGTTTTATAATTTTTACTGCCCTACGTGTGCTGAATAGATAAACAACATATTTAACTATAATAAATAGCATGCCTCAGAAAAAAATTTCTAGTTTGCGCTGCAAATTTAGTTCAAACCTTAGTATTTTTAGATATGTTTAAAAAGTACTCTCTTATATTTTTAGCATGTTTTCTGGTAAATCTTGTACCAAACACGGTACAGATTGGTGCACTTACGTCTCGAAAAAGAAGGTAACATTATTAATCTAGACTAATGCCATGCTGTAACAAAATTATTTTCATACGACTGAGTTTACGACTTTATCATAGTATTTGCTTGATTTGATATTAAAGCTACAGCTTTTGAGAATTTCTCATATGAAAATATCGATTTAAAACTTGTTTTCAGGAAAATTACATCGATTTGCTTGAATTTAAAAAAATTAAAAGTCAAAGACTCTTTTTTATCGCATTTTAAAGATATTCAGCATTGACTTTTAATGTCGCTGTCTATTATTTCTTGAACGATAAGAACGAAAGGGTTGCATTTTTGTACACTTTAGTAATTGCATAAATAATATTACATATTTATGTAAATAGCTTTACTACCTATACCTTACTGCAGAGAAAAAATACGAAATATAAAAGACCTAAGAAGATATGTAACAGAATTTTATATATTATTTTAATAATATTTTTAATAAACTAG
Organism: Philopedon plagiatum; assembly: GCA_963971165.1. Classification (NCBI taxonomy): domain Eukaryota; kingdom Metazoa; phylum Arthropoda; class Insecta; order Coleoptera; family Curculionidae; genus Philopedon; species Philopedon plagiatum. The sequence goes on along the minus strand of OZ020189.1, from coordinate 122,739,920 downwards.
ACTACTGCAATTTTTTAAACTCAGTCTTACAAGGCGGCAAAACTGGTCGTCGCCGATTTTTTTGCCGAAATTTTCTACACGGTAGAACATCGTAAATGGTCGATTAGGAATACGTATTTTAGCTGATGATATTTAAGTTAAGGGGGTAGGGTTTGACCTTCAAATTTCGCGAAAAATATATTTTTTGTTATTGGAAGAGGGGACGAAAAAAAATATATTCACCCTCGGCCACATTATCCAAAATTCAACGTTTCTTTAGTGGTTCATAAACTACATAAGGAACTAGGAAAAAAGGTTTTTGAATTTTCTCTGCTGTGGCGTAATAAAGAGACGAATGTTTTTGTAACTTCTTTCCCAATACATTTGTCAATTGAACAACAAAGTGATATTAATTTGCAAATATTTGACACAAACAGCATCCTTGTACAACATTATTTGAAATAGTACGGAATTTACTACCACTAAAGTCCCCTTACCTCTTACCCCTGAACAGGGAATATGCATACAACCCAAATAAATCTGAAATATTTTTTTATATTCTTTACATAAATTAAATGTTTATGATTATCGCGCGAATTTCGAAACTTGTAAAACGTGATAATGTATACATTATCGAAAAATCCATAAAGAATATGGCATTTAACGCGTAACTCATCCAATGAAATATCCCTGTACTTAAAGTAGAAAATTCATAAAATCTTATTTATGTATATTTCAAGCCCAAATCGGTTAAGGAACCTATCAATTTTGCAACAAAAACTGGCATTTTTGCAAAAAGGTGACACATCATATTTTAATAATTTGAAGTAAATAAACTGCTAATCTTTGTTTTCATGACAATCTTCGAAAATTCGAAAATTCAAAAATTTTAAAATGTTGTATATCCCAGATGCAAATACATCTATTTATTTACAACTATAACGAAAAAGTAAGCGGTTTAAATCAGTGGGAAGTATTCTTAAATAACTAACGGATAAAATAAACCCAAAAAGAATCACTAAATAAGGAAAATAGTGTGGAATAATGTCGGTTAAAAAGAGGATTTGTCAGAAAAAAAAGAAAATTTGTTTATTGCCCCTTGGATGACCCATACGGTATTTACTTTAAAGTGTGATTATCCCTTCATAAAATAGTGTTGAAAAATTGGGAAAAAATTAGATAGGAAAAAATACAGAGTGATTCAAATGTACCGATGTCGAGGAAAGAAATATAAAAATCGAAATTTAAACGGCGATTGCTCCCTTCTTATACAGAATAAAGAAACTAAAAAAGGTGGATAACATGTATTTCGACGATCTCTTTCCGATGACGTATATGGGATTTTAATTTGAACCATTTTGACGCCACAAAAAATTAAAAACCGGGAAATATTTGGGTCAAAAATCGAAATTTCCAGTTTTTCCCAAATTTATCCATTTTCCAGTAATTTTTTAGGTAAATGTATCGCAAAAAGAAAGTATTTCAGATTTTAAAGTTTCACTTAAAGATCCGTTTTTCGATCCGACGTTATATTTTCGAGTTATTAGGTACCAAAGAGGGACCAAGAGCCAATGGCCTTTTTACACCCAAAAAACTTCAAAAGAATTACTTGCCTTTTTTCGATCTTCACCAGTTTCAATAGAGTTCTAAAGCTCCAGGTCCTCTATAACCTCCGAAAATTTGCATCGATTTAATTCACTTTTGCGACCTGAACCCCATTTTAATGGAAATCACGGAAATTTCGACTTTGACGTTTAATAGTTCCAAACTGAAACATCCTGTATTACTGATTTTTTTAGCAAAGCTAGTTGCACTATCCCTCTATCAATCCAAAAAATTCAATTGCTCCCCCACTGACTGTTTCCGGGAAAAACAAACCTGTTCGACTTTAGGTAAAGCTTTACGTTAACATGTAGATTGACACTTATTTTTGCTGATCTCCTGGCGTCATTATTCATTAAGGACAAATGGCTGCTTTTTAAGTTGTAATAAATTGTTCCAAAAAGGAATCATATTTTGTAGCTAAATTATCCTAGTAATTTTTTTCAAAATCATTTTTTTGATTTTAATGACTTCCTTAAAGGATTTATGCAATAAAAAAATATGTGCATATTCCTTATTGGTCATCGTCGATTTTAATGTTTGGTTTTCAGGAAGGACATGAAAAAGTAATTATTATTATTATTATTATTATTATTAGTATTATTATTATTATTTAGTACGATTTAGGTGCATCGACTGCAATGGCCATTAGCACCAAGTTGTCTTAAATAGTAAAAAAGGGGAACAGTAAAGCAATATTTCAATAAACAGACAAGTATATAAAAGATACAATACTAATAGGAAAAAAGAGATAAAACTGTGCCTAGAAGTGAAAAACCACACAAGTCTATTGTTGACCATTTTCTCTAGTATTTTACCCATACAGCATGTGAGGCTGATGGCTCTGTAGCTTGACGGTTGAAGCGGATCCTTCCCCTCTATTAGAATTGGTACTATTATAGCTTCTTTCCATTTGTGTGGGTAGGTATTTGAAATATAAATTTTGTTCAGCAAAGAATGAAGAAACGTTTTAAATTCTGCGGGCAAATAAGTTATTATCTGGTAGTATGACAGAGCATTCTCAAATTCTGTCTGGGTAAACGGTAGGTTATACTCAAAGTTTTCAGGTAAACTGAAATCTAAAAGGTGCTCTTATCTGAAAGAATCCCTGCTCGTAGTTTTGATTACTACTAGCAGCTTCATAGTGCCTTGCCAAACGTTCGACAATTTCAAACGAAGAATCAGAGATGACTCCATTTTCCGTCTGTAGATATTTGAGAGGATGTGATAAACAAGTACCAGCAAGAGCTTTGACTTTACGCCACACGCGTCTGGGCAAACATTGGTAGTTATTCCAAGATGATCTTTTACTCTGCAGAATTATACGACGTGCTTCAGCTCTTGCTTTTTTGAAGATGATCAAATTTTCTTAAGAGGGATGACGTCTGAATATATTGAAGGCTCTCTTTTTTGTTTTAATGGCATTAATTGTTAGAAAACTGCGTTCTCATTGGTATTGCCTTTTCGGCTGCTAGTTTGATAGTCTGTCAGTACTTCGACCTCTTGATGGAGGTTATCAGTTTCGTCAGGTAGTTTAAGATGTTGCCCAAAGATATGCCATTGGGCCCTATCCATGAGTCATTTAGGAGGCAGAGAGGCACACAAATCTTAGGGATATCCCTAGTCAAAACAATTGGAAAATGATCACTATGATATAAATCATCAAGGACTTTCCAGAACCAGCGGGGAGCTATTCTTGCTGAGATAATGGATAAATCGATCGCAGAGAAATTCCTTGATCTAGCATTAAAAAACGTCGGCGCACCCGTAAAGGACTAGGTTGTCCCTCTCCAGAAACTACCCAATAATATGCCTAAGTGCATCCCGTCGATCAGAACCCCAAAGCGGATTGTGAGCATTCATATCTCCGACAAGTAAGAAAGGAGTAGGTAACTGCAGTACTAGTTGTTCTAAGTCTTCCATACACCAATTGGCAATATTGGCATCGGGGAGGTATAAACTACATATAGTAATGGAAATAGGAACTAACATATGAATAGCTACTGCTTGGAGGGCAGTATTCAGCTGAACTGTAGAAAAGTGTGCATCTTCCCTAACCAATAAAGCAGTACCACCATTTGCACGGATGGCAGGATCAGCATCTTTCCTTAAAACTTTATAACCTCGTAGAGAGTATGGTTGATTAGGTCGAAAATGAGTCTCTTGAAGACACACAGATTGGATCTGCCTCAGATAGAAGTAGTTTGAGATCGCTGTAATGACTGATGCAACCGTTACAATTCCATCGGACTATAGAGTTCATAAAGATTAGAAAAGAAAAAAAATAGATACTGTTTAAAAAAAAAACAAAGGTAGATACTTATAGACAAACAGATACGTATAGCAAATAAAATCAATTATGATAAAATTGGAAATAGCTACAATATTAATATCACAGCAAAAAAATGACTAGAATATAAGTATTACAGAGTAAAAACAATAAAAGGGACTATATAGCCATTAGGTGGAATCCTTTCGGGCATTCCCCTTTGACCAACCTTTCTTCTTTTTTAATTTCTCCCTCGAAAACCCCGACTGTTCTTCCTCCGAAGAGAACTGCACCTTATGAACGTCGGTGCGCTTTCGTTTTTCGGAATCTGCATAGGAAAATGCAGGGACTTGGCTATTGTCAGAATCAATAGCCTGTCCACTGCCCGAGGGCGGTGGACGGACGAAGGTTTGAGAACATGATCTCTTAACAACCTCTCTCGGGACAAACACATTTCTCAGTGTGGAAACAAGTGTTGGTACTAACTTTTTGATTAACGATGGTACATCAATCTTTAATGAAGTAGTTGCAGCATTAGCATAGGAAATAACTTGGGATGGTGTTAGGACAACTACCTTCTTTTTAGTTCCAGAATATGAAAGGTTCTCCTTAGTTTAGATCTCCGGAGTTGCATATTCTTGTTTGAACACCGGACATTCACGAGAACGAGAAGGATGATTATCACCACAATTAACTCATACCTCGTTACCACATGGCGTTCATTCGTGCAAGGGCTTACCACAGCTACAGACTTGATCTCGGGTGCATCTCGTAGCTGTGTGTCCAAATTTCAAACACCTGAAGCACCTCATAGGTGAGGGCACATATAATTTAACATCTAATCGGTACCAAGCAACTTTAATTTTCTCAGGTAAGGTTGGCCTATCGAACGTTAGAATATGGTTAGCAGTGTCTTTAAATTCACCGTTGACTTTGGTCTGGACCCGCTTAGCTTCAATAACTCCTTGCCCCTTTATATTTTCGGCTATTTCCTCGACAGTAGAGTTTAAGAGATCTTGATGATAAGTTACTCCTTTTTTGACATTTTGACGTTTCATGTGGTGATACATCCACAGCCATATCTTCCAAGTTCTTAACTACCAACAATCTGTTAGACTGGGCTGATGATACAGTCTCTACCAATAGATCATCTTTAATTTTTCTAATGTTCTTAACTTCACCTAAAATGCCAAACAATAACTTATGAATAACGAAAGTATTTACTTTAAAGAAATCCCCGTTAGTCCTTTTTACGATTAGGAACCGGGGAGCAACCACATTTTTCTGACTCGCACCAGCGCCCTTTGGGGTGGGCGCGGAGAACCCTGGGATTTTAATATTTATATTGGACTTCATTTTGGTCCCACGAATAGCCTAGGAAATAAATGTCATCTGCAACAGAGCCTGGATACTACAGAAAGGCTATATGCAACCGGAGGTCGCCTGGTCTCCGGAGGACATCGTTAGCAGCTCACTCTCGTAGAGCCATTCATCCCCTCGGCACGATGGATTTACACCTTGGGATTATGAGCGCGGGTACCTTGGGATCGCCACACCCAAACCTGGAAGCCAAAAGCATTGCAGGCCCCTGAGGGGATATTATTATTATTATTAATTATTATTCTTATTATTTATTATTATTATTGTTATTATTATTTTTTTTATTTGTCTTTCACTGTGTGTTCTTAACTCGAATACCGGAAGCAGACCGTGCTCCTAGGGTTTTCGGTCCAGTTCCGCTTCTAACTTATACTGCGCCTAATGATATGTACCGAGCCAACAATTGCTGTTTTTTGTAGTTCCATTATCTTGTTGTGAGAATTTTCTTGAGGAATCCTTGTAATTTTTTGGAAACTGTACCAGTTTTTAGGCCCCACACCGTAATTAAGTATTTTTTCAGGCTTCCTTTTGAACGACATTCTTGTCTGAGGCTACTGCAACATCGATGATTGTACAAGTCTTGTCATTTGGGTTCATAATAACAATATCTGGCTTGTTAGCTGCTATTGTCCGGTCAGTTTGTATTTGTTGATCCTACAGCAAAGTTATGCTGCCTATGTTAGTTACTTGGTTCGGTTGGTGTTCGTACCAATTCTGATTTGTGTCTAATCCGAGATGTTTGCAGAAATTGTAGTGAATCATCTTCGCGACTCTGTTATGTCTATCCAAATACTCCTTATTAGCCAGCATGGGGCATCCACTAAGAATGTGATCGACAGGTTCATCGTAGGGATGAGCGATATCGTGATTTTTTAATATCTATGATATCTGATATCGTTACTTTTTGATATCAGTGATTTAAAAGCGTGACGTGATCACGCCTTTCGAGTAGGTAATTTGCGAACAGCTTCTACAAAATATCGTGAATTGCGCTAAATCGTATCACTTACTACTTTTACCAATTTTGGAACGGTTTTCCGGTTCAGTAGCTATCTGCACCTGTGCTCAGTGCTGTGTGTATGTCATGTTCGGAAATAAAACAACAATATATCAAATTTATAATCAAATTAACTTATTAAATATATCAAAACAACAAAGTGGGTAGCAAATTCGCTGGTACACAAACAAAACAAACCAAACAAACACATCGGTTTGTTCAAACTAAAATAAACATTCTTGCCTAATATAAGCTGGTAGCGTTTTCGTAAAAAAAATTAATGGGTACCTATTCTAATTCATTCTTTAGAAAAAAAAAGAAAAATCAAAAACATATTTTAGATCGCTTAAAATAAGTTTAAGTAATACTGATATAACAAACTTACCAAATTATGACCGTCCAATGTAAGCGAAATTGTAGCGTGCTTATAATTTACCTAAATGTTTTTAAGATTCAAGGTGCTCGTTTTAAAAGACAGTTTTCCTTGACATATATTACATTTTGCAATACTATTTTTTTCATTATCAGTTTCAAAAAAATTCCATAAACAACTTCTCTTTCTTTTTTTAATAATCCTAGACATTGTGTAACAGCAGCCAAAAAACGAAATTAAAAAAATATACGCTCCAGTCTCCAACCCCAATTCTTTTATTTTATATCTAATCCACAAATTGATATACAATATTAACATCAAGCAGACTAAGTAATCATAATCAACCAGTGATCACTGACACCACTGATATCACATTTCACGAATAAATACTAAAAACAAAGTCCCGTGATGCGTCGCGAAGTCGCGATATGCGTTTCAAAAGAAACGTGAAACGGACGTAAGGCACGATATCCCTTGCAGCCCATATATTCTTCAAAAGTGACATTCGAAAATCGACCTTATAGCCTAATGCCTATAAATGTTAATGGATAAATATCACTTTTCACGTCACGCTTTTACACGGACTCTGGTAGCAACTGTTACTTGTGGTTTTTAAATATCAGTGAAAAAATAACAGATCGTGAAATATCGCTGTTCTCTAGTTCTCATCGTATTGTCCGCATAGTCTGTTGGATATATTGTTGATGGTATATGGTATTGATATCCTGATCCTGTGCTGCTATTATTGTTGCCTCCATTTCTCCTTTAATATGTCCTTGCGATAACACCATAAATGTTTGCGTTTTATCGACAAAGCTTTCATCTATACTTCTAGCATACTGCCGATGCATTGTTTTACTCCTCCATTTGTCCTTAATTACGCTGGCTATTTTGCTTTTGTTTTTCTTTTCGTTGTGGTGGGAATATCTTCATCATTTACACCCAACTCATTTTTATAAGTATTTGCTGTTTTATTTATGGAGTTGTTGTTTGATGTCATACTTTTTCATTACTTCAACCTGAGGATCTTCTGTTTTATGTTGGAGGTAGTGCGCCAGTCCAATAACAGCTGATTTGTAGGTCCCTTCTATTTGCATAAGACCCCTGCCTCCTTCCTTGCGATTGACGTACAACCGATCCAGATCCGCCCTTGGCTGGTGCATGCAGCCTTAACAACTTTCTTGTCTTTCTATCCAGCTATCTAATCTCTTTTAAAGTCCATTTTATTATTCCAAAACTATATTACAAGGGATCTTATGCCTTGGAATTTCTTTTTGCCTGTTAGCTCAGAGTTAAAAATCAGTCGCAATCTGGTATTCTTTTTGTAGTTTTTCTTTCATTTTTTAATGTTCAAACCGTTCGCCCTCCTCCATCCCAAGGCATTTGTACGTCGTTCCATAGTTTAGCTGACTAATTTCATTATCATCCCTTGGTTCTCTAAGAAGGCGTTCCGTTTTTCCTCTTTTGAATATCGCTTTTGCGCATTTGTCAAGTCCAAACTGGATTTTTATATAGCTACTGAACGTCCGCACTGTCTGAATCTGCTTATTTTGTTCACTTTCATTTTTGGCTATAAGTTTAAGATCATCCATGAGTAAGTGGGATATTTCTCTATTTTCAATTTCATAATCACTATTTATATCTTGCAGTTCTTTGGTGATTGGCGCAAGCGATATGCAGAATATCAAGGGTAACAGGGAGTAACCTTGGAAAATACCTGGCTTAATGAGGATTTATTTTGTTTGCATCATTTTTCCTTTGTTATTTAACATTTTCATGATGGTACCTATGAACTGTAGTAATTTCTGGTCAAGTCCAATCAATTCTAATGATTTAAGAATCCAGGAGTGCGGTACACTATCGTACGCGTTTGTGCAGTTAATCTACGCCAAGGCAAGTTTTTTTTTTCGTCGCTTGCAATCATCAAACATAATTTTGGAAAGCTATTGATCTTTGCATCCCATGCTTCCCTTCGCACATCCTTTCTGTTCACATGGCATTACATTGTTTTGTTGGGCAAATTTGTGAATTCTGTTGGAAATCATGGTAGTTAGGTTCTTATAGGTGGCCGACAGACAGGTTATAGGTCTGCAGTTCTTAGGGTCCTGAGTTTCTTTAATCTTTGGTAATAAATAGGTCACTCCGGTGGTAAGCCCCTATCGGATACGGTTGTTTCCTATCATATTGTTATATGGGTTCACTAGATATTTGTGTGTCGTTTTCAGTTCTTTTATTCAAAAGTTCGGTATTTAGTCGGATCCTGGAGCCTTCCAATTTGCAGATGTACATATTTATAGTCTCCGCAATTTCTTTTCTGGATATGGGATTTCAGGTCATTTTAGTATTTGGCTGTTCTTGTCCCATAGAAGTTTATGTGTATCAGACTCTATAACCGGATCGGAAGAATACTTGTAATAATCAAGCAACCTTTCATTAATCAGTCCGTATAATATTGCTAGTTGTTGATGGATAACTTTTGAAATGTTGTTATGCCATATATAGTGTATTCATTGGCTGCAAAAACTTGACAGCCATTCAAGATATGTTCAATATGCTGGTAGCTTAAGAATATGCTTTTAATAGTTCCTTCTAGGAAGAACCCCATCTTGTATAGCTAACATGTATCATTCAGTTTCTGCAAATAGGTCACCTCGACTCAGGCATTTGTTTGAAGCTTGTTTGTCAACATTTTCCTGGCTGAGGTCGAAGAAACATCCGCCATGAACTGGCTTGCTCGCCTGCTCGCCTAACGCTCCTTGATACTGTCAACAGTTTTAAGTTCTATTAGCATGGTTCTATCTTTAAGGTTTAGAGGAGTATTGATTTTTGTCAGCTTCTGTTATGTTGTTGTGTAGCTGCGTAGTTTTGCTGTAAAAGTACTCTCTAATCTTTTTTATTTGGCCATTAAACAAGTTTTGTATGTGCAGGGTGATCTTTACCGCCCTCAGTTCTTGCAAGGTTCCATCTTTCGATACCCGCTGTAGGGTGATGGTTGCCATATTTGGTCATGGTGATGCGGATCTTTCGATCAACATCCTGAATGTCAGATGTCGGCCATCGTATTGTTCCAAATGAATAGGTTATAACAGGGATGGCAAATGAATTAATTGAGTGTGTCATATTTTTCCTTTTTAGTCCATCGTTTGCAATTTTTATGACCCTTTTTAGCACTTTATTTTTAAGATTCATTGTTGTTGCTGAGTGATCTATCTTACATGCTTGTTCTATTTCGAGATATTTGTAAAGTTCGTCCTCTTTTATAAAGCCGACTTTTTGTTCTTCTTTGTTTACAGGTACCGATGGTTGTTGGCCTTTGTTAATGTGGATTATCCTGCATTTATCTAAGCCAAATTCCATCCTGATATCTTTGCTAAAGATTCTCACAATCATTTTGGATAGCTGTTTGATGAGGCACGTATTTTAAGATCATCCATGTACAGTATTGTACAGCAGGTGACTCAACTTATGCTGACTGTGTTCATTCTTAATGGTAAAGCCATATTTACTTTCATTTAACAAGGTGTAACCAAGTGATCGTGATCGACATTACAAACCAAAGAGCACTGACGCTGTCCCCCTGAAATATTCCTCTTTAAATTTCAACTAAAGGAACACTAAGGGTCTTGTCTTGACATTTTAGAATTAAGTCTGTATTCCACTGAAGTTTGCAAAGTTTAGGAAATTTTCTATTTTAGGATGTATCTTGTGGAGGGATAGCGTATGGTCTAGTCTTTTAATAGATCTAAGTCAGGTGCAAGTTTCGGTTGTTTGTTCTAGCTTGCCCTAATATTACTGAGTCTATTACAAGCTGCTCTTTGTAACCATATGCTCTTCGGATAGAGCCTTTTTGTTCCTCACTAATGAGGTGGCTTCCACTCAGATGTTGGTTAAACATGCAGTGGGTAGCTTATATAGTTTCGGCAGACAGGCAATTAATCCATATTTTGCAGGGTTGTTAATAATAGACAAAGGATCTTTAGCAATAGGTATGTGACGGCTTTGTTGTGTTTGTTTGAGTTGTTGTTTTTTGTAGAGCACATGCGACATCAAATGCCATTTTAAAACTTCTCAACTTTTTGTGCTTGAGTGTATATACACCATTTCTATATATAAATTCTTATTCCCCTATCTTTTTTACTTAAAAAAGGTATACCCTATTAATGACCGTTTTAATGTCACTAGAGGCACCTGTTTTTGAGAAAAAGGCATTTAACTTCGGTGTTGCACAGAATAAACAAAAAATAAAAAAAATTTAGTATCAGCAAAAATATACCTCTTTATTAAGGAAATATAAACATGAAGTGAAAATAATAAATTTGAAATAAAACACACATGAACAACACATAACTAAACTGCTAGAAATTAACTCATGGCATTTTGAAGACTTCCTTAAAGTAAAGTAATTAACATGTTGCTACGTAAATAAATTCATTTATGTTTTACTCGGTTTTTATTATTTTCACTTGATGTTTGCATTTCCTTAATAAAACGATTTATTTTTGCAAATACTTGTTCCTAGCGACATTAATAAAGTATACCTTTTTTTAAGTAAAAAAGTAGGGGAATAAGAATTTCTATTCAGAAATTGTGTGCACTGAAGCATAAAAAAGTTGGCCGTCTTAATGCCGTATGTGGCTCCCTCTTCAAAATACAGCAAATTTTAGAACGGATTTACTTTTTCCGTCCCAAAGATCCGTACCAAATTTGGCGAATTTATTTAAAATATTTCCAAACATATAAAAAAATGTAAAATAAGATTTTAGCTTTAACACCCCACCCTGTATCTTTCTTATTATCAACTTTTGTACAGGGATATCCAAATAAAAGTGAACAGGTCTTATAACTTCTTTATTTTTAAAGATGGGAAAAAATGTTAAATATGAATGTCTGGGATTTTTATGGATCATTCATATATCGTATCAGCAAAACAATTGAGCATTGAATAAAAAAATATCGTACAAATCATCGATTTTCTCGCCTATTTTAAATTGGATGGTATGATTTTGTATCATATTTTTGGATTCTAGGAGAAGTTCTAGACATATTTTGTATAACATAACCTATGCGGTTTTTTAATCGTTTATGAAACATTTCAAATTAAAAATTATTTCTCATAAATATACTGTAAACGTAACTATCCAGGTTGCGAACGAAATACCTGCTACTTTTTAAATTTCCTTCACAGGTAAGTCAAAGTTAATGTCAAGGTTGACAATAATACTTAAGTCACCGTGAATTTGTAATTTTATTTTTATGCAAAATGAGTTATTCCATTAATGAGAGATACAAAATGTTAAAATTATATTTAAAAAATAACAATAATGTTAGAGCGGCTCAAAGACAATATGAAGAAGGTATTGAAGAGGGACAGAGAACTCCATCATTAGACACCATAATAAAAACAAATAGAAGACTAAAAGAAAGAGGAATTCTGGGCAACGAAAAAAGAAGAAGGAAAATAAATGTAGAAAGCGACCTAGCAATTTTATTACATTTTCAAGAGAATCCAAAAAAGTCAATTCCCTATTGTGTGCGGTATCTCAGATATGGACTAAGAGATACAATGCTTCCATATTATGGAACAGTTCAAAGGCTGTTAAAGTATTTTATGTATAGACCATATAAAATTGTGCCTGTTCAAAAGCTTAGTGCCGATTAAAAAGGAAGGAGATATAGGTACTTTTGTAAGAAATATTAACGAAAGAAAGCGGCAAGATCCTAATTTATTTCATACTATCGTTTGGACAGGCGAAGCAACTTTCTCAACTGCGGGAATATTTAATAGACGAAATGCTTATGTTTTGTCGGATGAAAATCCCTTTACCGTCGAAGATATTTCTTTTCAGGGGCGTAATTCAATCAACGTTTGGTGTGGGATATCACAAAATAAAATTCTAGGACCATTGTTTTTTCGGGGCGCATTAACTGGCCAGCGCTTCCTTAATTTTTTAGAAAATGAAATCGAAGATATTCTCGACGAATTGCCACTTGAAGAACATCGACGTATTATATAGTAACAGGACGGAGCGCCTCCCCATAATATAATTGAGGTTCGCAATTTTTTAAATGATCAGTGTCACGAATGGATCGCTAGATATGGAACATTACATTAGCCTGCAATAGCCCAGACCTGACATCTTTAGATACATTTATTTGGGGTCATTTGAAAATGTCTTATACAGCAAATATAATGAAAATATTGAAGAAATTCAAATGATGGTGACAAATGAACTAAGAAATCTGAACGAAAATGATGCTGAAAGTATTAACACACTTCAGAGGCAGAGAAAAATGTATGAAAAGGGCGAAGAATTAAATGGCGGACATACTGAAAATTTCTTTTGATATTCATTAGCAAATGTTAACATTTATCTGTTTATGTTATTGTTTATAATCACTGGTTATTGATTTCAAATATTAATAATTAATAAAAATAAACATTTACAGCGAGATTCTCTACGGTCCAATTTGACAACCAAAAGTTTTACACTGACAAGTGTAAGAACAAGTTTCATACTGTATATTTTTTTCTGAGCTTTTCTGCAAATTTATAAAGGAAAGGGCAATATTAGTACCTACGTACTTTCGATAACAACAGAACTGAATTCATTACAGCAACTCGTTCCAAGATGAAAATCATTTGGAAACCCTGCAAATTACTGAAATATTCGAATAATTCATAAGTTTTTAATAACAGCTTCTTAACAATGACAGCACAAAAACCCGTCAAAACATAACTGATCAACCATAAGATCTTAATTTAAACCAGTACTAAATCTTAAACTTTCTTAGTGAATCTGAACGTTATTGTTTAATAGAATAAACTCATTTTGCATAAAAATAAAATTATTAATTCACGATGGCTAAAGTATTATTGTCAACCTTGACATTAACTTTGACTTACCTACGAAGAAAATTTAAAAAGGTAGATGGTATTTCGTCCGCAACCTGGATAGTTACGTTTAAGGTACAGTTATGCGAAATCATTTTTAATTTGATATAAACTGCTGACCACTCGAACTTACACATAGAGATTTTTAGGCAAAATTTAAAGTTAAATATTTTCAACAGGAATGCAAATTTTTGAATGCGTCTTGCAGATTTTAAGAGCTAGTTTTTTTTCGGATTAAGCTGCATGACGTGTATTTATCGTAGGACCATAGGTTTATTATATACGGGGGTGATCAATGAAGTCATGCAAAAAATCAAAAAGTTTGTATGAGTGAAATTTCCGCAAAAAATTTTTTTGGTCGTTGCAATATGGTTCGTTACTAAGGTAACATGAATATCTCTAGACGTTTTTGTCACTTTTTGGATTAAGGCCCTTAGGTCTTGTACACATTACTAAACATAAAATTTGGGTAGCAAAATTTTTAAAATGCTATAACTTGACATTGGATTGACGGTTCTTGATGATTTTTACGGATTTGGAATCCTTATTTCATGTAGATTTTCTATAATCTAAGCATTTTATTTGGGGGTTGAAATATACACGTTGAAATTTACACATTATACCGGGTCGATAATAGACAAAAACGTAGCGACAAGAACAAGTTTATTACATTATATTCTACAATATACAAGATTGGTTAACAACGGCCAAAAGTCAATTCTTACAAAATTTCTAATTCTAAACCTAATTTAAAGGTTCCTGCAATCCCTAAAAAAAGCGGCCAATATCAATGGAAAATTGCCAAGTGTCCTATCTTTAAATACCTAATCTTTGGTAATAATTTATAGACAAAGAACTCTATAAAACTGAATGACTCTTTGAGACAATAAACTCGGGTGTAAGTTTTGGACAGAACAGTGAGAAGGACATTAAACAAAAACAACTTGAGGTGAGAATTTATTTTTACAAAAACTTAAATAATGCCAAACCGTAGAGCGCGTCGTACCCTACGTTTTTGTCTATTATCGACCCGGTATAATGTGTAAATTTCAACCTGTATATTTCAACCCCCAAATAAAATGCTTAGATTATAGAAAATCTACGTGAAATAAGGATTCCAAATCCGTAAAAATTATCAAGAACTGTCAATCCAATGTCGAGTTATAGCATTTTACAAATTTTGCTACCCAAATTGTATGTTTAGTAGTGTGTACAAGACCTAAGGGCCTTAATCCAAAAAGTGACAAAAACGTCTATTCATGTTACCTTAGTAACGAACCATATTGCAACGACCAAAAAAAATTTTTGCGGAAATTTCACTCATACAAACCTTTTGATTTTTTGCATGACTTCATTGATCACCCCGTATATAATAAACCTATGGTCCTACGACAAATACACGTCATGCAGCTTAATCCGAAAAAAACTAGCTCTTAAAATCTGCAAGACGCTTTCAAAAATTTGCATTCCTGTTGAAAATATTGAACTTTAAATTTTGCCTAAAAATCTCTGTGTGTAAGTTCGAGTGGCCAGCAGTTTATTTAAAAAAAGATTGAAAAGCCGCTTAGGGTATGTTATACAAAATATGTCTAGAACTTCTCCTAGAATCTAAAAATATGATAAAAATCATACCATCCGATCTAAAATAAGCGAGAAAATCGATGTTTTATACTACATTTTTTTTTAATCGAAGCTTAATTGTTTTACTGATAAGATATAATATGAATGATCCATAAAAATCCCCAAAACTTTCATATTTAATATTTTTTCCCATCTTTAAAAATAAAAATGTTATAAGGCCTGTTCACTTTTATTTGGATATCCCTGTACAAAAATGAGTTAGGTTAAATGGATCTAAATTAAGCAAGGGAAGCCACTGCTAAATGAACCATTTGTTACCCAACCAAACACCTTGTATATAAATATACAGAAAATTTGACTTTGTGATTGATTGACTTATATCTTGACTGATATATTACATTAACATTAAAACATTACCACTTTTTATTTCAGCTCTCCGAATACAATAAATGTGCATAGTTGGTTAAATGAAAAAAGAAACGGACGATCCATTCACTTGCAAGGG
This sequence comes from Philopedon plagiatum, assembly GCA_963971165.1. Taxonomy (NCBI): domain Eukaryota; kingdom Metazoa; phylum Arthropoda; class Insecta; order Coleoptera; family Curculionidae; genus Philopedon; species Philopedon plagiatum. The sequence goes on along the minus strand of OZ020189.1, from coordinate 122,724,342 downwards.
CCCCCTGTTTACTTCCCACTAGATAAGGATGGTATATATATATTTTTTATTGTTGTTAAAAATCACAGTACAGCGTGTCAATTTAGTGTACAAGTGGTACAAGAATTAAAGAGGAGATTCTTCTCATTACACTAAAAATGCTACAAAATAGATGTCTGCAAATCCTTGCTGTCGGGATAAGGGATGTCAAAATTTTTCTTTTTATATATTTCTATTTAGAAATGTAAAATAATTGAATAAAATATTAAGTATGATATTAGAGTACTAAATTGCGTAACATAAGGTCATTTTATTATTTTTTTAATATACCGGAGTCGGCGGCTGAAAAACGGTCACCATTATTCTGTCTTTCGTTCGACGCCACTGTAATTTTTAAAAAATATGTGACGGTTCTAAAAATTTATATGTGGTACTTCTACAACTTCCAATTATTTTGCTATAAAGAAATTTCCTTAGGAATTCTCTAAAATACTTTTTTATTTAAGTGCAATCCTAGTATTTGCTTATAATTATTAACTTTCTTAATAACGCTTATAATATATTAATAGATAGAAAAAAATGCTGTATTCATTGGGGTCTGCAAGTCCTTTATTTTCATGATACAGGTGTCCACAAATAATCTTGCCTATCTTGAAAACGAAAAAGTTGCGACTCCCGTTAATACAACTTTTTTTTAGGAAAGAAATCTCTTACTATATTAATTGCTAAGAAAAAGTATTACAAAGCAACAATAATTATACAAAGATTGCACTTATATCACAAAATACAAAAAATCTCAAAAGCGTTGGGTTTTAAAAAAAATCGGAAGAATCGTTATATATTGCAAAATAACTGGAAATTCTAGAAAGGTCACCAATTTTTTCCAATTTTTTAAAAATTCGAATGACGCCGAACACTTGCTTAAGATAGTCAGTGCCGATGCCCGTTGCCCCGTCAATGAGTAAATTTAAGAAATAAAAATGACCTCATAATCTATTATCCTGATACGACCGACAAAATTGTATTTAATTTTTTTTAAGTTGTTTAGCAATAGCTTTAAAAAAGCAAAATTATGTTTGGTACCCTGTATTTTGAGAACGAAGAATATACTCTATTATAACATTTTTTCTTATTTTTGTGTGAGCAATCTTCTTGCGAGTTTCTGTATCACAATCAATATCCTGCAAATAAAAAAATTGTTTCTTTGTTATAATCATGGAAACAGTGACACAAAAATTAAGTATGATTCCCGGCGTTTGAGACCATTTTTTACTCTGTCACCTTGTCGGTAAACGGTATGGCATTCTGCTGACACTGAGTCACGCTTAAATCTTAAAATTGCACAGGTATGACTACCCCTCGAAGCTCGAATAACGGCGAAAAAGAGTGCCATACTATTTCCGCTAAGGAAACAGTATCAAAACAATCAAAACTGAACTATTTTGTAATATTTGTAAACTTTTGGGAGAAACTATTTTTGCAAATAAATAATATAATAGATACTTTTATATAGGATATTTAAGTAACCGCGCTTTTTTTCAGATATGCCACACTCTATTCAGAAATGGGAAGATGATATACTGGAACAACCAATTCAAGGGTAAATATTGAAACTTTCTGTAACGTTATTGGAGCTTATAGGATTTTAAATTCTCGAATAGCCACGGGTGCCCTTAACCGACTTTAAATGAGCCTAAAAACCACCGACCATTTTTTTTTAAATTAAAAAAATTCACATAGCCATTTTTTTAAGACGTTATAAACAATGAAAAAACGGTATTTTCATATTTCTCTAACCAACTGTAAATGAGTCTAAAAACCACCCGCCATTTTTTAGCTGGATATGATAAAGGGACCCCCCAGGAACATTTTCCGATAAAAATCCAAATATTTTACATAGCGTTTTTTTTTAACACAAACAATGAAATGAATGAAAAACCGTATTTTTTTGGCGATGTAAACGTAAATACATGTTTTAAGTATTACAGTGTTTTTTCTTCCTTGTTTTATGAATTTAAGGATTTTATGATAACAAAAATCCTGTATGAAAAATATTTCATCCCTAAGCTAAGTGTCGATATATATATATATATATATATATATATATATATATATATATATATATATATATATATATATATATATATATATATATATATATATATATATATATATATCTATCATCATCATCATCATCATCATCATCATCATCATCATCATTTTCAGCTGTTTCAACCATTTCTAATTATGGTGTAGCCTCCCTTACATATTGATTTTTCATTTCGGCCCATTGTTGTCTATTGTTGGCTATGCGGGCCCAGGTTAATCCTGATAATTTCTTTATATCATGGTCCCATCTCAAATTTGGGCGTCTTCTTGGTCTTTTCACGCCTCTGGGGTACCATTGTGTAATTCTTGTGGTCCATTTATTGTCAGTTCTTCTCGCCAAGTGTCCTGCCCATTGCCATTGTAGGGACTTGATTCTGTGGACGACGTCTATTACCTGGGTTTTCTGTCTGATCCACTCTATTCTCTTGCGGTCCCTCCTAGTTATTCCTAGCATGCATCGCCCTTTGTGCTATATATATATATATATATATATATATATATATATATATATATATATATATATATATATATATATATATATATATATATATATATATACATATATATTAGGGTTGTCACAGATTGAATTATTTTTATTATTTACGTCAGATAAGGCCAAAGGAACCTATGACATATTGTTTTTGGGTTCTTTATAAATTATCTAGTTTAGAAATCACGCATTCGACAAAGACGCTTTCTGTAGACACAGTAATATTCTTTTGAAAGGGAGCTAAAGTTAGTGAATATTAGTACATGACTACATTACTCCAAACCTAAATCTCGCAGTGGATCTTGTAGACAAGTTGTTGCAGTGGATCTTGTAGACACGTTGTCGCCCATTTAAGATCGAAGCTCTGGAAGTGGTCATCTATAACGCTTTCTCTTGTCTCGTCTCCTTCTCAACACCGTCGCGGCGTCGGTAACGAAGATTTGAACTTAGTAATTAATGTCCATCTGCCATTAAATAAAACCCTGGACTTTGTAACACAAAGAGATATATATTATCTGAATAAATAAAAATTAACTGTACAAACAAATATATGATAAATGATAAAAGATTAAAATAATAAAAATAAAAACAGAAGGTAACAAAGAAACAGTTAACGAATGTTAAATAATGAAATGAACAATGCTGGACAAGCGTTTACCATAAAAGATTCAAATTACAAAAGATATCAAAATAAAAATCATTGTTCTGTGATTTATTAATTCCCCATATAAATAACTTTAACACATTTACCCTTAAAATAGATAACCCAGTGAAGTTATACAAAACCCCTTATTACAAATTCGCTAAGTTCTTTTCCCGCGCGAAATACGCGACGCGACTTTTAAGAGAAGTTACCGACTTCCCATTTCTATTACACCCTACATCTCATCGAACGACCCGGTACGAACTAACTTCTCTGTATTTCAATTTCTATACCTAGCTTTAGGGTGGGTACTCTAGCCACTCTACTGTTACAGGACCGAAGTAAGGTCGAATTTTATACAGAATAATATTGAATTAAATGTTTCTTTGTTTAATGGACGGTTTATCCATTGTATACAGGTTAAAATACTATACTAATCTATGCTAAGGCTCTTGAATACGTGATCGAAAAAAACCTCTGTTGTTACTTTCTAAAGGTAAAAAAATCACATCCAATAAGCCTATACAGAAGGAGCTCGAAATTGATAAATCTAGCAGTTACTCATATCCGTATTAACATTCCATCTTTTCAAAAAAAAGGAGAATATTCGTTAACTCGAGATAATTAATAAATAGACAAAACGTTTATAGATACGCCCCTGTACTCTAATGGTATATTCTTTTACATAAACGAGAAACAAGATTTTATCTCCGTTTCGATATAACCGTGACTGACCTCTGTTTATAATGGGAAATATAGTAAATATTGATTCTAATTTCCAACACTGGGTATTAAGCCCCTTTTGTAATTTTATGGTATCTTTAAAGACCACCCACATTTACAAGTTTTCAAAAGTTATTTAATATTTTAATCTATATGAATTCGTTTTGTCACAATTAGCCCCCCTTTAAGAACGAATATTCTTATTCCAGAGAAAAAATGAAGAATGAAATATCAACCTTGTAGATTTACAAATTCTCCATCCGGTTTTTTAATACACATTTCCTAAACTAAACCCTGGTGGCTTCTCTCTTCCAGTGTAGCTCTCAATACTCTCGGTTGTCCCATGTCCAACGTTGTTCCTGGTTCCCCATGCGTCCTCCCAAAATCGGTGCCTTCGTCTTGAATAAGGTGTAGCTCCCCGAGATGGATGCTGATGTCCTCCATCTCAACTGGATCCTCCGACTTTTCCCAAGTCCGGTCCTGACCTCGATCTATAAAAAGAAAATTGAAAATAACCATCATGTTTTGACCTCGTCAAACACAACCACCATTGATCAATACTCAAAACCCAAGCACAATATAAAAACAACTACTTTTTTCCACTAATTAAACACAAATGAACTTCTACGAACTACAATCTACTAACAAGAGGGAACCTCTACGGTACCACCAACACTACACTTCCTGCATCTCTAGATGTCCGCGGTCTTTTGGATGACTCGACAATACTTTCTACTTTATGTGTAACCAAAACCCTTCTCATTACCAAGTGGTCACTAAATAATCTTAATCTTAAACTACTAATAATATACTACGTCGTCTATATCGCATTACGATGAAATGCAAACTATATTACAATAAACAAAATTACACCCTGTACAATGACTTTACTGATTGTTTACCATTTATAAACCAAATTTATGAAATTTGCTATACTTATTTATATTCATTAAATACATATCTAGCTCTCCAAAGAATAAAACTGAGTGTTAATAACAAAAAGTATCGATATACTGAAAATATCTTAATCAGCTCTAAAACCAAATTAATGAAATCAATTTTCTCTTATTAAGTCTTTACTAAGTACTGAAATGATCGAAACTAAAAACTTTCTAAGACAAAGTGGCTTAGTGTAACTTCAAAACATTGAAAAAAAACAATGTCTTTAAAGACCAGAAACATTTAAACTGGATAAGTTCACTAATAAACAACTAAAAAAATTTATAAATGAAATTTAATGAAAGTAAACATGGTTCACAAAACTAACACTCTAGTGATGTTTATAAAGCTTTCATTATAAGTCAAACAAGAAACTTACTTTTGACACAAGTGGATATCAGTAATGTCATTCTAACAAGTTATGTTCTAACTTACTCTAATTTACTCAGGACATAGCCTTACTAACAAAAGAACTACCCAAAACTAAAACACACTGTTAATACAATACTATCACCTACTAGTTACTTTACTTGTACGGCTTATAACAGGCAAAAGAAACTCTGTATTTATCCCACTCTATAAATGAACATGCTTATCGACCAACATATCGATAATTAAACTTGACTATCGACCCAAATATCGATATTTGAACATCACTATCGACTACAATACCGATAGGTTAACATGACTACATAAGTCAATTAATAAATTTTCTACGAATTCAATCGTTTACTCGTTATTTTATATTTGAAAAACATTCAAAATATTTTGTAATTTTTCTTCAATTTTTACTTTATTCTGCTAAAGTCAAAAATAATGAAAAAAAATCCACAACTAGGATGTCTAAAAATGTACTTTTAAATGTTACACGTTTATGTTACCTGTTTTGGTTACTACACATTCAGTAACCGTACACACTATAATCTATAGCTACAAATGCTACCCATATCCTACTTTTACACTGCTTAAGACCACTGATACTACCTGAGATACTTAGATGTTCTACAATCGAATTTTTTTTTTTCAAGAAAACTCACTCCTGCTGTCTTCTCACCTCTATCGCCTCAATTTTCATGTGGCTACAAAACTTACAAGATCTTCAACGATAGTGCTTTCCTAAACTCAATTTCCCTGCGTCCCTCTTATATTTTCTACTGAAAATATCGTTTCTCTTTGCTGTATAGGTGCCTGGTCTTATGTTTTTCTCCAAACTATTGCTTCTTAGATTACCGTCGTAAATCAAACTTGTAGTTCTTTCGAATTACATACATTACACTCCTGTTGACACAAAAACCAAAACAACTCGTAATTCCTCTCCTGAATTACGTCCTCGTTACACACGTGTTACAATACACAAACATTCGTAATTCCTCTCGAATTACGCAACTCGTTACATACGTGTTACAATACACAAACATTTCTTTTCCTTTACAACCTCCTTCTTCTCCTTCTCCATTCTCCTTTCCCCATCTTTCTCCATTCTCCTTTCCCCATCTTTCTCCATTCTCCTTTCCCCATCTTTCTCCATTCTCCTTTCCCCCTCTTTCTCCATTCTCCTTTCCCCATCCTTCTTCTCCTTCTCCACCCTGCAAATGGGCCAATGCATTTTCAAAATGCATTTCTTGTCCGCCACTGGGACATAAGTCACTGACTTTTCTAACTACAGAGTTTTGGAGAGACTCCGTAGTATCCTCCCTAACTAGCCTATCCACGTCTACCAAATTAATAAGGGGGGTGTGTTTTATAAAATGGTCTGAAGTGTTGTAAATCCTAAGTTTGAGTCTAACTTTGTAGGTACTGTCTTAATTATGGTAAATGGGTTAAACTGACAAGTCATACGTATGCAGACTTGCGTATATGAATGTTAGCAATCGTGACATCTAGGCCTTCCGAATATCACTACTACAAACATGTGAATCTTACTTTCCATGATTTCACGCAGTCGAAACACTCTTGGTGATCAGTCAAATAGTCTAAGACTGGTGAAGAAAAAAAACTATTTCAAACCAAGTAGTTAACTCTCAAACTTTTCCGGTCTATTGTAAAACTGAAAAATCTCCTGGGCTCCTTTAAAGATCTTAACACCTTTAAGATTTTCACAGGGATTTTTGGCGGTTGGTAAACTAGTTGAATTAGTCAGACATACATTACTTCCAGAGGATGGTACCATAATTTTCTGGCGACTATTTAGGTTAGCCTTTACTCCCTCTTCTAACCCTTCGCCCTCATGTGCAACATTTGTGCCACATAAAACTTTTTCAAACTTACTTTCACCTCTGAGTATACGCCACTACGCGTCATGGTAGTATACGCCGTTAACACTCCCAGCGTTAAACGCTAATTCAACTACATCGTTGCCTTGGTCGACAACGCGGTAGGGTCGTTCTAGATAGCCATTCTGCAGGATGAAACTATACCCACAGAGCTCCACTGTTTCCGAATTAAAATTAATTATTGGTTGAAATTTCTCTAAAAAATCTATACCGAGTAAACCATCGGTAGGAAAACTCCATTTTTGTCCACAGATAATAAATGTATGATTAAGTATCTTCACATTCGAAGAATTTCCAAGCACTAAAGATATGTTTACTTTCCCAAAATTTTCTAATTTTCTCCGTTTATCGCTAAAATAATGCTTGGTTTATAACTCCAGTACTTGTTTCTGCGAATCTTTCATTTCCGTCTTACAACCATTATGGTTATCAATGTTATAAAATACTAATGGAACCTGCTTCCTGATATAGTTTTTCTAATATCCTCTCGGATATCTGAGAAAGTAAGAAGGGAAACTAACTCTCTATTTCACGAGTTACTCACTATTTATTCGCCATTAATCACATAACGGCAATGACTTAAGCACACTAGCTTTAAGCCTACCCCATGTAACACAATGCATGTAACATATTCGCTCAAGCACTCGATGCTTGCCGCGACACCAACATAATATGCGTCAAAATTCTACACAAAACCCATAGCTTCTTATTTTACTGCACTATCTCTGCCACGTAAAAGCTACTATTTATTACACCTAACAGACTTTTGACGAATACAAAAACATATCAACTTCTAACTTCCCTCGTATACACTTCTCTGTAGTATACCTTACTACTCTACATGCCCAAAATTTAACTGTCAGTCAAAACCAACCTCAACAAAAATTTATAATTCGGTACTACCTTCTACACTACGTTAAAACAAAACATTACACATTTAAAAAAATTTACCTGTAGTACCTACGTTATTTTGACCTTAAATGTTACCTCGATAATCCAATATGTCGCTTTACTTTTTAATTATATCCCTTTACCTCATAATATGTAACCTCTTATTCCTTTAGCTTCAATTAAAGTTCCGTATGAATTTAAACACCTTTGTTCCTTTCTGTCGTTGGGCCATAAACTATACATATGGTATTCTCTAAACTTGGATTACTTCTGACCGAGATTTATATGTACCTGAACGACTTCCGCTAAACATATCGTTCTAATTATGTTCAAAAATCTAAAACATAAAAACATAATGGCCGTTCTGGATAAGGTGCTATTTATTTATTTAATCATATTTAATTATTCAATTAGGAACCAGAATTTAGAAAAACCCAAGATAAAATCCCTTAATACGTGATATAGTCACATTACCAGATAGGTACCATTATATTAAACCAAAACTTTACGTCAATAAAGTGCTAGACTGGTTTATGGCTTATGTCGCCATCCCAAAATATTTTCATAATAACAAAATTTAGCTAAAATAATCTTTCAAACTTGTCTCTAAATCTTATGTTCCCAAATAAACAGAATCAATATCAACACAAATAATTGTCCCCATCTAGCATTCTATCTCCATAAACAAACCTTTTGTTTTGTGCATGTACTTATTATACTTAATAGAAAAACAGGCTACATCTACCTAAACAAACAAAATCTAAGAAATATTGTAATAACATCTTATTCTACGAAACTTCCTTTTAGAACCTTTTCTTTAAAACTTACCGTTTACCATATGTCTGTTTTCTGAATACAAACAAACACTTTTGTAGGATTGTATATACCAATTCTCAAGTAAATGAAATAAATAGTTTTCAAATTATGAATTCAAATAGCCCCAAATCAACAGAACTGATTTAAAATGAAACCTTATAACGCAAAACACAAATGTATAACGTACTACTCTGTATTTACATTCATATATTACCTGAAAAAAAACCATTAAGAATTATTCAAATCAACCAATTATCCAAATTACCATGTTTCAATAGCATTAATAAAATGGACGCCTGAATACTATTTTTACCTGAATTTGCAAGATGTAAGCGCTTGCCAAGGGTACAGCATTCAACCTGATTATAAAATAAATTATTTTACTGCACTTTAAATCCCTTTAAAGCTCCAAAATTCGCTTTTCACTTTGTAACGAACAAAACTCTTAAAAACCAACCAAATCAACAAGGTAAGAGCTGATTAAAACATGAATCTTAGAAAAATAAAGTCACAAATACAATTCCAAACAAAATCCGTACTTTTATGGACCAAAAAAAAAAAATTCCTCCGGAACATGGCATCTTTTAAATTGACTCTAGTGATAACAAAAATTCATTGTCCCGTTCTCGTAATTACCCAAAAACTCTGCTAACGAAGGTAAAAATAAAAACAGAAGGTAACAAAGAAACAGTTAACGAATGTTAAATAATGAAATGAACAATGCTGGACAAGCGTTTACCATAAAAGATTGAAATTACAAAAGATATCAAAATAAAAATCATTGTTCTGTGATTTGTTAATTCCCCATATAAATAACTTTAACACATTTACCCTTAAAATAGATAACCCAGTGAAGTTATACAAAACCCCTTATTACAAATTCGCTAAGTTCTTTTCCCGCGCGAAATACGCGACGCGACTTTTAAGAGAAGTTACCGACTTCCCATTTCTATTACACCCTACATCTCATCGAACGACCCGGTACGAACTAACTTCTTTGTATTTCAATTTCTATACCTAGCTTTAGGGTGGGTACTCTAGCCACTCTACTGTTACAGGACCGAAGTAACGTCGAATTTTATACAGAATAATATTGAATTAAATGTTTCTTTGTTTAATGGACGGTTTATCCATTGTATACAGGTTAAAATACTATACTAATCTATGCTAAGGCTCTTGAATACGTGATCGAAAAAAACCTCTGTTGTTACTTTCTAAAGGTAAAAAAATCACATCCAATAAGCCTATACAGAAGGAGCTCGAAATTGATAAATCTAGCAGTTACTCATATCCGTATTAACATTCCATCTTTTCAAAAAAAAGGAGAATATTCGTTAACTCGAGATAATTAATAAATAGACAAAACGTTTATAGATACGCCCCTGTACTCTAATGGTATATTCTTTTACATAAACGAGAAACAGGATTTTATCTCCGTTTCGATATAACCGTAACTGACCTCTGTTTATAATGGGAAATATAGTAAATATTGATTCTAATTTCCAACACTGGGTATTAAGCCCCTTTTGTAATTTTATGGTATCTTTAAAGACCACCCACATTTACAAGTTCTCAAAAGTTATTTAATATTTTAATCTATATGAATTCGTTTTGTCACAGGGTGTCCGTTATTTCCCGACTTTAAAATTATTCAAAGCTCGGTAGTTATTTCGGTTCTAGGACTGCAAAAACGAGGTTTCCCCAAGTTTCGGCTCGATCCGTTGCAAATAGCCGTGCCACCGCACACTTCATTTTTCCCATGGTATTTAAATGGGGAAGGGCATTTTTTTTGTTATTTTTGGGATTACAAAATACTAATTCAGACAATCCATTTACTAACTGTTGAATACCATTCTACAATGATATATTTACATGTAGGAACAGTTATTTAGCCCAGCATGTACTTATTATACTTAATAGAAAAACAGGCTACATCTACCTAAACAAACAAAATCTAAGAAATATTGTAATAACATCTTATTCTACGAAACTTCCTTTTAGAACCTTTTCTTTAAAACTTACCGTTTACCATATGTCTGTTTTCTGAATACAAACAAACACTTTTGTAGGATTGTATATACCAATTCTCAAGTAAATGAAATAAATAGTTTTCAAATTATGAATTCAAATAGCCCCAAATCAACAGAACTGATTTAAAATGAAACCTTATAACGCAAAACACAAATGTATAACGTACTACTCTGTATTTACATTCATATATTACCTGAAAGAAAACCATTAAGAATTATTCAAATCAACCAATTATCCAAATTACCATGTTTCAATAGCATTAATAAAATGGACGCCTGAATACTATTTTTACCTGAATTTGCAAGATGTAAGCGCTTGCCAAGGGTACAGCATTCAACCTGATTATAAAATAAATTATTTTACTGCACTTTAAATCCCTTTAAAGCTCCAAAATTCGCTTTTCACTTTGTAACGAACAAAACTCTTAAAAACCAACCAAATCAACAAGGTAAGAGCTGATTAAAACATGAATCTTAGAAAAATAAAGTCACAAATACAATTCCAAACAAAATCCGTACTTTTATGGACCAAAAAAAAATATTCCTCCGGAACATGGCATCTTTTAAATTGACTCTAGTGATAACAAAAATTCATTGTCCCGTTCTCGTAATTACCCAAAAACTCTGCTAACGAAGGTTGTTCTACCAACTTGAAAATAACATAACGTGTCCCCTTTTATTCTCTGGGTCGCGGCTTTAGCTGCTGTAATGTATGGCGTCTGCTTCGACTCTCTCGATTTCTTCTGGCTGATGCAATTCCAGATGCTTTTTCTGAATTAAAAATTCTAACCTGTTAAAAAAAACTCCTTATGTGGCCTATGGACTCCACTGTCTCTCTCTGTTTCTCCACTGTCTGTAATTGGTACTAACGTTGCTAAATAGGTATTCTACACAAGCTCGAACAACCACGTTTCCCATTATCTCCAAATAACCAAGAAAACCTCCCTGAAAACAATCTTTAACACAATTCCGCAAAAAAATATTAAACATTGCGAATCATTTCAAATATTGCCGCTAAAATATTGATTTGTTAACCCAATAACATTTTTAAAATCACATTGTATATATGCAAATATAGCAAATAATATAATTTTCATGGTATATTATATCAAAAAATAAAAAAAACTCTACATAAAATAACAACCTCTGTCTTTCCATCAAATATAAAAGCATTACTTTAGTACGATACTGCACCAAATCGTACCAAAGGCGTTCTACCCGTTAGTTCTACTTCAAATCTAATAAAAGTTGTGTATTGACCCCTAATTTATTCTCTTTTAACAAATAGTTCTCCCCTTGTACTTTAAGTCTCATAAAAAAAACGGATTTTTCCCACAAAAAAAAATTTCCGTTACACATCTTCTATTAGTGTTAATTTCTACACAATTTCATGCAATTTTTCTTCTCTCTTCATCGATCTTCTTGCTTCGTCTTTGTCTACCTGAAAATCCCTATATTTTCCTCTACAATAAAACGTTGGAGAAATAATTTTGAACGCAATTTTTCTTAAAAACTTTTAAAACTTGTCAGACGTGCTTTAAATTTTACAGAAACAAGGTAAAATAACATATTTACCATAAAAATAAAATGATAGCGAATTTATTTAAGAGCAATTTTATCACCAAAAATCAAAATTTACTTTACTGACATTAAAACAAAAATCAAAAATATCCGAATTTAGGTTTCTCTTATCGAATGGAACGATCGCAACAATAAAGAACAAAGCTGCTAGTATACACAACAAAGTTTAGCAAAACAGTGTGAAGACAAACACAATTAATTACCAATCCAAAAATTAAAAAACTCTAAAGTTAAACTTACTCTTTTATCACAGCTTTTCAAACAGAAAAAGAAGTTTTAACGAAAACTTATTGAAATATTCTTTAAAAACTAAATAGCATGTCATAATACTGCTATAGCAAATTAAATGCACATTTTTCACTTTAAAAATAAATAATGTAAACAAACAACTGAAAAACAACGCTTTTCACAAGAAATGCTTTAAAGGTTTATGGATTAATTAATCTGTGATAATTTAATATTCTGGCAAAACAAAATATAATGCCCAACAAAAAAAATCATTAATCAATTGAAATTTTCTTTATAGTTAGAGATTTCTGTGCAACTCTCGTCAAATTACTTAAAACAATGAAATTATGATAAATTCTTATAAAACAAAATCAATTAGTTTCTACACACAGTTAAGTGAAAATTTCTCAACAAATTGGCAATTAATATGAACAAAAAAAAATCATACTATAAATTATGAAAAATCAGTAAAATATCACCACAAAATACACGAAACCACATCTCTACACGGAAAACAAAAACTAGCAAATTCATTTTTATCGTCTCTCAAGGCTTTAAACTAACCCTTTATGGTCTTATAACATTACTCTCTATATCAACACAAATTAAGCTTATAAGAACGCTTTATGAGCACAAAAAAAAACTTTTTTTTTTAGTTACTGCACGTTAAATGATATAACTCACAAAAATGAACATTAAGCACTTGATATTCTCTCTCTAGCGCAATTACTTTTATAAATAAAATCTAGACAATTTAATAAATTTTGAATACATCGCAAGCTATCCGCGAATAATTATAAAAACCCTATCAAAATTACCCCACACCTGACACCAATTTCTATATGTCACAGATTGAATTATTTTTATTATTTACGTCAGATAAGGCCAAAGGAACCTATTACATATTGTTTTTGGGTTCTTTATAAATTATCTAGTTTAGAAATCACGCATTCGACAAAGACGCTTTCTGTAGACACAGTAATATTCTTTTGAAAGGGAGCTAAAGTTAGTGAATATTAGTACATGACTACATTACTCCAAACCTAAATCTCGCAGTGGATCTTGTAGACAAGTTGTTGCAGTGGATCTTGTAGACACGTTGTCGCCCATTTAAGATCGAAGCTCTGGAAGTGGTCATCTATAACGCTTTCTCTTGACTCGTCTCCTTCTCAATACCGTCGCGGCGTCGGTAACGAAGATTTGAACTTAGTAATTAATGTCCATCTGCCATTAAATAAAACCCTGGACTTTGTAACACAAATAGATATATGTCATCTGAATAAATAAAAATTAACTGTACAAAGAAATATATGATAAATGATAAAAGATTAAAATAATAAAAATAAAAACAGAAGGTAACAAAGAAACAGTTAACGAATGTTAAATAATGAAATGAACAATGCTGGACAAGCGTTTACCATAAAAGATTGAAATTACAAAAGATATCAAAATAAAAATCATTGTTCTGTGATTTATTAATTCCCCATATAAATAACTTTAACACATTTACCCTTAAAATAGATAACCCAGTGAAGTTATACAAAACCCCTTATTACAAATTCGCTAAGTTCTTTTCCCGCGCGAAATACGCGACGCGACTTTTAAGAGAAGTTACCGACTTCCCATTTCTATTACACCCTACATCTCATCGAACGACCCGGTACGAACTAACTTCTTTGTATTTCAATTTCTATACCTAGCTTTAGGGTGGGTACTCTAGCCACTCTACTGTTACAGGACCGAAGTAACGTCGAATTTTATACAGAATAATATTGAATTAAATGTTTGTTTGTTTAATGGACGGTTTATCCATTGTATACAGGTTAAAATACTATACTAATCTATGCTAAGGCTCTGGAATACGTGATCGAAAAAAACCTCTGTTGTTACTTTCTAAAGGTAAAAAAATCACATCCAATAAGCCTATACAGAAGGAGCTCGAAATTGATAAATCTAGCAGTTACTCATATCCGTATTAACATTCCATCTTTTCAAAAAAAAGGAGAATATTCGTTAACTCGAGATAATTAATAAATAGACAAAACGTTTATAGATACGCCCCTGTACTCTAATGGTATATTCTTTTACATAAACGAGAAACAGGATTTTATCTCCGTTTCGATATAACCGTAACTGACCTCTGTTTATAATGGGAAATATAGTAAATATTGATTCTAATTTCCAACACTGGGTATTAAGCCCCTTTTGTAATTTTATGGTATCTTTAAAGACCACCCACATTTACAAGTTCTCAAAAGTTATTTAATATTTTAATCTATATGAATTCGTTTTGTCACAGGGTGTCCGTTATTTCCCGACTTTAAAATTATTCAAAGCTCGGTAGTTATTTCGGTTCTAGGACTGCAAAAACGAGGTTTCCCCAAGTTTCGGCTCGATCCGTTGCAAATAGCCGTGCCACCGCACACTTCATTTTTCCCATGGTATTTAAATGGGGAAGGGCATTTTTTTTGTTATTTTTGGGATTACAAAATACTAATTCAGACAATCCATTTACTAACTGTTGAATACCATTCTACAATGATATATTTACATGTAGGAACAGTTATTTAGCCCATTCGTAAAAATAGAAAAAACCAAAAAGAAAAATAAAATAAAATAAAAAATAACTTTACGAATGGGCTAAATAGCTGTTCCTACATGTAACTATATCATTGTAGAATGGTATTCAACAGTTAGTAAACGGATTGTCTGAATTAGTATTTTGTAATCCCAAAAACACCGAGAAAAATGCCCTTCCCCATTTAAATAACATGGGAAAAATGAAGTGTGCGGTGGCACGGCTATTTGCAACGGATCGAGCTGACACTTGGGGAAACCTGGTTTTTGGGGTCCTAGAACCGAAATAACTACCGAGCTTTGAATAATTTTAGTCGCGAAATAACGGACACCCTAATTATATATATATATATATATATATATATATATATATATATATATATATATATATATATATATATATATATATATATATATATATATATATATATATAAGGTTAAGAAATAAAGAAATAACGACAGGAAAATTTATAAAAAAGTGAAGAAAATATTGGGGAGCTGTCTGTAAGGTAGTGCTAGACACGAGTTTCGTGCTTGTTAGCACTCATCAGTATATATATATATATATATATATATATATATATATATATATATATATATATATATATATATAATGTTATAAAGAATGTATTGTACAACAGGGCTTTGCCAGTATATATTTATAAATAAAGAAAAAAATAAATCAATTAATCAAAACACTAGGGACCACACAGGTGTTTCTTAAATCTAATATAAATCGAGTAGTGCCTCTTTAACTATTTATATGAACAAAGTAATAAGAGTGATCATTTTATTTAGGGAGGAAATATTTTTGTATACGATTTTTTTATCATAAAATCTTTAAATTACACACATGAAAGAAAAAACACTTTAATATTTAAAAAATGTATTAACGTTTGTGTACATCATCGAGAAAAATATGCAAATACCGTTTAAAAAAACGGCTATGTAAATTTTTTAAATTTGTATCGGAAATGTCCCTGGGGGGTCCCTCTGTCATATCCAGCAAAAAACGGCGGGCGGTTTTTAGACTCATTTAAAGTTGGTTAGAAAAATATTAAAATACCGTTTTATTGTTTATAACGACTTAAACGAAACGGCTATGAAAAATTTTTTAATTTTTGTCGAACAATGTTTCTGGGGGGTCCCTCTATCATATTCAGCAAAAAATGGCGGGTGGTTTTTAGGCTCTTTAAAGTTGGTTAAGGGCAGCCGTATAGCACTTAAACCGATTCCAACTAATGTGGGAGACATACTATGTAGATATGAAGTACCTAAGCTTGGTTGCTGAGGTTATGTGTTCTGTTTTTAGATAATATTAAAGTTTGCATCTAAATTAGTAGACAATTTTATTGTTTTCCTGTATTACATATACATATATCGGCAATCTAAGGTTATAGTGAAGTGCTTTCGTTTCAAAACTAGCGACCCTCAATGAAATCGGACTGAAAGTATTTTTTTTAACAAGAAACACGTCAATTTAGATGTCGAAGGGATTTAAAACCAATACATACTATTTAATTTTGCATTTCACCCCTCACTCGCAGCTACCACTAATTCGAAATTTAAAATGACATCCCCCACTTCCTGAACTCTTTTTGCCCTTCCGTCACCAGAAGCTCGTCATTGGTCAAAATGATAACCTTAGGAGTAATAAAGAAAAATTACTATATTATACTGTAGGACAAAAAAAATATTTTACAACTACCAATGTATTTAATAATAGAGTTCTTGTTTGATTAGTGGTAGTTATATGTTCTATGTTGATATCTACAGAAAAATTAGAAAAACCTTTATCGTATAATACTGGAGCAGTCGATTAGCTTCCGCCTATTATCAGTATTATTCTTAATGATAAATACTTTGCTAATTTTTCTGTAGATATTAATAGAATTTGGCTATTCTTGGTAAGGCTGGATAGGTATTATTAAAAATAATTTTATTATTCAGTAAATGGGCAGTTATATTGTACTACGGAATATAGTCATGTTCATGCATTGCCCAAAAGCTTGTCATTTTGACTAATCTTGAGCTTCTGGCGCGCCAGAAGAAACTATTATAAAGAGAGTACTTTAAAAAAAAACGAAAAATTCAGGAAAACCCGAATTTGTTATTCGTTAATCATTGAGGATTATGAGATCTGACACAATTTTTCATTATTTAAACATAAAATCACATTTATTATCCGTTAATTATTTAGGATTGTGAGATTTGACCTAGTTTTTTAAATTGTTAAAACATGAACCCACATTTAATTTTGTTTTCCGTTAATAATTTAGGATTGTGAGATTTGACCCAGTTTTTTTTTATTGTTGAAACATGAACTCACATTTGTTATCCGTTAATCATATCTCAAAAATTATTTAGATCAGATTAGACTTCAGGCAGAATATTCGTATACATTAGAGATAGATTTAGGACATGCTCCCTTTTTATAATTGAAAGTCACTGACAATGAACAGAAAATTTTCTTGTCAGGGTTTCTTTTATTTTTGTACTTTCAAACGAAATGACTTTTATTATTTTTTCCAATTTCAATTCTCCCTTACCAGTAGAGTGGGGTAACACCCAATTAAAAGATTTTTTCAGTATTACCTGACAACTCTCACTCAACTCAACTCTCTGTCTGTCCTATACATACAAAAAATGAGAACTCTCATAATTAATTTTGTAGATAAATTTTACATTAACAATATTACCTTTTTTTTAGGGCTTCCAATTCAAAAAGTGTCCATGTCAGTGGACTAAATGAAAAAAGAAACAGACCAGTCATTAGCTTGCATCAAACCATAAGTATCTCACAAGGTAAAGATGGTATATAGTTTCTTTTTTTTTTGTCAAAAATCACAGAGTATACTCAAACAGGACCTAAATACAATCCAGTGGCGGAGATACGGACATCATCGCCTTTTATTTTGAAAAAGAAATTTGACGTTACTGGAATTCTTAAAAAATATCTGGCATTTCTAGAATTTTAAATTATGTTACAAAAAAAATTAAGAATTTCCCAAGAAACTCTTTTTTATTTAGTGCAGTTATTGCCCTATCTTTGCTTCCAATTAAATATCAGTTTTCTTAATAATTTATTAAGGGATTCGAAAATGATGTTATATCAGTGCGGATCCACAAGTCCTTGATTTTGAAGATACTTGTGTAGAAAACAAAATTAGTCTAGTTCCGACACTCCGTGTCTTAAAAACGAAGG
Source organism: Philopedon plagiatum (assembly GCA_963971165.1). Lineage (NCBI taxonomy): Eukaryota > Metazoa > Arthropoda > Insecta > Coleoptera > Curculionidae > Philopedon > Philopedon plagiatum. The sequence goes on along the minus strand of OZ020189.1, from coordinate 122,705,858 downwards.
GCTTGTGAATTTCCATTAATGGGTAAATACAATATTAGCAGAAATCGGATACTACATTAATTATAAGAAGCAATAATTAAATAGATAATTCACTTAAATGGAAAGAGATGTGCAAAATTTGAAAAGCGGTACGTTTTTAAAATAATCGTCAGGTATTTTTTTCAAATTTTTTCTCGCCTTCAGTAACCCCCCAATGTAAATTTTAACGACAATATGTTAAAAAAAATTTAGGGTATCGAGGAAAGTCGAAATTAAAATTCTTGCTTAAACACCCTGTATTTCCGTTAACATTAACTTTCTGATGTAACAAGTTTGGCTAAATCGTAATTCCTTGATGCCAATAATTCACTGTTGTTTTATGTCCCGTTACTTTTTGACCACCATGTATAACTACCTAGTTATTTAATAATAAGATTATTTGTAATAACTTCCTGTCTGAATATCGGTAGTAAAATTCTGTTACTGTCTACAGATAACTTTGTGTTCAAAAAGATGAATCGACTTAATGTTAAAACTTTTACACAAAGTTGTAAACTTTGCAGTCTGCGCAACTCTCTACTAATACTGTATTATAGACGGAGAGATAGCGTATCTTTTTTTTTTCTTCGACAACGTATACGGATGAATTATTCCGAAAAATGTTCTATCCCCACTAACGATCGTAAATACCCTGGAAGATGAAAGTGAGTGTGAGCGTTAAAAGTTGAAAATTTTTCAAGTTTCTTAAATCACTCGGATATGGTTGAAAATTTTATAGGTAGTATTAAATGATGCCCTTATGCCGCCTGCAAACCGGCGGAAACGGCACTGCAAGAGCTGGCGGAAAGCTTTAACCTTAGGAAAAATTCGGAAAAGCTCAATAAGGTATATGTCCGCCGACATCGGTACCTTTAATTCACTCCATGTTTTTTTCCTATCTAATTTTTTTCCACTTTTTCAACGCTATCTTATAGAGGGATAATCATACTTTAAAATGAATACCTACCGAATGGGTCATTCAGGAGCGTATTTAAGGGGTAAAAACGGAATTTTATTGATTTTTCCAACAAATCCTATTTTTAACCGACAATATTCTTCACCATTTTTCCTATTTAGTGATTATTTTTGGGTTTATTTTATCCGCTAATTATCTAAGCATACCTCCCACCTCAGATGAAATATATGGTTTTCTTATGCTTGTGTTGAAATTGGAAGAAAAATAACTTGTTTTAGAATCTCTTTAGGAAAAAAACTAGTAAATATCATAATTCTTTCATGAAAATAATGACTAAGTAAAACCTGCGGCAACACTGTCAGGGAATTGGCCCGCCATTAGCGACCTCTGAAACGGGAAGCCTGCATAAGAATATATAGATTTGCGATCGTCTCCAAATGGCGGCCAAACCAACTCCAATAGGGGTTGTCAATTTTGCTGCCTTATTCGGCTTTCTTTACCTATATCCAAATTTATCCAATTTATCCAATCATTACAAATTCTCGTCGACGGCGACGCCGACGGTTCAATTTTTGAAAAATAAAGTTATCCTTTTTAAATTGCAATAAAGGGTAATAAAGGTTTGAATTATTGGAATACTATACAAGACCACGACGAGTCACAAGAGTATGAGTAATCTAGGATATGAGACCACTAAAGAAATATACTGAAAATATCCTTACGTCGCCATTTTAATTTTTTACCAACGATATTTACATTAAAAATTGGTATCTACACAATTAAAGTAGGGGAGACCGGTGACAATTGTAACAGGTGTAATTGTAACATTCAGTATACGTCCGCCCTCTGCCGGATTATGGCGAACCGAGTTACACATGTTCAACGGTTGTTTGCAGATCTTTCTTTAGGGTGTTAAGAATTTTGATGAATACCGTTGTTACGATCTCAAAAGTGATGTTCAACACGAAAAGTAATTATTTATTTTTGTTTTCTTTTGTATTTAATTTCTTAACCATATTTTCAATATATATTTAAATTATACCACTGAAATACGGGTTATATGGACTATATAATCGTATAATAAAAACGCTTTAGGAATTAGATTACATGGTTTAATAATGTAAACAAATCATGTGTCCTTCGGTGTCAATTGTAATTTGTTACAAGTGAAACCAATGTAAAAAGTGTGTATCATCATAATGTACTTCTTTATAGAACGCTTTACTATATGAAACCAAGCATTTTTGGAGACCTCATACCGTGCATAAGGAAGAAAAAATACTCGTATATTAACTTAAAATTAATAATCTGTAACTTTTTCCCATAAAAGTCTAAGCCAACCATTATAAAAATCTCAAAAGTAAAAAATTTTGAGTTAAAACAGTCTTCTTCCGCATGTACGATATATGTTACAATTGCCACCAGTCGGGTGTCAAATGAAACATTTGTCATTGGCTTGAATTATATGTTCTAAACAAGACACTAGATATTTTTTCTACATTCTGAATTTATTAGGTTACTTACAAATCTCGGGGACATCCTCAAAAAAAAATCAGTAAATGAGAACTGACAGGTAAGGTTGTAAAAAATCACATGTGTTTTTTGTTATAATTGTCACCGGTCTCGCCTACCTGTACCGAGATTTAACCATACTTATTTAAAAAAAAAATTAAATCCAGTAACAACAATAAAAATATTGAATTTTTCTAAAAATTTCTTATTTGCGTTGGAGTTTTGCGTAGTAAGTCGTAATGGGTGTTTACTGAAAAAATGAAGAGGTGTAGTGTTTGTTTTATTATTTTTGTGTTTATGTCCTCATTGTCCTCTTAGTTGCCATAACAATGAACTCAGTGAAATTTATAAGGTAATATGTTATTGTTTATATCGGTAAACAAATGTTTACAGCGAAACCCTAGTGTGACCCTGACTTTTAGGTCTGGTAGCGTTGAAATTGAAATCAGGCTAATAAATATTAGTAAAGATTGTTTACCTTAAATTGCTGCTTATGTCTTGTGTTAGTAGTTTTTTGCACATATATATATATATATATATATATATATATATATATATATATATATATATATATATATATATATATATAACGACTGTTGATTTTCTTGGGGTAGCGGTCTCGGGACGAAGTAAAACTCTTTTTTCACAAACGCCAAGCTTTCGGAAATTTTTTTTTCCTTTTTCAAGGGTGCAAATTGAGTAATACTCTGGTGATATGTTTGTTTAATAAGTAAGGCATCATTAGTTACATTTTTAGTTAAATTTTGAGCTTGATTTCTTAAAAGTATTAAAAATTAAAAGAGCAAGGGAAAACAATTTTTAACACTTTTAAGAAATCAAGCTCAAAATTTAACTAAAAATGTAACTAATGATGCCTTACTTATTAAACAAACATATCACCAGAGTATTACTCAATTTGCACCCTTGAAAAAAAAAAAAAATAAATTTCCGAAAGCTTGGCGTTTGTGAAAAAAGAGTTTTACTTCGTCCCGAGACCGCTACCCCAAGAAAATCAACAGTCGTTCTATTCAACTGTCGGTCAAGACTACCCTTCCCAGTATATATATATATATATATATATATATATATATATATATATATATATATATATATATATATATATATATATATATATATAATAAGAACCCACCAGAAAAGTTTAGTTTCAAGACACAATGCAAGTAATTTTGTTTAATTTTTTAACATGTGTGGTGATTACGTTGGGGATCACTCCTTACGTGTCTGGTAAGTATACCTAATTCATTCTGTTCATACATATATTTTTTTTGGTATTTTTCTGTGAATTTATAAAGCAATATTTAGGTGCTAGCTAGTATTTTTTGCGCACGTTTAAATTAGGATTATTCTGTAAATTAAGCTTTAGAATGGGTTTATATTTTTGGACAAATTCTAAGCTACGTTTATGGACAAAAACGTACAAGGGAAATTTTGACAAAGTTAGATGTGTATTAACTTTTTTTAACTTTCAACGGATTGTAACAAAATTTTCAGTAAAGAATAACTATATTAGTAGCTGCATAACAGTATGTTCTTTTCGTTTTTTTTAAATGAGTTTTTAAGTTCTATTATGCAAAGGAAAACAAATAATAACTTATTTACCATTTAATTTTAAACTCAGGGTACCCAATACTTAAAGCTATACGGAAACAATTATAAAGGAAAAATTTTGTCAAAATGACAAAATTACGCAGGCCCACAAAAAACAATTTGTGTTTTAGAGACGTGACCCTATCCATCTTTAGTAAAATTTTCCGCTGAATCCGAAAATGATAAATTTTTTTATGACGCATGGATTACTCCTCATACACCCTCAATTCCCCCCAAAAATTCAAAAAATCCAAACTGGCCATCCAACCCACCTATCTTTAGTAAAATTTTCCGCTGAATCCGAAAATGATATAATTGTTTTTTCTGACGTATGGATTACCCCCATACACCCTCAGTTCCCCCAAAAATTTAAAAATCCGAACAGGCCATCCAACCCACCTATCTTCTAAAATTTTCCGCTAAATCCGAAAATGATAAAAAAAATTCTGACGTATGGATTCCACCCATACACCCTCAATTCCTCCCAGAAATTCCAACAATCCAACTGGTCATTCAACCCACCTATCTTAGTAGAATTTTCCGCTGAATCAGAAAATGATAAAAACAATTATGACGTATGGATTCCCCCATACACTCAGTTCTCCCCAAAAATTCAAAAAATCCAAACGGGCCATCCAACCTACCTTTCTTTAGTAAAATTCGCTGAATCCGAAAATATCAAAAAAATTATTTGGACGTGGGGGATCCCCCCTACTCATCCGTATCTTTCTCTCGCTTCTTTCAAAAATAAAAATAAATACAAAGGCAACCGTTATAACTTTTATAAAATCTGTCGGTAAAACTAAAACTAAAAAATATTTTTGAATTAAAAGTTCCCTTAGCTCGTACACTTAACCTCGCCCCCAGATAGCATTTCCAAATTACGGTTAGCATTCTAGCATTGATGAAATTTTTCAGTGAAAGCTTACTGTTTTCCACAATGTTTTAAGCTCTTAAGTAACGTTAAGCAGCATAGCATACGGAAGGTATTTTCTAAATCCAGGTTATAACTTACCCTGGGTTGGTAGACGCCTTGACGTGGCCCCAGGCCTTGGACTCGCATTTTGATTGATTGCGGAATTAAAATGTTTTAGCATTTTGATTGATTGCGCAATTAAAATGTTTTAGCATTTTAATTCCGCAATCAATCAAAATGGGAGTTCAAGCCCTGGGGCCACTTCAAGGCGTAACCCAGGGTAAGTTATACCTGGATTTAGGAAATACCTTCCGTAGGCTACCTAGCTTAAAGTTGCTTAAGAGCTTAAAACATTTTGGAAAATGGATTGAACGGCCAGTTGGATTTTTGAATTTTTGGGGGGAATTGAGGGTGTATGGGTGGAATCCATACGTCAGAATTCTATTTTATCATTTTCTGATTCAGCGGAAAATTTTACTAAAGATAGGTGGGTTGGATGGCCAGTTTGGATTTTTGAATTTTTGGGGGGAATTGAGAGTGTATGGGGGGTAATCTATACGACAGAGATTTTTTTTATCATTTTCGGATTCAGCGGAAAATCCACACGTCAGAAAATTTTATTTTATCATTTTCGGATTCAGCAGAAAATTTTACTAAAGATAGGCATGGTCACGTCTATAAAACACAAAATTTTTTTTGTCGGCCTGTGTTATCTTTTGCTAGTGACTTCCCCTTGTTTCATGGGCCAGTTATTTTTCCTTGAGAATTAAATCCTCACTTTCCAGAATTAGGCGCCTGTGGAGCAATTGAATAGTTGAATAGTTTTCTAGTGCATTTTATTATTAAGTCATTGCGTCAATAATTTTATCGTTTTTGATTCATCTCCATATATCTCTTCTAAAAATTAAAATAAGCTACATGCCCGGTGACTGGGTGGGTAGCGTACCAAAAAAACTGCGAGTTCACTTGTGACTGGCTGCACGATACGAATGGTCGATTCCAGAATCCAGAGGCAGTCTCTGGAGGGTGCACATCGAAGTGTCAGGGTGGTCGAAGATCCACACACTAGACTAATATAATCAGATACCCCAACGTGCGGTTAGAAGAAGAAAACTTTGTTTTAAAAGCTCTTTACAGTTTTTAAAATAGTATTTAAAATTTTAAATAGCCATTCTGTACTGCCGTTTGTTACTAAAGCAAGGAATATCAACAAATCAAGCACAAACAAATTAAGATTGTGGTGTTACCTTACTAAACACAATCATACATTATCACTACCTGAAGCACAATCCTTGTTGCTATAAATAACAGTGAGAATCAATAATAAAAAGTTATCACAAAATATGAATGATGAGTTTGGGAAATGCTTGACGAGATTCTTAAAATACAAAAATCTTGAGACTGACGAGTTTTAAAATAGAATTTTTAGCTCGCTTGGAAAAGAGCATTTATCTACTCTTAGAAATAACAAGCATCTTTACCATTATACAGGTCTCAAGCAAGACCTTTGTTTTTATAAAACACCGCTAATTGTTTTAAAAAAATTGTCTAATATATGAAATTTTTGCTTTAAGATCAATTCCTTGGTTCATGCCCGTGTAATGATGAGAAAACTGAATATACAGTTGTAAGCCAAAAAGTGCCTTGGTCTCAAGCATATGCATTGTGTGACCTATACCATATGAACCTGGCGAGCATCACCTCAGCAGAAGAAGAGATTGCTGTGGAAAGTGCCATAAAGAAAGTTCCAAATAACAGTAAGTTGTATATCTTTTAGCACAAATGGTTATAACTGTGCAAGCGTAGCTGTGATTTAATAATAATTGAGAGTAATTAAAAAAATATAAAAATCCCTAATATTACATAAGACCTTGTATAATTAAAGTAAATATTACAGTAAGATATTTTCTAACGATAAGGTCAAATAAGTAAAATTTTAAAGAGAAGGCATTTATAATAACAGATTATATAAAAAAAATAATTGGGCCCTTTATAATTTTGTCTAAAAATTTTTTAATAGAAAGCCTAATAATCCAGGCAATTTAATCCACGCCCATTGTCCATAATACACAAATTTAACTTATTTAACTTAGCTGTCTAGTGTTCTTAGGTCTAAATGTTTATTTTTAACAAAGAAATAACAACATTGCTTTTTTATACAATTTTTAATTTGGTATTAGTGGCCCAAACAGACTTAAACTATCTACTAAAAACGTTGTAAGAAACAATAAGTATTATTTTTTGGGTTTTTTAAATGTTTGTTCGTGATATCTGACCAATAGCTTAGTCCATATCTAATCGTACCAGGACATAATCTGTGATATATCTGTTTCTTCTGATTTTTTGTATACATGTTCTGTTTGTGAACAATGTACAAAATATATTTGGTTTAAATTTTTTAAAGTATCCTAGTACTGTAACTGAGGCGGTCCTGTGACCGTCCATCCACCTCTAAAGATTTCCATTAACATCTTGTGTTCAGCATTGACCTTGAACGAAGTGTCAATGACGCCATGTCTTTAGCAATGACATTGAAAGGACTATTGGGTGACGTCATCAGAGGGTAGTTTAGCCTCCGCTGTTGTCAATCGGCAAAGAGAATATTTTTATGAAATTACCTTGTAATATGTTTATATATTTTGAATTATTGCATAATATAACTTAACTGTTCCTCGGTAGTCTTCGTCAATAATATATATATATATATATATATATATATATATATATATATATATATATATATATATATATATATATATATATATATATAGTCACGCGGTAAGGTCCGCGCCTGATGAGTCCAAACAATCAGGGCGAAACTGACCCCTACCGGCCTATGGCTACCAGCCGCACCGGCATTCTCAGCAACGTCACTACGCTGGGAATTTAACGACAAAGGACCCACTTAGTTCTTTTGTCTGCATGGAAGTACTCCATGGTCAAAACAAGCAAATGGGTACCAGGCTTATGACCTATCCACATCATGTGCTTATTGCCATGCTGCTGTGAGATCGCGGGATACCTACTCATGGTTTCAGTAGCCCACATATTTTGAGGAGCAACAGGAAATTGAGCTTTCGCTCTTCCCTGGAAAAGTTGCACTCCTCGACCTCAACATCGAGTACAAAACAGATACTTGACATACCATCGCCTTGAGCTGTATAAACCAGTTTATACTTCGGTTTATTTGCTGTCGCCTTCTCGCCTTACAGTACAGCCCTAACTTTCGGCTAGCCCAAGTATACTGCTGATGTTTTAAGTAGACAGGGTATCTAACATCGTTTCGCTGTTCCTTCAGCTCTTCAGACGGGTGATGTCAACCCGTGACGACTCTAATCTTACATATAGTTGTCAAAACCCGATTCCTTAGCCCTGAGACTGAATGTGATTTCAGTGACGGGAGGTGCAACAGATAAGCTTCTGTGCCCTGAGTCTAGGTTATGTGGAGACAGTCCACAGAATCCACTTTGTGACATACTTACTTAAGTGCAATTTAGCACTCTTTCGGTTTGTCACGCGGTAAGATCCGCGCCTGATGAGTCCAAACAAGCAGGACGAAACTGACCCCTACCGGCCTATGGCTACCAGCTAAGTTTCTGTGCCCTGAGTCTATGTTATATGGAGACAATCCACAGAATCTACTTTGTGATATATATATATATATATATATATGTATATATATATATATATATATATATATATATATATATATATAATATATATATATATATATATATATATATATATATATATATATATATATATATAGATAAAAAGGTAAAATTTTATCGGGATTTGCGGTCTGTGGATAATGAAACTACTTTTTTCTTTTTTTTTTTTTTTAAATACCCAATATTTCGCCAATGTTTATTGGCTTCTTCAGGGGCAAACTACAAAAATGTAAAAACAACAGACAATAAAATGAACAATCCTAAAAAAATAAAACTGCCATTGTCACGTCATAAATGATCAAAGTCAAACGGCATTACACACAACTGTTTTTACAAACTTACAGAAAACACTGAAAGACGAGTACAGACAAAGATATATATTTTATTATTTACTACCTGTTTCAATTCCATCTTATCTTTTTCACAGCAGAACAAAAAACATAAAACTGCTGCTATATTGATACACCGAGTGTTTTATTTTTAGTTGCTAATGTTTAAAATATTGCAGTAAATATTGCTTAACTGACTGGTGTCAGACTTATAATTAATAGAATTTTTGTTTTTGTTTATGTGATACATTTCAAGGAATAAACGGCTTTTGTAGTTGTTTTCCTGAGTCAGAACTTTTATATTCCTGTAATCGAAATTATGACCTGTTTTTAAGAAAAAAGTAGTTTTCCGATAAAATTTTACCTTTTTATCTCTATCAGTACGGTCGATAGCAATCAAGTTTACTATATATATATATATATATATATATATATATATATATATATATATATATATATATATATATATATATATATATATATATATATATATATATATATATATATATATATATATATATATATATATATATATATATATATATATATATATATATATATATATATATATATATATATATATATGTCGTGATTAATCCGTGAATACATCCGTTCGTTTGATTCGTTTCTAGTTGAAACTTGCAGACGTTTCACCAAAATCTCATTTGGCATCTTCTGTGCTTACTCGCTGGTCGTAGAAAGTAAACTGTTGACTCCCCCCCCAAATCTCGACTGTCAATTTCTTCAATAATGTTAACGAAAATGATATTTTCGGGGTTATTGAGGTCATAAAAGCTAACTTTCTGTAACGGATAAAAATTAACGGCGGAGGGAGGGGGGAATTTATTTAAAAATATTATCTAATATGTAATTTTTGGGTTTATTGAAGTCAGAACATCTAATATGACATTATCATTACAAATTTAAAGAGAGGGAAATATGATGAAGGGGGAGGGGGGGGGGGGGGAGAATAGTTGCACTAAAAAGAAAAAAGTAATACATACGTAACAATATTACTTCATACTTTTCAGTTCATTTCCATTTGTGAAGTGGTTTATTTTTTTGGGTAGAAAAAAATATCATTTAAGAGCAATAATTCATAAATACGACCTGACAAAATCTAATACCTATTAATCTCATTTCGTTTACTTTTCCTATCAGTTTAGTTAGTCCGAACCTAACATAACTCATGTTTCATGTATTCATAAACATGACATTAAAACAACACTATTATCACTTATAGTAGCAAAAAAAAACTGAAAAAAGGTCAAAAAATTTAACACCCTGAATCTTTAAAACATAGCATCATAATATGAACTTTTTGCCTTAGAATCTCATTTACATCATTTTGTCGACAGTTCTTAAATTTTAAGAAAAAGAAATGTGTTAGTAGAAAGTTATAGTCATTTGAATTTTTTTAAACCTAAAATATAATTTTACAAACTTGAACTTGGCATGGGTCTCATAAGTTTTAAAATTTCATGGGCCGCGCCTGTAAATAATTTGTCGTTTTCGGGTTTAGCTCATATACCAGTTAACGGTTAAAAAAAACCTGTGCCATCGAAAACATGTGCCAAATATAACACCCTGTGTGTTTAAAAATCATGTGTCATCGCTCAAACGGAGATTCTAAGGCAAGAAGTTCATATGATGTTTCAAAGATGCAGGGTGTTAAATTTTTTTACCTTTTTTCAGTTTTTTCAAAATATTTTCAAAATGGCTTCTGCAATTCTCATGAAATTTCCGTTATGTAAAGGGCTTAAATTGAGCATAATTCTGACTATAAAAATACATTGACCGGTTTTCCAGGGGCGTGCATATAACAATACGGTAAAATATATTTTTTTAAAACATGTACGCCACTGATTTTTTTTTACATTTTCGTATCTCTTTCGTGTCTCGCCCTATTTTTAATTCTTCGTTCCTAAATTAGATACGTTCAAATAATCACTTTTTAGATATCATTTTAACAAACTCATACTTGTTTTATAACTTTTACCGAGTTCCTTATTATGGGTACTAGAATTTTACATTTTTAATGAATTTAAACGTTTAGAAAATAACTATAAAGTCGAAATATGTTAGTATAAGAAATTCTGCATAAAAAGACACACATATAGGGTTGGCCAATGAAAACGAAACAAGCCCGATTTTTCATTAAGAAAAAAAAAACGCTTTGACACGTGTATCTTGTGTGGAAGGAGGACACCTTTCGCTTAATTTTCAACCCTCTAACTTTAACCCCCTAGCGGGGGTGAGCGTCGCGTTTAGAAAATAACTACAAAGTCGAAATACGTTAGTATAAGCACAAGTTATATTGCCTGTGGTATAAGAAATTCTACATAAAAAGACACACATACAGGGTTGGCCAATGAAAACGAAACAAGCCCGATTTTTCATTAAGAAAAAAAAAACGCGCATCTTGTGTGGAAGAACTTAACCCCCTAGCGGGGGTGAGCTTCACCCCTAAAATTTTTAATGGGAATTGGGGTCAAGTGATAACTTATTTCAAAGAGCATTAAATTCTCTTCTTAACGCTGCTCAGTTTTTAAAATTGGTTGAGTAATTTTAATGCCCATTAAACATGGTAGCCGCCAAAATCGAAACAGTGGTTTTTTGATTTTTTATGAGACGTCTTATTTCTCACATTTTTGCAATGCCACTTACAACCCTAAACGCGGATGAATCTTAAACTTTTTTTATCCTTTGTGAATTTAAACATTAATCTGAAGATTATTCTTTTTAGGGACTATTCGACTGTTATTACGGTTTAAAACCACAGACAGTATTGTCTGTGCGTTGTTTACAATTTTTATCAGTTAAGTTTAAAAAAGAAATAAATCACAATAAAAAAATTAAACTAAAAATGAAGGCATGAATTTGAAAGGTTACCATGTTTAAAAGGCATTTCTTAAAAACTACTAAACCAAATTAAAAAAAAACTGAGCACCGTGAAAAACAGAATTTAATGACCCCTAAAAATTAAATAATTTTTTAGGTCAAAAACCAATGGGTTTTATGAAAAAGGCCGAAACACGTCGTTTTTATTTAATTTTTGTGTTGGAATACCCATAAGCGGTAAAAGCACCCCCTCACCAGATCTACCAACTAAACCCTAGGCCACTGCTGTATAGATGTACTTAACTGTCCAACAGCTTGGCTATTTTGCAGCCTCTACGAAAAACAGCCAATGTCGCTTACAACGAAGTGCTAATTTCCAAATATATATTCTCAAAATATACTTATTTCATGATTAAAACACGCTGGCCGGGCCCGCGGGTATCAGCTAGTCTCATATAAATGCTTCATTTATACTAGTTGTGTTTAGTCTGACAATACAGCAGATTTACGCTGGCATTACAGCAGATTTTATTATTCTCATATTTGCTTCAAAATAACTTCAAAAATTAAGAGTTTCTATTTATGTAGTGCTTTTTCTGAACCGATTTTTAAATAATTTTCAGTTGGACATTACGCAGGATATTGGATTGCTGGTGCAAGACAAGGTGAAGATTTTATTTGGTTCCCATCTCAGAAACGTCTCAGTTATCGAAAGTTTGATACAGATGAACCAAACAACCTGGAGGAAGGCTGTTTAGAAATATATTTCGCTAATTCTACTGACCTAGCTTGGAATGATTCCCAGTGTGAGAACAAGTTTTCTTATGTCTGTCAACAAACAACATGCTGCGGTAATCCAGTGCAATAAATAAAACAATGTATTTTATTTCACTGAATAAATGACTTTATAAAACAATTTATTTTCATTTCGTTATGACGTAGACATGGGTAAGAAAGTATTTTTAGAAATTCTACGCCCCAAGACGGTGAACAGGGGGTGTGGATTTTTTTTTAAAGTCTACATCTTACACATCGTTAGAGTGTGTGGTAATAAATTCAGTCAAATATCTGTCACAAAATCTCTTTTATAAATTAAGTTTAAAAGATTAAAATAATTATTCATTCCACTGAGTTTTTCTTTCATGTTTCTGGCTTGAGCACTAAATACAGAAACAAATTTTTGTTTATGCCACTGTGCGTGCTTATACGTATTGATAGTAGTGGTTGTCAACTTGCTGCCCCTTCAACGTGGCACGTGTCTCTTTTGCACCTATAGGTAGATTCGGGCCTGGGTCCGGTCCACTCCAGGATCCAGTCTGGCTTCCTTCCAGATATAAAGAAGTGAAAAATCGTTGGTAATATCAAAAATGCGCGATAGGTTTGTTATAGCAAAGTGTTGTACGGAACCTATTTGCCTAGGGTTGCAAATTATAATAATTAGGAAGTAGTTAGGTTCACTGTCTTAAAAATTGCGAAGATAATAATCAAATAATTTTAGAAATATCTTTAAAAACAACTGAATTATGCCGCTTATAACAGCGCATGCAGGTGCAGGTTCTCGTACCGCGTTGTCATACTGGCCGACCAGGAGGTCAATCCAGAGTTAACGTGTACTAGTCAAGACGTATACGTTTATGTCCGAAGCTTCACGTAGGATAGCTACACACAAACGTATACCAATCGACAACTTGTAGTCTGGCAAGTGAAAATATTTTCTCGTACAGTGCATCAATTGACACAAGAAACTGTTATTATAGTCCGAGAGCCACTGAACCCTGTTAGTAACGGTATTTGCACAAAGCTGGAAATTTGTACATTGTCGATTGAAAAGCAACCATAAGTAAAAAATCATGACCTGGCAAGTCTCCCCCGGTCGCGTCATCAATCCCTATAATGTCTGAAAATGTAAAAAAAAATAAAAATTAAAAGTTAAGTCACAAATTTCAAATTTTATATGTCTGAATTTAGACATAACAAAATACAAAAAAAGCGATCCTGCAGGTCTCACATACCTGCCAGGCGATTCTAAATGTGCTCTGTGCAGGGCATAAAAATACTTTTACGTATGTTGCTCCAAAACTTTTGATTGCTAACACAATACGTAAAATAGCGTCGAATTTCTTCGACAGTACAATACTCTACGGTAATATAAGGAGGTTTTTCTATATATATATATATATATATATATATATATATATATATATATATATATATATATATATATATATATATATATATGCGTATATACCAACTATATAACAGGCGTACTATGATCTATATGACTCTCGAAGTTTGGACAGCCTAGTGGTATACCAAAAACAGTTAAACGAAAAAATTATTTAAACACGAGGAAGCTACATGTTGTTGTTACTAAAATTACAGAACAGTAAATTATTATATTAAAACTTGCTCCGAGAAATTATATATTTTTTAGTGTAGTTGTTATCGCTGTAGATTCATATTTTATTGAAAAAAAAAGGTTTTTTAATTTTGAAACTGAATTTAAAAAATGCTTTTATATTGCATCACATGCTTTGCTGAATAAAACTAATTTTAACTTTTTTAAATTGTCATTTTCAGTAAAAGATGATGTGTGTGTGTGTATGTGGTCTACACTGCGCCGGGCATGCTGAACCGATTTACAACAATTTTGACACGAGCTTCTAGCGTCGTAATGGGACGAACTTGCCAAAAATTGGTTTAAATCGGCCAACCGGAAGTCGGGTAGGCGCGTATATTGTATTTTTCTTGTAGCAAAAGAGGGGTCAAGTGGCACCTCATTTTAAATATTTTTTAATTTCCAGATCGTTTCAAGTTTTAAGAATTTTTTGTAAAAATGTAAAGTTGACACTAGGCAACATGACTAAATCAAATTAAACGCAACATTTTCATTATTTCGTAAGACAAAACGCATAAATTTCTAAAACCACATCCTTTGGCTATATGCCACGAAGTGCATTGAATCGATATTCACTGCTCCCGATTTTTGTTGCTAGTCAGCGCAGTTTGTCTGGGTGTTTAGAATGTTGTGTGATGGCCACATCAGTTTCTTTAATGGGCTATGGAAGAAATGTCAAGGATTTGTCATGTTTACTTAGGAAATAGTGTAAAAAATATGTTTCGTACTTCTCATATTAGGTATTTGAAAATTTTGATCTTTAATTTGTTGTCTTAAAGAAATGCATTCATGCATTTTTATTGTTATTTACCCTAAAAGTATTCTCATCTACGGTTGGGGCCTTTCTTATGAAATAAAAATGAAAATGTATTCAAGCTGTTGCTAGGCAACAAATCTTCATGCAGAATTTTTGCCAATTTTACATCATGTGTCCTAATTCCCATGAAGGGAGTGCAAATGCCATTGAATTACAGGTACTAGATGAAAGTTTGTCTGAAAATTAAAGCATTCTTATTGTTGGCCATCCGTATACAGAGTTCCATTTTTTACTAGACTATGAAAGAAACCTGATGGATTGATTTGTCATACTTTTTACATTATTTTATTCAGGACATAGTCTAAGTATGTGACAAAACGGATACATCTATATTAAAATAACAGATACCCTTTGAGAACTTGCACATTTGGGTGGTCGTTACAGATGCCAGTTCGCGTGTTTCGCGCGGGAGTAAGAACTTAACGAAGATGTAGTAAGGGGTCTTGTGTAACTTAAGGGGTGTAAGGGTGAATTTTTTAACGTTATCTTTATGAGTAATTGGGGAATTAATAGATCACAGAACAATGATTTGTATTTTTATAACTTTTGTCATTCGAGTCATATTGTAAACGCTTGTCCAGCATTGGTCAGTTCATTATTTAACATAACATATCATGGTTATTTGATATTTTATATCTTTATTATTATTATAATCTTTTTATCAATTGTTATATCTTTCATTGTACAGTAAATTTTCATTTAATCAGATAATATATTATATCTATTTGTGTTACAAAGTTCAGGGTTTTATTTAATGACAAGTTGACATTAATTATTAAGTTCAAACTTCGTTGACGTCGATGTCAAGAAGAAGACTGCGCGACAAGAGAAATCGTTATAGATAACCACTTCCAGAGCTTCGATCATCAATGGGCGACAACTTGTCTACAAGATCCACTGCGAGAACTAGGTTTGAGTAACGTAGGGTCATGTACTAATATTCACTAACTTTAGCTTCCTTTCATTCGAATATTACTGTGACCACACGAAGGCGTTTTTGTCAAATGAGTAAGTATAAGCTAGATAATTTATAAAGAACTCAAAAATGATATGTCATAGGTTCATTTGGCTTTATCTGACGTAAATAATAAAAATAATTCAATCTGTGACATATAAAAAATTGGTGTCAGGTGTGGGGGTATTTTGATACGGTTGTTTACCATTATTCGCGGATAGCTTGCGACGTAATCAAGATTTATTAAATTGTCTAAATTTTCTTTATAAAAGTAATTGCGCTAGAGAGAGAATATCAAGTGCTTAACGTTAATTTTTTCTGAGTTATATCATTTAACATGCAGTAACTAAGTTTTTTTTTGTGTTCATAAAGCGTTTTTATAAGCTTAATTTGTGTTGATATAGAGAGTAATAATATGAGGGGGTAAATGGTTAGTTTAAAGCCTTGAGAGACGATAGGAATGAATTTGCTAGTTTTTTTCGTGTATAGATGTGTTTTCGTGTATTTTGTTGTGATATTTTTCTGTTTTTGTTTCATAATTTATAGTATGATTTTTTTTTGTTCATATTAATTGCCAATTTGTTGAGACATTTTCACTTAACTGAGTTTTCAGACAATTGATTTTCTAAGAATTTAACATAATTTCATTGTGAAAATTTCAATTGATTTAATGTTTTTTTTGTTGGGCATTGTATTTTGTTGTGCCAGAATATTAAATTATCACAGATTAATTAATCCATGAACCTTTAAAGCATTTTCCTTCGAAAAGCTTTGTTTTTCAGTTATGTTTGGTTATATATTTTTTTAAAGTGAAAATATGTGCATTCAATTTGTTATAGCAGTACTATTACATGCTATGTAGCTGTTTTTTAAGAATATTGTCACCAAATTATTTTCCATCGCCCCTAACTAGTCGCCCTTTCTGCTTAATAACGGAGTCCGGTAGCGACGACGTGGGTGATTCGACGCGCGTCGGCCATAGAGGTAATATATCTTGTCTATGGCGTCGGCCTATCGGGCCGGTAGCGGAGCGAAAGGAGTCGACCTGGTAGGTGAGATGAGCAGTAAACTAGTGATGTAAATATTCGGATGATTTTGATATTCGGAACATACGGAATCGGATGAAAGTAATATTCGGATAAATCATCCGATTCCGGATTAAAATTTTAAGATCCACGAAAACACTATATAATTCGATCAACAGTAAAAACCTGTTTGTTTGAGTGTCCGGCGAAGCGACCCGGCAAGGCACGGCGATTTAATCCGTATCATTGTATCCGAATTCATAAAGTACTATTATTTTTTATTTACCAAAGAAACATTTTTTTTAGATTTACGTACGTTTAACAACCCCACATTTGTTGTTTTGTTTTATATTTTTTTATGACTTGTTATTTCAGAATAAATATTTTGTATTATTATATTTTTTATTATACACTACATTATTACATTATGTATTTTTTTAGTTTAATCTAAAACCTATTAAAAAAGCATATTTAAGTATATTTTAAGATAAAACTGTGTTTTACGAGCTGATAATAAACTAGCAATACCCACAAACATGGTATATTATTATTATTAAAGAGTTTCCAATTATCATAATGAAATGATATAGATACATAAATTTTTAAACATAATTATTGTTAATTATTATGGCACATCCACTATTGATATGCCACTGGTTTTCATTTTCTAATAAAAATATGTGAGTTGTCCTAGCGTTACATCGATCGGCAAATATACAATGTAAGAAAACGAAAGCATGACATCGGGTCGTCTGACAATTTACGTTCCGAATATCAAAATCTTACGAATCACACCCGAATAAAATATATGAAATACGAAGGAGTTGGCCCGGTTGACGGATCGCTCGGAACTTTGCGGTATCTGACCCGTGTCACCGTATACCCGTGTACTGTTTACGTTTCGGACTAAAATCATCCGAATCACGCACGGAATAAATGATACGAAACCCGGTTGGCCATCGCGATGGGCGACGACGGGTCGCTCGGATCTTGGCGGTATACGCGGATTGACAATTAATCCGAATTCGACGGCCTGTAAAGCGGTTCTGTCTACATCAGTAATACCCGATTCCATATGAGATATTCGGATTAATCCGAATATCTTGATATTCGGAATCAACGGATATTTTAATCCGGATTCTTACAACACTACAGTAAACGTCAGTTTTACCTTTCGAGTCAAGCGAGACCGCAGCGAAGCTGGAGCACGTCCCGACAACTTTCCTCGCCTCGACGATGATTTAGGAATTAATAGATAGGACTCGTTTGAATACTTGTAAATTGTATAAAATATAAATATTCTTTCTAATTTAATAAATAATGCTGCAGTAATTAATGATGAAACCAGTGTTTTAATAAAGATCCCGTGACAATCTTGGTGGAAGCGCCGTGTTTCGGTCAGAACGGCCGATGTTTTCGTGAATAATTGCCTTGGTTTCACTATTAGTTTATGCAAAATTCGCAAGCTACTTAGGGTACCGATTTTTCATTTTGTTTTATATGGAAAAATGTATTTTTGAAATTGATATGAAATTATTAGTGTTATTTGCTGGTAAATTTCCAAAAAGGTCATGGTGAAAGTTATCGTTGTTTTTATTTGCTTTTTGCGGTTGACCGAATGTTTTTTAGGCACATTCCTTGAGCGAGGTGAACAATCTTGCATGCTTTTGGCGGTATTATTTTATATTTAAAATTTATTTAGGGCGTTTTTAAACAAATATTTTATTGGCTTGTGTTACATTTTTGGTACGTTTTCGTTGGATAAACTTAGATTACTTTTAAATGCTTTAGAATTTTTCGGTTTCTATAAAATACATATTGGATTTTTTAATTATTGGGTTTTCTCTAGTAACCCATGCCGGTAGAAAACTTCTTTAAAATTTGTTTTTAACTTTTTTGAGTTCTTTTTTTAACGAGAACCCGTATATATCTTCTGCCTTTTTGGGTTTGAATGCTAAAAGTAAGCAGAATTAAAATTATGCCAGTTATGCAGTATGACAATTGCTACTTATTTTTTTACTAGTTTGGAAAAAGTCTTAAAAATAAATTTTTGATCGTGGTTCCTACTATTTAAGGATGCGTTATTTTTTAAAATGTGCACTTTTCTGACTACATGGAGAAATTAATGATGTTAAGAAGTCATTCTAAAAAGGCACAGGATAGAGATAAGAAAGTAGCAGAAAGTGAAAATATGGCGGAAAACAAGGGAATCAGCGGTACTAAAGAAAACGAAATAGTTGTTGAAAAGTCGTTAACCCCTAATAGTAAAGACAGTGTTAGAAGGTCATTAATATTTAATAACTCGCCGGAAAGCATACAGTCGTCAATTTTAGCGGAAAATAGCAGTAATAGCTCCATTTCTCAAAATTTTTCAAACAAGTCACTAACTTTATTACCAAGTAAAGACCAGGTAACCCCAAAATCAGATAAAAATATTTTTTCAAACATGCCGGGCCCTTTAAATTGTACGTTGGGAAATCTAATAAACCCAGGAGGAACACCAGCTGTTCCACAATTTGTAGCGCCGCGTTCGTATAATCCGGATTGCGATAATTTAAGTGTATTTTTGGAAGACTATGAAAAAACAGCTTTGATTAATAACTGGAATGACAACCTTAAGCTGTGTTATTTTTCCTCATATTTATTGGGACAAGCACAAACTTGGTTGCAAATTTATGCAATAAGAAACCCAGGTTCCGATTGGAAGGCGACAGTAGAGGACCTGAAAAAAGAATTTTCGTTTAGCACGTATGTCAACGAAAAGAAGCTAAAATTACGTTATAGAAGACAGCAGCCAGGTGAAAACGTAATGAATTATCTACGGGAAATGGTGCACCTGTGCGAGAAAGTAGATCCAAAAATGAAAGACGAAGTTAGACGTGAACACTTTGAACAAGGTCTACTGCCCACATACGCCTAGCAAATCAAGTTTAGGCAGCCAAAAAATTTTGCAGAGGTACAAGAGCTCGTTAAAACCATAAACGACGCTGAAAAAGAAATAAGTCATGCTTCGGAAATCTTCGCACAGCTGTCAATATCAGACAGAGTAACAGGGACATGTGAGCAGGTTCAGCCAGAGAAAACAAAATCGAACTTGATGGATGAAATCACGCAAGTTGTTCGAGATGAAATTGGAAAAGCTATGCAAAATCAAAGCCAAGACAGAATAAGAGAAAACAGAAATTTTAAAAACTGGCAGCCACATACTACCGACAGTCGGCCAGTATGTTTTCAGTGTGGACAACCAGGTCACAAGGCGAGAGTTTGTTTCAGCAACCCGCAACATAGAAACAACCAAAACTACAGGGGACAGCGAAATTTAGAAAACCAAAGAACAAGATGGATGGGTATCAAAATTGGCAACAGCAACGGCAGTCGGAAAACTCCAACGAACAGTGTTAACACACATAAGCACTGTCCAGAAACAGAAACAGAATCAGAATCAGAACAAGAATCAGCAAGAAGCAGCAACAGATGTTCTCTCGGTAAAAGAATGTAAATATTGAGGTTATAATAAACACTGCGTCAGTTAAAAATATCGTAGATAGTAAATTTGTAAATAAAAATCAAATAAAGCCCGGCACAGGCATAAATTTTATTAAAGTAGCGAATAGTTCCCTGGTAAAAATTATTGGTTATGCAGAAATAAATGTTTGTTTTATTGGTTGTACCTTTTCCCTAGAAGCGTTAGTTATAGAAAACCTACCCCAACCCGTTTTATTAGGAGTAGAATTTCTTAAGTCCCACGAAGCTGTGATGAATTTAAAAGCGAATGAAATTAGTTTGAAAACGAATGAGAATGAAGTAGTTACCTTGGCAATGAACTTAGGAGATAGTAGTCACAAAGAAATTGTAAATAGTCCAATCAGTAATGTAAATAGTTGTTTTTGGGAGGAGTTACCTATTGAAATTGAAAACTGCAGAACAGACAGTGCGAAAATTACGTTGCGTAGTGACATGGTAACTGCGAAAGACGTTATTAAATGCGAAGTGAACTTTAAAAAAACTGGTGAAAATAAAATAAACTTTACCCCGAACTATGATTTTTTAATAAAAAATGGACTTCAAATTAATAAAATTTTTAGTGATAATTTGACGTGGTACGCCGAAATAAAAAACTACGGTAGAAAAACAAAAAACTTTTTGCAGGCACATGCATCGCGTTTAAAGCAGATAGTGACTCTATAAATATAAGCGAAACTTTAGTGACTTTACCGAACGATATTCTAGTAAAAAGTTATAATGTAAATAGGGACTTGTGTAAAAATGACTTTCAAAGTGTAAGTGAGTTAGTTCAAGATTTTGAAGATGCTTTAGCTTGGAGCATCAGCGACCTAGGGAAAACGGATCTACTTAGTGAAGCACCGAATTGAGACAACCGATGACGTTCCAGTGGTTTCCAGACCATACAGAATTTCTCACACAGAGCGAAGAATTATTAATAAACAAGTAGAAGAAATGTTGGAAAACGAGGTGATAAGAAAGTCTGTAAGTCCGTATTCCAGTCCAGTAGTCCTAGTTCCCAAAAAAGATGGTGATATGAGGTTCTGCGTTAACTATAAAAAATTGAACGCAAAAACAATAAAGAATGTGTCCTCTGCCAGTCATAGACGACATTTTGACCTACCTGGGAGAAGCTAGATATTTTACTACGTTGGACATGTTTTCAGGGTACTGGCAAGTAGAAATTGATGAGAAGGGCAGGCATAAAACGGCATTCGTCACTACCGATGGCTTGTTCGAATTTAACCGCCTTGGTCTTAAAACAGCACCAAGCACTTTTCAGCAGTTGGCAGACGCAATTTTGGGAGACATGAAGTGGAATGGAGCAATGACGTACTTAGATGACATCTTGGTCTATGGAAGAAATTTGGAAGAACATAACGAGAACCTAAGAAAAGTACTGTCAAAGTTAAAATCAACTGGTCTAAAGCTAAGACCATCTAAGTGCCAGTTTGCGTATAAAGAACTAACAGTACTAGGCCACACCATTAGTGATCGAGGTGTTCTTCCGGATTCTTCAAAACTTGAAGCAGTACACCATTTTGCAACTCCAAGAAATAAAAAATCACTTCAACGTTTTTTAGGACTCGCCAACTATTATAGAAAATTTATTGAAAAATTTAGTGTCATTGCCAGGCCGTCATACGATTTGCTGATACATTTTGGTGGACATCAGCTCAAAAAGAAGCTTTCCAGACTTTAAAAAGAAAATTAGAATCACCTCCAGTATTAACTCACTACCTTCCAAACGCAGAAAAAGAGCTACATGTCGACGCATTAGACCAAGGGATAGCGGCAGTACTCCTACAAAAAATGAACGAGGAAATGCATCCCATTTTCTATGTGTCCAGAACTCTCACCAAAGCCGACAAAAATTATGGAGTTGGAGAAAAAGAAGGTCTCGCCATAGTGTGGAGTTTAACTTATCTGAGAAGCTATATTTGGGGAGAACACATAAAAATCTGTTCTGATCACCAGCCACTGTGTTATCTAAAGAATCTCAAAAATGTTACAGGGAGATTAGCTAGATGGAGCTGCAAACTGCAAGAATTTGATTACCAAATAATCCACAAATCGGGGAAATGCAATCAAGACGCAGACTGTCTTTCCAGACAGCCCTGTCTCCAGGCAACACTAAAGGACGAGTATGATGCCAATGAAATTCCCACATTTTTGCTACCCTTAGTAGGCATCACGGAGTTCCAGGAAGAAGATACAGTCGTGTCAGACTTACTACAGGCAGTCCAGGATCCGAATTATGGCAATTCACATTTGCAACGTCGTGCAAAAAATTGTACAGTCAAAGATGGTGTGCTATATAAAAAGTCGGCTGTCCCACACCAGGAGGGCAAGTTGGTAATACCTCAAGGACTACAAGCACAACTGATGCAACAGCTACATTGTGAGCCATTGTCGGGACACCTAGGATATGCAAGAACTTATGACAGAATAAACACCGCTATTATTGGGATAAAATGCATCTTGACGTGAAGAAATTTATTAGGGGATGTCCTGATTGTCAGACGAGAAAAGGGCCAAACAATGAACAACCAACAAAATCGTATTTTCAACAGGTGATCTGCAATCAATAAAAATTGATGATTTGCAGTCTTTCGAAATGATAGGCATAGATATTTTAGGACCCCTAACAAAAACAAAAAGCCAGAATAATAATATAGTTGTTTGTACAGATTATGTGACCCGTTATGCCATAACCAAAGCAATACCAAGTGCAAAAGCAGAATAGATAGCGTCGTTTCTGGTGGACCAAGTAATAAGCATCCATGGAGTACCAAAGAAAATATTGAGTGACAGATGTCAAGTTTTTAGGTCAGAATTGGTAAGAAAAATGGTGCAAAATATGGGCTCAGAAAACGTATATACTACGTCATACCACCCGCACACTAATGGGCTAACTGAGCGTTTTAACAAAACAGTAGCAGATATGCTCAGCCTGTATGTGTTTACGTCACAGGATGACTGGGATAAATACCTACCAATGGTAACATTTGCCTACTATTCCAGTAAACAGGACACAACGCAGTTTTAGACATTTTATTTAGTTTTTGGAAGAAACCCACAGCTCATACCGGACGCCATGTTTTTAAAATCAGCCGCTATGTGACATATGAAACTGGAGACAAAGTCAAACTTAGAGTTTACATTAGGAAGAAAGGAAAAAGTGACAAACTGCAGTGCAAGTATCAAGGACCATTTGTAATTGTAAGAAAAGCATCGCCAGTAAATTACATTATCCAAAGAGGTGAAGGAGCAAGAGCTAAACAGGAAACAGTCCATGTATATAGATTTGCCCCGTATCACGAACCATATAATTTTGAAGAGTAGTAGGAACAATGCATATATTTTTTTTGTTGTTATATAAAAGCCACTAGTGAAAATAGGTAGCAAAATAAATAAAAGGTATTTTGATTTTTTCCCCCAAGTAATAAAGAGGTATAAGGTAGTAATCAGTGTTAAAGAAATATAGAGAGTGAAAAATTAAACGTTTGTGTTAAGAGATAAAAGTAAGAGAGATCGTGAACAGTTGCACGAGGCTCTGTGCAGTTGAGCGTTGCTTGAAAGTGTGCCTGATCAACACGTATAATCTTGCCATGTTCAATGATGCTGTGCCGTTATTTTTGTTTTTGTTGTGTAAGGGATAAAGAGTGATGGGTAAAGCCTCTAAGTATTCGTGTTTTTTCCGGTAGGGGAGGGGGAGAAATAAGTAGTTTGCAGAAAATTGTTGAAAAAGTAAAAAGTTTTAAGCGATGAAGATATTCGAAAAAAGGTAATTGTTCCGAGCACGGTCGTGCTGGGAGACCACGGGGGCCAAACACAAAAGATGGACGGGAAAAAGCTGAAATTACTGCTTCAGTGTATATAAAAAATTGTGTAAATAGCTTTTGTAGCGTCTAACTCTCTGTTCGGTTGTTTTCATGTACACCAACCACTGAGGCCCTAAGAAGCGAGCCAGCCAGGGGAGCGGCGACGACCTGCCAGGCCAGCGAACCACTGACGGTACCAGCGGCGGAGAAGCCCACCTTGGCACCACGACCAGGGGAGCGGCGACGACCTGCCAGGCCAGCGGACCACTGACCGTACCAGCGGCGGACAAGCCCACCTTGGGACCACAACCAGGGGAGCGGCGGGGACCTGCCAGGCCAGCGGACCACTGACGGTACCAGCGGGGGACAAGTCCACCTAGGGACCGCAACACCTGAGGATCACACCAAGGAACAATCCGAACAGATGGGAGGAAGACCCACAAAGCGGGACGAAGAGAGCCAGAAGTGCCAAGGAACCACCCGCATAGGAGGGAGGAAGACCCGCCAGGAGGAAGAAGAGAAAACCAATCTAAATCTAATAAACCCAGGAGGAACACCAGCTGTTCCACAATTTGTAGCGCCGCGTTCGTATAATCCGGATTGCGATAATTTAAGTGTATTTTTGGAAGACTATGAAAAAACAGCTTTGATTAATAACTGGAATGACAACCTTAAGCTGTGTTATTTTTCCTCATATTTATTGGGACAAGCACAAACTTGGTTGCAAATTTATGCAATAAGAAACCCAGGTTCCGATTGGAAGGCGACAGTAGAGGACCTGAAAAAAGAATTTTCGTTTAGCACGTATGTCAACGAAAAGAAGCTAAAATTACGTTATAGAAGACAGCAGCCAGGTGAAAACGTAATGAATTATCTACGGGAAATGGTGCACCTGTGCGAGAAAGTAGATCCAAAAATGAAAGACGAAGTTAGACGTGAACACTTTGAACAAGGTCTACTGCCCACATACGCCTAGCAAATCAAGTTTAGGCAGCCAAAAAATTTTGCAGAGGTACAAGAGCTCGTTAAAACCATAAACGACGCTGAAAAAGAATTAAGTCATGCTTCGGAAATCTTCGCACAGCTGTCAATATCAGACAGAGTAACAGGGACATGTGAGCAGGTTCAGCCAGAGAAAACAAAATCGAACTTGATGGATGAAATCACGCAAGTTGTTCGAGATGAAATTGGAAAAGCTATGCAAAATCAAAGCCAAGACAGAATAAGAGAAAACAGAAATTTTAAAAACTGGCAGCCACATACTACCGACAGTCGGCCAGTATGTTTTCAGTGTGGACAACCAGGTCACAAGGCGAGAGTTTGTTTCAGCAACCCGCAACATAGAAACAACCAAAACTACAGGGGACAGCGAAATTTAGAAAACCAAAGAACAAGATGGATGGGTATCAAAATTGGCAACAGCAACGGCAGTCGGAAAACTCCAACGAACAGTGTTAACACACATAAGCACTGTCCAGAAACAGAAACAGAATCAGAATCAGAACAAGAATCAGCAAGAAGCAGCAACAGATGTTCTCTCGGTAAAAGAATGTAAATATTGAGGTTATAATAAACACTGCGTCAGTTAAAAATATCGTAGATAGTAAATTTGTAAATAAAAATCAAATAAAGCCCGGCACAGGCATAAATTTTATTAAAGTAGCGAATAGTTCCCTGGTAAAAATTATTGGTTATGCAGAAATAAATGTTTGTTTTATTGGTTGTACGTTTTCCCTAGAAGCGTTAGTTATAGAAAACCTACCCCAACCCGTTTTATTAGGAGTAGAATTTCTTAAGTCCCACGAAGCTGTGATGAATTTAAAAGCGAATGAAATTAGTTTGAAAACGAATGAGAATGAAGTAGTTACCTTGGCAATGAACTTAGGAGATAGTAGTCACAAAGAAATTGTAAATAGTCCAATCAGTAATGTAAATAGTTGTTTTTGGGAGGAGTTACCTATTGAAATTGAAAACTGCAGAACAGACAGTGCGAAAATTACGTTGCGTAGTGACATGGTAACTGCGAAAGACGTTATTAAATGCGAAGTGAACTTTAAAAAAACTGGTGAAAATAAAATAAACTTTACCCCGAACTATGATTTTTTTAATAAAAAATGGACTTCAAATTAATAAAATTTTTAGTGATAATTTGACGTGGTACGCCGAAATAAAAAACTACGGTAGAAAAACAAAAAACTTTTTGCAGGCACATGCATCGCGTTTAAAGCAGATAGTGACTCTATAAATATAAGCGAAACTTTAGTGACTTTACCGAACGATATTCTAGTAAAAAGTTATAATGTAAATAGGGACTTGTGTAAAAATGACTTTCAAAGTGTAAGTGAGTTAGTTCAAGATTTTGAAGATGCTTTAGCTTGGAGCATCAGCGACCTAGGGAAAACGGATCTACTTAGTGAAGCACCGAATTGAGACAACCGATGACGTTCCAGTGGTTTCCAGACCATACAGAATTTCTCACACAGAGCGAAGAATTATTAATAAACAAGTAGAAGAAATGTTGGAAAACGAGGTGATAAGAAAGTCTGTAAGTCCGTATTCCAGTCCAGTAGTCCTAGTTCCCAAAAAAGATGGTGATATGAGGTTCTGCGTTAACTATAAAAAATTGAACGCAAAAACAATAAAGAATGTGTCCTCTGCCAGTCATAGACGACATTTTGACCTACCTGGGAGAAGCTAGATATTTTACTACGTTGGACATGTTTTCAGGGTACTGGCAAGTAGAAATTGATGAGAAGGGCAGGCATAAAACGGCATTCGTCACTACCGATGGCTTGTTCGAATTTAACCGCCTTGGTCTTAAAACAGCACCAAGCACTTTTCAGCAGTTGGCAGACGCAATTTTGGGAGACATGAAGTGGAATGGAGCAATGACGTACTTAGATGACATCTTGGTCTATGGAAGAAATTTGGAAGAACATAACGAGAACCTAAGAAAAGTACTGTCAAAGTTAAAATCAACTGGTCTAAAGCTAAGACCATCTAAGTGCCAGTTTGCGTATAAAGAACTAACAGTACTAGGCCACACCATTAGTGATCGAGGTGTTCTTCCGGATTCTTCAAAACTTGAAGCAGTACACCATTTTGCAACTCCAAGAAATAAAAAATCACTTCAACGTTTTTTAGGACTCGCCAACTATTATAGAAAATTTATTGAAAAATTTAGTGTCATTGCCAGGCCGTCATACGATTTGCTGATACATTTTGGTGGACATCAGCTCAAAAAGAAGCTTTCCAGACTTTAAAAAGAAAATTAGAATCACCTCCAGTATTAACTCACTACCTTCCAAACGCAGAAAAAGAGCTACATGTCGACGCATTAGACCAAGGGATAGCGGCAGTACTCCTACAAAAAATGAACGAGGAAATGCATCCCATTTTCTATGTGTCCAGAACTCTCACCAAAGCCGACAAAAATTATGGAGTTGGAGAAAAAGAAGGTCTCGCCATAGTGTGGAGTTTAACTTATCTGAGAAGCTATATTTGGGGAGAACACATAAAAATCTGTTCTGATCACCAGCCACTGTGTTATCTAAAGAATCTCAAAAATGTTACAGGGAGATTAGCTAGATGGAGCTGCAAACTGCAAGAATTTGATTACCAAATAATCCACAAATCGGGGAAATGCAATCAAGACGCAGACTGTCTTTCCAGACAGCCCTGTCTCCAGGCAACACTAAAGGACGAGTATGATGCCAATGAAATTCCCACATTTTTGCTACCCTTAGTAGGCATCACGGAGTTCCAGGAAGAAGATACAGTCGTGTCAGACTTACTACAGGCAGTCCAGGATCCGAATTATGGCAATTCACATTTGCAACGTCGTGCAAAAAATTGTACAGTCAAAGATGGTGTGCTATATAAAAAGTCGGCTGTCCCACACCAGGAGGGCAAGTTGGTAATACCTCAAGGACTACAAGCACAACTGATGCAACAGCTACATTGTGAGCCATTGTCGGGACACCTAGGATATGCAAGAACTTATGACAGAATAAACACCGCTATTATTGGGATAAAATGCATCTTGACGTGAAGAAATTTATTAGGGGATGTCCTGATTGTCAGACGAGAAAAGGGCCAAACAATGAACAACCAACAAAATCGTATTTTCAACAGGTGATCTGCAATCAATAAAAATTGATGATTTGCAGTCTTTCGAAATGATAGGCATAGATATTTTAGGACCCCTAACAAAAACAAAAAGCCAGAATAATAATATAGTTGTTTGTACAGATTATGTGACCCGTTATGCCATAACCAAAGCAATACCAAGTGCAAAAGCAGAATAGATAGCGTCGTTTCTGGTGGACCAAGTAATAAGCATCCATGGAGTACCAAAGAAAATATTGAGTGACAGATGTCAAGTTTTTAGGTCAGAATTGGTAAGAAAAATGGTGCAAAATATGGGCTCAGAAAACGTATATACTACGTCATACCACCCGCACACTAATGGGCTAACTGAGCGTTTTAACAAAACAGTAGCAGATATGCTCAGCCTGTATGTGTTTACGTCACAGGATGACTGGGATAAATACCTACCAATGGTAACATTTGCCTACTATTCCAGTAAACAGGACACAACGCAGTTTTAGACATTTTATTTAGTTTTTGGAAGAAACCCACAGCTCATACCGGACGCCATGTTTTTAAAATCAGCCGCTATGTGACATATGAAACTGGAGACAAAGTCAAACTTAGAGTTTACATTAGGAAGAAAGGAAAAAGTGACAAACTGCAGTGCAAGTATCAAGGACCATTTGTAATTGTAAGAAAAGCATCGCCAGTAAATTACATTATCCAAAGAGGTGAAGGAGCAAGAGCTAAACAGGAAACAGTCCATGTATATAGATTTGCCCCGTATCACGAACCATATAATTTTGAAGAGTAGTAGGAACAATGCATATATTTTTTTTGTTGTTATATAAAAGCCACTAGTGAAAATAGGTAGCAAAATAAATAAAAGGTATTTTGATTTTTTCCCCCAAGTAATAAAGAGGTATAAGGTAGTAATCAGTGTTAAAGAAATATAGAGAGTGAAAAATTAAACGTTTGTGTTAAGAGATAAAAGTAAGAGAGATCGTGAACAGTTGCACGAGGCTCTGTGCAGTTGAGCGTTGCTTGAAAGTGTGCCTGATCAACACGTATAATCTTGCCATGTTCAATGATGCTGTGCCGTTATTTTTGTTTTTGTTGTGTAAGGGATAAAGAGTGATGGGTAAAGCCTCTAAGTATTCGTGTTTTTTCCGGTAGGGGAGGGGGAGAAATAAGTAGTTTGCAGAAAATTGTTGAAAAAGTAAAAAGTTTTAAGCGATGAAGATATTCGAAAAAAGGTAATTGTTCCGAGCACGGTCGTGCTGGGAGACCACGGGGGCCAAACACAAAAGATGGACGGGAAAAAGCTGAAATTACTGCTTCAGTGTATATAAAAAATTGTGTAAATAGCTTTTGTAGCGTCTAACTCTCTGTTCGGTTGTTTTCATGTACACCAACCACTGAGGCCCTAAGAAGCGAGCCAGCCAGGGGAGCGGCGACGACCTGCCAGGCCAGCGAACCACTGACGGTACCAGCGGCGGAGAAGCCCACCTTGGGACCACGACCAGGGGAGCGGCGACGACCTGCCAGGCCAGCGGACCACTGACCGTACCAGCGGCGGACAAGCCCACCTTGGGACCACAACCAGGGGAGCGGCGGGGACCTGCCAGGCCAGCGGACCACTGACGGTACCAGCGGGGGACAAGTCCACCTAGGGACCGCAACACCTGAGGATCACACCAAGGAACAATCCGAACAGATGGGAGGAAGACCCACAAAGCGGGACGAAGAGAGCCAGAAGTGCCAAGGAACCACCCGCATAGGAGGGAGGAAGACCCGCCAGGAGGAAGAAGAGAAAACCAGAACGAAAAATGCAGCTTTTTAATTATTGTACAATCATATTTTCTATTAAACCCAAACGAGACTTTTTGTATTGGAGTATAGAATAGGGGAATTTGGTCACAAAAATCCTTTGGATTTTTGTTTTCCGTGGGAGGGGGGGGGGGGGGGCGGGTAAGTGTCACCAAATTATTTTCCATCACCTCTAACTAGGCGCCCTTTCTGCTTAGTAACGGAATCCGGTAGCGACGACGTGGATGATTCGACGCGCGTCGGCCTATCGGGCCGGTAGCGGCGCGAAAGGAGTCGACCTGGTAGGTGAGATGAGCAGTAAAGGTCAGTTTTACCTTTCGAGTCAAGCGAGACCGCAGGGAAGCTGGAGCACGTCCCGACAAGTTTCCTCGCCTCGACGATGATTTAGGAATTAATAGGTAGGTAGTGTTGTAAATATCCGTATTCATTAGATATCCGAATCATACGGAATCGGAATCAGCTAATATCCGTATCCATTATCCGAATACGAATCCATTTCTTGACCCGCGCGAAAGCGGTTACAGATCATGTATACGTATGCATGCAACAGACTAAAACATTTTCTATCCGGATACACGGCTAGGTAGGTCGATGCGGTATCGGTATCATCATACCATTCGAAGTCGAAGTTTAGGGATAAGAAGGCACCGCGTCGCGCCGTTCTCGTTTGAATTCGGTTCGGGTGAGGCGGGACTAGTTTAACCAATGGGTCTCATCCCATATGATACCCGTTACCCCGATAACTATGCTATCTTTTTTTAGGAAAGGTCATTAGAAAGAGAAAGCATAAGATCAAATATGCCACATCGCAGACCGTGTTGTTCGCTTACAGTCGATTCCGTTTTCTCTTTGCACTTTGCATTACTAACCAGCCGATGCGAATTTATATTGATTCCGAATCAAGTTCTCGGTCGGTTCCGGATAATCCGGATTCTTTTAATATTCGGATCCAACGGATTTTTGGATACGTATCCTTACATCACTATAGGTAGGACTCGTTTGAATACTTGTAAATTGTATAAAAAATAAATATTCTTTGCAGGGTTGCCAGACGTCCCGATTTAGGCGGGACTGTCCCGATTTTAATCGATATTAGCCACTTGTCCCGCTTTCCGATTTGCACGTCGAAAATCCCGATTTCTGAATAATTTTAAAAAGTGCAGATTTAACTTCAACCAAATATATTTATATTTACATGTTACCTTGTTCTTTAGTGGTAAATAAACACCTATTTTATTTTTATTAAAACCTATGTACAGTACAATGTACACGTTTGTTATAATTTTCGTTTATTTGTTTGTTTTTGTTTATTTTTAGTTTACAATATATATTTAAGGAAAAAATTGCATGTTCTTTGAATTTTTTTTGCGCGGCAATATCGAAATTTTTATTTGGGATGTTTGTCCTTGAAACAGTGAAACATTTTTTTGACACAAATTTTTAACACATTAAAATATTATCCCCATAAACACGTGTCAGAGATTCACGTGTCCCGCTTTTTCATTTGCAAGATCTGGCAAACCTGATTCTTTGTAATTTAATAAATAACGCTGCAGTAATTAATGATGAAACCAGTGTTTTAATAAAGATCCCGTGACAATATTTCAGTAAGTTTTCGTTAATACTTCTCTTTGTTGTCTTGAAAAGCTGTGATAAAAGAGTAAAAGTTATACTGTAGAGTCTTTTAATTTTTGAATTGGTGATTAATTGAATTTGTTTTAACATTGGTTTGCTAAGTTTTGTGGTGTACACTAGCAGCTTTATTCTATATTGTTGGGATCGTTCCAATCGATAATAAAAGCCTAAATTCGTGTACTTTTAATTTTGTTTTAATATCAGTAAAGTAAATTTTGATTTTTGTGATAAAGTTGCTCTTAAATAACTGCGATATCATTTTATCTTAATGGTAAAGAGGATATTTTACCTTGTTTCCGTAAAATTTAAAGAACGTCTGACAAGTTTCCAAAGTTTTTAGGAAAAATTGCGTTCGTATTTTCAAACGTTTTATTGTGGAGAAGAGATAGGGATTTTCAGGTAGACAAGACGAAGCCGAAGCAAGAAGACCGCTGAAGAATGAAGAAATTGCATGAAATTTGTAGATACTAACACTAATAGAAGATATGAGATTTAATGTTTAAGGGAAAAATTATTTGAAAAAAGAGAATAAATTAGGGGTCAGAAACACAACTTTTATTAATGTTGATTTAGAACTAACGGTTAGAACGCCTTTAATGCAGTAACGTTGTGCAGACTGTATTAAAGTAATGCTTGTATATTTAATGGAAATACAGAGGTTGAAATTTTATGTAGAGTTTTTTTTTAATTTCATATAATATACCAGGAAAATTATATTATTTGCTATATTTTCATATATACAATGTGATTTTAAAAATGTTATTGTGTTAACAAATTAATATTTTGGCGGAAATATTTGAAATCATTTGCAATTTTAATTTTATACGGAATTGTGATAACGATTGTTTTCAGGGAGGTCTTTTGTTGATTTATTTGAAGATAATTGGAAACGTGGTGTTCGAGCTTGTGTGAACCCTATTTGGCAACGTTAGAACCAATGACAGATAGTGGAGAAACAGAGACAGACAGTGGAGTCCGTAGGCCACATTAGCAGTTTTTTTCGACAGGTTAAAATTTTTAATTCAGAAAAAGCATTTGGACTTGCATCAGCAGGAAGAAATCGAGAGATTCTACTCGGGACGCCATGCATTGCAGCAGCAGACGCCATACATCATATCAGCTGAAGCCGCGACCCAGAGAATCAAAGGTGACGCGTTCTGATATTTTCAAGTTGGTAGAACAGCCATAGTTAGCAGAGTTTTTTTTAGTAGCTACTATGAACTTTTGTTTTCGCTAGGGATTGTTAATTTAAAAGATGCCATATTCCGGAGGAATAATTTTGTTTTTGTTTTTTGGTCCATAAAAGTAAGGAATTTATTTTTTATTATGTTTGTGATTTTATTTTTTCTACGATTCATGTTTTAATCAACTCTTATCGTGTTGATTTGGTTTGTTTGTTACAAGATGGTAAAGCGAATTATGTCGCTTTAATGGAATTTAAAGTGCAGTAAAATAATTTATTTTATAATCAGGTAGACTGCTTTGTCCTTTGCAAGCGCCTACATTCTGCAAGTGCAGGTAAACATAGTGTTCAGGCGCCCATTTTATTATTAATATTGAAACATTGTAATTTGTGTACTTAGTTAATTTAAATTATTCTTAATGATTTTCTTTCAGGTATTAACTCAGTGTATTTCCAGTGCATTACATTTTTTTGACATTTGTGTTTTTGCGTTATAAGGTTTCGTTTTAAATCAGTTGATTTGGCGCTATTTTAATTTGTAATTTGAAAACTATTTATTTTATTTACTTGAGAATTGGTATATACAATCCTACAAAAGTGTTTGTTTGTATTCATAAAACAGACAAATTGTAAACGGTAAGTTTTAAAGAAAAGGTTCTAAAAGGTTTTATAGAGGAAGTTTGGTAGAAGATGTTATTACGATATTTCTTAGATTTTGTTTGTTTAGGTAGACGTAGCCTGTTTTTCTATTAAATATTAAGCACATGCACAACACAAAAGGTTTGTTTATGGAGATAGAATGCTAGATGGGGACAATTTGTGTTTATAGGGATTCTGTTTATTTGGGACCATAATGTTTAGAGACAACTTTGAAAGCTTATTTTTGCTAAATTTTGTTATTGTGAAAATATTTCGAGATGGCTGCATAAGTCATAAACCAGTCTAGCACTTTATTGACGTAAAGTTTTGGTTTAATATAATGGTACCTATCTGGAATATAGGTATAAAGGGGTTTTATATTGGGTTTTTCTAAATTCTGGTTTCTTAATTGAATAATTAAATGAGATTAAACAAATAAATAGCACCTTATCCAGAATGGTAATTATGTTTTTATGTTTTAGACCTTTGTACATAATTAGAGCGATATGTTTAGCGGAAGTTTGTTCAGGTACATATAAATCGAGGTCAAAAGTAATCCAAGTTTAGAGAATACCATATATGTATAGTTTATTGCCCAACGACAGAAAAGAACAAAGGTGTTTAAATTCATACGGAATTTTTATTGTAGCTAAAGAAATACGAGGTTACATATGAGGTAAAGGGATATAACTAAAGAGTAAAGCGATATATTGGATTACTGAGGTAAACGCTAAATATTTAATGTCAAAATAACGTAGGTACTACAGGTAAATTTTTTTAAATGCTTTTTTTTCATGTGGAATGTTTTATTTTAACGTATTGTAGAAGGTAGTACCAAGCTATAAATTTTTGTTGATGTTGGTTTTGACTGACAGTTAAATTTTGGGCATGTTAAGTAGTAAGGTATACAGGGAAGTGTATACGGGGGATGTTGAGATGTTTTTTGTATTCGTCAAAGTCTGTTAGGTGTAATTAAACAGTAGCTTTTACGTGGTAGAGATAGTCCAATAAAATAAGAAGCTATGGGTTTGAGTAGTTTTGCGTGCAATTTCGACGCATATTATGTTGGTGTCGCGACAAGCATCGAGTGTTTGAGCGAATAGGTTACATGTATTGTGTTACATGAAGTAGGCTAAAAGCTAGTGTGCTTAAGCCATTGCCGTTACATGAAGTATATCTAGAGAAGAGAAGTCGATGAAGTAGTTTTCGTTTGTTTGTACCCTCTGTTCAAAATCCCCAAGGAACTCGTCAAAACCTAAACAAGACTAGAAGAGACCCAGGAGATTTCCTAGTTTTACAATAGACCGGAAAAGTTTGAGAGTTAACTACTTGGTTTGATTGGGTTGGTATTTGACTGATCCCCAAGAGGGTTTCGACTGCGTGAAATCATGGAAAGTAAGATTCACATGTTTGTAGTGG
The DNA here is from genome assembly GCA_963971165.1 of Philopedon plagiatum. NCBI lineage: Eukaryota > Metazoa > Arthropoda > Insecta > Coleoptera > Curculionidae > Philopedon > Philopedon plagiatum. The sequence goes on along the minus strand of OZ020189.1, from coordinate 122,670,726 downwards.
TGATATTCTGGAGACGTCTAGATATCACGATTACTAACCTTCACATACGCAAGTCTGCATACGTATGACTTGACATTTTAACCCATTAACCGTCATTAAGACAGTACATACAAAATTAGACTCAAACTTAGGATTTACAATACTTCAGTCAGGATTATTCCCCCCCCCCCCCCCTTATAAATTGGAGTAAGTCGTAGCGAAATCTGATGGGAGTAACCGCCGTAAGTGACTCTTACGTACATGGCTTACCTGAAGTAAGCCAAAAAAATCTTACGACCGGAAGGCGATCTGTGCACCCAGAACTTCTGCAGTGGGCAGTGTGGAACATATTTTGTTGAAATATGTAAGTAGCCCATTCCCGAGGTGCGTAGTTCAATAGAGGAATTACGAAAGGTGCGTAGTTCAATAGAGGAATTACGAATGTTTGTGTATTGTAACACGTATGTAACAACGAGGTGCGTAGTTCGAGAGGAATTACGAATGTTTGTGTATTGTAACACGTATGTAGCGAGGACGTAATTCAGGAGAGGAATTACGAGTTTTTTTTGCGCCAACATGAGTGTAATGGATGTAATTCGGAAGAATGACAAGTTTATTTTTTTAACGTCGTAGTGAAAGACGTTCATTGTGTCGTAAAATGCAAGATTGCAGTGAAAAGTGAGGTAGTTCTGAAGAGCTATCGAGAGGTAAAATGCACAGGGTTTCAGTTGGAAATTGGTAAAGTTCGATGGAAGTATAGAATCTGTACGTGTAAATTTGTCGTAGTAGTACACGTAACTAAAATCGAGGAAAAGTAGTGGGGAAACTACCAGAAATTTGGTTGTCTATAAGTGAGACAATAGTTTTGGGGAAAACTACCAGACGAGACACCTATACAGCAAAGAGAAACAATATTTTCAGTCGAAAAATATGAGAGACGAAACGTCAGGAAAATTTGGTTTAGGAAAGCACTATCGTTTAAGATCTTGTAAGTTTTGTAGCCACACGAAATTTGAGTATGTAGAGGTGAGAGGACAGCAAGAATGAGTTTTCTTGAGAGGCTGAAAAAAAATGGATTAAAGAACATCTAAGTGTCTCATGTAGTACCAGTGGTCTTAAATAGAGTAGAAGTAGTACATTTGTAACAATTGGAGCTGTAGATTATAGCTAGTGGTTTTCAACAGGAAATCGTTATAGATTATATTGCGTACGTGACTACTTATTGAAGGTGTAGTAGTTAAAACAGGTAACATAAACGTGTAACATTTAAAAGTAAATTTTTAGACATCCTAGTTGTGGATTTTTGATTATTTTTGACTTTAGCAGAGTAAAGAGAAAATTGAGTAAATATTACAAAATATTTTGAATTCTTTTAAATGTAGCGAGAAATAACGAGTAAACCATTGAATTCGTGGAAAATTTAGTAAATGACGGTTATAGCCATGTTAACTTATCGATATGTTGGTCGATAATCATGTTCATTTATAGCGTGCGATAAATATATATATATATATATATATATATATATATATATATATATATATATATATATATATATATATATATATATATATAATTGTGTTACAAAGTCAAGGGTTTTATTTAATGGCAAAATTGACATTAATTATTAAGTTCAAACTTCGTTGGCCGTCGGTGTCAAGAGAAATCCATAGATGGCGACCACTTCCAGAACTTCTATCATCAAATGGGCGATAACTTGAGTCTTCTAGAGCCACTGCAAGATCTAGGTTTGAGTAACGTAGAGTCATGTACTAATATTCACTAACTTTAGCTTCCTTTCCTTCGAATATTACTGTGTCTACAAGAAAGCGTCTTTGCCAAATGCGTAATCTAAGCTAGATAATTTATAAGAACCCTCCTATTGTAGAATACTGTCATAGGTTCGTTTGGCTTTATCTGACATAGATAAGAAAATGACTCAACCTGTGACAATGTGGTGTGACAGAAAAAAATCCTGAGCAGAAAACGAGGCATGGGCTCGATGTTATGCGCGCTACGTCAGACGCAACCCCTGACACTATTTTAAAATCGATATCCTGTAAATGTAAAACAGGCTGTGCGGATGTCGGAAAATGGGCTTGAAGTGCTCGGTGCTGTGTATCTATTGTAACGGGACAGCATGTAAAAACATTCCCGATTTGGTAGCAGATTCCGACCCCGAAGACCCATACGAGGCTGCTGACGCCCTTGATTAATTGGAGTGGGTGTTGGAGGAGACGAGCGATAAGCAAGTTTCCAAAGATAGTAAACTCAGTGAACCACGAACATCGCGTAGGAAAAAAGGACAGAAAACGCGTATGTATGTTTGGAGTGTGGATTAGGCCAACGGGGGATACCACGTAGGCTTACTCCTTACCGAGGGTGGTGTGGAAACGAGTTGATAAAAGCAGTGGTTTTTATTAGTTAATTGTATGAAACTACTTTAGGTACGCTAATTGGTGGATAACTGGTAAAAAGTAGCGTGCAAATGCCGCTTTGCTGCGATTTTTAAAAAGTCGTACGATTATACGGCCATTTAACTTTAAAACTGTTAGTCTGACAAAAAAAATGTATAGAAGCGATTTTGTAACAAATTCTATCCTCTACAACTTTACCGACTTTACAACACAAACGCACTGGTACACAGACAAAAAGGACTTTCCCATTCAAAGTATATATGTTTAGGTACAATTATTTTATAATGATTTTCGTATTTAATAGGTAGGGGAAATAATTGAAATAAATCATAGTTTTCTGTTTCGACTAAAGGAATGTCAATTACGAAAACTACTTCATTGTCTTTTACATAGCTTCTTATTTCTAAAGTATTTTCTATATTTAGAATATTTTCTGCTAAAGGCTCAAATGGCAATTTTTCAAAATTTAATTTTTTAAGGATCTGTAATTCATTTAAAAATTCTTTTGTATTAATTATAGCATTGTGAAAAGCATTTAATTTTGCAAAAGTTATTGGTTTCGATATTTCCTAAAATATCGTAAATATTTTGATAAAATGTAGTTATTTGTGAAAAAACGATATAAATGCGAAAAAACTCAAAAAGATTTGTTTCTTCGATTTCGACTTTATTTACTACTTCTATTATTTGATTAACTCGTAATTGTAAAATTTCTTGATTATGTGAAACGTTCTTAATGGTTTCTTGGAAATCGTCAATTGATTTACTAAATAGTGTCATTCGTGTGTCTAAAGCAACTTTTAAGTCGTTTTGGTTTTTCCTTAGTATGTTTATGTTAGTATCAATATGTTCTGCATCTTCTTGGTCTAAATTACCTGTAATGCTTTTTATTATGCTGCCTAAAGCATTTATTAATGCTCGTCTTTTGCGAGTTTTAATTGGAAGGATTTGATTTAATTGATTATTGATTTTGTGTTTAAGATTATCAATAATGACATACGAATTATAGAATTCTTTTCTATAGCTAGAACAGTTATTAATATTTTCTTTAAGAATGTCGTACTTATTATTTATTTCAGAAAATTCAGTAAGTAAGTTTTTCATATCAAAATTTGAATAAAAGTCCAGTGGTTGGTTGTCTTTTGGGCGTTACCTATTTTATATGGTAATATTCCTGGGTTATCATTTAAGTTGTGGTATTTTGGGTTGTCTCCATACACGAAGGACCATCTGTAACAAGGGGCTTCTTTAATTCTTTAATATAGACTATTTCAGTTTTACTGGGATTTTTAACGTTTTTATTTTAACACGATTATGTTCAAGCATTTCGGTTATTACATAAGGGCCGTTACATTTAGACTTATTTTTATTTCTCTGTGAACGTTTTTGTAAACTTTTTGATTTAACTTAAAATCAGGAGCTTCATTTCCTTTAACGTTTGTCTTTGCTAAAACTCTTTCTTTGGTTTGGTCAGTTTTTGTGGTGACGTTTTCATAGACTGCGTCTACTTTATCTTTATGCGATGAAAATGTCGTAGGAATAAGATCTAAAGGATCTCTGGAATTTGTATGACCTAGGACAAGTTCATGAGGTGTATACTTTGTAACGCTGTGAACAGTGCTATTATAAGCAATTATTGCGTATGGCATTAAATCATTAACAGATTTATTTTTATCTTTCTCTTTTAATATTCTTAAATGTTCAATAAGGGTTGAATGAAAACGTTCTACAGGCGAATTCGATTCGTGGTGTTTAGGGGTAGTAAAATGTACTGTAATTTTTTGGGCTTTAAGTCTCTCTTTTAAAAGTTCATTATTAAATTTTCCACCGTTGTCACATGTAATGTTTTCGGGGCATCCATAGAATGAGAAAAAATTAATTAATTTATCGCAAACTGATTTTGCATTTTTGTCATAAGGGTAAGTTTGTCCAAATTTAGAAAATTTGTCAAAAATTGTTAAAAAGTTTTGATTCTCAAAAATAAAAGTGTCTATATGTAACATTTGAAAAGGTTTACAGGGCGTGTCCGTTTTATAAGAGGGACATAAGACTTTAATCTACTATATTTTAATGTTTGACATATATTACAGTCATTTATAAATTGATTGATATCATTTTTCATTTTCGGCCAATAATAAAGTTCTTTAAGGCGGTTATAAGTTTCTAAAATGCCTCTATGATTTGTTTTTCCTTAATGTTGATGCATCATAAGCATAATATTTTCTTCTTTGTCAGTAATAGTATTAATTAATTTCGTACAACGAATAATTTTCGGATTTTGAAAATTCTTCAGATAAACATCGGAAAAAATTGGAATTAAGTCTTTATCGTGAAATTATACGTAACACGTTTTATCAGGGTCCATATATTCTTTAATAAAAGTTTTTATAACGTCAGGACTCGTTTGTAATTCTACATGATTAATTTTAAATTTTTCAAAATTTTCAGTTTGTATTTTTATATCAGGATGTGCTGATTTTTTAATTAAATATTGTAAGGTTTTATTGTTAATTATCCCATCTAGAATATTAAGGTTAATATTATCTGTGTCAGCTTGATTACTGTGCACTGTTGATTCAGAGGTTTGAACTTGAGGTGTCACGAGTAGAATGTCAGAGATAACTTTTATCTTTTGCTTGCTTGTACTTGGTTTTTTTAACAAAAGATTTATTGTTTCAGCATTTTCTTTGTCTTGAATTGGGTTTTCAGAAATTTCTCTTAAATATTCAATAATATTTTGGTTAGAATCACCTGGATTATTTATTATTGATTCCTTTTCATATACATTTAATTGAATGCGTGACAATGCGACTGCGTTGGTATTTAGTGAACCTATTTTATATATAATTCGATAGTCGAATTCTTCTAAGCGTAATCTCCATCTAACTAGTTTTGAATCTGGTTCTTTTAAGTTAAAAAGCCACATCAGTGGTCTATGGTCAGTATAAATATAAAATTTACGTCCAAATAAATATGGTCTAAAATATTTGCATGCTCAAACTATAGCTCATAATTCTTTTTCTATAGTTGAGTATTTTGTTTCTGATTCATTAAGGGTACGAGATGCATAAGCTATAGGTCTATCATTAGGAAGTGCCCTGCGATAATATTGCGCCTAAGGAAAAATTACTTGCGTCCGTAGTCAATAAAAATGGTTTAGAAAAATCTGGGTACTGTAAAATTGGAGCGTTAATTAAAAGTTGTTTACAATGTTCAAAAGCTTTTATATATTCAGGGGTATGTTCTATTTTTACGTCCTTTTTTAAACATCGACTCATAGGCTTTGTGATTTTTGCAAAATCTTTTATAAAACGTCTGTAATAGCCTACTAAGCCTAAAAATGATTTAATCTCCTTAGTAGTTTTAGGTATTGGAAAATTTTTTACTGCGTGTATTTTGTCTGGGTTTGGTTTTACACTTCCTTTACTTACTATGTGTCCCAAATATTGGACCTCTTTTCTCAAAAATTCAGATTTGTCCAGTTGTATTTTAAATTTTGAGTTGCGTAGTATAGTAAATACTTTTTTTTAGTTTTTCAAGATGCTCTTGAAGACTTTTACTAAAAATAATGACGTCGTCTAAATAAACAAAACATATTTCATTTTGTAATCCGCGTAAAATATTATTCATAACACGTTGAAAAGTTGCTGGAGCATTTTTTAGTCCGAAAGTCATTCTTAAAAATTCATAATGTCCTGTATCAGTACTAAAAGCTGTTTTAGGGATGTCTTGTTCATGCACTTGTATTTGATAAAAACCGTTTGCAAGATCTAGAGTCGTAAAATATTGTGCTTTACCTAATTTATCTAAAATTTCGGTAATATTCGGCAAAGGGAACTTGTCATCGACTGTAACTTTATTAATATTTCTGTAATCTACGCACATGCGCCATTTCTGTTTACCTGATTGGTCTAATTTTTTAGGTACTATCCATAGGTATAGGAGATGACCAAGGTGAATTTGAGTCTCTAATAATATTTTGAGCTAATAATTTTGAAATTTGACTTTTCACTTCTTCACGGTGTATTTCCGGGTATCTATAACTTTTTGTATAAATCGGTGTTTCGTCCGTAAGTTTAATTTCATGTTTTATCGTATTTGTAAAGCTTAAAGGAATTTCTTCGCTATGAAAAATATCACGAAATTCATAACAGAGTTTACGTAGTTCTTGTTTTTCTTCATAATTGCAATGATCTAGTCTTATATTTTTTAAATTAGCATTCAGCTTGTTATCAATATTTTTTTCATATTTTTATAGATATACGGGGTGTTCGATAAAATTCATTTCATTTAAGTCTATAGGTTCGACTTCGAAAGATTCAAGAAATTTAATTTCTATAGGATTTTCTTTGGGATTCAAAATTGTAGGAGAAGCAAAATTATTTTCTATTTTTACAAGACATTCTGGTATCTCTAAATCTCCTAATTGTTGATAAGCGAGTATACCGTATCCGTTTGGAATGTTTAATGGAAGTTGTATTTTTTGAATCGTTCTTGCATTAATGATATAAGTTAAATTATTTTTAAAATTTTTTGAGTTTAATTGCAAGTTATTTTCGTTGCGTATTGAAATTTGCGTATTTGGCAATTTTAATGTAAATGTACTGAAATCTATGTTAGCATTTAATTGTTGCATAACTTATCAGAAAAATCAAAAAGATAAAATTTATGTATACCGGGAATATTGAAAATTGGGAAAATTGGTAAAGTTGCTACTTCGTTATGAAATGAGGTTGTGTGTGCTGTTTGTACTTGGAAAATTTCTTCTTCGATTAAATTTGGGAAATTTTCGTATGCAATTTGTTGATTTATAAAACTTCTTGTACTACCTGTATCTAATAAAAATTTTGCATTTAGTTCGGGTATCAGAATAAATGGTAATTGTATGTTATAGTTATTTAAAAATATTACGTCGTATCCGTTTTCTGGCTCGTTAGGGTAAAATTTTGGTTTTCTTGCTCATTATTTGGCAAATCGTCTGAGTTAGCAGAATAACTCAAATTTATATCGTAATCATTTTGATCTTGAAATTGATTATAGTCAGGTTCGGTATCATTATACTCATACTATTCGGTGTAATCAGTATTTTCGTAATTATCGAGATTTTCAGAAGTAAAATCATTAGATTGATTTGATTGATCAGGTGGTTTCTGCAAAACTTCCTGATTATATAGTTGTTGTGTAGTAAATCGTTTATTTTATTTTTTGTTTAAAATTTTATTTCCTGAGCTTGTGTCCATCGGTTCTAGTCATGTACTTATTAAATAAATATACCCCGGGTTGTCAGGAATTCTTGATGCCAACATTATGAAATGGAGATATACAATCTCGCATAAGTCCATCCTTTAGTCTGATATTTCTGTATATGCGCATGCGTTAATACGAATTTTTTCATTGGTCAGACATTGTACTGAATTAGATGGTGAATTGTACTAATCATCGGCTGTTGTGCGTATATTTCGGCTTTTGTGTTTTTCTTGTTTACAGTTGGATCGCCATTCGCCATTTTTTCTTTGTGTCGTGTTGTACTTTGTATTCGGTGTTCGGCTACTTTCAGACGGTACGGTTTTCTGTCTTTGTCGTGTACGGCAACGGTATCATATATAGTGGTTACGCATTGATTTAAATGGAAGCATACATTTTTCCACGACACGATCGCTGAATGGAACGATCGTGTCGTGGAAAAATGTATGCTTCCATTTAAATCAATGCGTAACCACTATATATGATACCGTTGCCGTACACGACAACGACAGAAAACCGTACCGTCTGAAAGTAGCCTTCTTGTGGTTTATTTTGAAGTGTGCTAACTTATGCCCTGATGTACAAAAAGTAATAAACTAGTTCAATTATACCAAAATACCAGCCCTGTCAAGAAACGTATGAAGCGTGGCGCCGCGCCGTTAGATTGCCAATAGCAACACAAAATTTAGCGCAATCGCAGTTTACGAAATATCGGACTAAAGGATAGACTTATGCGACATTATATATCTCCATTTCACATTGTTGGCATCAAAAACCGCACATTGGGTAAATGGGGAACCCGTGGTATATTTATTTAATAAGTATATGGTTCTAGTTTAGTTCTTCGCGACATTTGTCCGAAATTTTGGTTACTAAATTGTGGCCTTGGTTATATAAAATTCTGATTATCAAATGGAGTTCTTGGAAAACTTTGTTGATTATTTGTAAAATTAGGCCTCGGTTGAGAAAAAGCGTTTTGTTGTGGAAATCTAGGAAAATTATTTTGTTGAGGAAAACTCGAAAATGGTCTTGAAAAATTATTATTCTGTGGAAACATTTGCGTTGTATTATGTGGTCTAGAATAATTATTTTGAGTTGGTATAAACGTTGGTCTATATGTCTGCGACATAGAATTAGGTTTTTGATTTTAATTTGAAAACATAGGCTGTTTGAAGATAGAATTTTGTGCATTTTTATATAAGATAAAATTTTCTTCTTCACGAACACATGACATTGCTTTCTCTAAAGAATCTGGATTTTTTAATCTAGTAACAAGTTGTAAATTGTACGGTAAACCATTGAGAAATATTTTTAATGCAAATTCGTCATAATGTTGGATTTTTATAATCATTGTAGCGGCATCATCAGGCCCAGAATTTAATTTTGAAAATAATAAACTACGAGAATCTTGTATTCTCATACCAAAAATTATTGGACTTTCGTTTTTAGACGGTTTTAAATTTATTAAATCTTGGATTAGGCAATCGATCGATCTCTGATCGGAAAAACTGGTTATTAGTATATCTTTAATTAGTGCCCAAGAATTTAATTGTGTTCGAGAAACAATTAATTCGGCTGCTCGACCTGTTAATTTACTTAGAATGGTATCAAATAAACAAGTATTTATTGTAGCGTTTACATTAGTTCTGTCTTGAAATGCTTTTAAAAGATGTTCAACTGCGCTGATAAATCTATTTAATCATTTTGGGTTTCCATCAAAATGTGGAACGTTATCAGACTGGTATCTTAGAAGTTGGTAATTAACTTCAGGCATTGTATTGCTAGTTGAGCTAATAACTAATGAATTTAGAATATCGGTAATATGATCTAATTCGGAATCAATTTTGAAAGTTTAAAAGGAACACTAAGTATATATGCAAATAAAAATAAACAAGCACTCTTAAAATTAAATATGCTTAATACTAAAAAATAAAGTGAAATCTTTGCAAGGACAAATGACTAGCAATATAAACAATGAAATTACACTGTAAAAAGGAAGTATTGTCCGTACAAAAATTGAAATGAAAAAATTCGAATGGAAAAAATTCAAAAAGTCAATTTTTCACTTACAAGAGTAAAATGACGAAAATCCTAATTTGTGTTCTTGTTCTTAACCTAGCTGGTTTGGCGATGATTGTCCTCCCCAGGTCCTTAAATCTAGCTGGTTTGGCGATGTTTGTCCTCCCCAGTTTTGTCCACGTTCAGCGATGTTTGTCTGTCGGTAGACCAGAAAAACCCTTCGATATGCCCTCGATTGGTTGACCAGGACTCCTGAAGTTCAGTATGCTGCTTTTGTTTTCTTGTCCAGCGATGTCGTTCAGTTGCCACCTGAGATCGGTACTTTCTGCTTCTGATTGACACACTTTTTGGACTCTTCTCCGTAGGTTTTTTCGAGTAAATTCTTGAAAGAAACCGTGATCACAATATGCCCTTGTAACACGTCTCAAAAACCCACCAAGACTGCGCCAGTTATACGTCGGGCCAAGGGACAGGCGTTTTTAAAAAACACTATTTTCATAAACTGTATAGCAAATTTATTTGATTTTGGGAAGTTTAACAATTTAGCAAGCAACTATAACAAAAGAAGTGACAATAAAATCTAGTCTGCTTGTATTTATAATATTTTTTATCGCTAAGTCTAGGAGTGGTGAAAAGGAGCTTAGCTAAGCAGTTTACAATATGTAACTCGCGCTGCGGTTTCAGTGTGTTTGGAGCGTTTTGGTTGCAAGTGAATACGCACCTCTAAGGTTAACCATCAAAGTGTTTTTTCCCATTTTTCCACTGAAAAATTGACTGACAATTTCAAAATAGCAAACAACCAACTCCACAACAACATATTTATTTGAGCAATTGCAATTCTGTAACTGTTGTACACCGCAAGGATCACCGGACGGACAGTTGGACGATCAAGAACTGCATTCACAAATGACTTCCCCAGTACTTGTATCAACACTCGGCGTGCACTTTTTGTTATATATTTGTATTTTTGTACTTTGTATTTCGTACTTTGTACTTGTATATTAGTTTGTAAGTTTTTGTGAATTGTAACCTATTTGAAAAAATAAATGTTAACACGCGCTGCAACTAATTGCGCCTGTCAATAATACCGTCGTGTCGCGCCAAGCAGAACGGAACGCGCCGAACATTTTCCGAAGCTTGTCGGTAAACCAGATTTGCAGTATTTGCACAACGGGAATTATTAGTCGTTCGCTGGTGCGCACTGCGCACTGGTTATGAATGTTTGCCATGTTTGTCCCGTCTTTAGCGTTCGTTCAAATAGTAACTTTGCTTTAAAAAAGATTGAATGGACTAGGGAAAAATGCCTGGAACTCATTGATTTGTTTGAAAGGCAGCGAGTATTATCAAATCAAAAAGAATGATGCGTAGGCGGTTATTAATGAAAATATGGGATGTGTCCCGGGAGAAGCTAAAAAGCGTAGAGTAATAGCTAAGCGATCTTGAACAGGTATTAGTATTCGAAGTGGTGTATCTATTTTGGCTATTCTAGGACCTTCTAACGAGACGTAGTGCGTTTAGGTATATCGTACTTAATGTCCCTTATAAAAATTTTAAGTTATGATTTAAAACAAAAACATTTATTAACACTAAAACTATATTTTCTTTTTCATTGGCGTCATTAAGTAGCAGTGTTTTATAATTTTTACTACCGAACGTGTGCTGAATACATAAACAACATTTTTAACTATAAAAAATAGCATGCCTCAGAAAAAAATTCCTAGTTTGCGTTGCAAATTTAGATCAAACCTTAGTATTTTTAGATATGTTTAAAAAGTACTCTCTTATATTTTTAGCATGTTTTCTGGCAAATCTTGTACCAAACACGGCACAAATTGGTGCACTTAAGTCTCGAAAAAGAAGGTAACATTATTAATCTAGACTAATGCCATACTGTAACAAAATTATTTTCATACGACTGAGTTTACGACTTTATCATAGTATTTGCTTGATTTGATATTAAAACTACAGCTTTTGAGAATTTCTCATATGAAAATATCGATTTAAAACTTTTTTTCAGGAAGATTACATGGATTTGCTTGAATTTAAAAAAATCAAAAGTCAAAGAATCTTTTTTAACGCATATTAAAGATATTCAGCATGGACTTTTAATGTCGCTGTCTATTATTTCTTGAACGATAAGAACGAAAGGGTTGCATTTTTGTACACTTTAGTAATTGCATAAATAATATTACATATTTAAATAGCTTTACTACATATACCTTATTTACTGCAGAGAAAAAATACGAAATATAAAAGATTTCATATTTTTTCCTAAGAAGATATGTAACAGAATTTGATATATTATTTTAATAATATTTTTAATAAACTAGACTACTGCAATTTTTTAAACTCAGTCTTACAAGGCGGCAAAACTGGTCGTCGCCGATTTTTTTTCCGAAATTTTCTACATGGGTAGAACATCGTAAATGGTCGATTAGAAATACGTGTTTTTTTAGCTGATGATATTTACGTTAAGGGGGTAGGGTTTGACCTTCAAATTTCGCAAAAAATATATTTTTTGTTATTGGAAGAGGGGACGAAAAAAAATATATTCACCCTCGGCCACATTATCCAAAATTCAACGTTTCTTTAGTGGTTCATAAACTACATAAGGAACTAGGAAAAAAGGTTTTTGAATTTTCTCTGCTGTGGCGTAATAAAGAGAGGAATGTTTTTGTAACTTCTTTCCCAATACATTTGTCAATTGAACAATAAAGTGATATTAATTTGCAAATATTTGACACAAACAGCATCCTTGTACAACATTATTTGAAATAGTACGGAATTTACTACCACTAAAGTCCCCTTACCTCTTACCCCTGAACAGGGAATATACATACATACAACCCAAATAAATCTGAAATATTTTTTATATTCTCTACATAAATTGTTTATGATTATCGCGCGAATTTCGAAACTTGCAAAACGTGATAATGTATACATTATCGAAAAATCCATAAAAAAATATGGCATTTAACGCGTAACTCATCCAATGAAATAACCCTGTACTTAAAGTAGAAAATTCATAAAATCTTATTTATGTATATTTGAAGCCGAAATCGGTTAAGGAACCTATCAATTTTGCAACAAAAACTGGCATTTTTGCAAAAAGGTGACACATCATATTTTAATAATTTTAAGTAAATAAACTGATAATCTTTGTTTTCATGACAATCTTCGAAAATTCGAAAATTCAAAAATTTTCAAAAGTTGTATATCCCAGATGCAAATACATCTATTTATTTACAACTATAACGAAAAAGTAAGCGGTTTAAATCAGTGGGAAGTATTCTTAGATAATTAACGGATAAAATAATTCCAAATAGAATCACTAAATAAGGAAAATAGTGTGGAATAATGTCGGTTAAAAAGAGGATTTGTCAGAAAAAAAAAGAAAATTTGTTTATTACCCCTTGGATGACCCATTCGGTATTTACTTTAAAGTGTGATTATCCCTTCATAAAATAGTGTTGAAAAATTGGGAAAAAATTAGATAGGAAAAAATACAGAGTGATTCAAATGTACCGATGTCGAGGAAAGAAATATAAAAATCGAAATTTAATCGGCGATTGCTCCCTTCTTAAACAGAATATCTAAAGAAACTAAAAAATATGGATAACATGTATTTCGACGATCTCTTTCCGATGACGTATATGGGATTTTAATTTGAGCCATTTTGACGCCACAAAAAATTAAAAACCGGGAAATATTTGGGTCAAAAATCGAAATTTCCAGTTTTTCCCAAATTTATTCATTTTCCAGTAATTTTAGGTTTAGGTAAATGTATCACAAAAAGAAAGTATTTGAGATTTTAAAGTTTCACTTATAAATTGGTTTTTCGATCCGACGTTATGTTTTCGAGTTATTAGGTACCAAAGAGGGACCAAGAGGGACAAATGGCCTTTTTACACCTAAAAACCTTCAAAATAATTACTTGCCTTTTTTCGATCTTCACCAGTTTCAATAGAGTTCTGAAGCTCCGGGTCCTCTATAACCTCCGAAAATTTACAACGATTTAATTCACTTTTGCGACCTGAACCCCATTTTAATGGAAATCACGGAAATTTCGACTTTGACGTTTAATAGTTCCAAACTGAAACATCCTGTATTACTGATTTTTTTAGCAAAGCTAGTTGCACTATTCCTCTATCAACCCAAAAAATTCAATTGCGCCCCCACTGACTGTTTCCGGGAAAAACAAACCTGTTCGACTTTAGGTAAAGCTTTACGTTAACATGTAGATTGACACTTATTTTTGCTGATCTCCTGACGTCATTATTCATTAAGGACAAGTGGCTGCTTTTTAAGTTGTAATAAATTATTCCAAAAAGGAATCATACTTTGTAGCTAAATTATCCTAGTAATTTTTTTCAAAATCATTTTTTTGATTTGTAATGACTTCCTTAAAGGATTTATGCATTATAAAAATTTGTGCATATTTCTTATTGGTCATCGTCGATTTTAATGTTTGGTATTCAGGAAGGACATTAAAAAGTAAGAGACAGACAGTTTTTTAGTTGATAATGTTCACATGAACATTTGACAAAAAATTAAATTTTGCCTATAGTTAAAAAACTGGACAATCATGAGCGAATCAAAAATGATGATGTTTCTTGAAATTAATATTATTTCGTGATATAATTGTAAATGTCCATAATTATTATTATTATTATTATTATTATTATTATTATTATTATGATTATTATTATTATTATTATTATTATTATTATTATTATTATTATTATAGTACGATTTAGGTGCATCGACTACAATGGCCATTAGCACCAAGTTGTCTTAAATAGTAAAAAAGGGGAACAGTAAAGCAATATTTAAATAAACAGACAAGTATATAAAAGATACAATACTAATACGAAGAAAGAGATAAAACTGTGCCTAGAAATGAAAAACCACACAAGTCTGTTGTTGACCATTTTCTCTAGTATTTTACCCATACAGCAGGTGAGGCTGATGGCTCTATAGCTTGCCGGTTGAAGCGGATCCTTCCCCTCTTTTAGAATGGGTACTATTATAGCTTCTTTCCATTTGTGTGGGTAGGTATTTGAAATATAAATTTTGTTCAGCAAAGAATGAAGAAACGTTTTAAATTCTGCGGGCAAATGAGTTATTATCTCGTAGTATGACAGAGCATTCTCAAATTCTGTCTGGGTAAACGGTAGACGGTAGGTTATACTCCTGTTCAGCTCTTATCTGTAAGAATCCCTGCTCGTAGTTCTGATTACTACTAGCAGCTTCATAGTGCCTTGCCAAACGTTCGACAATTTCAAACGAAGAATCAGAGATGACTCCATTTTCCGTCTGTAGATATTTGAGAGGATGTGATAAACAAGTACCAGCAACAGCTTTGACTTTACGCCACACGCGTCTGGGCAAACATTGGTAGTTATTCCAAGATGATCTTTTACTCTGCAGAATTATACGACGTGCTTCAGCTCTTGCTTTTTTGAAGATGATCAAATTTTCTTACGAGGGATGACGTCTGAATATATTGTAGGCTCTCTTTTTTGTTTTAATGGCATTAATTGTTAGAAAACTGCGTTCTCATTGGTATTGCCTTTTCGGCTGCTAGTTTGATACTGTCTGTCAGTGTTTCGACCTCTTGATGGAGGTTATCAGTTTCGTCAGGTAGTTTAAGATGTTGCCCAAAGATATGCCATTGGGCCCTATCCATGAATCATTTAGGAGGCAGAGAGGCACACAAATCTTAGGGATATCCCTAGTCAAAACAATTGGAAAATGATCACTATAATATAAATCATCAAGGACTTTCCAGGACCAGCGGGGAGCTATTCTTGCTGAGATAATGGATAAATCGATCGCAGAGAAATTCCTTGATCTAGCATTAAAAAACGTCGGCGCACCCGTAAAGGACTAGGTTGTCCCTCTCCAGAAACAACTCAATAATATGCCTAAGTGCATCCCGTCGATCAGAACCCCAAAGCGGATTGTGAGCATTCATATCTCCGACAAGTAAGAAAGGAGTAGGTAACTGCAGTACTAGTTGTTCTAAGTCTTCCATACACCAATTGGCAATATTGGCATCGGAGAGGTATAGACTACATATAGTAATGGAAATAGGAACTAACATATGAATAGCTACTGCTTGGAGGGCAGTATTCAGCTGAACTGTAGAAAAGTGTGCATCTTCCCTAACCAATAAAGCAGTACCACCATTTGCCCGGATGGCAGGATCAGCATCTTTCCTTAAAACTTTATAACCTCGTAGAGAGTACTTATGGTTGATTAGGTCGAAAATGAGTCTCTTGAAGACACACAGATTGGATCTGACTCAGATAGAAGTAGTTTGGGCTCGCTGTAATGACTTATGCAACCGTTACAATTCCATCGGACTATAGAGTTCATAAAGATTAGAAAAGATAAAAAATAGATACTGTTTAATAAAAACAAAGGTAGATACTTGATCTTTGCATCCCATGCTTCCCTTCGCACATCCTGTCTGTTCACATGGCATTAAATTGTTTTGTTGGGCAAATTTTTGAATTCTGTTGGAAACAATGGTAGTTAGGTTCTTATAGGTGGTCGATAGACAGGTTATAGGTCTGCGGTTCTTAGGGTCCTGACTTTCTTTAATCTTTGGTAATAAATAGGTCACTCAGGTGGTAAGCCCCTATCGGATACTATTGTTTCCTATCATATTGTTATATGGGTTCGCTAGATATTTGTGTGTCGTTTTCAGTTCTTTTATTCAAAAGTTAGGTATTTTGTCGGGGCCTGGAGCCTTCCAATTTGCAGATGTATTTATAGTCTCCCCAATTTCTTGTCTAGTTATGTGATTTCAGGTCATTTTAGTATTTGGCTGTTCTTGTCCCATAGTAGTTTATGTGTATCAGACTCTATAACCGCATCGGAAGAATACTTGTAATAAGGTGTCCTTTCATTAATCAGTCTGTATGATATTGCTACTTGTTGATGGATAACTTTTGCCATGTTGTTATGCCGTATATGGTGTATTCATTGGCTGCAAAAACTTGACAGCCATTCAAGATATCTTGAATATGCTGGTAGCTTAAGAATATGCTTTTAATAGTTCCTTGTAGGAAGAACCCGATCTTGTATAGCTAACATGTATCCTTCGGTCTCGGCAAATAGGTCACCTCGGCTCATTGTTTGTTTGAAACTTGTTTGTCAACATTTTCCTGGCTGAGGTCGAAGAAATATCCGCCATGAACTGGTTTGCTCGCCTAACGCTCCTTGATACTGTCAACAGTTTTAAGTTCTATTAGCATGGTTCTATCATTAAGGTTTAGAGGAGTATTGATTTTTGTCAGCTTCTATTATGTTGTTGTGTAGCAGCGTAGTTTTGCTGTAAAGGTACCCTCTAATCTTTTTTATTTCGCCATTAAACAAGTTTTGTATGCGCAGGGTGATCTTTACCGCCCTCAGTTCTTGCAAGGTTCCATCTTTCGATACCCGCTGTAGGGTGATGGTTGCCATATTTGGTCCTGGTGATGCGGATCTTTCGATCAACATCCTGAATGTCAGATGTCGGCCATCGTATTGTTCCAAATGACTAGGTTATAACAGGGATGTCAAATGAATTAATTGAGTGTGTCGTATTTTTCCTCTTTAATCAATCGTTTGCAATTTTTATGACCCTTTTTAGCATTTTATTGTTAAGATTCATTGTTGTTGATGAGTGATCTATCTTACATGCTAGTTCTATTTCGAGATATTTGTAAAGTTCGGCCTCTCTTATAAAGTCGACTTTTTGTTCTTTGTTTACAGGTACCGATGGTTGCTTGCCTTTGTTAATGTGGATTATCCTGCATTTATCTAAGCCAAATTCCATCCTGATATCTTTGCTAATGATTCTCACAATCATTTTGGATAGCTGTTTGATGAGGCACGTATTTTAAGATCATCCATGTACAGCAGGTGACTCAACTTATGCTGACTGTGTTCATTCTTAATGGTAAAGCCATATTTACTTTCATTTAACAAGGTGCTAAGTAATCGTGATCGACATTACAAACCAAAGAGCACTGACGCTGTCCCCCTGAAATATTCCTCTTTAAATTTCAACTAAAGGAACACTAAGGGCCTTGTCTTGACATTTTAGAATTAAGTCTGTATTCCACTGAAGTTTGCAAAGTTTAGGAAATTTTCTATTTTAGGATGTATCTTGTGGAGGGATAGCGTATGTCTTAGTCTTGTTATGTATCTAAGTCAGGTGCAAGTTTCGGTTGTTTGTTCTAGCTTGCCCTAATATTACTGAGTCAATTACAAGCTGCTCTTTGCAACCATATGCTCTTCGGATAGAGCCTTTTTGTTCCTTACTAATAAGGTGGCTTCCACTCAGATGTTGGTATATTTCATTCGTTAAACATGCAGCGAGTAGCTTATATAGTTTCGGCAGACAGGCAATTGATCCATATTTTGCAGGGTTGTTAATAGACAAAGGATCTTTAGCAATAGGTAGGTGACGGCTTTGTTGTGTTTGTTTGAGTTGTTGTTTTTTGTAGAGCACATACGACATCAAATGCCATTTTAAAACTTCTCAACTTTTTTGTGCTTGAGTGTACATACACCATTTCTATATATAAATTCTTATTCCCCTATCTTTTTTACTTAAAAAAGGTATACCCTATTAATGACCGTTTTAATGTCACTAGAGGCACCTGTTTTTGAGAAAAAGGCATTTAACTTCGGTGTTGCACAGAATAAACAAAAAATAAAAAAAAATTAGTATCAGCAAAAATATACCTCTTTATTAAGGAAATACAAACATAAAATGAAAATAATAAATTTGAAATAAAACACGCATGAACAACAAAAAACTACACTGCTAGAAATTAACTCATGGCATTTTGAAGACTTCCTTAAAATAAAGTAATTAACATGTTGCTACGTAAATAAATTCATTTATGTTTTATTCGGTTTTTATTATTTTCACTTGATGTTTGCATTTCCTTAATAAAACGATTTATTTTTGCCAATACTTGTTCCTAGCGACATTAATAAAGTATACCTTTTTAAGTAAAAAAGAAGGGGAATAAGAATTTCTATTCAGAAATTGTGTTCACTGAAACATAAAAAAGTTGGCCGTCTTAATGCCGTATGTGGCTCCCTCTTCAAAATACAGCAAATTTTAGAACGGATTTACTTTTTCCGTCCCAAAGACCCGTACCAAATTTGGCGAATTTATTTAGAATATTTCCAAACATCCAAAAAAAATGTAAAATAAGATTTTAGCTTTAACACCCCACCCTGTATCTTTCTTATTATCAACTTTTGTACAGGGATATCCAAATAAAAGTGAACAGGTCTTATAACTTGTTTATTTTTAAAGATGGGAAAAATGTTAAATATGAATGTCTGGGATTTTTATGGATCATTCATATATCGTATCAGCAAAACAATTGAGCATTGAATAAAAAAATATCGTACAAAACATCGATTTTCTCGCTTATTTTAAATTGGATGGTGTGATTTTGTATCATATTTTTGGATTCTAGGAGAAGTTCTAGACATATTTTGTATAACATAACCTATGCGGTTTTTTAATCGTTTATGAAACATTTCAAATTAAAAATTATTTCGCATAAATATACTGTAAACGTAACTATCCAGGTTACGAACGAAATACCATCTACCTTTTTAAATTTTCTTCGTAGGTAAGTCAAAGTTAATGTCAAGGTTGACAATAATACTTAAGTCACCGTGAATTTGTAATTTTATTTTTATGCAAAATGAGTTATTCCATTAATGAGAGATACAAAATGTTAAAATTATATTTAAAAAATAACAATAATGTTAGAGCGGCTCAAAGCCAATATGAAGAAGGTATTGAAGAGGGACCAAGAACTCCATCATTAGACACCATAATAAAAACAAATAGAAGACTAAAAGAAAGAGGAATTCTGGGCAATGGAAAAAGAAGAAGAGAAATAAATGTAGAAAGCGACCTAGGAATTTTATTAAATTTTCAAGAGAATCCAAAAAAAGTCAATTCCCTATTGTGTGCGGTATCTCAGATATGGAATAAGAGATAAAATGTTTCCATATTATGGAACAGTTCAAAGACCGTTAAAGTATTTTTTGTATTGACCATATAAAATTATGCCAGTTCAAAAGCTTAGTGCCGATCAAAAAGAATGGAGATATACTTTTGTTAGAAATATTAACGAAAGAAAGCGGCAAGATCCTAATTTATTTCATACTATCGTTTGGACAGACGAAGCAACTTTCTCAACTGCGGGAATATTTAATAGACGAAATGCTTATGTTTTGTCAGATGAAAATCCCTTTACCATCGAAGATATTTCTTTTCAGGGGCGTAATTCAATCAACGTTTGGTGTGGGATATTACAAAATAGAATTCTAGGACCATTGCTATTTCGGGACGCATTAACTGGCCAGCGCTACCTTAATTTTTTAGAAAATGAAATCGAAGATATTCTCGATGAATTGCATTTTGAAGAACATCGACGTATTATATAGTAACAGGACGGAGCGCCTCCCCATAATATAATTGAGGTTCGCAATTTTTTAAATCATCAGTGTAACGAATGGATCGCTAGATATGGAACATTACATTAGCCTGCAAATAGCCCAGACCTCACATCTTTAGATACATTTCTTTGGGATCATTTGAAAATGTCTTATACAGCAAATATAACGAAAATATTGAAGAAATTCAAAGGATGGTAAGAAATGAACTAAGAAGTCTGAACGAAAATGATGCTGAAAGTATTAACACACTTCAGAGGCAGATAAAAATGTATGAAAAGTGAGAAGACTGTATGAAAGGTGCGAAGAATTAAAAGGCGGATATACTGAAAATTTCTTTTGATATTTAGTCGCAAATGTTAACATTTATCTGTTTATGTTATTGTTTATAATCACTGGTTATTGTTTTCAAATATTAATAATTAATAAAAATAAACATTTACTGCGAGATTCTCCAACGCTAGTCCGGTCCAATTTGACAAATAAAAGTTTTACACTGACAAGTGTAAGAACAAGTTTCATACTGTATATTTTTTTCTGAGCTTTTCTGCAAATTTATAAAGGAAAGGGCAATATTAGTACGTACTTTCGATAACAACAGAACTGAATTCATTACAGCAACTCGTTCCAAGATGAACATCATTTGGAAACCCAGCAAATCACTGAAATATTAGAATAATTCATAAGTTTTTAATAACAGCTTCTTAACAATGACAGGACAAAAACCCGTCAAAACATAACTGATCAACCATAAGATCCTAATTTAAACCAGTACTAAATCTTAAACTTTCTTAGTGAATCTGAACGTTATTGTTTAATAGAATAAACTCATTTTGCATAAAAATAAAATTATTAATTCAGGGTGGCTAAAGTATTATTGTCAACCTTGACATTAACTTTGACTTACCTACGAAGAAAATTTAAAAAGGTAGATGGTATTTCGTCCGCAACCTGGAAAGTTACGCTTAAAGTACAGTTTATGCGAAATCATTTTTAATTTGATATATTTAAAAAAAGATTGAAAAGCCGCATAGGGTATGTTATACAAAATATGTCTAGAACTTCTCCTAGAATCCAAATATGATAAAAATCATACCATCCGATTTAAAATAAGCGAGAAAATCGATGTTTTATACTACATTGTTTTTAATCGAAGCTTAATTGTTTTGCTGATGAGATATATGAATGATCCATAAAAATCCCCAAAACTTTCATATTTAAAATTTTTTCCCATCTTTAAAAATAAAAATATTATAAGGCCTGTTCACTTTTATTTGGATATCCCTGTACAAAAATAAGTTAGGTTAAATGGATCTAAATTAAGCAAGGGAAGCAACTGCTAAGGTATGAACCATTTGTTACCCAACCAAACACCCTGTATATAAATATACAGAAAATTTGACTTTGTGATTGATTGACATATCTTGACTGATATATTACATTAACATTAAAACATTACCACTTTTTATTTCAGCTCTCCCAATACAATAAATGTGCATAGTTGGTTAAATGAAAAAAGAAACGGACGATCCATTCGCTTGCAAGGGCCCCCTGTTTACTTCCCACTAGATAAGGATGGTATATAATTTTTTTTTATTGTTGTTAAAAATCACAGTGCGCTCATGTACAGCGTGTCAATTAAGTGTACAAGTGGTACAAGAATTAAAGAGGAGATTCTTCTCATTACAATAAAAATGCTAAAAAATAGATGTCTGCAAATCCTCGTTGTCGGGATAAGGGATGTCAAAATTTTTCTTTTTATATATTTCTATTTAGCAATGTAAAATAATTGAATAAAATATTAAGTATGATTTTAGAGTACTAAATTGCGTAACATAAGGTCATTTTATTTTTTTTTTAATGTACCGGAGTAAGCGGCTGAAAAACTGTCACCATTATTCTGTATTTCGTTCGACGCCACTGTAATTTTTAAAAAATATGTGACGTTTCTAAAAATTTATATGTGGTACCTCTACAACTTCCAATTATTTTGCTATAAAGAAATTTCCTTAGGAATTCTCTAAAATACTTTTTTATTTAAGTGCAATCCTAGTATTTGCTTATAATTATTAATTTTCTTAATAACGCTTATAATATATTAATAGATAGAAAAAAATACTGTATTCATTGGGGTCTGCAATAGTGATGTAAGGATACGTATCCAAAAATCCGTTGGATCCGAATATTAAAAGAATCCGGATTATCCGGAACCGACCGAGAACTTGAATACGGATTCGGAATCAAAATAAATTCGCATCGGGTGGTTACAAATGCAAAGTGCAAAGAGAAAACGGAATCGGAATCGAGTGTAAGCGAACAACACGGTCTGCGATTTGGCATATTTGATATTGTGCTTTCTAATGACATTTCCTAAAAAAAGATGGCATAGTTATCGGGGTAACGGGTATCATATGAGATGAGACCCATTGGTTAAACTAGTCCCGCCTCACCCGAACCGAATTCAAACGAGAACGGCGCGACGCGGTGCCTTCTTATCCCTAAACTTCGACTTCGACTGGTATGATACCGATACCGCATCGACCTACCTAGCCGTGTATCCGGATAGAAAATGTTTTAGACTGTTGCATGCATACGTATACATGATCTGTAACCGCTTTCGCGCGGGTCAAGAAATGGATTCGAATTCGGATAATGGATACGGATATTAGCTGATTCCGATTCCGTATGATTCGGATATCTAATGAATACGGATATTTACAACACTAGACTCTGCAAGTCCTTTATTTTCATGATACAGGTGTCCACAAATAATCTTGCCTATCTTGAAAACGAAAAAGTTGCGACTCCCGTTAATACAACTTTTTTTTAGGAAAGAAATCTCTTACTGTATTAATTACTAAGAAAAAGTATTGTTTCTTTGTTATAATCATGGAAACAGTGACACAAAAATTAAGTATGATTACCGACGTTTGAGACCATTTTTTACTCTGTCACCTTGTCGGTAAACGGTATGGCATTCTGCTGACACTGAGTCACGTTTAAATCTTAAAATTGCACAGGTATGACTACCCCTCGAAGCTCTAATAACGGCGAAAAAGAGTGCCATACTATTTCCGCTGAGGAAAGAGGTCGCCCTACTGAACTGTTTTGTAATATTTGTAAACTTTTGGGAGAAACTATTTTTGCAAATAAATAATATAATAGATACTTTTATATAGGATATTTAAGTAACCGCGCTTTTTTTCAGATAGCCCACACTCTATTCAGAAAAGAGAAGATCATATAGTGGAACAACCAATTCAAGGGTAAATATTATAACTTTCTGTAACGTTATTGGAGCTAATAGGATTTTAAATTCTTGAATAGCCACGGGTGCCCTTAACCGACTTTAAATGACGCTAAAAACCACCGACCATTTTTTTTTTAAATTAAAAAAAAATCCATAGCCATTTTTTTAAGTCGTTATAAGCAATGAAAAAACGGTATTTTCATATTTCTCTAACCAACTGTAAATGAGTCTAAAAATCAACCGCCATTTTTTAGCTGGATATGATAAAGGGACCCCCAGGAACATTTTCCGATAAAAATTCAAATCTTTTACATAGCCTTTTTTTAACCCAAACAATGAAATGAATGAAAAACCGTATTTTCTTGGCGATGTAAACGTAAATACATGTTTTAAATATTACAGTGTTTTTTCTTCCTTGTCTTATTAATTTAAGGATTTTATGATAACAAAAATCCTGTATGAAAAATATTTCATCCCTAAGTGTCGATATAAGATATATACATATATATATATATATATATATATATATATATATATATATATATATATATATATATATATATATATATATATATATATATACATATACCCCCGTTGTGACAATATATATATATATATATATATATATATATATATATATATATATATATATATATATATATATATTGTCACAACGGGGGTTGTTGCGACTGAGACTAAATGATAGTCTCTGGGATCGTATGGAGGGAATGAGGTTACAGCAGTTATAAAAATAAAATATATTAAAAACAATTGTAAATAAACATAATAAATGAAGGTAAATACTTACTTAAATTTTGAGTAAATACATGTCGGAAAAGGCGGCTCTTCTCCCGACCAACGGGCACATGTCTTAACTCGACATCTTTTCCGGAACGAGTGCCTATCATTTTGTCATTCAGCGATCAATGCCCGGAGTATTGCTAAGTCAGCATAACTTGGCTTCCTCCGTAAAGTTAAACAAAATCAAGCTGACCGCTAATGAGACTACCAAGTTCACTGAACGACAAACTGTCAAATCATCGTTAATATGTGAATGAATCTTTTAATAAAATGTTTTAAATAAAGCAAACAAAAATCGATACAATAAATCAATGAGGAATTTTGACTCGTGACAATATATATATATATATATATATATATATATATATATATATATATATATATATATATATATATATATATACAAGTCTGCATACACTTCCCCTTTTCTAACTTAAATGATGCCGTTTCCAGTTTTACATAAAGGAGGCTTAAAATATTTTTAGTATAGTATCACTGTATAGTCAGTTTAATAATTTTCTTAACAAAACGGTTCAAAGAAACAATTGGTTAAAACTAGAACAAATATTATTAATTATATAGAAAAATTATACCAAAAAAGTCTCCATACATGCCACATATTATACCAACACTCACTAAGATTTTATTAAGTAGGATTGCGTCAGGTTCAAAACAATTGATAGGAATAAAATTGACAATATCTTCCTACTTATATAAGTATATTTCTAATGGTTTTGTTAGTGTTAAAAGCCATTTTACGAAAGACGAGTGATAAAAACTGTGAAATTCCAAATTTGGTACGAAAAATCATTGTAGATTTATGGAAACAGGGCAAGTCCTATACAAATATTGGAGAAACTGTTGGTAAATCACGTGCCACTATTCAGTATATTGTTAATCAATTTAAAACGACTGATCCTTACAAAATAAAACCTCGTTCAGGTCGCCCTAGAAAGTTAAGTGTTCGTGAGGAATCTAGTTTTAGTAAGAAAAATTATAAAACATCCTAAGTTAAGGGCTCCAAAATTAGCGGCCGAGGTTCGGAAAGAGTTTTCGAAAGACGCTAATCCACAAACGGTTAGGAATATCTTGCATAGAGCAGGCTATAAGGGCCGAGTAGCGCGAAGGATACCTCTAATTTCGGAAAAAATAGGATAAAGCGTTTGGATTTTGCTAAAGAGTATATTTCAAAGCCTGTTGAATTTTGGGGATCAGTAATATTTAAGTGACGAAACAAAAATAAATCTTTTTGGTTCTGATGGAAGATCCAAGGTGTGGTGAAAACCATGAAAGTTGAAAATCATTGTCCTACTGGTAAACATGGGGGAGGCAGTGTTCTAATTTAGGACTGCTTGTCGGCCGCTTGAGTACGAAATTTATCCTTTATTGACGGCATTATGGATTAGCACAAATATTTAAATATTTTGAAAAAACATTTATTAACTATAGTGTTCAAAAATTGGGACTGGAAAGGCGTTATGTTTATCAACAAGATAATGATCCCAAACATATAGCTAGGATGGTACGAAAATGAATGATACATAATATGCGACACCAACTTCACACATCACCTCAGTCACCAGACATCAACCCAATAGAGCATTTATGAGAAGAGTTGAAACGCCGTGTCCGCAAAAATAAAATTTCCAGCAAAAACAACTCAAAAGGACCATCATCTAAGAATGGGAGAATATTCCTGAAGAAATGACCAGGAAACTTGTTCTAAGTATGCCAAATAGACTAAGAGCTGTAATTAAAGGCGAATGGTAATTCTACTAAATATTAGAATTGGAAACACCATAAAAATATTGGTTTAAATACCATTGTATGGAGATTTTTTTGGCGTAATTACGTTGCATAAATTATTCATTATGTGTTAATTTTAAAATAAATGCATTTTTGTATAAAATTGTTTGTGTGTTTCTTTTTCAACAGGTTGCAAAATATATTTTATGACATATTTTAGTTTAATTACAATTTAATATAAAAAAATGACATTTATTTCGAAAAATGTTAAGTGTATGGAGACTTTTTTGATTGACTATATATATATATATATATATATATATATATATATATATATATATATATATATATATATATATATATATATATATTATATATATATATATATATATATATATATATATATATATATATATATATATATATTATATATATATATATATATATATATATATATATATATAATATATATATATATATATATATATATATATATATATATATATATATATATATATATATATATATAAGGGAGAGTAGTCGCGACTGACTAGTTAAGAAAAAATATTCGAAACTGGAGTAGTGGGGATGCAGTCTTTATTGAAGTGGCCTTAATTAAGGAATAAAACCCTTTTTTGATTTGTCGAGCTTTCGAGAATTTATTTTTCTCTTCTTCAGGACTTCTACAATACAAAAATTAATTTAAGTTAGTAAAATCTAACTTAACAATCTTCATAATAAAAGAACTCACCGAAGTGGGCAGTTAAACTAAAAACAGGAATCTCCATGCGAAAATGAGAGATCCGTCTCCATCCTCTATTACACAACTACAGTCCTCGGGGCGTTATGAGGAAAACCGAACGGAAAAATCCCGCTAAAACGCGGTTTTCGTTTCAAAACTAGCGACCCTCAATAAAATCGGACTGAACGTAATTTTTTTTTAACAAAACGTCAATTTAGTTGTCGAAGGGATTTAAAACCAATACATACTTATTTAATTTTGCATTTCACCCCTCACTCCCAGCAGTCCCAGCTACCAATAATTCGAAATTTAAAATGACATCCCCCACTTCCTGAACTCTTTTTGCTCTTCCGTCACCAGAAGCTTGTCACTGGTCAAAATGATAACCTTAGGAGTAATACAGAAAAATTACTAAATTATACTGTAGGTCAAAAAAATATTTTACAACTAAGTACCAATGTATTTAATAATAGAGTTCTTGTCTGATTAGTGGTAGTTGTATGTTCTATGTTGATATCTACAGAAAAATTAGAAAAACATATATCGTATAATACTGCAGCATTCGATTAGCTTACGCCTATTAGCAGTATTATTCTTAATGGCGATAAAAAAATTTCTAATTTTTCTGTAGATATTAATAGAATTTGGCTATTCTTGGTAAGGCAGGATATTATTAAAAATAATTTTATTATTCAGTAAATGGGCAGTTATATTGTCCTACGGAATATAGTCATGTTCATGCATTGCCCAAAAGCTTGTCATTTTGACTAATCTTGAGTTTCTGGCGTCAGAAGAAACTATTATAAAGAGAGTACTTTAAAAAAAAAACGAAAAATTCAGGAAAACTCGCATTTGTTATTGGTTAATCATTAAGGATTATGAGATTTGACACCGTTTTTCATTATTTAAACATAAACTCACATTTATTATCCGTTAATTATTTAGGATTGTGAGATTTGACCTAGTTCTTTAAATTGTTAAAACATGAACCCACATTTAATTTTGTTATCCGTTAATAATTTAGGATTGTGAGATTTGACCCATTTTTTTTTATTGTTGAAACATGAACTCACATTTGTTATCCGTTAATCATATCTTCAAAATTATTTAGATCAGATTAGACTTCAGGCAGAATATTTGTATTAGCATTAGTGATAGATTTAGGACATGCTCCCTTTTTATAATTGAAAGTCACCGACAGTGAACAGAAAATTTTCTTGTCAGGGTTTCTTTTATTTTTGTACTTTCAAACGAAGTGACTTTTATTATTTTTTCCAATTTCAATTTTCCCTTACCAGTAGAGTGGGGTAACACCCAATTAAAAGATTTTTTCAGTATTACCTGACAACTCTCACTCAACTCAACTCTCTGTCTGTCCTATACATACAAAAAATGAGAACTCTCATAATTAATTTTGTAGATAAATTTTACATTAACAATATTACCTTTTTTTAGGGCTTCCAATTCAAAAAGTGTCCATAACAGTGGACTAAATGAAAAAAGAAACAGACGAGTCATTAGCTTGAATCAAACCATAAGTTTCTCACAAGGTAAAGATGGTATATAGTTTCTTTTTTTGTTTTGTAAAAAATCACAGAGTATACTCAAACAGGACTTAATACAATCCAGTGGCGGAGATACGGACATCATCGCCTTTTATTTTGAAAAAGAAATTTGACGTTAATGGAATTCTTAAAAAATATCTGGCATTTCTAGAACTTTAAATTATGTTACAAGAAAAATTAAGAATTTCCCAAGAAACTCTTTTTTATTTAGTGCAGTTATTGCCCTATCTTTGCTTCCAATTAAATATCAGTTTTCTTAATAATTTATTAAGGGATAAGAAAATGAAAAGGGCTTGTGAATTTCCATTAATGGGTATATACAATATTAGCAGAAATCGGCTACTACATTAATTATAAGAAGCTATAATGAAATAGAGAATTCACTTACTTAATAGAAAGTGCAAAATTTCAAAAGCGGTACGTTTTTAAAATAATCGTCAGGTATTTTTTTAAAATTTTTTCTCGCCTTCAGTAACCCCTCAATGTAAATTTTAACGACAATATGTTAAAAAAAATTTAGGATATCGAGGAAAGTCGAAATTAAAATTCTTGCTTAAACACCCTGTATTTCCGTTAACATTAACTTTCTGATGTAACAAGTTTGGCTAAATCGTAATTCCTTGATGCCAAGAATTCACTGTTGTTTTATGTCCGGTTACTTTTGGACCACCATGTATAACTACCTAGTTATTTAATAATAAGATTATTTGTAATAACTTCCTGTCTGAATGCCGGTAGTAAAATTCTGTTAATGTCTACAGATAATTTTGTGTTCAAAAAGATGAATCGACTTAATGTTAAAACTTTTACACAAAGTTCTAAACTTTGCAGTCTGCGCAACTCTCTACTAATACTGTATTATAGACGGAGAGATAGCGTATCTTTTTTTTTCTTCGACAAGGTATATGGATGAATTATTCCGAAAAATGTTCTATCCCCACTAACGATCGTAAATACCCTGGAAGATGAAAGTGAGTGTGAGAGTTAAAAGTTGAAAATTTTTCTAGTTTCGTAAATCACTCGGATATGGTTGAAAATTTTATAGGTAGTATTAAATGATGCCCTTATGCCGCCTGCAAACCAGCGGAAACGGCACTGCAAGAGCTGGCGGAAAGCTTTAACCTTAGGAAAAATGCGGAAAAGCTCAATAAGGTATATGTCCGCCGCCATCGGTACCTTTAAATCCCTCCATGATTTTTTCCTATCTAATTTTTTTCAATTTTTCAACGCTATCTTATAGAGGGATAATCATACTTTCAAATGAATACCGAATGGGTCATTCAGGAGCGTATTTAAGGGGTAAAAACTGAATTTTATTGATTTTGCCAACAAATCCTATTTTTAACCGACAATATTCTTCACCATTTTTCCTATTTAGTGATTATTTTTGGGATTATTTTATCCGGTAATTATCTAAGAATACCTCCCACTAATTTAAATGGCTTATTTTTTCGTTTAAGTTATAAATTAATAGGTTTATTTGCATCGGGGAAATGCAAAATTCGAAACTTTTCAATTTTCGACCATTGCCATGAAAACAAGGAACTGCAGTTTATTTACGTGGAAATTATTAAAATATGATGTGTCAAAATTTACAAAAATGCCAGTTTTTGTTGCAAGATTGGAAGGTTACTGGACCAATTTCGGCTTGAAATATACATGAATAAAATTTTAGGAATCTTCTACTTTAAGTGCAGAGATATTTCATTGGATGAATTATGCATTAAATCCCATTTTTATTGATTTTTCGATAACCCTATAATACATAATATGATTTTAAGCAATGACAAAAAATGTAAATATAAATCGGCGGATATATACCCTATGCTATAAGCTTTTCCGAATTTTTCCTAAGATTAAAGCTTCCGCCAGTCACATCTCTTCCAGTCCGGTTTCCGTCGGTTTGCAGGAGGCATAAGGACATCATTTAATACTACCTATAAATTTTTCAGCCATATCCGAGTGATTTAAGAAACTTGAAAATTTTACAACTTTTAACGCTCACACTGACTTTGATCTTCCAGGCGGATTCCCGCTGTAAGGTATTTACTATCGTTAGACATTGAATTTGGAAAAGAACGCCGAATAGTGTTTTCATCTAGTTGCCAAAAGTGGTCTCAAGATGCCGCGGTTTGTCTAAAAATATAATATTTTAAATGCGCGGTCAATTAGCTGTGTGGATAAACAGGTAGCGCAGTCACGAATTTCCAACAGTGTTGCCAAATTTCATTTGCACTTCCCTAACGGATTGCCAAGGACACGAGTCATGTCAGACGACCCGACGGGAATCTCCTCCACTTAGCTTTCGAACCCGATTGCTCATCTTATTAATTTTACATTTTATTATTTTATACAAACCCTTCATTTTTCGGTGCATTTGCATCGTATAAAATGCGTTATTTGTTATTTAATCTGCGGCAAATCTCCGCTAGCTTGTCCAGGTTTACGATTTTCATTTTCCTATAGATGAAGATACACAGATGGAGTGGCAAAGAAAATAAAAAGGGTTTGAGAAATGCCGGTTGCGTGTATTCCGTGCGAAACACGAGCCATCTATGAGCCACCTGCATGGTAACTCTGTTGCTAAAATGGACTTTTTCTTTACCGACTGAACAGTGACATCACCGGTCGGTAACCCACAAATTCGCTACTATACCGACTGGTAGTGCGGGAAAATTTCAAATCAAAATAAGTTTTGTTTGGAACATTACAATAAATATAAATTATAAAATTTACTTTTTTTAATAACTTTATACTGAAATGGCAACATTATATACAATATTAAACGTAAAATAACTTCATATTAAAGTATATTTTGTTTTGAAATGTCAATGTGGCCCATTCTTGAGTATTGTTACTAAAAAAAGTACATTTTATAAAATACATTTAATGCAATGCTACAAACAAAAGCTTAAAGTTGATAAGATTTCCAACAGTAGTTTTTTTATCACCAACAATGTCATCTTCAGGTAATAATAAAATATTAACAAATGTTTTAATAAAACAAAAATTTTTGTTAAAAAAACATTTACTGGCCAAAAACCACTATATAGAAATCAATAGCAAAATCAATTGTAATACACAGAGACATTAAAAAATTCTGATTTCTTGATCTTGACTTCTCGTATCAGCAACGGGGCCTCATTGTGGTACACTGTAAAAAAAGAAAAAAGCAGTATCTTTTGCTCATAAAAAGAAAATAAATAAATTGTCGCCTGTAAATCTATTATCATTGCAAATTAAGTCAATAATAATTAGAATTAATTTTACAGGACTTTTCTGTAGGCCACAATTGATCTGCAATAACACTAAGTAAAAATGTTAGCAACCAATAAGGTCATTAATTCATATCGACGCTAGAGCTGAAACTTAAAAGGGTGAATTTATTATAACAATAAATAAAGAATTTAGTAGTATAAAAAATGAATAGTAATACATAATAATATGTACAAAAAAAGTATGATATAATCAGAAACATATTTGATTTTAGTTTTTTAGAGCCATGATTTAGATAAGCATATTTACAATGATAATTAAGTATGTGTATGTACAACACACAGTTAACAACTTCAACTTTACATTTTAAAAACATTCTAAATAGTTCCAGGCGGCAATATTTACAAAACGTACCTACATAGAAAGACGAAGAAATTCTATACACCTATCACAGAACAGAAATGTTTGGAACATACAAATATATTATACACATACATGCATTCTTAACAACTACTGAGTATCATACAATATAATGTCATTTTCAAGGCACTGATCACTATTACTACTTCAACTAATTCACAATCATCGCTTTCAAAAGTCTGTTCCATTGTGAGTAGCTCTTCCAAGTTTTTTTGCACTTCGGTACACGTGGTAAGTTTGTCAAAATCAGTTGTTATGTCGTCACAATTGGGAATTGAGTCAGTATCGGGTGGTATGTCAACATCGGTTATTATCTCACAATCAGGTGTCTTATAAATAGGTGACGTATATACACTGTCAATGGTTAAATTATTATTGTGACATAATTTTTGCTTCTTGAATCGATTCGTTTTTTAAAATGACCTTTAGAAAAATCTGGAGGATTTTTCTTATCGTTACAGTATTTGAAAATAGATAACTTAATGCATTTATTAATTAGTTCATCATAAACTTCAACATGATCTTTACAAAATATAAACGATTGAAAAACTGATTTGTAGCAAGATTTTATTTTGTGTTCTAAATGATATTCATGTCCTCGAGTTTCAAGATGGCCTTTTCTATTTAAACTGATCACTAGTTACTAAAAAAAGCAGTGTGTGGTGGGTCGATTTCCACACACATAAGTGCAATATGTTTTTTCCATTCATCCATGCCTATATCTTTCACATCTATCAGTAATTCCATGATTCAAAAAAATTACATTGCAAAACACAGACTTATTGGGCAAATGTCACACATTATTGATTTTATTTTTAAACTCAAAAAGTGTGTCGAAATCATGGAAGTCTTAATTATTATGAAAATAAATAAGAATAATAAAATTTACATTAAGGTGCAAACAAGAAAAAAGTTGTATAATAGAAATCTTAATTTTGTTATAATTTCATAGCATAAACTGTTTAAACAATAATTTCATCTTAGGTTTAAACATATAAAGCTTACGAATACAGGAATTAAATAAATGTTAGTAAATTGTATCACAGCCTGAAGATTATTATTACTTAATCCCCTATTTCTAAAACAACAATGGGTCAAGCATTCCAATTTATGTAGCAGATAACTCTGTACCAAGTATAACAAAAAAATTGCCATTTTCTAATGATTATAATACTTTTGTACCAATATGATATAACATCTAGCAAAAATATCAAAGCTATTATTTTATCAAAGGCTAGATTTAATGAGATTATCTTACGATTTAAAATGAAAAAAAATAAGATGCTAAACATGCACAAATGGAAAATCAGTTTTATAGCCTATATAATTAGCTTGTATGTAAGAATATTATATTTACAGCAAGCACATTTTATTAAAGGTTTTTAAAATAATATGATAAATTTACGTGCATACTTACATACCTATTTGAAGAACAACTCACAAAATCACCTCGTGGTCAAGTAGACAACTTTCATCTATAACAAAGCGAAAAATGTCTTTTACTACAAATAAATCTATTTATTACATGATAATTACACTACTCATGGCAAAAACACCATAATAACTATAAAAACTACGTTTAAATTAAAGGATTTAAATAAAAAAACAAAGAACTTACGAACAATCGCCATCAGTTTGCTGTCGCTGTCAAGATGTCTATCCGGCGGTAAAAACAGTGTAGCCAACACCAACAGACACTATTTATATTTTTTGTAAGAAGTTAAAGAAGATTACCAAATTTTATGGGGCAGAATTACATTAAGATACAAATATTATATGTTTAAAATAGTAATACTTTGAAAATATGTTATAACAAAAAAAGATTATTCATATAACTGAAATTTGAAAAATAAAAATAAAAGTCCCTAGTTATGTCAAACCGGTGCCCTCATTGGTCAAACCCCCCTGCCCCAACCAACCCGACGAACTGTAGAGACAAATTTGGTGCTGCGATTGGCCCAATTAAACTGACACCCCCCTGTGGAGTGGATTATTATATGTAAAGTCCGTTGCACGAGTCTAGAGCTACAACGCCTGAGGTGGCAAGGGGGTAAAAGACGTAAAAAGGGGAGTTTTAGCTGTGGAGGCATAGGCGTGCATAATACTCAGTTTCAATTCTATATGTTAAGTTAGTTAGATAAGAAATAAATAAAAGTATATTTGTGTAGAAAGGTTTGTACCATCATATTAAAAAACAAAGGAATGTATATGATTACAACAAAAAATATTTTCATAAAAATAATATTATCATATGATTCCTCTGATCTAAGTTTTTTTACAATAATTTTATTATGCAAAAATTGAGAATCAATACTCTAACCACCTGAAAATTCCTTATACAATAAGGATTTCAACAAATAATGGTAAGACAGCTATTCTCCGGGCTATATGCCCCTCCGAGCGCTGAATTACATATCAAAATTTACCGTATTTTCTTCCAACACAGTTAGATAAGAAAATACTAATGTTTCGAATGCAAGAAACTACAGGCGCTGCCTGTGTCTCACTAGGTTTGTTCCAACCCAACCAAAAACCGTACTTAGTACGGCCAGGCGCATGCGTATCAAACAAAATGCGTTCCAACCTTAAACTGACGATTTATAGGACGGTTCTGTAAGTGTTCCAACCAAATTTGTGACCGTTCTTGAACTGGTTCTCGTACCGTCATTTCGATCCGTGCCCAAACATCGGAATCGATTGGGATGACCTGCGCACTAAGCTTTTAGTCAGCTGGGGCTGACACTTGACAGTTGAAATTTCGATTCATTTTTAAATCTTTTTCTACGTATTTATGGTTTTTGTTATGGACATTTTTAGTCGAAGGTTTTGAGATTTTCACAGCGTTTATTTTTGTTTAATTTTATTCTTTTACCATGAGTGACCGAGGAGATAGCGATGTTATATCGGACATATCAACGAGCGAGGACCATTTGGAGCTAGTGCTGATTGAACCGAAAAAAATGCAGAATCCTACCCCCTTACCTCCTAATACTGTATTTTCGGTCATTATTTTGTTTATATCCATAAATATAGATAAAGATTTATGTTTTATGATCCTTAAATCGTCAATTGACAATTCATTACATAAAATAAGGTTATGTTATTAATTCGATAACTAAATCGGTTCACAAAGCGTTCCAACCCGTGTTTATTTTGCACCGTCACGGAACTGTGAAAAATACACGCCTGCGCACAACATCATTACGAATGATCCCAATAACCGTTCAGGGACGATACAAAAATTGTAGGTTGGAACAAGCCTACTGCTTATGCAGTACGACATAGTGGTTGCTCCGGGTGCTCTCTCCGTCTCTCCTCATCTTCTCTCCGAATTCTTTTTACCGAATTTACGCTTACTCCCGTATATAAGGCGGTTCGTTCAACTTTTTGTTTTAGTGGCAATTTAAATTGATTATTTGTAGCTTCTTCATTGCATACCCTATAAACATGGCCAATTACTTCCCGGGCTTGGCTATGCAAGGATTTCCCCCGCGTGTACTCGTTCATTTTAATAAAAATCACAACAATAAACAACAAATTTCAATCAACCGCTTCTCCGCCACTGCCAGTCGCTCGTTAAACCTTCAGATGACAAGAGTGTCTGTTACACTTAAGTGGGACAAAGAGACATTCTTTAAAGAAAACATGTATAATGAAAAGAGACCGAATATTCATCAAACGAACGTTATTTTTAGTCGGTGCCTTGGATTGGTCGAATGCAAGGCCGTTGCCAGATTTAACAGAAGAAAGGGTTAACTAAGATTTTTAAAAATATTAGGCTTGGTGCCTTACGCTGATTGAAACGTTGTTTTGTTTACGACTGCTTTATTTTTTATTGAAAAGTTAAAAATCTAATTGGTATACAAATTACAAAGAGATAAATTTACCTATATAAGATAAATTAAAATGAAAAACTGTTTACAATTATTTTATTTAAATTTCAATAAATAATTATGACAACAGTGTAAGTTTTTTGTCCGCATTTTTCCGTCAGCTCTAGACTCGTGCAACGGACTTTAGCGGTATGCTTTATACAACTTTGTAAATAAAAAACTTAATTTATTATGCATACAGTGTGTCTCAAGACGTTGTAGAGAAATGGAAATGTTCACCTTACCAAAAAAAAATTCAAATCTTCAATTTCTAAAATTTTTCTTGTTAAAATTTAATATGTACCTACATATGTAAAATAAAAAAACGTCTCACCCTTAGTAAAGAAAATAAGTGGTTTTATGAAAATAGATTGTTTTAGGAAAATCATCACAAATAATTTGTTCATACTGGAAAAACTTTTGATTTCCTCTTTTTGTTTAATAAAGGCGAGGCGACATTCATGGAAATCTACATTTTAGAAGCTTTAGATATTTTTGCACATCGTTTACTACACATAATTTCTGGATGTCAATTATTAATTTCTAAGCAAAGCAGGACTTTTTATGCGTGTTTATTTTCAATAAAACAAAAAACAAACCATTTTCCACTCATCTCCAACCTTATATGTATTAATCAGTACTTAGTTTATTTTATTTTTAGAGAGAACAACTGATAGAATAGATATTTATTTGAAAAAATTGAATTCAGGAATAATATTCATAATGTTAATACTAGAAATCAGAACGCAATAGAAATACCTAAACATCATACTGAAAAATATAAGTCTTCGTTTAAATATAACTCTTCTGTAATTTATAATAATATTCCTTCTAGTCTGAGGGGCTTAAGCTATATAACTTTCAAAAAAAATATAAAAAATTATTTAGTAAGGGTAGGATTGGAAGAATGATTTTTTATAAATCAAAACCCTACCTATTTATGCCAACTAGTATACTACTGTCATTTTTTGGTTTTCTTTTTTACTTTATCATTTTTATATTTATATTTTTAATTGTTTTATTGGCATAAATAAACATCTTTATTAATATTATTATTATTATTATTATTATTAAAGAGTTAAAAATATGTCGGTTATTATTTTACCAATTTTTCGTTGTTCTGACTAAAATCTGACGTTTTCTTGTTTAAATGCGGATATAAAATCAGCTTATATGTATAGTACGTATTATTTTTAATTTTTATAAAAATACTATAGGTTGTTTAATAGTTACCTATGCAACTGATACAAAAAATTAACTTTTATGGCACGTAAAAGCCACGTGGGATATAAATATAGCAAGTGCGATAAAGATACTTTTTGCACAGTATTTTTTTTTTTTTGATCATGTTTTGGTTCTAAAAATTACAACTTTTCAAATGATCCGAGGCCAAGTTATTAGAAGCTACTTATACAAAATTTACACCAAAGACAAACCTATGTTTTGTCCTGACAGATACTTAGATAAATCATAACATTTAACTGAAAATTTAAATTC
This sequence comes from Philopedon plagiatum, assembly GCA_963971165.1. Lineage (NCBI taxonomy): Eukaryota > Metazoa > Arthropoda > Insecta > Coleoptera > Curculionidae > Philopedon > Philopedon plagiatum. The sequence goes on along the minus strand of OZ020189.1, from coordinate 122,633,470 downwards.
CGTTTGTTATAGAAATTGTCTAAACATAAGATGTAAATAGGGATAGTTATGTTTGTGATCATGCCTCTTACCACAGTTCAGTGATGTGAGTCGGTCATATGACCGCGTCATTTTGTGCGGTCATGACGTCATGACCGTCACGTCACATTAATAAATGACCATCAGGTCGTTTAACCTAACCTTAAATTTCATGTTTCGACGCAAGAGTAAAAATTAAGCAACAAAAAGTCACGCGCCTCTTAGAAATGAAGACATCACGCGTGCTCTGTCGTTTTAAAATATTCCTGGCTTAATTCTAAAACGAGACAAAAACGAAATAAGTGACGAATTTGCACATGACGCCGAAGAACATGATGAAACTTAAGGACATGTTTTTCTTTTTTAAATTTTGTAAGAATATTCTTTTTTAACTACAAAGTATTTTTTAAACTTTCAGTTTTATGACTAATTTAAGTTAAGGGTATTTCTTATAAATGACCTATATGACCGTCACATGACGGTCATTTGTCACGAATGATAAATGTCCGTCATTTCACATCACTGTCAGTGATGTGAGTCGGTCATATGACCCCGTCATTTTATGCGGTCATGACGTCATGACCGTCACGTCACATTAATAAATGACCATCAGGTCATTTAACCTAACCTTAAATTTCATGTTTCGACGCAAGAGTAAAAATTAAGCAAGAAAAAGTCACGACCATCATAGAAATGAAGACATCACGCGTGCTCTGTCGCGTTTTAGAATATTCCTGACTTAATTCTAAAACGAGAAAAAAACGAAATAAGTGACGAATTTGCACATGACGCCTAAGAACATGATGAAACTTAAAAAGTATTTTTTAAACTTTTAGTTTTATGACGAATCTAAATTAAGGGTATTTTTTATAAATGACCTATATGACGGTCATATGACCGTCACATGACAGTCATTTGTCACGGATGATAAATGACCGTCATTTCACATCACTGCACCTGTTTCTTTATGGCTATTCAATTTTTTTCCTTAACCATAAATATCTCTTTCCCCTTTCATCTCTACAAAATAAATATTAAGAAATTAATCACATCCACATGGGACTGCAGCTGAGATCTGGGACTGCCGCTGGGAATTCGTTAAAGGAAAGAAAGTTGCACATTTTTCCGTTCATATGTCTAACTTTTAGAAATTTGATAAACTCCGCATACTTTCGGAGATATTCGCGAAAATATAAAAAATAAACATACACCGAAAATTTTCAGTTTGGATTTTGGCCAAATAGGGCATTAAATTTCATAGGCGAGACAAAAATGACCACTTTTTTATTCTTGATCTAAAGGCCTACTCAATTTTCAAATACAATGTTTCTTTAGTCTTTAAATCAGTTTTTTTTTAATATGGACCAATTTTTTTTGCTCTGTTCATTAAAACGTGGTTTCTTTTATTATTTATTATTTTTAATTTAAAATAGCAAAAGTAGAATTGTTTAAAATTCCAGGATCGTTACAAAAAGTTGCTTCTAAGTTAAAATATTTTAGTTATAGCACAGATCCATATAGCTACGCAACAGATAAATACTCCAAAATGGTCTACGCGCGAGGTATGAAATGTTCACCGGCTTCGAAAAGCGGGTGAACCAGTTCAATGACCGATGCATTTACGTGTGCCGCATTGCCAAGTTGTGATTAAATCTAAACGCGTTCAAGCGACTGGGACTGGGATCGACCGCAATTCATTTCTCTCAAAGCCTTCGCTGCGCAAAGATCGACGTCGTGAATAGCAACATGTGATGCGTCCGGGAGGTGCTAAGTGAGGTTATTTTAACTGTGGAAATTCAAGAAGAAATTACACAGTGAGATTGTTTAGATTTCCCATCAAATTTCTTTTTTTGTGATTTTATAAAACAAATTGTTATATAGTATATTATGTATTCTGTTTGCAATGTTATGTTCAATGTTTCGTTAAAAATAAAATCATAAATATTTCAGGGTTCGTAGATAGTATTTTTATTTTTAAATATTTTAGCAACTATACAAGGGGGCCCACCACTTCCGACACGGGGGCATTAGGGGAACAATTTAAAATTATTTACACACATACACGGTGTCCCAAAGGAAAGATCTGATACAATTTTAAGTTTTTTTTCGAATGTCCTGTTTTTTATAACATTTTCGATTTCTAGAGACCAAAATAGGGTAAATTGACGCACCAAGTCTTAGTTTTTGGAATATTTTAAAATTCGTATCGCTGCGATTCGAATCGGCGTGCCAAACTGATAGTCTATGGCCGAAAACGGTCATACCGAACCGTCCGCGTCCGTTCTAATATCTGTCGAAGATTGAATTTCAACACGACGCCACAGCACATCCGACGGTTCAAATCACCGATGCGAATGGAAAAAAAAAGATCGCAGTCTGTTGGGGTCACCCGCCGCGTTTTTCCGTTTTCATCAGTTGAGGTTGGACTTTTAAGACAAAGTAGTGTTTTCATCAAAAAGTTATACGGGATGTTGAAAATATTACAATATTCTGCATTTATACCAAGGTGACCAATAACTTCCTTATTTTAAATGCCACCTTCTGTATACAGGGTGTTACAAAAAGATGTTAAGAAATTTTAAAGGCAGATCCTACATCTAAATATGAAAATAAGTTTACATAGACATGGATCCTTAAACGCTTCTTTTTCGAGATATAGGGGGTTTCTGTGCGGCAATCTTCTTAGATCTTTCAAAGGCCTACGACTGTCTGGATAGGGAGTTATTGCTTAAAAAACTCGACATAAGTACTTATATGGTGTCAGGGGAAATGCCAAAAAATGGCTTGGGTCTTATCTGGGTGACAGAAAGCAAACTGTATCAATTACAAAGAATGGAAAAACAAGCAAATCAGAAATAGAAACCAATAATATAGGCATAACACAGGGAAGTGTTTTGGGACAGATTCTTCTTATTATATTTATCAACGATTTGGCTTACATAACGGACAAACACTATCAACATATATTGTCAAATATGCTGATGACACTAATTTAATTGTAGGTGGTGAAAATATAGACGAACTCACTAAAGCGAAATATTTTTTTAATCTTGCCAATGAATGATTTACAAAAAATAGATTAATTTGTAACAAAGATAAAACTAATATTATTTTATTTAGAACAAAACAGTCAACCGTAGAAAAACCATTAAATTTAGTAGTTGATAGTAAAGAACTCCCATTTTCAAGAGAAGCAAAATTTTTAGGGCCTCTATCAATGGGCATATCGACTGGTCATATCATTTAAATAATTTAGAAAAAAAACTGGGCTCTGTTTGTTATGGCATCCGAATCATGGGTAGGTATATATATGGGAGAAAAGACTCAGAATGCTGTATTGTTCAAATTTTGAGTCTGTTTTGAGATACGGAATTGTTTTTTTGGGGAAGGCACAACTCAATCCAAAATATTCTTGTAGTCCCAAAACATGTGATAAGGGTTATCAAAAAAATGAAATATAGAGAAAGTTGTAGGGGTGAGTTTAAAGACTTGGGAATACTTACTGTTTATGCCGTTTATATCTATGAATGTTTGGCGTTTTTCTTTAAGCATAGAGATATGTTATATGTTTAATCTAATAGTTATCATGAATATATAGAACACGATCTTTAAATGTTTTATATCCAATACATAGACTAGCACTTACAGAAAAATGTCCTCATTATATGTGCTTAAAATTATTTAACACACTGCCAAATGAAATTAAACAAATAAACTCACAAAAACATTTTAAAGTTAAAATTGGGAAACTGTTAATTAATTTAGAACCCTGTAGTCTAAGCGATTTTGTTAATTGAGCTTTATGTATTTCTTTTTTTGACGTCATTCTTTTTGTGTTCCCTGTTTTGTGATCAAGCCTTGAAATAAAGAAGTTTATTATTATTATTTAATATTTTCACACCTCAAGTATGCCGAAGAGCTCTATAGGACAAATATGCGAAGACGATTTAGAGCATGTATTAAGCACGGAGAAGTCATTTCCAGCATCTACCATAAACTAAAATCACAATGCCCAGTTTTCTGAACAAAAAGTATTTAAAAAAATTATTATTTGTTTTTATTGTAAGAAATAAATTACTTTTTATCTCGAAAACGGTGTGTCAGAACAAAAAAGCTTAAGAGACAGTTTTCACGCAGAATTGATTGGACTTCAAAAAATAAATACCAATTTTTTCAAAAAATCAGTGGCGTGCCATTTTTTCGCTAAAAATAAAAAATTTCCCCTCACGAACGCCACTGATGCAAGTACTTTAGAAAATATTTTTTTTACACTTAAAGGTGCCCTTTAATTACATACTGGCGTGTACCAAAATTCATGTCAATATCTTAACGCATTTTCGAGAAATTAAAAAGAAACATTTAAAAAAGAAAATATTAAACACCCTGTATCCCGAAAAAGAAGCGTTTGAGAGCCTATGTTTATATAAACTTAATTTCATATTTCTAGATGTAGAATCTGCCCTTTTAATTTCTAAACATCTTTTTGTAACACCCTGTATAATAACGTATTCAAATGCCAAATAAAATTTTCTCTAATTTATTAGATTTCTCTTTCTCTAATGGTTTCCTATTTTTTTTTAGCAATTTCTTTGTTTTTGAAATAATACACTTCCGTGAAAACAGGTCGTTGTGACACAGCTGTAATAATAAAAATTATTTTTCTATTTAAAAACATGATGTGTTACCGTATGGTATTTAATTAATAATAAACGTAATCATCATCCAAGAAAAATTACCCTTTTTATTCTAAAAATAAATCTAATATTAAAATAGTTATAGTCTGGATTTCTTTAACATTATTATAAATTAAGAGCCTACATATTATATTTAAAAAGTATTGTGCAAGAACAAGAAGTCTTGTGCTTATCTATTATAACTTATTTTTAACTGTGTTCTATATAGGTGGTAGATATCAAGAATAAATAGTATTAAATTAATTAAATTAATATTAAACATAAATACATGATATTTTTCAAATGACTGATTTCGCCGTAAAAATTTTAAAAATTAAAATATCTCGAAAACTACTGACAATTTCAATAAACATGCTATACTAAAATTTACTCATCAATTTACTATCAATCGTAAAATCCGAATATGTAAAAATATATAGGGTGTTCTATTTAAAATAAGAAAGTTGGTACTTGCCCAGAAAAAACTAAACACGCTGTATACGTAAAAACTAAATACCTAAAAAATTAAAGTCAAGGCAAGAAACTTTTGTCTTTAACTTTCCTTTGTAGCTCTTACAGATTCTGAGATCAGATAGTGGGTCATCTTATGTGGACCACCCTGTACATATGTTGTACCTAGTATCACAGATCCATATAGCTACGCGTAGCTATATGAATCTGTGGTAGTAAATTTACTTCGGATATTAAAAAGCGATTTAAAAATGTCAAAGGATTTTTGGATTTTGCTTAATGTATTTTCTATATATAAAATGTCTATTTTTTCTTAAAATACAAAAATGCTTTTTTCTATACATTAATTGACTATTTCTAACAGCTTATTTAATTTAAAATATTTAATGGTTAATTAAATGGCGTCATTTAGGACTCGGTTTGTGGTTGTTGCTTTCCCACTCTGTATATCATTTACTTAAATACATTCTTGAGTCAAAGATATTCGCCTCTAATGAATGTAAAAGAAAGAGGCTTTCTTCCAAAAAACCATTCAATTGATAAATTTGTTTCCGAACAGCAAACATGTAGGAATGGGTGCAGTAGTCTTTTTTTTTGAGACGCAGTTTATAACATTATAAAACAATAGGTATTAATTACACTATTTCAGACGACATTTTTTTTAAGTGAAACATCCATACTAAATTATGGATATGATAATATGTAAAATAACTAAAACTGTGAGACCGCAAGCATGTAAGAAAAGTTTAAAATATAAAACTTTTTTAGCTTCTGCGCAACTACGAAAGAAAATAATTCCAGTTAAAAGTTAAGTGGAAAAGTAAATCATTTCATTAGGCAATATAATATAATACACGATACGACGATTACGACAAGCGAGCAGTCGATTTTTTGAATTTGCTGCAGAACGCTTGTAACCACCCGACTTGGCGGCGAGCTCTTGTTCCTCGAAGGACAAGCTAACTTATCGGCCCGCTCAAGAAATACATTGCCGTTTGGCAACACGGGGCGGTCTGAATATTAAAATATAGACAATTTGCGAACGGCCTGCCCTCTAGGTCGGCGATCGACGGAAGACACATTGCTCCATTTACAATATGTATCTGTTGCGTAGCTATATGGATCTGTGGTTATAGGTACTTTTCAATGTCAAAAAATAGCTAAGTATCGTACTAAAGTGGCAACGTTCAAACAAAAGAAAATAAAAAAGAGCTATAAGTTCGTATTAAAAAAAAATGACTATATACTATACAATTAGGGAAAACGAAACGCTGGATTTGAAAACTTGATATTTACATCTCTAGGTAGACAATTAAAAGGTAACTATAGAAAGTGCTTTTTTTATATGTTATCAAAAATAATGCCACATTTAGCCAAAGAAATTCGCAACTTTGCTATAATTTAGACGTGCATGGGTACCAGTATTTGTTACCGTTTTTGAGATTCAAATCGTAATTGTTAAAAACTATAACAATTAAAAACTTGAAATCCCAATAGTTGATCGAAATATTAAGGCTGACAGAGTTCTTTTGGCAAAATTGAACTACGTATCAACTTCTTAAAATAATAATTATCTCTAATCAATGGTGAAAAATATAGTTTATAAGTTGTAAATTGACAAAATTATATTTTATTTTACTTAGTACGAAAATTAATTATATAATTTATTATATTTACCTTTTATCAATACCATTTCTTCTACCAACAATCTGCCTCTGGAACTCATTTTCTAACACTCACACACACACCCAAAAGTTCGTTAGAAGTGGCAAAACTAATACTGATTGAAATCTGCAGAACACCACTATCCTGGTATTGCCAATTTTAGGAAGTCACAACGTTACCTATATATATATATATATATATATATATATATATATATATATATATATATATATATATATATATATATAGGAAAGTTATTACCATTGAAGTCACTACGAACGGTTTATACCTATCAGTGAAAGCGATGGTAGCGCCAGCGATCTACACTCGAACTAAAACCGCAGTTTGGAGTTATGTGGGGTCACTAGTGACTTCCAACAATTATGCTTGCCGCTCCCCCTAGATAATGTTGGTACTAAATACAAGGCAATTCGTTGTGACTTCCGAAAATGGAAGTCACAACGTATCTCTTATATATACAAAAAGAAATAAATCATTTTATTAATTTTATTTAAGCTTTTATTTAACTTCACCTGTTAGTTTGCTTGCATGTATGCATGTAGGTCAACTAGGTCAAACTTTGCACACGTGTATAATGCAATGTAGTATATTTAATATTGCTCTAAATCCAATATGGCGGACGCCTCAAGATGGCCGATTACCTTTTTCTTTACAATCCGCTGAATGTCGGTATGAAATGAAAGGGTTTGACGAGTAGAATACAATAAGCTATTTGACGTCATTTTAAAACTAATATGGCGGCAGCCACAAGATGGCGGATTACCTTTTTTTACAATCCCCTTGACATGAGGATCAAATGAGAGGTTTGACGAGTAGAATGCGATAAGCTATGTGACGCCATTCTAAACCCAATATGGCGGATGCCACAAGATGGCGGATTACCTTTTTCTTCACAATCCCCTTGATATGGGCATCAAATGAAATGGTTTGGCGAGTAAAATACGATAATCTACCTGACGTCATTCTAAACCCAATATGGCGGACGCCACAAGATGGCGGATTACCGTTTTCTTCACAATCCCCTATGATATGGGTATCAAATGAAAGGGTTTGACGAGTAGAATACGATAACAGGTAAAATGTCTTGTAATAATGATGCATTATCAGAAATGCATACGTAACTAAAAATTTAAATATAAATTTTGTAAAAAATACTTTTTAAAAACAAGCTTTTATTATTTAGATGTACTGAAACGAAAAAAATAGGTATATTTTTTCATTGGGGCAATGCTGAATGCTATTTATGAGTGGACGTAGTTCGCGTGGTTGGATCCTAACAAAAGCAGTATCAAAGTTATCACTGAAACAAATATACCTAATATACAGGGTAATTCAAAAGTAAGCGGCATCCTTTCAGGGGCGTAATCCTTGCATAAAAATAAGGCAAAAAGTTTCTATTAATATGGGCCCGAAAATGCTTCCTAAGGGAGCTACGCCCCTTTGAATAGGACACCTTAAAGACGATTTTTTCTCTATAACTTTGAAACCCTTTACAATTAAATTTTGAAAATTGGTGTACAGTATAAACATTTGATGGTAAATAAGATTCTAAATTCAAAACTTTAAGATTTTATTCAGGGGCGTCACATGCGGGGGAGGGTGTGTGTAAAAACATCCCTTTTTCTTTTACTCTTTAGGTTGTTATGCTTTTGTTTGGAAATTATAAAATTCTAGAGTTTTTTACGTAAAACAGGTACTCTTAGGTCAATTCGATAGAGCGTACCATTTATGAGAAAATCGACTTTGAAAATTTTCTGATGCATATGTTTATTGATGAAAATTAATCTGCATTACCATAGAAAAAAAAGCACATTTTTTTACTAACATTTTATTTAGCAATTTAGAGAAAATGTTCAAAATTATTACCATTAGCGTCACGACAAGCTAAATTAGGCACTGAACTTCGTTTTGAATGCGTATTAGTAATTTTATTATGAATAAACGTACCACCAGAAAGTTTTCAAAGTCGATTTTCTCGTAAATGGTACGCTCTATCGAGTTGAACTAAGAGTACCTTTTTTACGTAAAAAACTCTAGAATTTTACAATTTCCCAACAAAATCACATTAAACTGAAGAGTAAAAGAATGTTTTTACCCTCACCCTCCCCCGCATGTGACGCCCCTGAATAAGATTTTAAAATTTTGAATTTAGAATATTATTTACCATCAAATGTTTATACCGTACACCAATTTTCAAAATTTAATTGTAAAGGGTTTTAAAGTTATAGAGAAAAAATCGTCTTTAAGGTGTCCTATTCAAAGGGGCGTAGCTCCCTTAGGAAGCCTTTTCGGAGCCATATTAATAGGAACTTTTTGCCTTATTTTTATGCAAGGATTACGCCCCCGAAAGGGTGCCGCTTACTTTTGAATCACCCTGTATTATGTTAAATTTATTGTATTAAAAGCTTGTCGCGTGAATAGAAAAGAAAAAACACATACTTACGTACTTACAATTTCTGCGAAACAAAATTAATGACTGTATGAACTTTTCGAGCGCGACGAGCTTTTAAGAGAATAAATTTAACATAATATATTATATCTGTTTCAGTGACACTTTTACTTTCAAAGGCATTTATTAATTTAATATGTTAGCAACTCATCCAGACTTTGATACTACTTATATTAGGATCCACCCACGCGAACTTCCACTTGTAAATAGCATTCAGTATTGCTCCAATGAAAAAACTATACCTATTTTTTTTCGTTTTAGTTCATCCAAATAATAAAAGCTTGTTTTTAAAAAGTATTTTTTACAAGATTTTTTTAAATAATAAAACGACTTCAAAGAAGTATCGAAACACAAAATATAAAATAATATTTTCACATATTTATTATTGACATTAACGCTTGAAGTCGGAACTTCCTATTAATAATTATTATTTATAGGCCACCTTCCACATTTCTTTATTTTTGTCTCGACGATTTAGAAGAACATTTATCTAACCATCTCGAAAACCAGATTGAATTAATTGTGGGTGATATAAACATAAACCTAGAATCAAAAGCTGATATCCATACAAATAATTACTTATCTCTCTTACTGTCCTATGGATTTCAATCACTTATAAATGGCCCGACACGCGTAACACCCATACATACATGATGTATAGATCATTTATTTATCAAAAAAAAAAAATTAATAGGCTCCCTCAAATATGATACGTATATTCTTGATTCGGACCTTACCGATCAATTTCCGATTATGATAAATTTTTATTCCGAAACAAAATGTAACTTGCAGGAAATTGCCAAATATATCACAAGAACTGTGACGAAAATTGACTATGAAGGTGTAGGTCGTTTGTTGGCTGAGCACGATATTAAAAAAAATCATAAAGTAATAAATGAAGCTACAAATCAAGTTAATAATAAAAATTTAAACAAAAAACTGCAAATAAAAGACAACGATAAAACGTTTTTTAATAATAAAAAATGGCAAATTTTTGCAACATTTTTTTTGTAAATATGGGCATTACTATGATGTTAATAATAAAATAAAACTGGGTTGGAATGGTTTTTTAGTGCGTTTTATTATTAAGTCATTGCGTCAATAATTTTATCGTTTTTGATTCATCTCCATATATCTCTTCTAAAAATTAAAATAAGCCACATGCCCGGTGACTGGGTGGGTAGCGTAGCAAAAACACTGCGAGTTCACTTGTGACAGGTTGCACGAAACGAATGGCTGATTCCAGGCTTCAGAGGCAGCTTCTGGAGGGTACACATCGAAGTGTCGGGATGATCGAAGATCCACACACTATACTAATATAATAGAAGAAGAAAACTTTGTTTTAAAAGCTCTTTACAGTTTTTAAAATAGTATTTAAAATTTTAAATAGCCATTCTGTACTGCCGTTTGTTACTAAAGCAAGGAATATCAACAAATCAAGCACAAACAAATCAAGATTGTGGTGTTACCTTACTAAACACAATCATACATTATCACTACCTGAAGTACGATCCTTGTTGCTATAAATAACAGTGAGAATCAATAAAAAAAGTTATCACAAAGTATGAATGATTAGTTAGGGTCTTGAGACGGACAAGTTTTAAAATAGAATTTTTAGCTCGCTTGGAAAAGAGCATTTATCTACTCTTAGAAATAACAAGCAGCTTTACCATTATACAGGTCTCCAGCAAGACCTTTGTTTTTATAAAATACCGCTAATTGTTTTAAAAAAATTGTCTAATATATGAAATTTTTGCTTTAAGATCAATCCCTTGATGTAAGTTCATGCCCGTGTAATGATCAGAAAACTGAATATACAGTTGTAAGCCAAAAAGTATCTTGGTTTCGAGCATATGCATTGTGTAACCAATCCCATATGAAACTGGCGACCATCACCTCAGCAGAAGAAGAGATTGCTGTGGAAAGTGCCATAAAGAAAGTTCGAAATAACAGTAAGTTGTATATCTTTTAGTACAAATGGTTATAACTATGCAAGCGTAGCTGTGATTTAATAATATAATTGAGAGTAATTTAAAAAATATTAAAATCCCTAATATTACACATAATTACCTTTTATATAACTAAAGTAAATATCACAGTAAGATATCTTCTAACGATAAGGTCAAATAAGTAAAATTTTAAAGAGAAGACACATTTATAATAACAGATTATATAAAAAAAATAATTGGGCCCTTTGTAATTTTGTCTAAAAATTTTTTAATAGAAAGCCTAAAAATCCAGGCAATTTAATCCACGCCCATTGTCCATAATACAAAAAGAGCGAATTTAACTGAGCTGTCTAGGGTTCTTAGGTCTTAAGGTTTATTTTTAACAAAGAAATAACAACATTGCTTTTTTATACAATTTTTAATTCGGTATTAGTGGCCCAAACAGACTTAAAGTATCTTCTAAAATCGATGTAAGAAACAATAAGTATTATTTTTTGGGTTTTTTTAAATGTTTGTTCGTGATATCTGACCAATAGCTTAGTCCATATCTAATCGTACCAGGACCCAATCTGTGATATATCTGTTTCTTCTGATTTTTTGTATACATGTTCTGTTTGTGAACAATGTACAAAATATATTTGGTTTAAATTTTTTAAAGTATCCTAGTACTGTAACTGAGGCGGTCCTATGACCGTCTATCCACCTCTAAAGATTTCCATTAACATCTTGTCTTCAGCATTGACCTTGAAAGAAGTGTTAATGATGTCATGTCTGTATCAATGACCTTGAAAGAACTATTGGGTGACGTCATCAGAGTGTAGTTTAGCCTCCGCTGTTGTCAATCGGCAAAGAGAATATTTTTTTATGAAATTACCTTGTCCTTGTAATAAGTTTATATATTTTGAATTAGTGCATAATATAACTTAACTGTTCCTCGGTAGTCCTCGTCAATAATACCAGCTCCAACTTCCAACATATATATATATATATATATATATATATATATATATATATATATATATATATATATATATATATATATATATATATATATGTATATATATATATATATATATATATATATATATATATATATATATATATATATATATATATATATATATGTATATATATATATATATATATATATATATATATATATATATATATATATATATATATATTTAGGTTAAAATTCTTGGGGTTGTGGTTCTAATTAATTAATTAACTGCAGTTGTTAGACAGTTACATATTTATTTGTTATAGTATAGAACGTTTCGGTCATTTTGTTTGACCTTTGTCAACTATATTGATACACGATGTTGGCACTAAAATGAAACAATTACAAATAGATGACGTACGTACAAAACATTTATATTTAAAATTTACCCTAGAGACAGAAATTATCCTCTGGTTTCAGGCCTGATATCCTCGGTAACAAGGAACACATATGCATAACAGACACTCATTCAACGACACAAATTACATTTATAACGTCACTGTTTAAAAGTTTAAAATGCACTGATTTCGGTGTAGGAATACGGTAAAGAGAATGTAAAGTTAGAGTTTTTTATGCTCCGGTTATCTTATAAATTCTGTTGATAAAGGAATAAAAATAGTACCAAAAACCAAAATTGTTGTTACCCCTTACCCTTAATAATTGACAAATATATATTAACCTAATATGTTATTGTATATTTTATTTAGCCCAGTTATATCGGATTTATCATTAATAGCTAAGGGTGTTTTTTTGATGTGGATCATTTCATGCAATTCACGTTTTCGTTTATGAAGTTCTGTCCTTAAAATTCTTGTTGTTGCAAAATCAAAATTATGGTTCAGAGTTTGTTCGTGTTTTTTGAGGGCGGTTACATTTTTTCGGTCATATTTGTGACCATTTAGTCTATTGTGTAAATATTGGCTGGTTTGACCTATATAAACTGATTGGCAATCTTTACAGGGTACTTCATACACGATATGTGTTTTTTTATTGGTGGGGATGTCACTTTTATGTTTACTAAAATTGTTCTTTAATAAGTTATATCCCTTGTTACTTACTTACTTTTTGAAAAGTTTTTGAAAGTTCTCTGAAAGGGTAGGGATATAAGGCAACGATAAAAATTGTTTGTTGTTGTTTGTTTCACCCTGTCTATGGTTGTTATTACCTGGTGAGCAGTGTTTTTCCTGTCTTTGTTTAAATATTGCATTTACTAATTTGTTTGGATATAGATTAAGCGATAATACTTGTTTTGCTTTTTTTATTGCTCCGTCTCTATATTCTGGATTGCTCAAATAAGGATAGCTCGATCTGCTAGCCCAATTATAACGGATTTTTTTTGGGAGATATGGTGTTGTGATTTATAGTTTAGATAACGCCCGGACCATGTCGGTTTTGTATACCATTTCGTTTTTATAGTGTTTTTTTCGTGGTATAACGTCATGTCTAGAAAATTAATTTGGTTGTTGTTTTCACTTTCTATGGTGAATTTTAATTTTTCGTGGTAATTGTTAAAATGTTCTAACACATAATTAGCTTGGTCTTTCGGAATTGCTGTGATACAGTCATCAACATATCTATAAAAGAACGTCACTGAAAATTTTAATTTTGGGATAACATCACTTTCTAGGTCTTCTAGCACTAGTTGTGCTATTATACTAGAAATAGATGCGCCCATTGCACATCCTTCAATTTGTTTATAGAACAGGTTTTCGTATTTGAAATATGTTGATGTTAATGTAAGTTCTACAGCTTCCAGGAAGTCGTTCAGGGGTATGTCAGTGTACTTTTTTATTTCTGACCATTTCTTTTTTATTACATCAAGAGCCACCCTAATTGGTACATTCGTATATAGAGATACTACATCTAGGGATATTAACATGTAGTTATCAGGAATATGATTATTTTTTATTTTTTCTTTAAACGTCCAGGAATCTTTTATATAATGTTCGTTTTTGTAAGCAACGTTAGACAGAATATTTTTTAAGTATTTGGAAAGGTTGTTAAAAGGTGACTGAATGCATGACACTATAGGTCTTAATGGAATTCCCGTTTTATGTAATTTAGGGAGGCCGTATATTCTAGGGGGTAAGGAGTTTTGTATTGTGAGATCTTTTGCAGTTTGTGGTGAAATATAATCTTTATTTTCCCATTTGTCAATTAATTTGTTGTTCTTCTTTTGGTAAATATTAGTGGGGTCGCTTTTGAGTTCCCTGTATGTGTTTTTATCTTGAAGTAGGGTGTTCATCTTAGTGTTGTATTCAGTAGCATTCATGATCACAGTTTTGTTAGATTTGTCAGGTTGTAGTACTTTAAGTTCGGGATTGTCTTTTAAGAATTTTTTGGTCATAGTTATGTTTTTTTGCAAGTTGTAATTTTTATTTGACCTCTTGTTGTTTGCTGTTGCATCATTCTTGGTTTTAAAATTGTTTAAAATGTTGCAACACGAGGCCCTAATTTCGTCCTTTGTAGTACTAGTCTTATTTTCTATAGCTACTTCAATATTAGCAATTATGTCGGGAATTGGTAGTGTTTTTTTCAGATTATTTAAGGGCGCAGCGAAATTAGGTCCTAAACTAAGCACATCGCTAACGTATTTTGGTACATCAACGTCAGTCAGATTAGCTATCCAGGTATCGGTGTTTATCAATTCTTGATTGGAGAAAGGAGGTTTTTGCTTTGAAATTAGGCTTTTTATTTTTTTGCAATTTCTGTCCTTAATTTTAGTAAAAGATTTTTCATATTTATTTTTTTCTTTGTTTAAAAATACTTAAAAAATATTCTGTCTAACGTTGCTTACAAAAACGAACATTATATAAAAGATTCCTGGACGTTTAAAGAAAAAATAAAAAATAATCATATTCCTGATAACTACATGTTAATATCCCTAGATGTAGTATCTCTATATACGAATGTACCAATTAGGGTGGCTCTTGATGTAATAAAAAAGAAATGGTCAGAAATAAAAAAGTACACTGACATACCCCTGAACGACTTCCTGGAAGCTGTAGAACTTACATTAACATCAACATATTTCAAATACGAAAACCTGTTCTATAAACAAATTGAAGGATGTGCAATGGGCGCATCTATTTCTAGTATAATAGCACAACTAGTGCTAGAAGACCTAGAAAGTGATGTTATCCCAAAATTAAAATTTTCAGTGCCGTTCTTTTATAGATATGTTGATGACTGTATCACAGCAATTCCGAAAGACCAAGCTAATTATGTGTTAGAACATTTTAACAATTACCACGAAAAATTAAAATTCACCATAGAAAGTGAAAACAACAACCAAATTAATTTTCTAGACATGACGTTATACCACGAAAAAAACACTATAAAAACGAAATGGTATACAAAACCGACATGGTCCGGGCGTTATCTAAACTATAAATCACAACACCATATCTCCCAAAAAAAATCCGTTATAATTGGGCTAGCAGATCGAGCTATCCTTTTGAGCAATCCAGAATATAGAGACGGAGCAATAAAAAAAGCAAAACAAGTATTATCGCTTAATCTATATCCAAACAAATTAGTAAATGCAATATTTAAACAAAGACAGGAAAAACACTGCTCACCAGGTAATAACAACCATAGACAGGGTGAAACAAACAACAACAAACAATTTTTATCGTTGCCTTATATCCCTACCCTTTCAGAGAACTTTCAAAAACTTTTCAAAAAGTAAGTAAGTAACAAGGGATATAACTTATTAAAGAACAATTTTAGTAAACTTAAAAGTGACATCCCCACCAATAAAAAAACACATATCGTGTATGAAGTACCCTGTAAAGATTGCCAATCAGTTTATATAGGTCAAACCAGCCAATATTTACACAATAGACTAAATGGTCACAAATATGACCGAAAAAATGTAACCGCCCTCAAAAAACACGAACAAACTCTGAACCATAATTTTGATTTTGCAACAACAAGAATTTTAAGGACAGAACTTCATAAACGAAAACGTGAATTGCATGAAATGATCCACATCAAAAAAACACCCTTAGCTATTAATGATAAATCCGATATAACTGGGCTAAATAAAATATACAATAACATATTAGGTTAATATATATTTGTCAATTATTAAGGGTAAGGGGTAACAACAATTTTGGTTTTTGGTACTATTTTTATTCCTTTATCAAC
The DNA here is from genome assembly GCA_963971165.1 of Philopedon plagiatum. NCBI lineage: Eukaryota > Metazoa > Arthropoda > Insecta > Coleoptera > Curculionidae > Philopedon > Philopedon plagiatum. Next base: position 122,617,072 of record OZ020189.1, on the reverse strand, counting down.
AGAATTTATAAGATAACCGGAGCATAAAAAACTCTAACTTTACATTCTCTTTACCGTATTCCTACACCGAAATCAGTGCATTTTAAACTTTTAAACAGTGACGTTATAAATGTAATTTGTGTCGTTGAATGAGTGTCTGTTATGCATATGTGTTCCTTGTTACCGAGGATATCAGGCCTGAAACCAGAGGATAATTTCTGTCTCTAGGGTAAATTTTAAATATAAATGTTTTGTACGTACGTCATCTATTTGTAATTGTTTCATTTTAGTGCCAACATCGTGTATCAATATAGTTGACAAAGGTCAAACAAAATGACCGAAACGTTCTATACTATAACAAATAAATATGTAACTGTCTAACAACTGCAGTTAATTAATTAATTAGAACCACAATCCCAAGAATTTTAACCTAAATATATATATATATATATATATATATATATATATATATATATATATATATATATATATATATATATATATACTACATTTCCCTTCTCTTCATTCTCTTCAGACACCCACGGTACGTTAGTACTTAGGCTTGAAGTCTATGTGGGATGTCTTAGATAAAAAAAAATATAGAGGCCCGGCTGGGAATTTCTCCAAAAATGTTAGATGTATCATTTTTGGGGTTATTGAGGTCCGAAAATCTAATTTTGTGTAATAGATTTTAAGGAAATTAACGTGGGTGGGGGGGAGTAAAAAGAACCGACTGACAATTTCTTTAAAAACGTTAAATAATCAGGCACCGCCTGTAAAATTTTAAAGGTAGGTATCTGTTGCTACTTATGGGACCTATGCTAAGTTCAGGTTTTTTGTTAGTGAGCCTACTTGGAATGTTTTGGTAAAGAAAAAAAATAAGTTGTAATTTGCGAAAAAAAATTGAATTTTTCAATTGACCCACCTGGGAAAAAATTAACACGCTTAGGTATTTTATTTATTATTTGTTCTAAACAAACTTTACATCATTTTGTCGACAGTTCTTAAATTTTAAGAAAAAGAAATGTGTTAGTAGAAAGTTATAGTCATTTGAATTTTTTTAAACCTAAAATATCATTTTTAAAAAACTTGAACTTGGCATGGATCCCATAAGAAGCAACAGAGATATACAACTTTAAAATTTCATGGGCCGCGCCTGTAAATAATGTGTCGTTTTCGGGTTTATCTCAAAAAAATTCAGTTTTGTTTGACAGATGTTAAAAAAGTTATCGGGTTTAAAGGGATTAAAGGGAATCGGGATTAAAGGGAACTGCAGAAAATGTTTCCACCAATGATAATTTTGCCTAACATTTTAAAAAAAAATTAACGGAGGAGGGGGGTTTAAAAAGGAGCGGCTGGGAGTTCTTCCAAAAATGTGCCACTTTCGGTGTTATTGAGGTCAGAAAACCTAACATTGTCAAACAAAATGTTGTCATTTTCGGGGTGATTAAGGTCAAAAAATATAATTTTAAAATAACGGGGGGAGGGGCGACTGACAATTTCTTCAATAATGATAACGAAAATGATATTTTCGGGGTTATTGAGGTCATAAAAGCTAACTTTGTGTAACGGCGGGGGGAGGGGGGGATTTCTTTAAAAATATTATCTAATATGTAATTTTGGGGTTTATTGAGGTCAGAACATCTAATATAAATAATAATCTAAATTTAAAGAGAGGGAAATAAGATGAAGGGGGGAGGGGGAGAATAGGTGCACTAAAAAGTAAAATGTAATACATACGTAACAATATTACTTCAGGCTTTTTAGTGCTTTTCCATTTGTGAAATTGTGAAGTGGTTTATTTTTTTGGTAGAAAAAAATATCATTTAACAGCAATAATTCATAAATACGACCTGACAAAATCTAATATTAATTTCATTTCGTTTACTTTTCCTATCAGTTAAGTCAGTCCTAACCTAACATAACTCATGTTTCATGTATAAACATGACATTAAAACAACACAATTATCACTTATAGTAGCAAAAAAAACGGCAAAAAGGTAAAAAAATTTAACACCCGGTATCTTTAAAACATAGCATCATAATATGAACCTTTTGCCTTAGAATCCCCTTTAAGCGATGGCACATGTTTTTTAAACACCCTGTATATATGTTTAAAAAACATGTGTCATCGCTTAAAGGGAGATTCTAAGGCAAAAAGTTCATATAATGCTATGTTTCAAAGATAGGTACAGGGTGTTAAATTTTTTTACCCTTTTTCAGTTTTTTCAAAATATTTTCAAAATGGCTGCTGCAATTCTCATGAAATTTACGTTGTGTAAAGGGCTTAAATTGAGCATAATTCTGACTATTAAAAGACTTTGACAGGTTCTCCAGGAGCGTGTATAGAAGAATACGGTAAAATATTTTTTTAAAAAAACATGTACGCCACTGATTTTTTTTTTACATTTTCGTATCTCTTTCGTGTCTCTCCCTATTTTTAATTCTTCGTTCCTAAATTAGATACGTTGAAATAATCACTTTTTAGATATCATTTTAACAAACTCATACTTGTTTTATAACTTTTACCGAGTTCCTTATTATGGGTACTAGAATTTTACATTTTTAATGAATTTAAACGTTTAGAAAATAACTACAAATTCGAAATACGTTAGTATAAGCACAAGTTATATTGCCTGTGGTATAAGAAATTCTACATAAAAAGACACACATACAGGGTTGGCCAATGAAAACGAAACAAGCCCGATTTTTCATTAAGAAAAAAAAACGCGCATCTTGTGTGGAAGAACTTAACCCCCTAGCGGGGGTGACCTTCACCCCTAAAATTTTTAATGGGAATTGGGGTCAAGTGATAGCTCATTTCAAAGGGCATTAAATTCTCTTCTTAACGCTGCTCAGTTTTTAAATTTGGTTGGGTAATTGTAATGCCTATTAAACATGGTAACCGCCAAATTGGAAACAGTGGTTTTTTAATTTTTTATGAGACGTCTTGTTTTCACATTTTTGCAACGTCACTCTAAAAGTGGATGAATCTTAAACTTTTTTTTAACCTTTGTGAATTTAAACATTAATCTGAAGATGATTCTTTTTTTAGGGACTGTTCGACTATTATCACGGTTTAAAACTACAAACAGTATTGTCTGTGCGTTGTTTACAATTTTCATCAGTTAAGTTTAAAAAAGAAATAAATCAAAATAAAAAAATTAAACTAAAAATGAAGGCGTGAATTAGAAAGGTTACCATGTTTAAAAGGCATTTTCTTAAGAAACTACTAAACTAAATTAAAAACTGAGCACCGTGAAAAAGAGAATTTAATGACCCCTAAAAATTAAATAAATTTTTAGGTCAAAAACCAATGGGTTTTATGAAAAAGGCCGAAACACGTCGTTTTTATTTAATTTTTGTGTTGGAATACCCATAAGCGGTAAAAACATCCCCTCACCAGATCTACTAACTAAACCCTAAGTCGCGTCGTGAAATTTTGAAATTTGCCATGCAGGTTTGCTTTGCGGTCTTGGTGCAAAATAGTAACGGGTAAAGTCATTCCCAAAAAATTAGAATATTTTGTATTCCTAAATGACAGATTGTATTGACAAAAGCCAAACCATGTCAATTTTGTTTTAGATAAGAGCCACTTTTTTGTGTTGTAATTTAATCACTAAGGGGTAACTCCATGTGCAAACATCTTTAGGTTATATTTAAATAAATCTGGCAACCGTGCATTTAAATGTTAGGTCCGCATAACCTAGGGTGATCTAGCCATCATTTTTTATTTTCCGCATTCTTTATTGTTATACACAGAAGCTATGGTTTAAAAAAATTGCGCGTACTGTATAGCAGGGACGTAGCCAGGAATACGCTCGGGGGGGGGACAACATAAAGACAAAAACTTTTATTTCCTTTTTCTCTTTTGGATACAAAGGTTGTATAAACTTTAGGCTTGGGGTGGGGGGGGTAACACCCAAACCCCCCTGAATACGCCACTGCTGTATAGATGTGCTTAACTGTCCAACAGCTTGGCTATTTTGCAGCCTCTACGAAAAACAACCAATGTCGCTTACAACGAAGTGCTAATTTAAAAATATATACATATTCTCAAAATATACTTATTGCATGATTAAAACACACTGGCGGGGCCCGCGAGTATCAGCTAGTCTCATATAAATGCTTCATTTATACTGGTTGTGTTTAGTCTGACAATACAGCAGATTTACGCTGACATTACAGCAGATTTTATTATTCTCGTATTTGCTTCAAAATAACTTAAAAAATTAAGAGTTTCTATTTAGTGCTTTTTCTGAACCGATTTTTAAATAATTTTCAGTTGGATATCGCGAAGGATATTGGATTGGTGGTGCAAGACAAGGTAAAGATTTTATTTGGCTCCCAACTCAGGAACTGCTCAGTTATCGAAAGTTTCATACAGGTAAACCAAGCAGCCAGGCAAAAGACTGTTTAGAAATATTTTTCAATGGTCCTACTAACCTAGTTTGGAGTAATTTTAATTGTAAGGACAAGTTATTTTATGTCTGTCAAAAAACAACATGCTGCGGTAATCTGGTGCAATAAAACAATGTATTTTATTTCACTGAATAAATGACTTTATAAAACAATTTATTTTTATTTCGTTATGATGTAGACATGGGTAAGAAAGTATTTTTAGAAATTCTACGCCCCAAGACGGTGAACGGGGGGTGTGGATTTTTTTTTAAGTCTACATCTTACACATCGTTAGAGTGTGAGGTAATAAATTCAGTCAAATATCTGTGACAAAATCTCTTTTATAAATTAAGTTTAAAAGATTAAAATAATTATTCATTCCACTAATTTTTTCTTTCATGTTTTTGGATTGAGCTTTAAATGCAGAAACAAATTTTTGTTTATGTCACTGTGACTGCGTGCTTATACGTATTGATAGTAGTGGTTGTCAACTTGCTGCCCCTTCAACGTGGCACGTGTCTCCTTTTGCACCTAGGGTAGACCGAGGCGAATCGGATCACTTTTTCTTTGAGGTTGAGCAAATCATACTAAAGTATTATATAATGTTATTTTTATTGATAAAATCGTAAGAAGTAACAATCAGCTATGAAATAAACATTTGAAAACTTAAATCATACATATATTCTCTTACTGAGCTATTAAAAACTAAAAAACGAAAAATATCCGAATAGCCCCAATTTTCGGGGTGAATCGGATCGTACACAACAAGTAACAAAATTTTAAGTTTATTAACCCTATAGCTTTGGAATCAGTAAAAAGTAATAATGAGATCAATTTTAATTATCCGCACATATATATGGTCCTTTTTCCCCCCCGCACATTTTTCGTGGGCCCTTCTTCGCAGGCATTGCACTGAATCCAATCCTCTGATGGTGGATGAACGAATATTTCGGAACAGTAAATGCAGTGCCACTCTCTCTGTTTTGCAGATGAACTCTTAATTTTTATCGCAGGCTTTGCTTTATTCTTCATCTTCTTCATAGTATTTTCTTTGCCCACAGCATTTTCCTTATTTTCCTTGGTTTTATTGTCTACCTTAAATTTCTTCTTTGTTTCTTTTTCGAGAAGAGTAGTTTTACTCTGAGGTGATGTTAAATGCAAGACCAGTTTTGAAACTTTACGAATTCTTTTAGAAGCAATTGGTGACTTTAAAGGTGATGGAAGAATTTCTTTAATTATTTCTGCACAGGTGGGAGGCTGGGCTTCGTCAGATTGTTGCGAACTTGTGGATGGCACTATATTATCAAGTGGTTTTGTATTTGTGGCTTGGACTTGTACCTTTATTTTTGACTGCACTTGAGGATTGGTCTTGTGGCTGCACCCGTTGGGAACTCGTGGATTGAACTTGGGGCACTTGACACTCTCTCTGTTTTGCTGATGAACTCTTCATTTTTAGCCCAGGCGTTGCTTTATTCTTCATCTTCTTTCTTTCTTCATCTGCACAGGTGGAAGACTGGGCTTTGTCAGACTGTCGTGAACTTGCAGATGACACTGTATCAGCTACTGGTTGTGTATTTGTGGCTTGCACTTGTAGCTGCATTTGTTGGGAACTTGGGGACTGGACTTGGGACTCTACAATGTCCGACTCTTGATCACCGATGAACTTGTGGTCAGGTATTGCATTGGCGTTTAGTGGAAATATTCCAGTCTTTTCGAAGCCTTTTGTAGCATTCCCAACAGTGGCAGCCTGATTCCAAGCCCGTTGGAAAAGTGCTCCGAAAGCGACTTTTGTGATTCCTTGATTCGGATGTGAATGTTGCCATGCTGTAGCTTGTTGGTGATAATAGGTTTTGAGCGGTTTGAACAACGATACATCGAGCGGTTGCAGGGCATGTGATGTGTGTGGAGGAAGAAGTACAAGTTCAGTTTCGGAAGAGTCACACAAGTCTACCACTGAGTAGCTGGTGTGAGACGCGTGCCCATCCAAAATTAGAACTACTTTTCCTGGGGTCCGGTAGCGATTGAAATGTTGCAGCCACAACGTAAAAGCTTCTTTGGTGACCCAGCCCTTTTCTGTCATGGCAACTTCAGTACCAGGTGGCATACCTAGGAGAAAATCGTCACGTTTACGCACACCTTTGAATAGAACAAATGGAGGTATGTACTGTCCTGCTGCATTCATACAGGCTAGAACGGTTACATTTTCAACTCGTTCAACACTGGTCATGCTGACAACATCTTTAGCACCTTTTTGGGCTATAGTGTTGGGTGGGCGGTTACTAAGCGGCATCCCCGTTTCATCAACATTGTATACACATTCAGGTCTTCCTCTTAAATTGTTGTTATCTACTACTGTTTCCAAAGTATTAAAGAATTCTGCCACTTTTTCCTTCTTCATACCATCAATCCTTACTCTTGACAGACCCTCCGGCTTCCGAATAGTTAAGTTTTTATTTCTTTGCATGAAGCGATGAAACCAGTCCTGACCAGCCATTCCAGCACTTCTGTCAAATTTGTGTTTTATGTTTTGACGTTCCGCAAATTCAAACCCGTACTTACGTACCGCTTTGGGTCTAATTCTGAAGCCACGACTTGCCAAACGCAATAGCCGGTCAGCTAACTTCTTTTCTGCGTTCTCATCTAAAGCTGGCTGTCCACCTCGACGCTTAATAATACCCCTGGATAAAGTAACTCTTCTCTGTAAGCTCGTGAACGGTACTGCAAAAATCTCAGCAGCTTTACGTAAGGTCAACTCTTTGTTCTGGACTTTATTTACAGCCTCTTTCATTTTTTCTTGAGACCATTCTCCGGCATCAGTCTTTCTTTTGTACGTGCGAACCATCTGCAATGAAATAAATATGAATCAATAACCTCAAACATGTAATAAATCAGTTTAAAAGTGTGATCCACTTCGCCCCTGACGATATGATCCGATTAGCCCCATAATCAAGATTTTTGAAATAAATATTTTAGACGTTAACCTCTAAGCTCATACTTAAAAGCGAATTGGTTCTCTAATATAGACACCTTGCTTAACAATATAAACCAATATAGTTGAGTTTTAACACAAATCCGTAATATGACACAAAGAAATCGTAAGTACGTACCTTAGATGAGCGCCAAAATTGCAACACACACAAACGACCGAGTCACTGACGAGTGTCGTCGCCACTGATTCACAAGCGCGATCGAAATACTGCCTATGTCGTGAGGTGCGGGGTGAGAGGAGAGACGCCAAACGCCGGTTGAGTGCGTTCTATGTGAATGCGATATTTGAATTATCAACAGATTTCTTATTTTGATCCGATTCGCCCTGTGATCCGATTCGCCTCGGTCTACCCTATACGTAGATTCGGGCCTGGGCCCGGTCACATATTCGTTAACTGCACCCATTACAGACCGTTCGGAAAGTCGAGCGTTGCCTTGTTAACTGCAGATGATATAGATAAACTTCGCAACTATATCGTCTGCACTTAACTGATTCTGTCATATTGGTATGCTGACATTTATGAAAATGACAACGGAAAAATGCGGTCGGAACAGGGTTAGCACCTGGTTAGGGGCCCTGACAAGTCTCTTCGCCTGCGAGGAAAGAGACTTGTCAGGGCCCCTAACCAGGTGCTAACCCTGTTCCGACCTTAGGGTGCCCTCCGATTCGCTTGGCCCCAATTTAACGCTAACGCTCGGCTTTCCGAACGGCCTATAATGGGTGCAGTTAACGAATATGCGGCCTGGACCACTCCAGGATCCTGTCTGGCTTCCTTCCAGATATAAAGAAGTCAAAAATCGTTGGTAATATCAAAAATGCGCGATAGGTTTGTTATAGCAAAGTATTGTAGGGAACCTATTTGCCTAGAGTTGCAAATTATAATAATTAGGAAGTAGTTAGGTTCATAGTCTTAAAAATTGCGAAGCTAATAGTCAAATAATTTTAGAAATATCTTTAAAAACAACTGAATTATGCCGCTTATAACAGCGCATGCAGGGGCAGGTTCTCGTACCGCGTTGTCATACTGGCCGACCAGGAAGTCAATCCAGAGTTAACGTGTACCTACTAGTCAAGACGTATACGTTTATGTCCGAAGCTTCACGTAGGATAGCTACATACAAACGTATACCAATCGACAACTTGTAGTCTGGCAAGTGAAAATATTTTCTCGTACAGTGCATCAATTGACACAAGAAACTGTTATTATAGTCCGAGAGCCACTGAACCCTGTTAGTAACGGTATTTGCACAAAGCTGGAAATTTGTACATTGTCGATTGAAGAGCAACCATAAGTAAAAATCATGACCTGGCAAGTCTCCCCCGGTCGCGTCATCAATCCCTATATTTCTGAAAAAGTAAAAAAATTAAAAATTAAAAGTTAAGTCACAAATTTCAAATTTTAATATGTTTGAATTTAGACATAACAAAATATAAAAAAAGCGATCCTGCAGGTCTCACAAACCTGCCAGGCGATTCTAAATGTGCTCTATGCAGGGCATAAAAATACCTTTACGTATGTTGCTCCAAAACTTTCGATTGCTAACATAAGAAGTAAAATAGCGTCGAATTTCTTCGACAGTGTGCACCACTGTACGGTAATATAAAGAGGTTTTTCTATATATAAATATATAGAAAATGGGGAATTTTCTTCAGTCGATATATTTAATATGTCGGTAGGTCCAAAAACGCTTGAGCACGCCAATTTTTGTTTTTAGTTGCACAATTTTTTACATGACAGGCAAGCATACAGGGTCACTCATGTAGTAGATAAATGTCTTTGTCAATGTTTTTCTACTGGAACCCCTGTATATCATTGAGCTTTTAAACCCTTCAAAAGATTTTGAACATATTTGGTATGCCATACCCTATACCTAAGGTCAATAGTTATCGAGAAATTTATGAATGAATATCATAAAATGTACTCATAAATATTTATATATTTATCTACTATTCGAATTCCGGCTTGCTCACTGTCAAGAAGTCAACAGGGTACAATTCGCCAATTTACTAAAATCTAGATAAGAGTAATTTTTATAATGTTTTTTTTTGTCTTTTTATAATTCAGATTTTAATAAATAGATGAATTATTTAGCTATTCAAATTTCAAAAAAGAAGCATTTTACCACAAACGCGAGGTCCGCTTCTTAATTCGTTTTTAAATGGGAAGCCTTTAAAAATTAAAAATCGTGAAAAAAAAAATTAAAAATTTAAATAGCTTCATGTTCATGGTGGTAATTTTGAACAATTTGTAAAGTAATAAGAGAAAAAAATAAAAAAAAACACTTAATTTGAAAGTTTATTCCATACAACCATCTTATACCTACCTAGGATCTCCAATCTTTTTGCTCTCAGCACTCCCGTTTCATCTTTCCCCGCATCTGGCGGGCCCTTGTGACCGTCGGAATCGCCTGGCTTTGAACATACCTACGTTAAATCGTTTAATAAAGAGCATGTGAAAACTGGAACCTTGTAGAACAATGTTTATTTTAAACCCTGCACAGAGCACATTTAGAATCGCCTGGCAGCTGCGTGCGGCCTTCAAAATCGCCTGGCATTTTTTTTGTATTTTGTTATGTCTAAATTCAAACATATTAAAATTTGAAGTTTGTGACTTAACTTTTGATTTTTTTTACATTTTCAAAAATATACGGGTTGATAACGCAACCGGGGGAGACTTGCCAGGTCATGATTTTTTACTTAGGGGTTGCTCTTCAATCGACAATGTACAAATTTCCAGCTTTGTGCAAATACCGTTACTAACAGGGTTCAGTGGCTCTCCGGATATTATTTATGACGTTGCATGCCTAAGAGCGGTAAAATGTCAATCAGTAAAACTTAAAGGCAAAAAGCCGCCATCTTGCTTCAATCAATCACATGAGGTATGCAAAACACATTCAAAAAACGTCCTGACTATATCCGATCTTCACTTCGGAAATAAACGCATACGTCTAGACGAGTACTCGTTAACTCTGGATTGCCCTCCTGGCAGTCCTGGCGTCGCGCAGAGTCGCTTGCGGTCCCACTCACAAAAAATTTAATAAGTTCATCAAATTTAAAGTTTCGAATTAAAATTCTTTCAGCATTTTAAAGGTTATCCTTTTTACCAGTGTGTGATGCTAACATTGCTAACACTGCTAATATTATTTTAGTCCAAACAATTATCTTAAAAATTATTACTGAAATTTTTAAGAAAATGACAAACATATTTTCTGATTTTGGCAGGCGTACACGGTGGTGCTTTATTGGTCCTTTGCCCGCTTGTTTCTCAAATCGCTTTGTGTACCTGCGTGATTGTTTGCAGCATTTTTAAAACCGCAGATTTTATTCGTTTCATTCTCTGTTTTGTTTTGAACAGTAGGAGTAAACATTATAGATCGTGGGATAGCGACATGTCTTAGGTTAAGGATGTTTTGTATGTCTTTTGGAGGAGTGAAAAAGATAAGTTTGTTATGAAGCAAAGTAAGGTTTTAACCCCGACCCGGGTGACGCCCAAATAAAAATTCAATTTTCATTTGTACAAAATCTATATGTGTTTTGCGACGATTTTATATTGTCTGCCATGTGTATTAAAAGAAAGTCATTGAAAAAAAAATACATAAAAAAACGCAGTCGGTTAGCAAGGGCCCAAAGGGTTAAAGTGTCCGGATGCACATGTAACAAAAACGAATAATTTTCCGCCTTTTTTAACGTCTGCCAATGGAAAATATATAAGTTTTTATTATGAAAAAGTTGATAAACAAATTGGCAGACGATTTTTTTTTATCTGAGACATCCCACGTAGACTTCAAGCCTAAGTACTAACGTACCGTGGGTGTCTGAAGAGAAGGGAAATGTAGTCAATTGACAAGGGATTTGAAGGATTGAAGGTTGGGACGGAAGGGAAAACATCTGCAGACAATTTGTTCCATAATCTGGAGACCCTAGGTATGAATGAGCGAGAGAAGTGGTCTGTTCTAGGCTTTTGTAGCTGGACAGTAAAGGGATGCATACGTAACGCGCCTCTTGTTGCTCTGTTAGGGACATTCAAGGGGGGAACAATACCGGCTAGTTCTTCAGAGCAAAATCCGTGGAAGTAGCGGTAGAAAAGGGATAAATCCCCAACAGCGCGGCGATGAGCGAGAGAAGAAAATTTTCTCGTGAGGGCTGGGTCATTGATAAGTCGAATGGCTCTCTTTTGGATAGAATCGAGGATCTTAAGTGTCGAAGGTGATGTCGCTCCCCAGATGTGGGAGCAGCACTCTAGGTTAGGTCTTATTTGGGAAACATAGAGTGTATAAGTTGGAAGGGGAGAAGTATTTTCTGGCTCGAAAGAGAAAACCAAGCTTTTTAGCTGCCGATGTGGCTACTGAAGTAATGTGTTTGTGCCAGCTGAGATCATGTTCGAAAACGACGCCAACGAGATCGAATGTTTCGTCGTTTTGTAGGTCTTGACCATTCATGTGGATGGGGTAAGCGTTGCCAGATTTTTTGCGTGAGAGGGAGCAAGACTGGGTTTTGGAGGCGTTGAACTGAACAAGGTTCTTGGCACCCCAGTCTAAGATTAATTGAAGATCTTGGAAAAGGGCTAGGTACATAGATCTGCGTCTATTATCCAACTCCTGATTCGAAACTTGTCTGGAAAAATGAATATTGGAGTGAAGAGTACTATCGCCAGCATAACTGTGGATGGGATTGGTGGTTGGAGATAGTAGGTCATTAATGTGAAGAAGAAATAGGGTTGGTGCCAGGACTGAACCTTGGGGGACACCAGCACTGATAGGATGGAAGTTAGATAAGTGACCGTCAACCACAACAGATATGCGCCGATTAGAGAGGAAGCTGCCGATCCAGGTGCATAGTTTGGTAGGAAGACCGTCAGGAGATAGTTTGTTGAGGAGTGCGGCATGCCATACTTGGTCAAAGGAAATTGGAAATATCGAGAGCAACAATCTGAGATTCGCCATGAAATTCAAGAGACTTGTTCCAGTTATGGTGACAAAGCTAAGGAGATCAGCTGTGGATCTTTGGTGACGAAATTCGTACTGTCTGTCATGGATGATTTTGTGTTTTTCTAGATATTTTAGAATTTGAAAGTTGATCACTTTCTCTATAACTTTGCTAACAACGGAGAGAAGAGAGATAGGTCTACTCTACTACTGAGCTTGACTCTACAGGTGAGCTGGATTCGGTTGAGTTTTCCCACTTAATCAGTTCATATGGGTTTAAATTCTTGGTACATGAGGCAACTAGAATATCTAAAATTAGCAAAAATAGCTGTCTCGATAACTGTATAACTAACAGTCTGGATGACTGTAAATATCACCTGTGGGACACTTATATGTCGGATCACATGGCAATATCAAACACTTATAATAATTACACAGGTAAAAGAACAAATAACAACACTTCTAACATTCAATATAGGCCTTATTGTAAAGAGAATGTGGCTTATTGTGTGCGTACTTTGCAGAATACTGAATGGTCTTCACTTTTATCCGAGTCATACGATGTTGACACATCATTTAATATCTTTTTGGAACGTCTTCTAACTATTATGGATGAATGTTTCCCAAGAAAAACTAAAACTATTCATAATAGAAATAAAAACAACAACTGGTTTAATAACGAATTAAAAATTTGTAGAGATAACCTAAATTTTTTAACCACTTTTAACAGGCAAAGTAGGAACATTGATATCTCTGACTTAATAAATAAACTAAAAAAAGACTATAAAAACAAAATAAGTAAAACAAAAAATAGATTTTACTCGGACAGAATATTGGGTAGTGTCAATAAACCTAAGGCAGTGTGGAATATTATTAATGACACCAAAAGCAAGACAAAAAAAATTCAGAATCTAACATTACACCAGAGGAATTTAACACCTTTTTTGTTAATATTTCTGACAATATTACAGCCACCCTACAAAAAACAGGACAAGACCCTTCAAGCGTGACTTCTAGGTAACTTTACTCTTTTCTTAGATCCGGTGGATCCGGCAGAGATAGGCGACATAATTAGGGGTATGAGTAATAGCTCAGCTAAAGATATATTCGGGTTAAGCAACAAGATTTTAAAACAAATTAGTGAGGGTATAGTTTTGCCACTTTCAATTATTATTAATAAATGTTTTGGTTCAGGTGTTTTTCCCAAAAAACTAAAAGCAAGCAGGGTAACTCCTATATTTAAAAGGAAGGGTGACGAGAATGATCCTAGCAATCATCGTCCTATCTCGATAGCCCCTGTCTTATCGAAACCAATAGAAATAAGTTTAAATAATAGATTAATACGTTTTTTAGAGAGGGGCGACTTGCTTTCCCCAAGTCAATTCGGGTTTAGAAAGAAGATGTCAACTACTGATGCGTTGAGTGGGTTGGTGGGGCACGTGGTCGGATGCTTCGAGAGGGGTGAGTCTGTATCTGCAGTATTTTGCGACCTCTCGAAGGCATTCGACTGTGTGTCGCATCGGATCCTGCTTGATAAGCTGATTTGTTATGGCATAAGGGGCAACTCTCTATGTCTTGTGCAGTCATTCCTCTCTGATCGCACACAGGTTGCTGACTGTGGGGGGAGGGTTTCCTCGGCTTCTCCCGTCACAGCAGGAGTACCACAGGGGTCAATTCTTGGCCCGCTTTTGTTCATCTTATATGTTAACGAGCTGCCGGTTGTTTTTTCCGAGGTTAGGTCTATTCAGTATGCGGATGACACAACCTTACTTGATCATCACACTAATCCCACCCAGCTTCAGACTACAACAGACTTGACACTACAAAAGCTTCACGGTTGGTTTGCAGACAATAATTTATGCCTTAATCTTGACAAGACAGAACTAGTTACCTTTTCCCTGAAAGAACGAGAAGAGAATAAAAACGTTAAATTTCTTGGTATCTTTTTAGATAACAGACTATCCTGGAAAAATCATATCAACCAACTGACAAATAAGCTAGCATCTGTACTCTTTTTGCTGCGTAGAATTGCTCAGGTGACTCCGATTGAGGTGTCTAGAACTGCATACATGGGTTTTTTCCAATCGAAAATATCTTATGGGCTCATTTTTTGGGGAAACTCAACGGAATGGCACCGGGTGTTTAAAATGCAAAAGACCGCGCTCAGAATAATAGGTAAAAAGAAACCTACAGATAGTTGTAGACCACTATTTAAGGAATTTAAAATACTAACCATGCCTGGTCTATATATTTACCACTGCCTAACGTTTGTTAAAACACGGGAGGCTAATTTCATAACAATCAATAGTCGACATGAATACAGCACCCGATACGGTGAAAACCTATTAATGCCTCAACATCGGCTTACCTTAACCCAGAAAGGCTATAATAATGTCGCTATTAAACTATACAACTGCCTACCAGTTAATTTAAAAACCACCTCGGTCAATACATTTAAGCATCGGGTTAAACAGCTGATTTTGGAGATCTGTCCATACACTCTTGAAGAGTTTATTGTTGGTCTAACTATATATAATGTTTGATTATTTTTATATGTTATATGTATCTCAGTGTCAATGAATTATATTTGTATAATCATTTATAAGTGTCCTTGTGGAATCCATATTTTGTCAATATTTTATATATATTTTATTTTATTTATATTTTATTTACCTAACACTGAAATTTGTTTGACGATGCTAAACATTTACTCAAATGTACTTAAGCAAATAAAGCATTATTATTATTATTATTATTATTAGGTCTATAATTGGATAAAAGGGACTTGGAACCTTTCTTCGGGATAGGCTGCACACGAGCAGTCTTCCAGCTATCTGGGAAGATACCCTTGTCATAAGAGATCTGGAAAAGACGAGTTACGATGGGTGCAAGTTCTGGAGCGCATTTTTTTAGAACAACTGCTGGTATGCCATCCACACCAGAGGACCTTTTGGTGTCAAGGGATAGAACAATTTTTTGAACTTGTTTCACCTTAAGTATTATATCGGGCATTTTGTGGGGTACACACTTAGCGGTTGGAAGAGCGAAATTGGGGGGAGGGATCAGGGTGGATTTTGCAGCGAATTGTTTGGCGAATAGTTCTGCTTTCCCTTTGGAGGTGGAGATATCTTCGTTGTCAGAGGTCAGGGGAGGAAAAGTGCTTCCACAGAAGTTCTGACTAATGTTTTTGGCAAGTGACCAGAAAGATTTGCCGCCGTTGGGACAGGAAAGCACTTTATCTTTTATGAGGTTGTTAAAAGCATTTTTGGACTCTAAGATAGTTTGGTTGTATTGATTTCTGGCCTCAGTGAAAATTTGACGATTTTCTAGTGTAGGATTTTGAAGATACCATTTGTGAGCTTGGGCTTTTTTGAGCCTGGCTTTGACCCAGGCCTTGGAGAACCATGGCTTTTAATGGTGGAGTTTAGGTTTCTTGCGGGTATGTGGAATGAAACCTTCAATACCTGCTTCAATAATGTCTGTGATATGAGAGCAAATTTCGGAGGGATCGGGAGTGGAAAAACAGACAGGGTTTCAAGGGAAAGCAGAGAAGAAGTTTCGAAGACCATCCCAGTGGGCAGAATTGTAGTGTCAGATCGTGCGTTCTGGCATAATTTCAGCAAACTCGGGATATATGGGACAAGAGACGGTTATGAGGCCATGATCTGAACGACCAAGGGGAGCGCATACAGATGTTAAGTAAGGCTCAGGATGGGTGGTAAGAAAAAGATCTAGTGGATTTGCATTATGGGTAGAAACGCGTGGAAAGTATGTTGGTTCTCTGATCAAATTGGTGAGCGAGTTGCTGATTGCGAAGTTTTCTGCTGCTCTGCCTTCTGGGTCAGTTTTTGTGGATCCTAACCATTCCTTGCTATGGACGTTGAAGTCGCCTAGGAGGATAACTTCAGCGAAGGGAAATTCGGAGATGAGATGGTCGATTTTTGCCGAGAGATAATCAAAGAACTCATTGTAGGATTTGTCTGATGGCGAGCGATAGATGCAACAGATAAATTTGGTACATGATTTAAGGGCGAGTTTTAGCCAGAGAATATCGGGCTGGCCTGATTCCAGGTTCGGGAGTCTGGTGCAAGAAAGACTGCTGCGAACGTAGGCACATACCCCACCATGAAGACGAAAAAATGACAGAAGTTCATAGCCTGGAAACAGGAGATGATTGGTTGAGGATTTGGAGCTGATTTGGGTTTCGGTCAGAAAAAGAATGTGGGGTTTGCATGACTGGAGATAGTGGTGGACAGAGTCCAAATTGGAATTAAGCCCGCAGATGTTGGCAAAGGTTACTATGCTATTGAAATTCTCCGATGGTGGGCCCCCACGGTTTGCACATTACCAAGTCGGGTTTTCTGCGGAAAATTGTGTGGAAATTCCAAAGATTTTTCCGTGACTTTTCTAGTCTGCCATCATAACTATATCAAGTTTATGCAAAATTGCTGAGCATATGGAATTGGTAGACAGATTGAAAGTGTGAAAAATGGTGGCAGACGAAAGAAAAGTTGTTGAAAAAAATTTCCGTGATTTTTTCTGTCTCCCATTTCGAATTTAAGTTGAGAATAGTGTTCCACGCTTAAGTTGAAAATGGCAGACAGATCTATAATAACTAACGTTTGGAAAATTATAAAGAAATAGCGCAAAAATGAAGCAGGCCGGTGCAAGGTTTATGACTAATTTTCCGCGACTTTTTCTTATCTGCCATTTCGTATTTAACTTAAAGATGTTGTTCGAAGCTTAAGTAATAAACGGCAGACCGATTTATAATGTCCAACATTAGGAAAGATCTAAAAAAAAAGATCGAATAATTCATAAATAAACCATAATATCACCTGGTGTGAAGTATATTAGAGGATCTTATAGGTAAAATATATGCCACGAAAAAGAATGGCTTAGGACACTGTTTTACTGTAGATGAGGATCGGTTGCATTTACGAACAATTACTGCATGGTAGAACAACCGAACAGTTTACTTTTAGATTTCGACGCATGTATTTTGCCACCGTGTAAGCGCGGACTGCAACATTTGCTTCAAACTGCATATATAGGAAATATATGGAGCAACTCATTTTCCTCAACACCAAGTGACCTTATGCTACCAAATTTGGTTGGATGCTCGAAGAAAATTCATACACCTTTCGTTGGTTTGAAGGTGATAAGGCTAGGATTTTTGCGCGACCTCGCGCAACGGCATTTTTTTGCGGCTGGCATGTCTGACTTGAAATACCATAAGCGTGGGCCAGGGTGTCATAATTTCAATGCGTGCCTTTAGCATAGCACAAAGTAAAAATATATACTATTAAGACCGTTGGTGTAAAGAACCATGGTCGACTGAAAGGAAAAGGAGGAATCCTGTCTTACGATTAGTGAACGTCGATGACGACAAACCTGACCACACGACCTGGCCAGTCCGCGTTGCGTTACTTGCAATGTCTCCACGCCCAGCGGAGCTCTCTATCGGATTTATGTCACGTAGCCAAAAACAAGTTTCAATGATTTCCTAAATCAACAGTGGTAAATTCGGCTATGATATTTATTGTGAAATGAAAAACATATTTTAATCTACATTGCAGTTTATTGGCATTACATGAAATAATCAACATTTTCTAAAAGTTTATTTCAGTGAAATGCGTTCTTTTATGGTTAAGTATATCTCTAAGTCTCGAAAAGCTTCTTTCTACGTCAAACGCAAATGTGGATAAATATCAGTCCTATCTTTTAGTGTTAAAGAAATAGACTTTAGTTGAACACATCCGGGATTTCGTTCTAATATTCGCGATATAACAATTTTAGTTTCACACCAATTTCATTAGAAACTTCTTTAACTTTATCCAGGAGCGTTTCAAACAAGTTGAAAAGATGTTAAAAGGGGTAAATTCTGTGTCTCTAACTGATTACTAATATCTGGAAGATATCCGAAATTGTCACAAATCGAAAAGTCTGATATTTGAGGTCTGGTATGTTTATAACTTCTTTATATTTTTTTACACTCTGCGCATCGTCCTTTAAGCCGGTAATATCACTTTTGACTTGTTCAAAATAAGTTCTGTAATATGTAGCTGCGGTCAGCTATGTTTCCCATCACGTTATCACAGGTTGTGGCGGTAATGCTATATTATGGCACATTTCTTTGAACGTTGCAATTCTGGAGGGTGATTTAAGACAGACATTTTTAACCTCACTGACTAAACTATCGATTAGTGAGTAAAACTCCCGCATAAATTCACATGTTCTATGCGGGGCGCGCGCAAAACATGTAGGATTGATTAAATTGGGAAAATGTTATTTTAATTGTCTTCCGTCTTTCAGCATATTCGCTGGACTATCCGACAGAAGCAAAACAACATTTTCACTAATATTTGTATCGGAAAAAAGTGTACTGATACGTTCTACTGCAGCGTGGGTTATTGGTATCGCTACTGGCTTTAGAAAGAAATTTACTCTCAATCACATATGATTGTTCAAACTGAATTGGATTTAAAGGTCCAACTATAATATTGGCAACGTATCGTCCTTTGATGTCGGTAGTTTCGTCGATACTGAATCATAACATTTTTCCTCTAAGATTTTCTTTTATTCTATTCAAAGTTTTGCAGAACACTTTGTCAACATAAGTCTTGCGAAGTGTTGATGCATCTGGTACTGTGTGGGTTCAGTATTTTTCTAAAAATGTCTTCACAAAAGGGTTATTTATTTTATGAAGTGAGATATTAGCTGCAATAAAGGCTTCACACAAATCCATGTAGAATTATTTTTGCGTTACATCCTGTTGCCTTGGTTTGGATGGCCCAGGAAGAGATCTTATCGTCATCTTTTCTAAATGCTGTGGACCGGATACTTGGCGCTCTATGTTATACTTTATGCACAGAAACTCAGAGTTACATACTGAACACCATACGCCTTGTTCACTTTCAAATAAAAATAATATATCAGATTATGGAATAAGCCACTCTAACTTTATTGTTTTACTTATACTCATTTTAATTACTTTCAAATCACTATTTACAATGCAACTGCTTTGACTAGCGCCTATAGCTTGTCTGTACTGCGTAATACACACAGAAAAAAGCGATTCATTCTTAAAAGGCATGGTAGGTAGTGTGCATGCAATAAAAGAAAATAATTCATAACGACCAAGTTCAAAGAATTCTTTAATGTTATTTGAACGGCAATTAAGCATTGATTGGCCTTCGGTGTCAAATGTTCTTAGACAATTTTACCTTTCTAAATTCTGACCTTTGTTTCCTTTCATCGCCAAATCTTTCTACCTATATAAGACGGTGAGCTGGGCTTGCATAATTTCAATATTTTTCGTTGTGACCGATCTGAGAAATCTAGCATCAGTCTGCGGGGTGGTGGGGTATTGTTTGCAGCTAGATCAGCTATCTGTAAAAATAGTGGAAGGTGATGTAAATGAACATGGAGGTCTTGTTTCTGATTGTTAATGTTGGTGGGGTAAAGACATTGTTTGGAATTATTTACTTGCCACCTAAATCTTCGGTGGATGTTTTCGATAAGTACTGCTCGGTTGTGGAACGCATATTGGGTCATAATAGGGTTGACAATGTGGTGCTTGCTGGAGATTTTAATTTGCCGAACGTGCGGTGGCCGAATGATAGTTATGGTTCGCGTGCGGAAGGCAGTTTATCTGACCAGGCAAAAACTATATCAGATTTGGTAGCATACCTTAATCTGTATCAAAGAGTACCAAATGCTACATCAAATTATCCAGACTTAATTTTTACAAGTGTCGGAAATACTCTGGTTGAGCCTGCAATTGTACCAGTGCTGCCGGTTGACATTTATCATCCACCCATAACTTGACCTAAGGATTGTGTCGGTTAACGAGTGTGTCTCATTTGATTTGGAATATTTTGACTTTGCTACTGCGAATTATGCTGATATATCTTATTACCTTGCAGGGGTTAACTGGGATGAACTGTTCAGGACTGGTAATTTAAGTCAGATTTTGGACGATTTTTACAGTATCGTTTGGGCGGCTTTTGATATCTTTATTTAAAAAACAATAGATCAAGGACGGCAAAGTTTCCCAGGTGGTAGTCAGATGAATTAAAAAGTTTAATTTTTAGAAAGAAAGACGCACATAAAAAATTTAAAATCTCGAATTCTGTACATGATTATAAATTTTTTTCATCTCTTAACAGTCAATGTAAAATTCTTAGTAATAATTGTCATAACAACTATATAAATCATGTAGGAAGTTCTATAAATATCGATAGCGGTTCTTTCTGGAAATATGTAAATGAAAAGAATAAAATATTTGATTTACCAAAGTGTATGACATATAATAATGAAACGTCTGATAACACTGCAGACATTGCTGATTACTTGGCGGATTTCTTTTCATCTGCATATGCATGTACCGACTGTCCTCGAGATAAAGTACTAGATAGTCTGGGACCGACGGGTGGATGTGAATTCCTGCGAGGTGACTGATGGGGATGTGTTCGAGTCTATTGAGAGTCTTCGGGACGGTCTGTCTGAGGGACCCGATAATATAATAGTTGTGCGTAGGATTTTTCGTATGTCTTTGAGTCAGGGTCTTTTTCCGGATAAATGGAAAACATTTTTTGTTACGCCTGTTTTTAAGAGTGGAGACAAGACAATCATTGAAAATTATAGAGGTGTTAGTAAAATTTCGCTAATAGCCAAGGTGTTTGAATTAATCATGACATCTAAATTATCGCCTTTGATAGAGAACATAATAGTTGCAAAACAGCATGGTCTTGTGCATGGAAGATCCACAACAACAAATCTGTTGACATACGAAGACTTCCTGAAGAATGCTTTGGAGGCGGGGTGTCAGATGGATGTTGTTTACATGGATGTCTCCAAGGCATTTGACAGGGTCAGTTGGGATGTGCTTGTGAGAAGATTGGGTGATGTGGTTGTGTATGGCAATCTTCTAAAGTGGCTTGGGGATTATCTAAAAGGCCGTAAGCAAATTGTAACATTAAAGAGCTGTTTCTCTAGGAAATTCGAGGTCACATCGGGGGTCCCTCAGGGGACACACTTAGCGTCATTATTGTTTAATGTGTATATTAATAGTATCTGCAGTTCTGTTAAATATTGTAATGTACTAATGTTTGCTGACGATATTAATATGTTTAAAAAAGTAAGTTCCATTAATGACTGTTTATTGAGTGGTACTGTGGCTTGAGTGGTCTCAGTTTTAATGTTGATAAGTGTAAAATAATGCAGTTTAGTCGCACGAAGTCAATTGTAACCTTTGATTTGTAGCGTTCTTTTAGGGGAAAACTTAGCTTTCCTCAGCAAAGTACTCACTTGCGTACGGCAGCTCCTCGTCGGTAGAACAGATGGTCGTCGGCTAGGAACACTTACGCTTTTTAAAGGCGCCACTCAGTTTTTCTTTTAATGGATTCGTTTTCAGAGCTTCTGAACTGAGAAACCAAGATCTTTTAATCTAAGATTACTAGTTGGTAATAAATAAATAGACTACCTGAGATTAGCTTCAATCAATTTAATTAATGAATTATGCCAAAGGAGGAATCGAAAAAAGTATGTTTATAAATACCATATAACATAGTTTAAAAATGCATTTTGTTCTGATAAAAATAAATATAATGCAGTGAAGCCAAAATTCCCGAGTTATAGTCATTGTCTTTGGCCACAGATTACCCCAATGTTATGTACATTTATGTACAAAAAATATACTTAAAAGTCGCATGTGTATTTAATTTTAAAATAATAAGAAGGCTAGCTTATACAGGCAATAATGTAAAGAATGAATTTAAGAAATTATGAGGATATCAAGAAAGTTATAGCATAAAGAAATAAATATTAAAGATATTGAAAAAAAAAGGTGCAATTAAGGGAAAATGGAATAGACTGGCCTTAGGTCCTGGTGGGAGCTTCTAGGGTGTCCCATGCATCCTGTGAAACAGACACTTGTTGGTGGCTAAATGATAGGCTGCCAATCCTGGTTCCTACGGACAGCTACTTCCCTGAAGTAAATGAGAAAATTGGAGAAAACGTGCTGTGAAACGCGGACACCTCCCTAGCGCCTCTCTAACACCCTATCTAACGCCTCTCTAAAACCCTGTAAATAATTTTTACAATAACCAAAATGTTCCAAATCATTAAAGAAATTTAACGGCTTACCTCTAGGTCGAGGGGATCCGCCTTACTATGCACATGGCGAATAAGAAATTAAAACGGGACTTCTCCCAGGAAGAATAATCATGAGTCAGCAAAAAGGCACAATAATAGGTAGGTAATCAGACACTTCTTCACATTAAAATAATAGGTGCATAAAATAGCACTATAAAGGCAAAAAAACTTCAGTCAGAAACACCATGACTCGTAGCACAATTGGCAAAATCAGAGTGTCCAGAAAAACGCTGGTACGACGAGCTACGAGTACCACGCATGGATACTTCCTAGACGACATCTCGTCTGCTTGAATGCAACCGGTCAAGATATTTTGGAAGTTGGCGAATGCGCTGGATCATGGAAGTTTACAAAAATATTAAGAACTAATAAGGGTAGTAGTGGTTAAAGATTTAACCGCTACAGATTATAAGATGAATGATCATGGGCGCCCGCAGGGGAGGGCCAGGGGGACCGTGGCCACCCCTGAGATTGTGATACTTCATACTTTTTATTAGTGTATTTGGATAAATTACTACAAATCAAATCTTCAAAAACATTTTTTTTATAAATAGCTTATAAATTCAATATCGGAGTAGATAGCATTAATTATAATGAAATTCAGAAATTACTGGATTTGGATCTTTTGGAAAATAGAAGAATACCTATTGACTTGTGCACCCTATTTAAAATTATAAATTCTAAATTTTATTGTCCAGATCTGTTGGAAAGGATTACTTTCTCTGCACCACCAAGGCGAACACGTAATAATATATTACTTCATATACCTTTTCATCATACAGACTATGGAATCTCATCTTCAACCGCGCGGTTCGGTAAATCTGGGAACGACTTCTGTGATTATAAGGAAATATATTTTTTTGATATTAATTTCAAATCTTTTAAATCAGGGATTGCGCGCATGCTTAGACAGGGTTCGTAGAGTTATTGATTGAGATGTGTAGAATGTAAGAAATGTAAAATTTAGATTTAATTAGTGTGTAGCTTTTTGTATGCTTATAAGTGGCTGTGGCCGTAAATGAATCAATAAAATATATACCTATGGCCTACGGCTGTTACGACTACCTAGGTAGGTATACAGGTATTTACGTTAGGACTGTTCAATGGAATATTGCAATTCCCAGGCCTTAATTCATTACAGAACACAAGACAAACAATAGTTATTGTCGCTATAACATATTGTGTCGAAGATGCACGCCGATGTCTGTCGAATTTATATTTCAGTGGAAAATTTTAAATTCCAAGCTCTAGTGATGAGGTACCAGAATGCGTCAATGAAATATTTGTAGAATCTAATGATAATGAAGGTAATAATATAATTTTGTGGGCTTATATATATATATATATATATATATATATATATATATATATATATATATATATATATATTATATATATATATATATATATATATATATATATATATATATATATATATATATATATATATATATATATATATATAGGTAAAGAAATAGCGATAGGAAAAATTATAAAAATGTGAAGGAAATATCGGGGAAGCTGTCTGTAAGGTAATGCTAGACACGTGTTTCGTGCTTATTAGCACTCGTCAGTAGCACATAACCAAGTTATTAGGTGGGAAACGTGAAAGTTGAAAAAAACACAAAGAGTTCACAGACCAGAGACCTGCTAGCACATTTGTGTTTTTTTGTCAGGAGACCCAGAGTTTTCCGGGCAACAACCAACATCACCACGGAGGCCGCAATAGCACCTGCAACTTATTTTCATATTTTTAGATGTAGAATCTGCCCTTAAAATTTCTTAACATCTTTTTGTAACACCCTGTATATATATATATATATATATATATATATATATATATATATATATATATATATATATATATATATATATATATATATATATATATATAATATATATACAGTGACCGGCAAAAAGTTCGCAACATATGGGAAAAATTTTTATTAGGTGAGTATTGGAAAAACTTTTCCGGGGGATCGGTTCTGCATGTCCGATAACCTAAAAATCGATTTTGACATACGTCACGTGACCACTGGTATAGCGTCAAATTAAAAAAAAAATTGTTAATTTACAAAAAGTGAGGTTAGTTGACGAGATATCAAAAAAAGTTATTTGAAAAAATTGCTTAGAATTAAATTCTAGGTCCTTGTGCAAAATTTTAAGATTTTATTTAAAAAAATTGGAAAACTCAATTTTTTTTAAATATTTTTTTATCGATTTACAAATTTCCAGTTTTTTTCGTTTAGATAGCTTTGCTAATGTAAAGCCCATGTATCTGGATGAAAATAAACGAATGTAGTAGTTTTTTCTACAATTGACAGGCCAAAATTTAAAAAAAGTGGGTTTCGCCGGACGCTAGCTGTTGCAATGATTTGTATCTAGCAGCAGTGTCAAAATTTTAGAGACATTTCAATGAGATTACATTGAGAAAACCTTAATCGTCTTAAATATATCTGAAGTTCGACTTTTTGTAAAGTTAAGGGGAGTAAAATAGATAATAAACAAAAAATTACCTGTTTATTTAATCGAAATTTCATAAACGAAAACCAATGTAAGAAAAACTTAAAAGTAGTCAAATTCTGTACTAACAACATAAAAAATCATTGTTTTTCCTTGGGTGCACAAAATTTAAAACTCAGTATGACCACCATTTCTCTCCATACATACTATTGTTCTCGAGCGCAACTCTCGATTAACATTTCGGAGCATTTTACGATTTATTTGCAATACACAATTTCTAATGACATTCTCTAAATTTTGTATATTCCTAAAGGGTCGATGTTTGTACACAGAGTTCTTTAGGTATCCCCACATAAAGAAATCTAACGGAGTCAGATCTGGTGATCTCGCAGGCCACGGATTTTCAGAAAACCGTCCTATCCACTGGTTTCCAAATTCTTGATCCAGCCATCTCTTCACCTCATTTGTGGAATGAATGCTAGCTCCGTCTTGTTGAAAGTATAAATTTCTTCTTTCGGCTAATGACAAATTGTCTAAAAAGTCAGATATCTCAGTTTGTAGAAATTCTAAATATCGTTCTGAATTTAAATTGTCTCTAAAGAAAAAAGGTCCCACTATTCTGAGGTTGAAAATTCCGCACCACACATTAACCTTAAAACTATATTGGTCTTTACTCTGAATTACAAAGTCTGGGTTTTCGGTGGCCCACCATCTACAGTTTTGTGAACTGACGGTTCCGTTAGAGGTAAATGTAGCTTCATCCGAGAAAAGAACGTTCTTTGGGAAATTAAAATCTTCCTCAATCATACCCTGGAACCAGGCACAAAAATCGAAGCGGGCGTCATAATCCCTATCTTTTAATACTTGTACAAATTTAGGTTTGTACGGATGAAATTTGTTTCTTTTTAATATCCTCCGCACAGATCTTTCGTGAATGTTAGTGATCTCCGATATTTGACTAACTGCTAATTGGGGTGTTTCTGTGATCGACAAACACACGTCCAGAGAACCTTCGTCACCTGTTACCGGTTTTTCATGGGAAACTTTATACTGATTTTCTACCGATCCCGTTTCTTTAAATTTATTGACTAGACGAGATACTGTGGAATAATGGAGGGATTTATCGGGGTGCCTCTCATTAAAAATTGCTGCTGTTTCTCTATGGCTTTTGTAATTATCTCCAGAAATTAAAATAATTTCTATCTTTTCCTGAAGAAGTAGTGTGGGTGCCATTTTAAGGAATAAAATATTAATAAACTTATGTAAAATATCAAACTTAGTAAGATGCGAGACATAAACCAATGACAGGTTGAAATCAAACAAATTATAATTTGTTTGACATTTTTCTGTTGTTTTTAACCTACTAGATTATTTGGTTGTTTCAATTTCAGAGCCTGCTTTGGTAGTTTTAAGTACAACTAAATAGACCTGGTTGTTAAATTTATGTGCGAAAAATCTTAATAAAATCTTGATACAGTCATTTCATTAGATTCAAACCATTGCAACAGCGAGAGTCCGGCGAACACCTATTTTTTCGATTTTGTCCTGTCAATTGTAGAATTGTAGATCTGACTCCGTTAGATTTTTTTATGTGGGGATACCTAAAGAACCCTGTGTACAAACATCGACCCTTTAGGAATATACAAAATTTAGAGAATGCCATTATAAATTGTGTATTGCAAATAAATCGTAAAATGCTCCGAAATGTTAATCGAGAGTTGCGCTCGAGAACAACAGTATGTATGGAGAGAAATGGTGGTCATACTGAGTTTTAAATTTTGTGCACCCAAGGAAAAACAATGATTTTTTGTGTTGTTAGTACAGAATTTGACTACTTTTAAGTTTTTCTTACATTGGTTTTCGTTTATAAAATTTCGATTAAATAAACAGGTAATTTTTTGTTTATTATCTATTTTAATCCCCTTAACTTTACAAAAAGTCGAACTTCAGATATATTTAAGACGATTAAGGTTTTCTCAATGTAATCTCATTGAAATGTCTCTAAAATTTTGACACTGCTGCTAGATACAAATCATTGCAACAGCTAGCGTCCGGCGAAACCCTGTTTTTTTAAATTTTGTCCTGTCAATTGTAGAAAAAACTACTACATTCGTTTATTTTCATCCAGATACATGGGCTTTACATTAGCCAAGCTATCTAAACGAAAAAAACCGGAAATTTGTAAATCGATAAAAAAATATTTAAAAAAAATTGTTTTCCAATTTTTTTAAATAAAATCTTAATTTGCACAAGGACCTAGAATTTAATTCTAAGCAATTTTTTCAAATAACTTTTTTTGATATCTCGTCAACTAACCTCACTTTTTGTAAATTAACAATTTTTTTTTTAATTTGACGCTATACCAGTGGTCACGTGACGTATGTCAAAATCGATTTTTAGGTTATCGGACATGCAGAACCGATCCCCTGGAAAAGTTTTTCCGATACTCTCCTAATAAAAATTTTTCCCATATGTTGCGAACTTTTTGCCGGTCACTGTATATACAGGGTGTCCGGGAAAATGTGGGAAATCTCCCGGATATGAAGAAAACACGTGAAAAGAATACTACAAGTTCATATAAACTTTTTTCGTATAGGGCTCCTCTTCGGAGGTATGGGCTCCCAAAGAGCTCCAATGAAATCAAGTTTTTTACACATAATTATTGAACCACCAGGTATATTCCAATTTTTTTTTTAATATGATGTATACCAGGTTAGATCCTTCAAATTACTATCCAAGAAAGTGTTGTGAAGTATTCACAGCTGCAGGGACGGACTAGCTGTGACACTCATGACCCCATTTTTTTAAGCCCTGTATGATAAGAACTTTGGACGACGTTTTTTACATACCTTTAACCATTGACTAAAAATTAAGTACTCTTCATTCATATCGTTAATTCTAACCGTTTTCGAAAAAAACGTCATTTTATCTACACTGTTAGTCCCCTAACTTCTGTCGAGTTGAATATGAAAAAGAGGAATTTTTCCCTGTCGCCCACATAGTTTCAATAAAACGTTAAACTTTAACTGCTTAGTTAAAAACTTCGTAAGAGGGTTCAACATGGGCTCCGTGAAGTCTTATACACTCGCGGGCACGACGAATTGAGGACTGCTGTATCCGCCACAATAACCCAGCATTGTTCCTTATTTCATCACAATGAAACATGATTCTCCGTAGAAGTTCCTCCCTACTATCGACCGGAGTAGAATACACCAAAGTTTTGAGGTGTCCCCACAGGTAAAAATCCAACGGCGTTAGGTCGGGAGATCGAGGAGGCCAGGCAATAGGTCCTCCCCTAAGCAAACCTAAGCAAACCTATCCAACGGTTTGGATAGACGTTATTCAGATGCTCCCGCACAGCAACGCTGAAATGAGGTGGTGCTCCATCGTGCATGTAGTACATGTTTCGGCGGATTTCAAGTGGTAAGTGCTCTACTAAATCGTGAAAAGCGTTCTGGAGGAATTCCAAATAAAGTTGTCCATTCAGTCGTACCGGCAATACGAATGGTCCAATCAAAAAATTGCCCATGATTCCTGCCCAGACATTAATTGATTGGAACTGATGTTGATGATGCGAAACAATAGTTGCATGAGGATTTTCATCAGCCCATACATGTGAGTTGTGTAAATTCATGATACCATTTTTGGTGAAGCCTGCTTCGTCCGTAAAGAGAATAGTGCCAATGAAGTTTACATTATTTCGTTGCTGATCCAATAGCCAGTTTGCAAACTGCATTCTACGGGGAAAATCTTCAGGAATCAGTTCATGCACTTTTTGCAAATGATATGGATATCACAGCTGTTCTTGAAGAACTTCATGTACTATTGTTTTCGACGAATTAAACTGCGCTGATAATTTTCGAATTCTCGTTGAAGGAGTGTCATAGACAGTATTTAAAATATTTTCCTCTAACTGCGGCGTACGTACTGTTCTTCCCCGACCAGCATCAGTACTTCTTTTCCCAAAATTTCCTAAAATTATGAAGAAATTTAATAATATTACCTTAGTAAATGCAATCGCCTACCATTCTCCCTTAGACGTTGGTCAACTCGTTGAAATGTTTTCTGATCGGGAAGAGTACGATTAGGATATCTGTCGTGATATAACCTTCTGGCTTCCAAAGCATTGCAAGATGCAAGACCATACATCAGATGCATATCTGCATACTCAATAAACGTGTATTCCATATTTCGAATTATTTCACAATTAATTTCACCACGAAATCCAAAAATCAGTAATTTAATATCGAAATAAAGAGTCAATGTGTCAGCGATGTGAAAGTTGACAAGTTCTAAAATGCAGGATATTTATTTCTTTCATACCTAGCAACGTTTGCAACAACGATACTTTGTTTTTGGGGCCGATAAAATAAAACGCACATTTTTGCGAACCTAGGTCGAACTGCAATAATTCACAGAATTAGACGTACCTATCTGTTATTGAAATACGCCAAATACATGATGTAAATAATATGACGTTTTTTCGAAAACGGTTAGGATTAACGACATGAATGAAGAGTACTTAATTTTTACTCAATAGTTAAAGGTATGTAAAAAACGTCGTCAAAAGTTCTTATCATACAGGGCGTAAAAAAAATGGGGTCATGAGTGTCACAGCTAGTCCGTCCCTGCAGGTGTGAGTACTTCACAATACTTTCTTGGATAGTAATTTGAAGGGTCTAACCTGGTATACATCATATTAAAATAAAATTGGAATATACCAGGTGGTTTAATAATTATGTGTAAAAAACTTGATTTCATTGGAGCTCTTTGGGAGCCCATATCTCCGAAGAGGAGGCCTATACGAAAAAAGTTTATATGAACTTGTAGTATTCTTTTCACGTGTTTTCTTCATATCCGGGAGATTTGCCACATTTTCCCGGACACCCTATATATATATATATATATATATATATATATATATATATATATATATATATATATATATATATATATATATATATATATATAGCAGTTAAACTCACTCACCCCCGACACAGAAAAGAAGCTTTAAACCAACTGAGGGGCATATTGGTGGAGAATTCCTATCCAGTAAACCTTATTAACAAATTCCTGTTCAGCACTCAGTACAAGATACCAGAAAACATTTTTGAAAGGCAATCACAACCCATGTCCCTAACATCACAAACACCGATTTCTGTTAATCCATCAAATTCTCACACACAAAACAATAGTGTAGTAGAAAACAATCCTCGAACAACTTTCTATTGTTCATTACCACATATTGACAATATAACAGAAAAATTAATAAATGTTTTTAAACATACTAACATAAAAATAGCGAGAAAGCAAATAAAAACCATTTCTCAGATTTATTCTAGAACTAAGACCCCTCTTAGCAGGGATGAAAAATGTGGCATTGTATACAGAGTCCCCTGTAAAAATTGTAACTTATCATACATAGGTCAGACATCTAGAAATGTAAAGGGCCGTATTACTTCCCACAAAAGTGACTGCCGCCGAGGTGTACATTCTTGCGCTTTGGCAGAGCATGTTATTGATAAAGATCATCAAATGGACTGGGAAGGTGCTGAGATCTTAGAAAATGAAAATTCATACTATAAAAGACTTTTCCTTGAGATGGTTCACATCAACCTTGAACCTAACTGCCTTAATAAAAAAAGTGATATATCGGAACTTAGCACCGTCTACAGTTACTTATTAAGACTTGAGAAAGAAAAATATCTCAGTTTACTTGATTATCCAGCCCCTGATGAGTAGTAGCTCTGGGTTGAGAGGGTGTAATTACGTTGCCTAAAACTTACCTTTCTGTACATGTTTTACCTGTGTTACTAGGATTAACTAAATTATGATAGTTTTGGAACTCTCCGCCAATTTATCAACAACTTATTATATTTTTGATTCAATAACTTCTCAACAACCTATGAACATTTTACTAACCTTCCGATACCATGCGCCAGTGCTTAATGAGTGTTGTCTCTCTCCTTCTTACCCCTCTGTATTCACTTGTCTTCTTTCAACCAAGTGTTGCTAAGCATGAATGTCGGGCATAATTTCATAATCTGTCAAATGTCAATTTCCTGTCGCGTCTATCCTGCTAAAGCGCGGGATTTATCCTATGGATTTTTCCGTTCGGTTTTCCTCATAACACCCCGAGGAATGTAGTGGTGTGATAAAGAATGGAGACAAATCCAGCATTTTCGCATGGAGATTCCTGTTTTTAATTTAACTGCCCACTTTGGTGAGTTCTTTTATTATGAAGATTACTAGGTTAGATTTTACTAACTTAAATTAATTTTTTATTGTAGAAGTCCTGAAGAAGAGAAAAATAAATTCTCGAAAGCTTGACAAATCAAAAAAGGGTTTTATTCCTTAGTTAAGGCCACCTTCAATAAAGACTGCATCCCCACTACTTCAGTTTTGAATATTTTTTCTTAACTAGTCAGTCGCGACTACTCTCCCTTATATATATATATATATATATATATATATATATATATATATATATATATATAAAGTATAAAGATTAAAAGAATGCATCCTAAAAGAATGTAGGGGAGTATGTACACTGTTGCGAAATATATTACCCCTCTGCAAAAACATTTTTATGAATGGCGTATTTGTTTAGTTTTTTTTAGATGTATCAAACGTGGCGTTATTTTTTCGGCATTGCCGATCTTATTAAAATATAATCGCTTTAAGTTTAAAAAAATAACAAAAGTTTCCATAGTCTGGTATTATTCAGTTTTGGCGATCGTGCAACAACGCTTAGACAAGTTGAGAATATTGTGGAGCAGCGCAAACATCGGGGTAAATTAATACATTTTCATTATTAAAAACATCGGTGACTCGCTGCATTCCGTTCACTGCTTCGCAGATAATTTAGTTGGATCTTTGAACCACATGACATCAGTGGTGGTACGCGATGGCGAGTAAACAAGGAAAAACAATTACAGGTGAAGCAAGAGAAATAGTGGCAAGTGTTTTAAGCGTTTGCGATGAGGAGGCTAGACATAAATGTTTCAAACTGCCACTTACATCAAGTACTGCTAGCGTTGCTTTGTATACTGGGGTTAGCCAAAGAACAGTATGCAAAATAAGAAAGGAGAATGAAGAAAGAAAAAAAAGCAGTCCAGGAAAACATTTACTTTCGCCTGGCACAAAACGTCCCCGCCCCTCTATCATTCAAAAAATTGATCAGGCCGAGTTTCCAATTATCAGGCGACTTATAGAAAAATTTTATTGTGAATATAATGTTGTACCGACCTGCAATAAATTGCTGGTTAAACTTAAAAGTGAGATGGATTTCCCATACTGTAAGGATTCGTTAAGAAAACTTTTAAAGGCTAATGGATTTTACTGGCGAAAATGTCAGAATAAACGAAAACTCTTAGTGGAAAAGCCACATATTCTACATCTGCGATACAAATTTATGAAAAGTATAAAGAAATACCGAGATGAAAAACGCCATATTATATACTTGGATGAAACTTGGGTCGATAATGACCTTACTTTTAAGAAATGTTGGCAGAGTGAGGAGGTATTTGGAGTTGTCAGCAACATAACTAGTACAGGTAAATTAAGATTTCCATTCAAAGGTAATGTTTCGAATAAGGATTTACTGCAGATCTTAATAAATTTCGTTTTCATTACATTTCAATAGTGCAGAAGAAAGATTTTTAAATGGAGTAAAAAAATTATGCCAAAAATAATAAGTACTGTTGACGTACTAAAATTATAAGTACCACATGTACCTATATTATTTTTAAATGAAATATCTGTAAATTCTTTTCAACATATATAATGTTTTGTTTTATAACAGTTGCAGCAAATTGAGCTAAAATGGCTTGCACAGTCTTCTTTGAAGCAGCCACTACAAGTTCAATATTATTGTCAATACTTAATATATATATATATATATATATATATATATATATATATATATATATATATATATATATATATATATATATATATATATATATATATACATATATATGACCAAAGAAGTATTATTGACAATACTATTGATCGTGTAGTGGCTGTTTTAGACACTAAGTACTTTATTAATGCTGACAAAGGATACCGTTAATGATTGCTTTTTTGAACTGTTTTGTGAAAACATTTTAAAAAAAAGTAAAAGGAATAAGAACTGTATGTTATATTTACAGCACAAATAAATAAATTACGATAGACACGTAACTAGCTGTTTAAGCATTATTTGTTTGATTCCAATACATAATTAAGGCTCGCGTCGTCAAGGGATTAAAAATAACGTATTCTTAAGTACGTTGCTACGACGTTGTTAAGGAAAGCCTAATTTTGTATGACACGACCCGTAAAAATAACCGAAGATACATCATGGGTCTGCTCTAGAATCAATGGATATACTGCTATGTTTATGTTTTTTTAGGCCGATTAATCGTCATACACGCCGGTTCAAAAGATGGGTTTGTTCCAAATCCAAGTCTAATTTTTAAGGCAGGCCAAGCAAGTGGGGATTACCACGGCCAAATGAACTAAATGGTTAAATGAAAAGTTATTACCAAACATTCCGCCCAATAGCGTTATCGTTTTAGATAAGGCTCCATATCACCCCGTCCTTCAAGATAAACCTCCCAATAAATCTTCTTTAAAAAGCGAAATCGTTGCATGGCTAACAAAAAAGGGTATACCTCACGACCCGACTTCAAGAAAGTTTGAATTATACGAATTAGCCTATCTCCATAAACCGCCACCTGATCAAAAATATTACAAAATCGATAATTTGTTAAAAAGTTGGGGACACACTCCACTTAGAACGCCTCCTTATATGTGTGAATTAAATCCAATTGAATTAATTTGGGCCCAGGTTAAACATTATGTAAGAAGCCATAATACAAAAGGAGAGTTTACAATAAAGAAATTAATTGCTTTAACAGTTGAGGCTATAAATTCAATTTCCTCTGACGACTGGCAAAAAGTGTGTGAACATGTTATTAAAATAGAGAATAAGTATTGGGAAACAGATCAATATATGGAGGAAATACAGGAAAGAATAATAATTAACTTAGGAGTAGGAGAAGAAAGTGACAGTGAAGATACTTTTTCTGATATTTCCGACGATGACGATGAACCAAACGAAGAAAATTAATTAGGTACTTGTTCTAGGTAGTTACTTAGTGCTAAAAAATGTCCTCTGCTGTGAATTATTAAAACAAATTTTTGGTACACATTCAGTTTACACATTTTTCACGTCTTTACTAGTTTTACAATAATTTTAAATACAAAAAATATATTTTGCCAATTAGGCATTCTGCGTTTTTATATCATACAATTAACAGTTCTATAGAAAATGGGTAAACTTCTCTGATTTTGCAGATGGGGTTTTCACGCATGTTATTCGGGTTTTTTAAATTATTTATATTTAAAATAAGAGTGTAAATCATTTTTTTTTCTTTTGCCTGTAAATATTTTGATTCAAATAATTTTAGTAATGAACCTGAAGAATGAAGCTTTATTTTCGTTCTTAGAATATAGTTTCTGCGGACGCCTATGGTTTGACCAGTAAATCTAGAATATACCGCTTTTTATGCCAAAATTCCCCCTTTCGTCTCATGCAATCTTTCACTCGCTATACTTTATATATATATATATATATATATATATATATATATATATATATATATATATATATATATATATATATATATATATATATATATATATATATATATATATACCTATATGTTTATAAATTTTACATAATACTTTGTGTTTACATTTACTTAGAAGTAGTTGAAGACGAGGAGGAAGAAATAATACATGATGACGCTGCCGACGTACTACGTAGATGACCACGACAACGGCGATGCTGACGACGATGACGATGACACCGACGTGGGCAACGCTACCGACAACGACAGCGACGATTCTGACAACCCTGCCGCCTATTCCAACGATGCTAACAACTTAACCAACGATGACAGCAAGACATAACAGCCTATTTTTAATGTAATGTTGATATTTATACCTATTTATATATCTGCAAATATATGTAAATAAATACGAAATCATTTATTACAAATTACTATTTCGTTATTCTATTTTATCTTAAAGTACATACGGGTTTGAAACTTCGAAATATAAGATGATAAAAAAATATATTATCTGTTAAATAGCAGTGATTATAAAGTTAAAAATTTTAAATATACTTCACACTAGACTTTTTCATATGATTTATTTATGAATTATGCCATCTTTTTCACATCGTTCCAAATGTTGGACATTATAAATCGGTCTGCCCTTTATTACTTAAGCTTAGAACAGCATCTTAAAGTTAAATACGAAATGACAGAAAAAAAAATCGCCGAAAATTATCGTAAATTTTGCACCGACCTTCTCCATTTTTGCGCTCTTTTTTATAAGTTTTTAAACCTTGGTTATCATAGATGCCACTTTTAGCTTAAGCTTAGAACAACATTCTAACGTTAAATGCGAAATGGCAGATAGGAAAAAGGCGCGGAAATTTTCTTGTTTTTTGCAACTTTTTTCGTGATTTCAATATGATGGACATGCTCGACTCGTCTGCCATTGTACATAAGAACATTTTACAACACACGCTTTATATTATAGAATGAGGTCACGGAAAATTTGGAATTTCCACACAATTTTCCGCAGAAAACCCGACTTGGTAATGTGTAAGCCATCTGCCAATTTGTTTATCAACTTTTTCCTAATAAACTCTTGTATACTTTTATTGACAGACACTAAATAAACGCGGAAAATTATTCGTTCACCAGGATACTATATCCCGTTGGGCCCTTGCTAACCGTCTGCCTTTTTTTATGTATTCTTTTTCAATGACTTTCTTTTAATACACATGGCAGACAATATAAAATCGTCCCAAAGCACTTAGCATTTGCAAAAATGAAAATTCAATTTTCGTTTGGGCGTCACCCGAGCCGGGGTCAAAACCTCACTTTTCCTGAATTCCAAACTTACCGTTTTCAGTTCTCCAAAAGGCGAACAAGAAAAATCGCCACCTAAATGTCGCTACCCCACGGTCTATTACCGTTCAATAAAACAAGTGTTATTTGCAAGACATATAGGTGGTAAGAAAAATTTAGTTAAATATAATCGTGCACATACTTATCTTATGAGTAACAGTGCCCTAGTGTCATATAGTCATATACATACAGCTTTTTGCTGTTGTTAGTACTTCGAGTTGATTTTTCTGTGTCGCGCGGTCAAAGGTTAAAAAAATATTATGTACCTATACTCGTATATATCAGTGTAGCGGAACAGAACCTTTTTATTTAAAGAAATGAGGATTATTCTGTATTATTCTAAAAATTTATAACCATTCAAATGGACCATTAGAAACCTTAATTATTTATTACTTACCTGGCAAATTAGTAGGTACATATTTCATTAGAAAAAAAAAACAGTTTCAAGTTTTCAAAACAGGAAGTAACGGTTCTAGTCTGGCGTCTTTGTCAACTTCATACAAATCATGCTTCTTTCTTTTTGTTTAAGTGAGGAAGAAAAGAGAAAAATTAAGACGAAATTATACAGTGCCGATAGATGTATACGTCTGAATAAGTGAATAATGAGAGAAAAAATTAAAAGTTGTTCTTTGAAAAATAAAAAAATTCCTCATAAAATTTGCCTCACAAAAAGTAGTAAATTATTTGAAAACATTTTCTATATGTAATTTTTATACAAAATCTTATCTAATCTTATCTGTTTCGAGAGGTGGCGGACGGCGCGCGGTGGTAACGGATCCGAACTACTTCAAGACAGAGCAAGCTTGTATTTTGTATCGAGGTTGGGGATTCCCACAGTTTATTTGTCTTTGTGGTTTTGGCATAAATGCGTTTTAATTGCTGTGGGTATTTTTCAAAGCGTACTAATTATAGAATAGAAATGGCATTTAAAAAAAAAGAGTGAAATATGGAATCACTTTGATTTTGACGAAGATAGTAATAAAGCAAAATGCAATTATTGTTTTGTTTTAATTAATATATCCAAGGGATTCACTGGAAATCTTACTAGACATATGCGTACAAAACACATCGGTACGTAATAAATTAAAAAAAAAACAAAACAGGATGGCCATATACTGACAATGGTAAAGAAAAGACTGTGTCTTATGGCTACCTCGGTACCATGTTAACGAATTTTTAGTAAAAGTGGTCAAATAGTCACAGAAAAAAGAAGTAGACTGAGAAGTTCAAAAACTACTGAAATTATTTTTTTACATGTTAATCTTTAAAAATATCTATAATGTGTATTTATTTTAGTTTTTATTATAAGAAATCCCACAATTATTGCTATTAAGATTATTTAACACGCAAAAAAATATATAGACAAACGCAACACACAATACCCCACAATACAGTACACAAATAATATGGAATATCGCTTCCAAAGAAAATAAAAGGTTATCATCGATCGCTTTAACGTAGATCCGCCCGTCGGGCAATGGCAATCGGATCCCGGATCCCTTGCCAAATTTTACTTCAAACTGAACCGAGAGCCGAAAGCAATCGCCGCGTTCATCACCTTACGACAAACGTAGCGCAATCGACAGTCAAATCAAACAGATTCCATTTGAGATCCGTGAACCGTCTGTTTTATTTGAGGAGTCGGATCAGTCCGAATCCTTCTTAAGATCCGACTCATTGAACCGGTTCAGATCCGATCCGCCCATCACTACATTCAGTCCATTTCAGTTTCATTTAAAACGGTTTGGTCGGATTCATGCTTACTTCGCCCAAATCGGGCAACAGACAGTGATGTTGGATTATATTCATACATGCACTTGTAGGCGCCTGGGGCCGAGCCCCAGGTTTATTATGTTAAGACAATAAAAAATCGTAATTCTTGACATTTTTAGGTTAAGTACATTTGACGATATATGCAATCTGGATCAACTCAATTCCCCTTTAAAGCCCCTACCATAGTTATTTTAGGTACTACGAGTTTAATTGAAAATCGCTTCAACCAAGAATGATTTCTCCTCCGACCACAGGAAGGCATGGGCAAGTGAAATTTTAAAGTATTGTGTTATATCAGTTTAGATGGAGTACAATACATGTTTACGGAAGTTTTAGCAAATTTTAAGTTTAATATGCCCAATGTCCAAATAGAAATAGTTAATTAAATCTTTTTAAAATTAAAAGCTACAAAATATTTTAATAAAAATATCGAATATAGTTCTATAAATTAGAACTGTATATGAGTCAACGGTATGGATTCATTAATAGAAAAGTGAAATAAAGATTGTTGCAGATCACTTAATAGATCATCTACAGAATACCGACAAGAACCTTTTTACCATCTGTACTAGACAAAACAGGCTATCCGTACGAACAGTGGCGGTTTTTGTGTAGGATCGGTTGTGCAGTGAACACCCTAAAAATCTACGCAAAAAGATGGTTTTCTATACTGTATAACTATACTATTATTCTATTACACGTCAACCATAATTTGTTTTAATTTTTTTATTATAATTTCAAATTTTACATTTACTTACTTTTACTACTGTATAATAGATTTTTGTATTTTTATACCAGTCAAGCTCTTTTCTTTCACCGTCTAACATTAACATTAATACGAGCTCTAGCGCGTTCAATATCAGAACTGAACGCCGAGAGTATCGGCAAAGACCGCGTGTTGGAGAAAGAGGAGTCCGGCGCGTGAAACAAAACATCGTCGTATTAAAATGATGCAAATTTTAGCGTTCTGGCGTGCACTGCCCAATACATCTGAATCATATCAGTAGTCAGCTGATAGAATGGTGATATACGCGGGAGGATATTTTGATTAAAATGCAGTACCAGATTTTAAATTTTAATCGCGTAATGAAGTTTTTGCAAAAATGAAGAACAGGAGAATGGAATTTTTACATAGAAAAGCTTAAATTGGTATGCATTTTCTTGCATTATTTCTCTTAGTATTTTTCTTGTATAACCACCAGGCGCGGCCCGTGAGTTTTTTTACAGGTGGGTCAAATTTTGTGGGAAACTAGTGCAAGCCTTTTTAATATTATTTTTTTTTTTATAATTTACTCACCTTTTATGTAGTTAAATGTGTTTGTATATCAAATCGATCCTTCTATCCTTCTGTTGGGAGAAATGTTCACTCACTAGCTCATTAAAATTATAAATACTTCTAATAAAAGGTTTCTCAATGCTCAACATAGCTCTTAACCTCCACTCCGCCATTGTATTTCTTAAGAAAGTCTTAATCCTTTTTAGAGTCGAAAAGCACCTCTCACTTTCCACTGTCGTCATTGGAATAGTACATAAAATCTCTAATAATTTTACACTTTCTGAAAACATTTCACCAAAATTCATTTCTAACAAGAGCTATAAAATGGCAACAGCACCTGCACTATTATAAAAATCTTCACGACTAAATAAAACAAGCAATTCTGATTTAAGCTTGGAAACGTTTATCATCTCATAATTATTTTAAACATGTTTTAAAATGTTAAAAATATTTAACATTTTAAACTGTTTAAAAAATACAAAAGTTATTTGTATTTTAATACAAATAAATCAGCAAAATTATTTGTATTAAACAAACGTGTGACAATTAAATGTTCTGTAAAATTAAAACGACAGCGGATTTCTGACAAAATTAATAAAATGATATCCCATATTTCTAAAGAAATTGTTCTTTTGGACTCTTTCGGACTTTTTTTAGATGTACTTGCCTCGATGTTAATATTTGCGTCTGTAGAGATAACACTCTCTCTAATTTTTTGAATGTTTGAATTAAAATCTGCAATATATTTACCAATCAAAATTGCATCAATTCCAGATTTTTGCAATTGACAAAAAAGATATCAACATGAGGCAAAACAGAGTGAAAAAATTGCAACCAGTAAAAGTCAGAAATATGGTACATACTTGGCTTAAAATACCTGCTAATGTCTTCTCCTCTGTCTTTAGTGGTCTTCGATTTTACATCCAAAAGAGGTATTGGGCGTCCTTTTCCTTTAATTTCTAAACGTTTTTCAAATGGTAATGAACTATTATTATTATTTTACACTGCAGTATTTCTTGCACTGTTAAAGCCATTGTTAAAATAAGTACCCAAGTAGGTACTAGTAATGCACAAAAATAACGCAAATAACCAATAATATCCAACTTGAAAGTCAAAATATTTGAACATAAAACCGATAAATAAAAACAAAGTCTTGACGTTTGCTCCATCACTCACTTCGCTTGTCATTTCTGACAAAGCGTCGAATGCTGTGTTGCCACGTTGCTGTTATTACTGTAGGTTTTAATGTCTTATAGACACAATACAATTAAGTATTCTATTATTATTAGTAGTAGTAAATACCTAAATATATTAACATAAAATTAGATAAGCTTATATTAAATGTATAAATGTATCGCGAATTGCGAATATTGTTCTAATAATAAATTGGTCAGACTTAAATTAGTGAGTCAGAATTTGCGACAACCCGACACCTAGCGCGGTGGCGTTGACAACCACGCGCGCCCCGAAAGCGATATTATTGGTGGGTCGTCGACCAATTGTGTCTCTTTTTAACTTAATGAAGCGCGTATGTCTGTTTCTCTCTTACTTTTAATGAATTTATATCGTCCATATAAACCTAGAAGATCAATTTAAAATATGACCCAACCCGGAGCAAGCTTATTGGATATCCTTTGACGACGGCTTCGTTTGATTCTGTCTTGGGGAGTTTTTGCATGGAACTTTGAAACAAAAGATACTTTTTTGGTTTTAAAAAATTAAAAAATAAATTATTAGGTAGATCACTGAAAATTTTAGGTGGGTCATTGACCAAATGACCTTATGGACGGGCCGCGCCTGATAACCACCGAGTTGAACACCCAGTTTAATACCTCACGGGCCGCCACTGCGTACGAAGCGGAACAAGAATAGGGTTTTGTTGCAAATCCGACTCTGGTCAAGAAATGTGTGTCGCTTAGATTAAAGAAAGCTGTTCAGAATTTACCGACGGATTAACTCGTTTCTATGGTTAGCATGATATCCTTTTTTAGCTACGTTATGTAAACAAGGATAGCACGCTCACTGACTGGAACCGGTTAGTCCACTGGTGAATTCTGAAAGACGCCCATACGCATTCTGCGCACAAGTTCCTATGGCATAGATTTTGTCCATAGTGAAGTTAAAATGTACTGCGCAACTTATGTAATTATGAAGGGAACTTTAAATACCGGCAGTCCCGTTTTTTTATGTCGCTGCTTTTTACCATAGAGCAATCAGAGATTCCAGGGTTACTCTTAGTCAGGCCAACTATATATGGTTCCTCACCTACTTTTTGAGAACGGTTGTTGCCAGGCTTTCAGTTACGTCGCATATTTTCAGATTGATAAACTATACCTAAATAACGTAACTACTGTAGGGGGGGCTATGTATATTATTATGGCTATTATTGTGTGGAACGATTTTCACAGGAGAAAATATAGGTATGTGTTGTAGTTAATTTTTTAGTGATTTTGGGAGTGTCTTTATAGGACTTCATTTATTTTTTTATCTGAGACAGCCCATGTAGACTTTAAGCCTAAGTACTAACGTACCGTGGGCGTCTGAAGAGAAGGGGAATGTATTCTATTGACGAAGGATTTAAATGATCAGGGGGTTTGGAGGGGAAATTAAAACAACTGCAGGCAATTTGTTCCATAATCCGGAGACCCTAGGTATGAGTGAGCGAGAGACGCGGGATTTTCTAGGCTTTTGTAGCTGGACAATAATACCATTATTTTTCGTGATAATAATTTTTAGTAATTTATCTCCATTGCATGATGACGAAATTTAGAGTGAGAGTGGCAACGTCGCTTTTTCTCCGAAGCACGTGCCGTAGTCTCATTTATTCATGGGTTAAACATTTGTCGAGAGATAGTATTTTGTGTGTAATGTTTTTGACAGGTCCGAATATACGTGTTGTAGTGAAATTTTAAGTGATTTTTGTTTTTTCTTAAAATAACTTTATCTATAAACTTTGAAAAATGGCGCGCCAGTGTCAAGTGTGTAGAAAAATGGATTTTTTCGTCCGGAACTGTCTTTTTATAGGTTTGCTAGGTGAAATACAGACAGCTTGGAAACCCATAGCGACGGCGCGCGAAATTGAATGTTTAGAACTCTATCTCCTCTTTCTTGTCCTACACACTCACAATGTATGAAATAAAACAAAAGGCTGATACAGTTTTGAATGAATGATGTCGTCTGGTCTTGCTGAATGTAAAAATGGTTTTTACACATTTTCAGTATTTCAATATTTCAAATAATTTTCTATTCGTTTAATTTAAATACGACCAGAGAATATTTGTTCATTAAACTCAAACTTCTCTGTAGTATGTGCATGGAAAATTATCGAAAATTTTGGATGACTATTTCTTGCCTAAAAACAGCTGTAATACGTTTTTATTGTTAGGAAAGTGATATCAACAGTCGAACAGGAAAGAATCTTTTCAAAGCTAATCAACCCGAACCGTAGGTGGGCACTTTTGAGAATATCTGACAATAAAAATGCTGTTTCTTACGGCAACAAAATTAAGAGAAACATTTTCAGATACTTTGACATGCCTGAATAAAAATAATGTAAAAAGTATGACAAATCAATCCATGAGGTTTCTTTCATAGTCTAGTAAAAAATGGAGCTCTGACACGTATGCGGATGGCCAACAATAAGAATGCTGTAATTTTCAGACAAACTTTCATCTAGGATGCAATAGCCGCTGTAGTTCAATGGCATTTGCACTCCCTTCATGGGAATTAGGAAATTCTGCATGAAGATTTGTAGCCTAGGAACAGCTTGAATGCATCTTCATTTTCATTTCCTAAGAAAGGCCCCAATCGTAGATGAGAACACTTTTAGGGTAAATAACAATAAAAATGCATGAATGCATTTCTTTAAGGCAACAAATTAAAGATCAAAATTTTCAGATACCTAATATTAGAAGTACGAAACATATTTTTTACACTATTTCCTAAGTAAACATGACAAATCCTTGACATTTCTTCCATAGCCCATTAAAAAAATTGATGTGGCCATCACACAACATTCCAAACACTCAGACAAACTGCGCTGACTAGCAACAAAAATCGGGAACAGTGAATATCGATTCAATGCACTGCGTGGCATATAGCCAAAGGATGTGGTTTTAGAAATTTATGCGATTTGTCTTACGAAATAATGAGAATGTTGCGTTTAATTTGATTTAATCATGTTGCCTAGTGTCAATTTTACATGGAGGCAATTTTGAAAATTTTGAAAAAAAATTCTTAAAACTTGAAATGATCTCCAAATTAAAAAA
Organism: Philopedon plagiatum; assembly: GCA_963971165.1. Lineage (NCBI taxonomy): Eukaryota > Metazoa > Arthropoda > Insecta > Coleoptera > Curculionidae > Philopedon > Philopedon plagiatum. The sequence goes on along the minus strand of OZ020189.1, from coordinate 122,573,870 downwards.
TATTTAAAATCAGGTGCCACTTGACCCCTCTTTTGCTACAAGAAAAATCCAATATACGCGCCCACCCAACTTCCGGTTGGCCGATTTAAACCAAATTTTGGCAAGTCCATCCCCATACGACGCTAGAAGCTCGTGTCAAAATTGGTGTATATCGGTTCAGCCTTCCCGGCGCAGTGTAGACCACATACCAACACACACACCATTTTTTACTGAAAATGACAATTTAAAAAAGTTAAAATTGTTTTATTCAGCAAAGCATGTGATGCAATATAAAAGTATTTTTTAAATTCAGTTTCAAAATTAAAAAACCTTTTTTTTTAACAAAATATGAATCTACAGCGATAACAACTACACTAAAAAATATATAATTCCACGGAGCAAGTTTTAACATAATAATTTACTGTTCTGTAATTTTAGTAACAAAAACATGTAGCTTCCTCGTTTTTAATTAATTTTTTCGTTTAACTGTTTTTGGGATAGCACTAGGCTGTCCAAACTTCGAGAGTCAAATAGATCATAGTACATCATAGATCATGTTTATAATACAGAAAGATGCTGGCCATTTGGTTCTAACCAGTGCCATTAACTTACACACACACACACCTATACGGACTTACCCTACGTAGCGCGGACTTCATCCAATCAGATACCTTGCGGGGACTAGGTGAAATAATGCATTTTTTTAGATTTTTCTTGTGGAACCCCTTTTATTTAGGTGTCTACAGAACGACCTGCTACTTTGATTTACAAAATATTGCATTTGAATTTTTTGTGTATACGGATATTGTAGGCGTTCCGAGGACTCATACTTTCATCATCCTTCCGAGGACTCGCTGCGAGGACTTGCTTTCCCGCGCTTTTTTGTAGACGATCTGAACAGATAATGTCCTCGCAACGCTTAAATATATTACCGCCGTATTGTGTTACTGACGAGATGAAATATTAGCAGATTTAAAGAGTTTGGTCGTGCTCATCATTTTTACTTGGCGTCGAGTAACAAATTGTAGTCTTTGCTCCTATGATTAATATGTTATTACTAAGAAATGTCCAAATTTATCCGCATGTCACACAAAAATATTATAATTTTATGACCCTATAATGTCAAATACAAAACAGTTTCAGATCGATATTTATTTTATTATAACATAACAAACAAGTTTTAATTTCACCTTTTTTACCTCAAAAAAATGCTTATGTATCTTTTCATTTTTACCTTGGATTTTAGTAGACATAAAATTTTTTAGCCTTGTTTTATTTATCAAATTGGATCTAAATTCCTCTTATCGCTATAGATATTTAAAAAGTTGAATTCATATAATTTGACTGTTGTCTAGGTCGCAATAAGAACTATAATATGCTTTGCATCATGACGTGATCGTCAAATCAGAATAACCCAAATTTATCTACAAAAAAAATATCAGACGGCGTAAGACAAACTTATCAAAACTTTCTTCTTAATATGGAACTGAAAGAATAAACCCTGTTTTGTTTTGGAAAAAAGCACATATTAACAGATAGATATGTTTTAATGGATCCGTTGGTTTTTCAAGTGTCAATAAGGTGCGTCGACTACGGAACACAGTGATAATTATTCGTATACAGGGGTGCCAATTACGGGTTCAGGGGGAAAAAGATTAATGATTTTTGATCGAAAATGTACCGCTGTAAAAAACAATCGCTTTCGAACGTGATCACAGCTGGCACAAACACATTACTTCAATAGCCACATCAGCAGCCAAAAAGCTTGTTTTTTTTTTCGAGCCAGAAAATATTTCCCCTCTTCCAACTTCCACACTCTCTATGTTTCCCTCCCCCACATCTGGGGAGCGGGATTAACTTCGATACTTAACATCCTAGATTCTATCAATTCTATTATAAAAGAGAGCCATTTGATTCATTAATGACCCAGTCCAAACTCCCTTTTCTTTTTCATCGCTGCGCTGTTGGGAATCTGTCCCCTTTCTACCGCTATTTCCCCGGATTTTGCTCGGAATAACTAGCAGCTATTATTCCTCCCTTGACCGACAAGAGGCGCGCTACGTATGTATCCCTTTACTGTCAAGCTACAAAAAGCTAGAACGTCCCACTTTTCTCGCTCATTCATACCTAGGATCTTCTGGTTATGTAAAAAATTGCCTGCAGATGTTTTCCCTTACCCTCCCAATCTCCAATCCTTTAAATTCCGTGGCAATATGACTACGGATGGACATGAGGCCAATGGACGAAAAATTTCAATTTTCGAAATAGTTTTTTTGGCAAACGCTTTCGCTTATTAAAAAAAACAAGATTTACGTGGAGAAATATATTTTGTTATGTACAGGGAGTCCAAAAAATTAACAAATGCGAAAATCGACCAAGAGAAAGCTACCTTTATATTTAATATTTAAGCAAAATGCAAAATATAAAAGTCATTTGAAATTGAATTAGCATACAAATTCTGAAATTTCAGTTAAATTCAATCGAGTTTAAAAACTACATAAATAATGTCCGAGTATTTAAAAATTTTCCTTGACGCTGAAATGTAGTTTTCAAATTCGATTGAATTTAAATCAAATTTCACAATTCTATTTTGCATTTTGCTCAAATATTAAAAATAAAGGCGTGGTCGGTTTTCGCATTAATTTGTTCATTTTTTGGACTGATAATAAATAAGCTTGGTTAAAACGGAGAAATTCGTTAGGCGGGGCAAATGGGGAAGCGACGCAGAGTAAAAGTAAAAACAAAATATATTGAAGATGCGTACGTTTTACATACTATGGTGTGGAAATGGTCGAGTAACCGATATTACTACAACTTAAAACTCGTTAGGCGGAGCAACTGGGGCAGCGAGGCCGGGTTAAAGTAAAAACAAGGAAAACCAATTTTTGTCTTCTGGCAATGTATACCTTAGTTGGGTTCGTGTGGGTAGTTTCCACTAAGGTACATAGGATTTCCAAAATACTTGAAAATGTTCATTTTGAACTATGTTCTGCGAAATGTTACACACCCTGAGTACATGAACAAAATCATACATAAATTTCCAATACGGTAATACACTTTTGCGATTAGCAATATGTTTTTGAGTATGTATCTGTCTGTCACACACCCATTTACCGGTATGGAAAAGAAAGACGTCGCAAGACCTACAATGAATATTGAATATGGCTTCCAGTACAATGTAAACCTGGGTAGCGACAGCTAAATTTATTTACTTGGTTAAATAAAGTATAGCATTACACGCCTTCACGATGATCCGCTCTAGCCTGCAAGCATGACTATTTAACATTGCCTAATACGCTGCATCATATGATTTATCCGCCGGCACTGCGTTTACACCTTTTTCACCAAGCTTAATAATAAAATATATTTCCTAACACGAATCTTGTTTTTTTAAATATCATAAGCGTTTGCCAAAAACAACTATTTCGAAAATTGAAATTTTTGGTCCATGTCAATACAGGTACGGTATTACTGTGGAAATATGCAAACTTTCAAAAACTCGTACTTCCCTGAAAAATGGGTCTAAAAAATTTTCAAAAAAAGCAAATGAAAGCTTTTTAGTCTAGTTTTAAAAAATCATATTTATCAAATTCCAACAGGTAGTAAAAACAGCGACCAAAAAACGAAAAAAATAGTAAAGAATGCCGAATTTTACGTGTTTTTTAGGGCATTTCCAATGGGTGGGGCAATTTGTGTCTATTTTTCCCAGATAGATAATCACTTAAACTACAAAATGCCGTCAGGTTCATCCCGGACTCTTTTTCTGATAAAGAGATATTTGATTTTGTCTATTTTAGTTTCGAAATATATTACTGTGCCTCACGGTGCGTTAGTTCTTAGGCTTAAAGTCTACGTGAGCTGCCTTAGATAAAAATAGACGATGAAGAGCTGGACTATTTCTCCATCTACAGGAAATATTTAAGCTTAAAACCCCACGAGCCCAAAATACCTCTATCATTTTGAAAGTACTCTAAGGGGATCTGCAAAAATCAAGCTGTTGTCATGAACTCAATCACCAAAATATCCAAATAAATTGCGGAGTACTTGGAGCTGCCGGAATCTATCATGTATAAGGGTCATTGCGTCAGGCATACGTCCGCCACCCTTTTAATGAACGAAGGAGCAGATAAAACTTAACTAAAAATGCATGGTGGATGGAAGAGTACTGTAGTTGCGAAGGCATATATCGAGGAATCTATTATCAGCAAAATAAACTGGGATTAGAAGATTTTTAGTTCATCATCTCCAGAAAGCCGAAAGCCGTTGTTAAATCTAAGAAATCGGAATGCATTCCTATAGATTCGTTAGAGAAACCATCTGGATCGGGCATCATAATCAGAAATTCAAAAAATTGTACATTTACCTTTAGTATTGTAAATAATTAGTAATGTTGTTGCTATAGAATATTAATTAAGTTATAAATAAATCGCCTAGTTTTTAATTTTCTATAAAGTTACCCAAACGCGATTCTAAAATTTAAAAAAAAATAGCAGAAAATTAATAAATCTAATCTTTCTATTTGTTAAAAAAATTTCAACAATATCTTTATCTTTTTGTCGCTCTCGAGAAATTAATTTTTCTCTCAAAGTGACAAAGTACCACATTGCGCTCTTAATACACAAATAACTATTATGTACTCTTATATTTGTATAGAACAACTTTTCAGAAACACTTACTGCGAAATTCTCCAAAGGCCAGATCGGTCTAATTTGACAGTCAAAAGTTTTAAACTGATAAATGTAAGAATAAGACAAGTAAGTTTTAAATTATAAATTTCTTTTTAAGTTTTTTCAGAAATTTATGAAGAAAAGGGCAATTTAGTACATAATTTCTACAATAATGGAGCTAAATTCATATTAGCAATAATTTCCACGATAAAAATCATTTGGAAAGCAAGCAAATCGATAAAATAACTCAGTTTTTAGTGATACCTTATTAACAATGACAGGACAAAACCTGGCGAAACCTAACTGAGCAACTAGAAGATCTTAATTTAGAACATACCAAATCTTACACCTTTTTAGTGAACCTGAGCGTTAATGTAAAAAAAGATAAAATATTTTTCGTTCCTGACACATAGCCGAAGAAGTTTTTTTAGAAATTTGAAGGTAGGTTACCCCTTAATGTAAATGTGAATGTAGAAAAACATTAAAATAAATATGAGTCTCTTAATTTTCGATGGTTTACCTATATACCAAATTTAGTTAAAATCGGCGAAAACCGTGTCGATCTCTTCGGTCGATCTAGGGAAAGGTGGGCACTGGCAATGGTAGATTGCAGACTATTTGCAATAGTGCATTTACAAATTCACATCAAGGCAATATTCTGTTACATCTTAAATATCTAATATTAGACAAGAAATTAAAAAAAAATCTCCCCTTTGTTACGCCACAGCTAAAAAAAATTCGTCAACATTAGACATACATTACATTAACTAGTCTGTTCTGTTTTAACTGCGCATTACTCAAATTGTAGTATATTTAGGTAATATTACAATAATTAAACACGCTTGTAGTAAAAATACATAATGTTTTTTTTTTAATTTTCTTACTTTGTATAAAAATTTCATTTTCCCGAGTTGTGTAACAGTAATAGTAAATATTAAAAAAAAATTTTGTTGCATGTGTCTTTGATCGAGTAGTTTTTAAGATTTCGCGCCAACAGACACACCGACAAACAGACCGACGAAACCATGTTTTTACCTATGGGCCCCAAAACATATTTAAAAAAATCATGAAAGATGATTTTTTTAAATAGGATCTAGCGAGGGAAGTTGTCAAAATTGTGTTTTCACTTTATTTAAAGCAGCTTTCTTATTTAACACGACAAGTCTGTTCAATGGAAACTAAGTGCTGTTTACTCTTAAAATCTTTTGTTCAGATTTACTAAAAGGGGTTAGGATTTAGTACAGGCTTAAATTAAGATCTTCTAGTTGATCAGTAAGGTTTTGACAGGTTTTTGTCCTGTCATTGCTAACAAGTCGTCATTAAAAACTTATGAGTTGTACCAATACTTCAGCGATTTGCTTAGTTTTCAAATGATTTTCATCTTGAACCGCGTTGCTAGAATGAATTTAGTTCTATTATTGTGGAAAGTACACTCTAAAATTGCACTTTTCTTTATAAATTTGCGAAAAAACTCAGAAACAAGTTCTTAGTATAAAACTCAAGTCGCTTTACGTAAAAATTTAGCGGGCCACAGGTCCGCGTAACGTGCGTCGAGTGCGGAACAAATAAGCACAAAAGCCATTAAAAAGTTCATTGGTAATTGAAATTAATTCTATATTTCGGAAAAAATTTTAAGTTATTTGTTTTAAATGCATCTCTTCCTAGCTACTTTAGATATAGAGAATATCGCTAACCTCTTATAACCAAAAGGCTTCTTGTAAGATTATTTAAATATCTGATTAATTTTTAATAATAACAGCTAAATTATTTCGTTTAGTTAAAAATATGTGAAAATGAAGACAATGTACGCTTCATCCCAGTCAGTGGTTCTGACCGCTGTGTCTATACATATTCCGAACATAACGCATGTTACGGGGACTTACGCGATGATACAACTTTTACTTCAGACTATTTAAGTTCTGGGGACCCCACCACGTAATCATCTAAAAAAAATTTTAGAAGTGAGTTTTTCACTAATATAATAGGTAACTCCTCTAGCGAGAAAAGTAAAATTCTGTGAAACCTTAGCTAAAACCAAATTATATAATTATTGTTTCTGTAACAGGAACATATTGTTTAGTTTTGGTTTAATTTTGATTCATGTTACAGAATCACAAGCAGAAATAGTTTTTTTTTCTTTAATATTTAATGTAGGTACATATATGCATATTTAAAAGCATGGTTTTAAATATTATAAGCAGCAAACATGCCATTTTGTAACTCGATATAGGTACTACAAAACGGTAAAAAAAACTGCATCTACTTTGACTAACAAGTGTTATTGGAAAATCAAATACCACCAAAAATAGAAAATCATAAATTTTCGTATTTGCAAAAACTTATTATTTGTTTGAATGATAGCTTATGATTATCCCAAAAAAGTAAAATGTACAACAATTTTTTTAAATTTTATTTTACTCGACTTCGGTAGGTATTATTAAAATAATTTTTAACCGTCCAAATTATTTGGATTTTATGCGGAAATAAACACAATCCTTATCCTACTGGTTTTTACATTTGTGTATATCATCCGAACATAACGCATGTTACGAGGACTTCCGCGATAATACAACTTTTACTACAGAATATTTGAATTTTTAAACGTGTGTATGTGTTCCATAGTCCTCGGAAGAATAGTTAGATCAACTCGTTTTACACACGAATTTTCGACTGGGCCGCCACCTACTAAAAAGTTGTTCAAAACTGGGGAACTAAAAATCCACTGTCTACATGCGTTGAGAGGACACCAAAAAAAATTGAAATTATCCTACAAATGTATTCGTTGTATGACATAGAACAACGCTGTGAGGCCAGAACGTTCCGAGGACCGAAAGTGGGTCCTCGCAACGTAAAATGTCCTCGCAGCTCCGTTGAGGATTTGGTGTGTGTCCTCGTTACGTACCATAAGTCCACTCACACACACACAACTGTTTTTTGACTTGTACCAGTATTAAGGTACTAATCTGCATTGATTTTTTGCTCATGGGTATCTTCAACGAATAAAAAAAAGTGCAGGTTAATGCAGTTTGGTGCAACACAAAAGATCAAACCCTTGCATTCAGCAAGCGATATTTCTATAACTATGAAAAACTTCGGCCTTTTGTTTATAAATTCAGAAACAAATTCACAGTACAAAATCTAGTTAGTAGTCTTATTCTTACACTTATCAATGTAAATCCTTGATTGTCAGATTAGACCGGTCATAGTAATAGTAAATCTGGATGGTTAATTTTTTAGTTGTAAATATGGTATATAACAGAAAAAAAAGATTAAAATTTTACACTCGTTTGTTTAGCAAATAAATGTAACTGTAAAGAATCTAGTTTCAGAAAATTATACTAATTTTATTCAAAATTAGACGATCAGCCCGGTTTTACAAAATCCTCGTGTGAGATTCATTGACCTGACCGATGGCTTCATTGACGTAGGTACTTCGATTCAGTTAATTGATTTCTTATCAATAATTTAAAAACATACATTTTAGTGATATTTTAAATAAGAATTACTATTTTTTAATAGTAGAGCTCGTAACTGTATTCCAGGAACAGATTCAGCCGGAAGAGGATGATACACAAATAAACTATAACATGAAGATTTTATCGATTATTATATGATTAACTTTCAAAGTTTGTATGTTTCAACATAAAATAAGAAGGCACTATTTTGACTTGGCTGCATTAATTTGGAAATAATTCCTTTTACGTATTACATTGGTTAAAATATTCAACATCAGAAGGCTAGGATGACTTAAAACTAAAGGTAAGAAAACATAGTAAAGCGACGAAGGTACAGGTCAAGCAGGCGATTTGTTTATTTTAACGTATTTGGAATGGGAATGCGCATAGTGAAGCGAGAAGCGGCGCGTTATCGCATAGAGGCATCCGGAGGGGAGAAGCACGAATCACGATTAAAATTCGAGATTATTTATCGCGCAGCAAAAGTGACAGTCTGTGGTTTCACTTTCTAGGAAGTAGTACTGTGGTCGAAGAAAAAATGGAACAAGAACAACTGATCAATGCCGTATTTAATAGAAGACCGTTATGGAACTCGTCACACCGTGACCACCAGGGCATTGCCCACTCTGCCCCCCCCCCCCCCCGTCCAAGCTACGAGCCTGGTTTTATCATGAGTTACCATAATAGCTTTCGATAAAATTCGCCAATTTGAACTGAGAATACCAAATAAACATTCAATTGTTTTACGTGCTCTAAAGAGACGTTAGTTAAAATAGGTGCGTTCTAAAAGCTTAATTCGTTCGTATTATTGTTAGGTTTGAAAATGTGTCTGAAGTGGATATGCCTCATCTGCAACGAAAACAATGGGCCTTAGTGTGGGTTTTCGATAGGCATTTGATCATCTGGTATTTGCCTACCATAATCACCAACGTCTATTATGGTAAACCTGTATTTAGGGCCACATACTGCTTGACGCATTATAGAAAAATATAGTTGTGATACATGCTAACAGAAATACTGGGGCATTTAATTTTTCCATGTTTTTCATTTATTGCTCCAATACAATTTAAAACAATGCATTAATATATTAAAGTATTCCTTGCTAATTTAATTTAAAACACTTGCTTGGATGGTACAGGCATGTGTTCTGGTTGTAATACCTTCCAAAGTACATCAACGGTTTCATTTACAATTTTCGCAACAGTTGATGGGCCGATGCGAAATGTAAAGGATACCCTTTCGAAAGAAATCTTTATATAAAATATAATCCGCCACATTCGTTTGTTCGTTAACTCTTTTACCTCGTCGCTCCACTATGATTGTGTCTCGCGATGTGCCTCCGGATACCTTATAGCTACGCAATACGCATGCCTTCGGATACCTTATAGCTACGCATGCCTTTACCCTCGTCGCGCCTCTATGTTTTTATCTTAAGGCTGCCAACTCTAAATTCATAAACTAGGATAAAAGTCTTTGATACTGCGGAACCTGAACCTAAAACCTGGAGTTTTTTCTAACATGAACGTCAACTGTCAACAAAAAAAAATCAAGAGCTCCGTCGCAGGAAACCCGCCCGGACACCTTCAAAGAGGACAAATCCGGGGAAACTCGGACGGATGGCAACCCTACTCAAAACTATACTTTGACCATTACTTTTAAACTATGGTATGAATGCAATTTTTAAGTGTAAAAATGATCTTTCTATTCTATTTTGTTTAGTTTTAAATAATAGGTATAGCCATTGACAATTTCAGCTTTTAGGTGTATATGGAAACTCAATGCACATTTAAAAGTTTCAGTTGTCAATGGCTGTACATTTTTTGACAATCCCCTATTTTTAACGGACTTCATTACACGACTTCAATGTCTGTATGTATGTTCGCGATTCCTCGGGAATTACTGAACAGATCTGGGTTTTATTTCACTACCTTAAAGAGCATTCCCGCAGAAAGGTGTTAGTATTTATACTAGATGTTGCCAGAGGCTTCGCTTGCGTCCGACACTGAACATCTAACCCGCGTGGACAATTCACTGGCTTAAATTTGCTTGGGTTTGAAAAGTTAGCTTGGTATATCAGTTAAAACAAAATATAAAAAAGGGTATGAAGTACGATGAGGCAGAGAATTTTCTTTATCCCATACATGGATGAATTAGAAAGGATTCGGTGTTCCGTATACTGTGAGCGTATCGAACGTGAAGCCTGTGTATTTGTTGTCTGATATGAAAACATTTACCCTAGAGGTCTAGTTTACGAACTTTAAGGAAATACGTAATTGAATCAAGAATGGTAGTTGAAAGAGATAAAATAGCATTGGAGTGTTGGAGCTCAGAAGTGTTGCTGTCTGTGCTAGTTGCTTAGGAAATACGCCTGAACACTCGGTTATACGTACCTTGTCTAATGAACTAGTGTGTTTGTCTAATGAACTAGAAAAGAAAAATTGAGACTTATAGATTTATAAATGACTCGGAGCGACTTTAAATAAACCTTTAGAAATAATATAACCTATAAATAATAAAACCTATTTAACTTAGATTTATTATTATTTAGCAGAAAAATAAAATATTTTAGGGCTTTTATTACTTTTAGTAAATCTTGGGATGCTTCTAACGTATTTTTTGTACAAAAATACAAGGTAAAATAAGATGTGGCCAATGTTTACAAATTGTGTTTACAGTGTCGCTTAGAATGTCTTCTGTTACTAGTATTTTGCATATATACGTATATATATATATATATATATATATATATATATATATATATATATATATATATATATATATATATATATATATATATATATCGTCGCCTGAGAACCAGACTATTCTATGTATATTTTTTTCTTAAATAAAGCTTTTGTCACCAAATTGTTCTATGTCCAAAACCGTTTCTACCAATATACTTACTCCAAGTATGAAAATACCGTGTACTTTTCGGAATACACACTGGTAGTTTTATTCTATGTCCATTTAACTTTGTAAATATTCGGACCACAATATCCTATGTCCTCTCGCCCAATGAGGTTTCAGGAATTTACATCACGTTGGGACATAGACTAAGTTGGCGTAAATATTAGTATGGTTACAGTGTGGTCTTGTGCTGTTGTGTTGCGAGTTTTGAGAACAAATAGTTGTTTTAGTGGTTTTTATAGAACTAATGTAATGTTATAAAAATGAGTGATTCAGAAAAGTCTGAGCCTTTTGAAGACTCCAAAAGTCCAAAAGAAACTGTCTAAATTGCCGTTTTAAGTGTCTTGGCAATTTTACTGAAGAGGAGGCAGCGTTAATTCATAGTGATTTTTGGAATAACACTGATAGTGAAAAAGGGTTTTTCTACGACAAAACTACTGAAAGAATTTTAGTTGAAAGTCAACGATCAAAAAAATTTTCATTTAAATATTTGTTCTTTAAAATGACCAGAAAATACGTGTCTGCAAGGCTTTTTACTTAGGCGTACTAAGTATTAGTATCATATTTTTATAATCATGGACGTACAGGAATTACTAAAACGCCCAATGCAGATAAGAGAGGATCAAGAACAAACATAAAAATTAAAGAAGCCAGATGAGAGTATCATATTTTTATAATCATGGACGTACAGGAATTACTAAAACTCCCTATGCAGATAAGAGAGGATCAAGAACAAACATAAAAATTAAGGAAGCCAAAAGACAACTAATAAGAGATCACATAAACTATAGACTTACAGTTTTGGAAATGCACCATTAAAAAGTTTTAGACAATAATTTTGTTAATTTTGTTTAGACTGTAATTTAAATTTAAGTTGTTTAGATTTGTATTACGTTAAAATTGACAGTTTTGACTATTATGTAAAATAAGGACATTTGTTTTGTATCGAGATAAACATTATTCTACTAATTTTGTTTTGCTTTCAGTCTTCAAAAATAATAGCGAATGTTCATATATTTTAGCATAGCAACATGATAAGGTATGCTTTAACCTAAATTATTCTATGTCCACAACATAATTGTTTATTTATATATTTTCTGCAAAATGTTGTTGTAATAAAAATATAATTGTACGAAAAAGTATCAACCATTTTGATTCCTACGCTTCCAAACTTTCATATTAAGCCCCTGTAAAATTTATAAAAATGGACATAGAATAGTCTGGTTCTCAGGCGACGATATATATATATATATATATATATATATATATATATATATATATATATATATATATATATATATATATATATATATATATGTTTGAACGTGGACTTTCACGCATGGAGAAATGTGAAGAAATATTGATCCGGGAGTACATCCGTTCGTTTGTTAAATTCCTGTTGGAATCTGGCAGACATTTCGCCAAGGTCTCACTTGGCATTATCAATGCTTACTCGTTGCTGTCAAGTCGTAAACGTTTACGACTTTATATATATATATATATATATATATATATATATATATATATATATATATATATATATATATATATATATATACATATATATATATATATATATATATATATATATATATATATATATATATATATATATATATATATATATATATATATAATGTCGCGCTAGGGGTCGTCAGGGGTTGATAAAATAGGCTGCGGTTTACCAAAACACTTGTATAATTTATTCAGGTACACAATTCAATTACGTTGCTAGGTTGGGTAGCGTAGGGGGCAGCTTCTATCGGAGTACTCGGTCAGCCTAAAGGGCTGGCGCTATTCGTATTGTTCGTGCGGCACCACAGTGACGCCTCCCGTCGGGACGCGACAGTAGCGCGATCCCAGTCGGGACCCGACGCCTTCTTTTGCATCTCGCTGGTACGCTTTTTATATGAATCCCCCAAGAACAGTTTATACAAACAGTTCAAACTGGTCAGGGTTCATAAAATAAAGGCGAGGCCAGCGATACTCAATTGCAGCACGTAGAGTGGTTTCCGAAATGTTAAATAAATAATATCAAGAATGTATAGAAATTTGGAAAAAATGATGAATATCTGGGGAAATATGACATTTTCCCCGCGCCTGTAAAAGCTAGCCCCTAGCTTAAAAAACTTACACAATACATATATACAAAATATCACATATTTACAAAATACAAATATACAAAACGGAGATAAATAAAATATACAATAAACAAACATAAATACAATATTAATAAACAAACAATTGGAGCTCGCAGGCTCGGTACACTCCGTATTTATTTGGGTGAAATGAAGAATTAAAAATGAAGAATAAAAATGGTTACTGTCCTGGTAGTCTGGTTCACATTTACACATTTTCTTTACAAAGTTCTATTTTTAGGGAGTTCCAACACGTTACTGATCGAATAGCCTACACACCGACAAAACCCGACACATCCTAAGCGCCACACGTTGAGGCTGGTCGTCATGCGTTTCTTGTTCAGATGCAGCAGTCACGGTTCCTGTGTCCTGGGGGTGGGATCGGCTAGTTTTGTTGCCGACTCCCAGTGCAGCAGGGGTCTCCCTCCTCCAGAGAGTTCGGCCTCCCGGACTTTGGGTGTACTAAGCCGTGAGTGACGGGAACTTTGCTGGGCTGATCCTGAGGCTAGTTGTGGTCAACCAGCGCTGCAAGTTCCTTAGGTATGTACATTGTACCAGTGTCATCACGGCTCGCTGTGCAGAGGTTCAGTCTTAGTGGGGGAAGACCAGGCTGGCGAGACATGGTGGACCGTGCGTGGCTGATGCATGCCGCTGGCTGTGTGGGCGCAAGCGGCGACTGGCCTTTGGGTTTTTGGTGTGTTTTGTGGCTCTCGATCCAGGTTGTGTGGTCTCCCAATGGTACATGAAAAACAGAAAAAGGCTACCGGCAGTTAAAAGGAAAAATACAGTTTAGAAAAAGAAAATGAAAATAATGAAACCCTACATAATGTTATGATGTTTAAGTAAAAGTAGACAGACTAAGAACATTCACCCGGTCTTTACGTACGACTTCTATTGGTGTCTAAGTATTACTCTTTTGGAGACAGTGAGACATAGGTCTCTAATTGATCAGGGAAAAACAAAATTATACACATTTACATAACAATTTAAAACCCAAATATAGCGTAATCACATCATCAAATATTTACCATATTTACCATCCTATTTATTCGTCAATAAAGTCACATAAACTTCAAATACGACTTGCATATAACTCTTAATATTTCACATAAGTCACATAAACTTCAAATACTACTTGCATAAAACTCTCAATATTTCACATAGGCAGACATTCAACCTTATATGAAGGTCATCTTCCATGTCTCCCTATACTCACATAATGACTCTTAGTCATTTAAATAACGGTATACATACCACCATCGAGTAGGCGAACATTCAACTCTCTGTCCGAGTCATCCTCCATGTTCCCCTATTCGGAAAACATATTATGACTTTTAGTCATAAATAAAATAAATAATATCATATACATAACACATAACACCATCAAATAGGCGGACATTCAACTCCGTATTCAAAGTCGTCTTCCATGTCCCCCTATTTGTAAAACATATGACTTTCAGTCATATAAACAAATAAACACCCGATTACAAAATGCATATGGTAATCATTATTGTACGCTATATCTAAATTTACTTAATAATAATAATATTCGACTTAAAAGTAAAAAAGAAGTTGGATTTATAAAAAAAATTCTGACCCTGATTTATTTTTCAATGTCTCAGTCATAAAATATACCCTTGTTTTTGTTTAACTTATTTTCATTAGACACCGTATATTACAATTTAACTTTAACAACAATACCTGGGTGAATGGCATCTTTAATATTATATATCAATTGTTTACTTTTCTGCTGATTAAATAAAATAATGAACTGTCTACCTTTACCTTCGTGATTTATTTATAGTAATGAACTTGATAAAATTTATTTAATAGATATCTGAAACGCACAATGAAAAATAAAATAAAATAGGTATTTTGTATAATTAATTATACTGATTTAATCTAAAATTTAAAACCGCAGTATAGGTAAATTATACCTAAAATTTTTCAAGCATAGAACATTCAAACAAACAAAACAAAATATGTAAGCGTGTTAATTTTTTACCCAGGTGGGTCAATTCAAAAATTCAACTATTTTTCGCAAAGTACAAAATATTTTTTTCTTCGCCAAAACATTCCTAGTAGGCCCACTATTTATAAAACCTGAACTTGGCATGGGTCCCATAAGTAGCAGCAGAGATACACAACTTTAAAATTTCACGGGCCGCGCCTGTCGTCTCCTCTTGCTGGAGGTCAATTATTCTGGTAATGCTGCAGAAGGTCTCAGGTCCATAGAACGGAGCTCGTGCTCCTTTAGCAAGTTGGTCAGCAATTTTATTGCTTTACACACTTTCGTGACCCTGGCACCCACGTTGGAGTTATACTATTGTTTCTTGTCAGTTAACTGAGAGATTGTCGACCACCTTAGGCAAGTTTCGAGTAGAAGACACATGATGCTAGTGCATTTACAGCTGCCTGGCTGTCCGATAGAATATATTTTTGCTCCTTAAAGGCCCTGTTTGGCACAATCTGTGGTGCATAAACCTATCGCACGTATTTCTGAGTGAAAGATCGGAGGGGGGAGGGCTTTACTTAGAGACTTTGAAAGTCTACACCTCGGCCCACCGTAAATACATGTTTGCTTCATAATCCAGGATCCGGCCCTGACTTTTGAGCTTGTGGAACTTGTCGTATCGAAATCTGGCCATAAATTATTAGCACAAACTAGTTAATATTTATCTCTTAAATAGACGTCTCGTGTTATTACCTCTTTGTACATATATAAAGAAGAATTCGCCAGAGAAGTATCACATATTGAATCAGTTTCATTTTCAGAACACAATGAATTTAATTTTGTTTAATCTTTTTACATGTTTTGTGATTACTATTGTCATCACTCCTTACGTTTCTGGTAAGTATACCTTGCTCATTTGTTGCTACATAAAAATGTTTTTCTAACTTTTCTATCAATTTATAAACTATTATTTAGGTGCTAGATGGTACGTGCGGCTTCGCGCCCGTTTAAATTAAGATTATTCTGTAAATTAACCCTTGATATAAGTATTTCTTTGACAAATTCGAAGCTACATTCATAGGCAAAAACAGAAAAGAAATTTTGAAAAAGTTAAATGCGTATTAACTTTGTTTAACTTTTGACGGATTGTAATAAAATCTTAGGTTTGGTGCATTGAGGGCTGCATAATACCGTTTTCTTTTCGTCTTTTTAAATAAGTTAGTAAGTTTTATTATGTGAGGGGAAACAGATATTAACCTACTTATCCTTAAGTTCAAAACCGCTGGTGCCCAATTCTTGCAACTAGGGAAATAATTCTCAAGGGAAAATTGGACCCCCTTTTTCAAAAGAGAACCAACCAACGAAAGCATATATTAAAAACATTAAAAATGCAGTTTATTTTGAATTTCTTTTTGGTTGCGACAGATAATTTCGTATTGATTATAAAAACATGCTAAAAATTAAAAAATAATATATTAAGAATAAATAAATAACAATTTTCATTTTAGCAAACTTAAGCAACTTACCTCCGTTTAACCACTTTGATGCATATTATTTTGTAATAAAGAAAGCATAAACATTTCTCTGTTGATTATAATTATTAAAACAAAACAACTTTAGGCACTACTTACAATATTATGGTACGAACCGAATAATTAAATAATCCAAAAAAAGACGCAAAGGAGAAGCCAAAAAATCATGGTTCCATATTGTACAATTAATTAACTGGAGATTTAACTTTTGTAATGGAACTCAATCTCAAAGCTTGTCGAGTTTATATTAAAAAAATATTTCTAATAAAAAGCTTATTTTCAATACAGACTTATGATTAATAGATGACGCCATGACTAGTATACGGTTCTGTTTTCTCTTCCATAAAGTAAAAGACCAATATGTGTTTTAAAACATTATAACTTATTTTCAAAAACTGCCACTTAGTTCCTAATTGCAAAAAGGTGTCCAATTATGTCAAAAAGATGTAAATAATTATCGTCTGCTGTTGGCCGACTTCCCTGTTCGATGGAAAGTTATTTTTCCTTGACAATTAATTCCTCACTTTCAAGAGTTTATCTCCTGTGAAGTAACTGAATAGTGGCACGAAGGGAATTAAAGACCCTCTATGACAGTGAAATAACTCTTCAATGTTACTATCTCATTAAGGCAATTTTTGCAGCCCAATAGCAGTATAAAAATGTCATTAGGGATCTATTTCCAAATAATGTTTTCTACATATTTTCGGATATTATGTTTGCATTACTTAGTGCTTTGAACTATGATTGAGTAAATTATTATAAAAGCCATAAAAAGTTGATAAATATAACTGATTTTATAGCAGTGATTTATTAAAGCAAGAACGTTTATTTTGTTAACTTTTCTTTCCAAAGTGAATTGGTAAGACTATGCCTTTTTGCTTTTTCAGTTATTAATAAAAGATATTTTACTTAATCCCAAATAAAAAAAATCTGCAAAAATCTCACAACGGAACTACCCCCATCCCCATGATATAAAAATATGTGTAATAAAAATTGAAAATTACAACATACAACCTACATTAATTAGTTAGTTTTACTAGAGTATATTTAGTTAATATTGCAATAATCAATGAATCAAACACATTCCAGTAAAAATAAGCATTTTTTTTATATTCACCCCAAAACATAATTTTTAGCCCGTTTTAAAAAAGAGTATTAACTATAGGGGTCCATGGGAGCGGAGGAAGTATCGCTTCTCTAAACATTTTGGAAATAAAAAAATAAATTTTTGTACATTAATAATGCATAATTTTTAACATTATACTATAATTTTATAAAAATATGGATTTAATTTCTTATAATTTATCTGAAATATTACAAAAACGCAAAAAAAATTACGGCGTAAACGCAAAACGCAACCACTTTCTCTCGCGTCGCCGTCGATGGAAGCGCCTTTCGCAATGACCGCAGTTCGCAGCGTTGCCAACTTTTTAGATCTGCGCTGGGATTCCAGAATGCTATTCGATATCGAAATATTCTATTTGGCGCAAAAAACCGATTCCCGTTTGTTTTCAGCTGATCGCGGATCGTCTAAAACGATATCGAGTCTCTCGGTACCTCTAGAGATCCCGTTTCGGTCGATTTCGAGATGTTTTAGGTTAGAATTATTTGTTTATGTGTGTTGCAAGTTGTTTTTTTTTGTTTAATATCACATATGTGAAACATGTTACTACACCAATACATATATAAAATGTATTTATTTAAAAAAAGACATTTTAGACTTTTCCAGTTAAAATCGGATACTAATGTTGTAGTCAAGTTGATACATTTTGGATAACAAAACAATAAACACACTGTTCAGAAATGATCCTGAAGCCTTCTGAATCAGGCAAAGATACATCAATTAGTGTTTTCACTAAGAAACATGGGTGATGTTAATGATGGAGCATCGCACGTAGGATTCTTGGGTGTGATGATCGATCAGGAACTTAAGTGGCATACCCACATTGAGCAGATTGCCAAGAAGCTTGGAAGCGGTCTGTTTGCATTGAGGCGTCTTAGCGAGCGTGTTAGTGTTCCCGTACTTAGAACTGCTTATTTTGCTTTATTCCACTCAATAATGTCTTATGCTCTGTTGGCTTGGGGTCACGTACCCAGGTCAAAGCGTGTTTTTGGCCTCCAGAGGAAGGCTGTGCGGTTTGTGATTCAGGGAGGACTGTATACAGGCCTTTGCTGCCCTTGGCATCTTGACTTTCTCATCCCAGTACATCCTGGATAGCCTGACATATGTTAAATCCAACAGGGGAACGTACAAAGTGCATGGTGAAGTCCACAGCCACGACACCAGAAATAAAAATAACAATACCAGAACATTCCCTCCTGGAGAGGTCGAAATGGCCCAAGATATTTGGGAATAAACTTTTTTAATCATTTGCCAGAAAGTATCAAACAACTGCCTGAAAATAATTTTAGGGGTAAAATAAAACAAATTTTAATAGAAAATGCTTTTTATTCACATGAAGAATTTTTGAATTTTAACTTCAATGTTTTGTAGTTTAGTGTTTTATAGATTTTATATATGTAGTGTAATTTTTAATATGTGACGATTGTATCATTGTAAACAAGCTGTCTATATATATTATATACAGTGTGTCTACGTAAGTTGGCGGCATATGGGAAACTTTTTTATTATTAATTTTACGAAAAAAAGTTATTCTTTATAAAAAGTTCTGCATGCTCCAAAACCTAAAATGCAACCATCAGATATCAAATTTTATCAGTCGTATGCGAGGTTTGTCAAAAAATGTGATTTTTACTCAAGAGTAAAGTACCTTTATTTTCGACAATATCGAAAATTATTATAAAGAAAAGATGTTTAGAATTAAAAATAACTTTAAAATATTCAACATTGTTTATTTACATTAAAAAACAATTTTTTTCGACATTTTCTCTGCGATAACGTTGACAATTGAAGTGTGCACATTAATGCATTACATTTACTAAATTAACAATCTCAATTTTCTCTTCCAGGCTTAATGTTTTTGGCATTTCTACCTTTCCGTAAACAAATACGTCTGTCAAACATAAAACTGTACAATACGGATCTCTAAAAACTATGAAAAACACTGTTAGACTGCCTAAAAAAAAGTGTTTATACCGTGCTACTTTTTAAAATACGATTGTTGACTTTTTTTCGAATTTTCGATGTTTTGACAGTTCTCAAATCCTACTTCAAATACCACTTTTAAAACATGCCAGTGCATCCTAGATTAATTATGCGTTAATGTGCAAACTTAAATTTTCAACGTTATCGCAGAGAAAATGTCGAAAAAAATAGGTTTTTAACGTAAATAAACAATGTTGAATATTTCAAAGTTATTTTTAATTCTAAACGTCTTTTCTTTATAATAATTTTCGATATTGTCGAAAATAAATGTACTTTACTCTTGAGCAAAAAACCCATTCTTTGACAAACCTCGTATACGACTGATAAAATTTGATATCTGATGGTTGCATTTTAGGCTTTGGACCATGCAGAGCTTTTTATAAAGAATAACTTTTTTTCGTAAAATTAACAATAAAAAAGTTTCCCATATGCCGCCAACTTACGTAGACACACTGTATATAATACATATGTATATTTTTCTTTTGACGCGTGTAAGTACTTTTGTATTTTTTGACATTAAATATGATTTGATTTTGATTTTGATCCTTCTTTCAACTGATTTTTTAAGTTTGGATGAAACAAAAAACTATTTTGTTTCTAGGGCTTTTAAAGTACAGGAAGCTCATTGGAACATCCTAATAGAGTATATGTCAGCATGTTTTTATATGAAAATAAATGGGATGTTTAATTTTTTTTTTCTTACTTTACTACTGCATAATACGATTTTTTAAAATAATTATTTTATAGTGGCGGGCAGAGCTGGGTAAAGCACTCATTGTTAATTTAAAGGGCTTGCAATTACCAATTATTTTAGGGCTTGCAAACACTTGGCTTCAAGCCCATATGTAATTGAGGCTTGGTAATTGAAGCTTGAAAATGAGCTCGCAAGCTCTCTAGAGAGTTTACGAACATTGAAAGTGCTTAAACCATTTTAGTAGGGCTTTAAGTCTTTTCGAAGGGCTTGCAAGTTCATAGTTCATTTTTCAATCACTTATAAAGTAATGCAATTACATAATATGTTAAAAAGGGCTTGAGGCACAGTGTTTGCAAGCCTTATTAAAGAAAGTAATTTGTAATAATTGATGTTTGATTCAATATTTCTTCTCAAAACAATATCGAGAATTGGAAGCATTTTTTACATGAAAACAAGCAGGCAAAAAATGAATACAATCAGGACCACACGCCACACAACCATAGAAGAAAATCAAATAAATTATAAATTTTAAAATTTTGCAACAAAATAATCTTTGGTTATAATTCACTACGCATGCGTGCTACGAATACTACGGTTTCCAATATCGAATAAAGCGATGGCATAAACGACATCGAATGGGAATATCGAATTGGTCGATATCGCTTTGACTATCGACTATCGAAAGCGTTACGATAGCTGTCGTATCGAGTGAAAGGGAATCCCAGTGCTGAATATCCGTAGTTAGATGTCACAAAATCCGTAGAAATTCGTAGATTCCGAATAAAACAAAAATCTGCAATATGTGGCACGGCACGGCCGTCGAACCCATACAATTTGCGTTGCTTATAAAGAGATGACGGCTATTATAAAAGTATGTTTAACTTTTTATAATATTACTAAGAAATAAATTATTAAAAAAAGCTTTTAATAGAGACAAAACATGGTTTATTTATTAAAAAACTTATACCACACATAAAACTAACAAAACAAAACACAAATAACGAAACATTAAAAACTAAAAATAAAGTATCACTTTGCGCACGCGAAGAAAAATAACATTTGGAAGCACTGCATATACAGGGTGTTATTTAAGTACATAGACAAACTTTAAGGGGTAATTCCTTGTATGATTTTAAGACAAAAAGTTCATATAAATATGTGGTCTAAATGTTTAGATTTTCGAGATACAGGGTGTTAATTTTTTCGTTTTTTTTTTTTCGTTTTTTTTAATTTTCCTTCCACAGTTTTAGGGATAATTAATGCAAATTTGGCACAAATAATACTTTTACCGGTATCTATGAAACAACGTTATTAATATTTAAAATAATCTACAGGGTCCTCGTTTTTTGTGGCCATGACCACTTTAGGCCCCCATTTCTTTTTGCTACGACGTCACTGAATAGGTTGAGAATAAAATCTAATTTATCATTTTATTGTTCAACTTTTTACTCTCTTGAAGTTTTTCAAAGTAACTGCTGGAAATGACCACCCCCGACTTGAACGCATGCATTTGTGCGCCTGACCATCGACTGGCGGACCATCTCAAAAATTCCAGGAGATTTTCGTATACTTTCGCATGACTGTCGTATCCGATTTCTTAGATCATCTTCATTTAGAACTGGAGTTCTGTAGACTAATGATTTTAGGTGCCCCCAAAGAAAGAAATCAAGCGGATTAAGATCGGGCGACCTGGGTGGCCAAGGTTGAGGTCCTGCACGCCCGATCCATCGATCGGCATAAATTTCATCTAAATACTGACGTGCAACTAAACTAAAATGTGGGGGAGCACCATCATGCATAAACCAAATTCGAGTTCTTTCTCTTATTGGGATGTCGCTCTCTTGTCCCCGCCACGCGCTTTGATCGCACCGGCAAACCTCTGCAGGTATTCCCGGCGTGATGTGGCGGTGACCATGGTCCCTCCCGGTTCTGAATGTATTTACGTCCGGCCCTGAGCCGATTTGCAAGCTTTGTAGCTTTTCTAAAAAACCGGGAGAGCCATCCCGTCTGCTACCGAAAACCCCTGAGTAAGTTAAATCCAAATTCTGAATTTTGTCCCCATTATCAGTTTCTACCCTTAGGTTCGAAAATTCCCTACCAGGTAATTTTGCGGGTGTATGTTCGTCTGGATCATACACCGAAGATAAATTTGGGCTTCCACTTCGTTCCAGGTGGCTCCTGATGGTTTTAATCATGTCAACCGTCCTAAAAGCGGCCTGGAATGAGTGATCCGCGGATTCCCTACTTTCTGCCATCTTTCTTTCTTGCGTCTATTTTATTTTTGTCTTTCAGGGATGCCAGGTACTTGGTACCAACTTTCCAGCACGGACCGCGCGTCCGTCTGGGTCGCTGGGTGGTCCCGCCTCCTTTTACCCCGCTAGTGGGAAATTACTAGCGTTCCACCAAGGAGCGCAAAGACGAAATAGTTCCTATCAAGAAAACTAAGGTGATTGATTTTATCGCGATATTAAATTTGGGAATAGGACGAAGCCTGGAATTTCCCAAAATAATATATTCTTAAAGCTTGCTGGCTAGGGGCGCGTCCAGCTATCTTATTATTTAAGTTAAAAAACGATTTAAAATTTTTTAACTTAGAATCACGGAGGGCTTTTCTAGTTTTATTTGTCTTGTCCGTAGTTTGAATTTACTTTTATCTAATCAGGGAAAGTCCGGGTAATTGTTTGTTGTCTGTGAGTAAACTAACCTGCCTAATGTACAAAGCTATGTTACACTCTAAACGCTTTTACCCCTATGACTTACAAAAGTCGCTGCTATGGCGCACGTCCCTAATTAAATATTTCAATTAAGTTTAACACTGATTAGCGTCCGATTTTGAACTCTGCGAGCGTCTTTTTCACTTTCACTCTGTGAGCGTCTCTTTCCTGCACTCTGTGAGCGTCTTTTACTTTTTACCCCGCGCGAGAGGAAGTTCGTCCGCTCCCTAGAGGCGTTTTTTAGGACGAGTGTCGTCGCGAGTTCTTAGACGCGATTTTTGTAAGAACGAACTTTTTGTTCCCCAATCGCGGATTTTCTAAGATTTACGACGTGCGTTCCCCCCAACGCGTAATCTCTAAGAAAAACGGTATTTTAATTTTCCCCCCTTTTTTGGCGCAAGTTTAAGGTAAGAAGTATTTTAATCCCACCTCAGCCGACACACCGCCTCCAGTTCGAGGACAATGCTGCTTCGGTATTGGGCGAACTGTGGCTATTCCTGCTAGCACCTTTACCTTAGTCTTCCACGACCCGGGTCGCCGACTTTTCGAGCGCTTAAGGTGCGTAGCCTAGCCTGACACGCGACCGATAATTTTTCTTCTTGCTGTCATCTGATTGCTTCTGGTACGCGGGTGACTTCACCTAACACTTACATGTTAGGGCACGTAACCGACTTGACCAGTACCCCGGGACATCGACTTATCAGGAGGAACCCCGGGAATTTTTTATTGGACCAAGCCGATACCAGACCAAATCAACCCAACTGTTCAAATTGGTATATGGATGATACCAATGAAGAGCAGAAGGATTAACTCGCCTGGAGAAGATCGCGCTATCCCGGGTGCGCACGGGACTCTTCAAGCTCACTAGAAGGTCTAATTGTTCAGGCTTTGTCCTGCTGGCTTCTTATAATGTCCTGTTTGTGAATTCCGTTTGTGGATTTCCTAGAAATCGATGTCTCCTTTCGTGAATAGCGTTGGATCTTTTCAAGATCGACGTCCCTTTTTGGGAATACCGCTGGTTGGATCTGCTTACAAGATCGGCGTCCCTTTTGTGAATCCGGCTGCGATCAGCTTGCTGGTTTCTCTGGGAAGATGTAGTCCTGGCTGCAACTGTAGAACCCGTGAACTCATGCATTTTCCCGCGCCGTGCGTATATTTATGCATAATTTTGGCGGGAGTCTGGATCCGCCCGTTTTCAGTTGTTCCAGACAATCACAACAATGGTCCTACCATGCTGCAATTGTTTTCCTGGATTTCTTCGTAATTCCTTGCTAATTTCCCTTGTTTCTGACCTTTATATAATATTTACAATCATCAATTTCCCTTATTTCAGCTTAATTGCCCTTTCCCGGCTTTTCTTGTTGGTTAAGCGATTTTCGACCTTAACGACGAAGACGGTATCTGGCCGAAAAATTCTCGATAACCAATGGCACTCCAGATCATGGAATTGTGCAAAAGGGGCGAGGCTTGTTAAGGGAGTCAACTTTGTTTTTCGTTTGCTGCCGCGGTGGAAAATGTCAGCCAAATTTTCTCAGCGGGAAAGTGTGCTGAAAGGTCGTCTGCTGACCTTCCTAGCTCGTTTTCCAGCGATTTGTCCTGATTTCCTCCAATTTCTTCGAAAAGAAATTCGTTATACCTGTGTTTCAAGGGTTTTTTGCCTGTTTCCGTTATTTTTTCTTGGTTTTTTAGCATTGTGAAAAGCCAGTTTCACAACAGGGACATCTTCTAAGAGTTCGGGTAGGGCATACTCTATAAATTGCCGGTAATTGTCGCCATTAAGCCTGCGAGGCAGAAAATAAGGCCCTATAAGAAAATCCCCAACAATTCCAACCCAAACATTTACTGAAAATTGCTCTTGGAAATTATTTTCAGCTATAGCGTGTGGATTATCGTCGGCCCAAATATGGTTATTATGAAAATGAAAAAACCATGCCTCATCGGTAAACAACACCTTGGATAAAAACCTTACATTTGTCACTAGTTTATTTTGTATCCAAGTGCAAAAAGCTACTCTCTGGGGAAAATCCCGCGGCAAAAGGGCTTGTACACGCTGTATATGATAGGGGTAAAGTTGCTGTTCCTTTAAAATTTTCCATACTAAAAAATGGGAAATGTTTAACTCTGGCAATTTTTCGTGTACTTGTTGTAGGATTTTCTTCAATTTCATTAAGAACAGCTTCCTCTATCTGAACTGTCCTTATTGTTCTGGGTCTTCCTACAAGGGCATTCGATTTTTTAAAACTACCCGTCTCACAAAGTCGGGAGTGAATATTAATAAAGGTCTGTGTGTTAGGCACACGACGTCCAGGAAATCTTTCTTGATACATTCGTCTTGCTGCACGAGCGCTACCATTAGCCATTCCATACATAAAATGCATGTCTGCCATTTCAGAGTTTGTAAATTCATTCATCGTTACCAAAAGAAAACTAACTAAATAAATCTCTTACTTGAACTGACAAAAAGTACAATACAGCAAATTTGTTTTGACAACTGTCATAATTGTTGATATTATTTTTTATCGTTTATCAAGGCCCACTTTAGTATTTTTGAGCGGGTCCGCCAGTCGATGGTGAGGCACACAAATGCATGCGTTATAGTCGGGGATGGCCATTTCCAGCAGTTACTTTAAGTTAAGTGTTCCTCTGTTAAGTTTTCCTTTAAATTATCCTAAATTTTAGTTTTAATTAGCACCTTGTCGATTTCGAAAGGCAATAAAGAACGTTATCTCATGGACCTTACAACACTGCATTCTTTTATTTTTTGCAAAATAACTTCTAGGCCGTAAGAGAGAGTGAAAAACTTCAAGAGAGTGAAAAGTTGAAGAGTAAAATGATAAATTAGATTTTATTCTCAAACCTATTCAGTGACGTCGTAGCAAAAAAATGGGGGGCCTAAAGTGGTCATGGCCACAAGAAGACGAGGACCCTGTAGATTATTTTAAATGTTATTAACGTTGTTTCATAGATACCGGTAAAAGTATTATTTGTGCCAAATTTGCATTAATTATCCCTAAAACTGTGAAAGAGAAATTAAAAAAACGAAAAAAAAACGACAAAATTAACACCCTGTATCTCGAAAATCTAAACATTTAGACCACATATTTATATGAACTTTTTGTCTTAAAATCATACAAGGAATTACCCCTTAAAGTTTGTCTATGTACTTAAATAACACCCTGTATAATAAAGTATCATATTTCTTAGCGAAATAAAATGACGTTTTCCAACTTTATTTCGATAAAACTTTTAGAAATAAGTTAAAGACATCTTATGTTTCCATTTTTTGTTAACTTTAATTAACTAATATCGGTGGAAAATCATTTACTTTTGATAATTCTGAGGCACTATACAATATTATAATATGCATAATAAAATACTGAATTTCTTACTGAAATAAAATGTCATTTTCCAACTTTAGTTAAATAAAACTTTTATAAATCACTTAAAGACATCCTATATTTCGATTTTTTATTAATCTACTAATATCGGTGGAACATCATTTATTTTTGATAATAACACAGGCCGACAAAAAAAAAGAAGTTTGTGTTTTAGAGACGTGACCCTACCCATCTTTAGTAAAATTTTCCGCTGAATCCGAAAATGATAAAAAAATTATTTCTGACGTGTGGATTACCCCCCATACACCCTCACTTCCCCCCAAAAATTCATAAAATCCAAACTGGCCATCCAACCCACCTATCTTTAGAAAATTTTCCGCTGAATCCGAAAATGATAAAGAAAAATTATTTCTGACGTGTGGATTACCCCCATACGCTCTCAATTCCCCCCAAAAATTCAAAAAATCCAAACTGGCCATCCAACCCACCTACCTTTAATAAAATTTTCCGCTGAATCAGAAAATGATAACAAAAAATTTCTGACTTATGTATTACCCCCATACACCTTCAATTCCCTCCAATAATTCAAAAAATTCAAACTGGCCATCCAACCCACCTATCTTTAGTACAATTTTCCGCTGAATCAGAAAATGATAAAAAAAACATTTCTGACGCATGTATTCCCCCCCCCCCCCATACACCCTCAATTCTCCCCAAAAATTCAAAAAATCCAAGCTGGCCAGCCAACCTACTTATCTTTAGTAAAATTCTCTGAATCCGAAAATGGCAAAAAAAATTTTTGGACATCAGGGATCCCCCCTACTCATCCGTATTTCTCACTTGCTTATAACTTTTATAAAATCTGTCGGTAAAACCAAAACTAAAAAATATTTTTGAACTAAAAGTTCCCTTTGCTCGTACACCTAAAAAAAATTGTACTAAAGATAGGTGGGTTGGATGGCCAGTTTGGATTTTTTTAATTTGTGGTGGAGATTAAGGGTGTTGGGGGGAATCCATACGTCAGAATTTTTTTTATCCTTTTCTGATTCAGCGGAAAATTTTACTAAAGATAGGTGGGTTGGATGGTCAGTTTGTATTTTTTGAATTTTTGGGGGGAATTGAGGGTGTATGGGGGGTAATCCATACGTCAGAATATTTTTTTATCATTCTCGTATTCAGCAGAAAATTTTGATAAAGATAGGTGGGTTGGATGGCCAGTTTGGATTTTTGAATTTGTTGTGGGAAGAATTAAGGGTGTATGGGGGTAATCCATACGTTAGAATTTTTTTTTTATAATTTTCGGATTCAGCGGAAAATTTTACTTAAAATAGGTGGGTTGGATGATCAGTTTGTATTTTTTGAATTTTTGGGGAGAATTGAGGGTGTAAGGGGGTAATACATACGTCAGAATTTTTTTTTATTATTTTCTGACTCAGCGGAAAATTTACTAAAGATAGGTGGGTTGGATGGCCAGTTTGGATTTTTTAAATTTTTGGGGGGAATTGAGGGTGTATGGGGGGGTTATCCATACGTCAGAATTTTTTTTTTATCATTTTCGTATTCAGCGGAAAATTTTACTAAAGATAGGTAGGGTCACGTCTGTAAAACACAAACTTTTTTTTGTCGGCCTGTGTAATTATTCCGAAGCACTACAATATTATAATTGTGCATAATAATAGTAGATTATACCACGAGTCAATAATGATAGCTATTATTCCCGAGGAATATTTACGAACCGAGCCGCGTAAGCGGCGAGGGAGTAAATATTCTGAGGTAATAATAGCCATTATTGTGAGTAGTATACTCTACTTTATCTACGACTAATTTATTAATTTGAGATTTTTAATGAACAACTTTATTTGTCAATAACATTAAAATTAGTAATAGTACAAAAGAAAAACTTCATCAGGAGCTTTGTCAATAAATGTCTTAATTTCTTTCGAGGTCAGAGTGGAAGACTTCTTTGCTTGAAATCCTTCAGATTTTCTTTTTAAAAACGCTCGTAGTTTTCCATATTTTTCCAGATCAACGTCATGGTTTATTCTTAACATAGATTTAATTATTGAATAAAATGACCATAATGAAGATGGTTTGTATTTTGCACTTAGTTCAGCGAAATAGGCTAGTAGAACATTTTCGGAAAATGAATTTGTGTTATTTCGAAGACGCCATTCGTTGAAGTTTGCGTATGTTTTATTATAAATAGATTTCGATGTTTCCGGTATTAAGGTAGATGTTGTTGCTGTAGCTAGTTGTACAATTTCTGGAGGTGTACAAGTAAAAGCCTCTTCATTTTCATCCATCCCAATACGAATACATAAACACTACGCGTTTGACAGTGACACTTTTGACTTGGTGTATTTTGTTTCCATGGTATTATTTGATTTGAGAAATTTTGTGATTGGAGCGGGAATAAGGACTATTAATCACTTGTCATTATTCCCTAAGGGATTAATAGGTGGCATTATATTGCGAAAACTACAACTATAATACTTACATTATACATTAGTCGTAGATAAAGTATTAAATTCCTTAGCGAAATAAAACGACATTTTCCAACTTGAGTTAAGTAAAACCTTTATAAATAACAAAGATATCTTATACTCTCGTCTTTTATTAACATTGGTAGAACAATATTTACTTTTGATAATTATTATTATTATACTTGTATACCAAATATACTTTTTTGCGTCGACAAATAACTTTAATTTGGGACACTCCGATTTCCGTGTCAATATTTTGGCATTTAAAATGACAGAAAAATTTGCAGTGTGATTTTACCGGAAGCTCAAGCAGGAGGAAATTTCCGGAAATTTTTCTCGTTGCCATGGAAACGCTTTAAAATAAAAGCTTTTGATTGGAGAAAAAGTGGGTGCGAAATTTTCAGTTATTCTGCTCTGCTGGCCCTGTTTACTTTACAATATAAGTGAGAAAACTCACTGGAACTCTGTCGGCATTACAGATTTAAATAATTTTCACAAAAGTTTAAAATGCCATGTCAATTTTAATTATTTTTATTGGATCGCTTCCCTCTTTATAATTATCAGCTCACGCCACCGATTTACTTACTCTTAGAAATAACAAGCACGTTTGCAAAATTGTATATTATACAGGTTTCAAGGTCTTCATCTTAATAAAATAGCACTAATTGTGAACAAAAATTGTATAAACATAAATTTTTGTTTTAAGGTCAAAATTCCAACTGTCCATGTGGTGATCTGACAACTGAATATGTACTTGTAAACCAAAAAGTACCTTGGTTCCAAGCATATGCATTATGTAAACTATCCGATATGAAACTGGCTACTATCACCTCAGCAGAAGAAGAGAGTGCTGTGGAAAAAGTCATACACCAATATGAACCAAATAACAGTAAGTTGTATATCTTTAAGGAAAGGATTAGAAGTAAGCTTAGCTGTAATTTACTAATAATGATTAACACTAGTTATTGGTTAAAATAAGAGTTCAGTGATTAAATTTTCTTATTTAAAATTGATTAAATAACAGTTAATTCTTTATTACATCTTTAATCAAATTATATTAAATATTAGTCTATTGCTCCCCACTCCTCATTAAATATGGGTATATTGAAGTCTCATATAGGGTGTCAGTTTTATGAAATATCTGTCGAGCATGAACACATAAAAAACAGAAGTGCTTATAAAAGGACATTTTTAATTAACAAAAAGGAATATCCAATGCAGGTGAACCATTGGAATTTACAATATATACAATACATACTTAATAAAAAAGATCCTAATCCCTGCTGCAGAAATAAAATAAAGGAAGCAAATAAACTGAATTACAAGAACAGCATTTTCTTTTCTCAGTAAACAAAATATTTAAAAGTTATATACATATATGCAATCCTTCGTAACATTAATGACTAAACATACGATACATAGTTGACCTAATTTAAGTCAAATATAGTAACCTTAGTAATAATTGGCACCACAAAATAAAATACATTTTATTCCATTTTCAGTGTTCCGTAAAACGGAACACTTATGGTGTCCATCTGTCCGTCCGTCTGTCACGTGATTTTCCCTGAAACACGGAGATACGAGTGTGGTGGCCCAATTATAGACGTGAAGTATAAAAAGTTGAATTTTTATTCTGGGGGTTAATTTCAGGGGGTAAAGCGGGACATGGAAAAACAATTTTCAAGGGCATCGTGTAGGGTACCACATGAAAGCTTACTGATGCACGAATTCAACAATATATTTCATGTATTTTTTTATGAGCATTTTTTAAACATTTTTTGGGAAACACGCTTAAAAATTGCTGTCGCCCACCCATATCACCAGAAGGATCGCTCATAAAAATCTGAAAAAAATCATGAACATTCAGAATTAGGTGTAGATTGCGCGAAAATGATCAGCATTGAAAAATTCTAGCGCGATCAATTGTTATAAACAATTTAATTGTTTATTTCCTTATAACTACTGAACCATTGGACTTGGAGAAAAAGTTTTTACTGGTTTTTCAAAATTCTTAATTTGGCTTAATCGAAACGCTCCCCACTGTCGGGTGGGTATCGCGGCAGAAGGGCGGCGATCGGGCGCCACACAAGTGACATAAATTATTTTTTGTGCATTCTATTTTTGTTAAGTGTGATATGTTTTTGTAACGTTTCACTATCTTTTTAACATGTGATGTATATTACTTTTCGTGTATTAATTTTTTTAAAGTTGGAAATATTTTTTTAATGTTTATTTGTTTCTTTTCATAACGATTTTGATCTATTTTAAAGGGAAAATAATTCGAACCCCTTTTATTTAAGGCTTTTTTTACACTGGTCAACAAAAAAATCGGCAAAAGCGATTTTGACTCGACTTTTCGAACTGCTATAACTTTTTAAAAACTTAACTTTTTTGAGAGCGGTTTTCGGATACCGATAGCTCGTCTTGCCCAGATTAAGTATCAAGTAGTGATCTGGCAATGGAAACGATATTTTCATACTATACAGGGTGATTAACAAGGTAATGTAAAACTGCTAAAAGTTTAGATGTGTGCCATATTGCCAATAATTTTTTTTGGTGATTCCTACACAGCACTTTAGTAAGCCGATATCAATATCTCCAGACGTGCTCGCCGAAATTTCGATTAATGGTCTTTGACGGAAAATACAGGAGGCAACAAAAAAAGCACACAAATTTTGGTAACGTCATTTTTAAAACGCTGTAGCTCGAAAACGGATTGATAGACTTTGTCGGTCTTTTTAGGTATTGAAACGTGTGGCGTTTTATCTAATAAACTTTTTTTTCAAGGTCAAATGTTTGCGTTGTATAAGGGGTGAACTAAAAAGTAAATGAAAACCATTGTTAAAAATGTTTTTTTTTTTAATTTGTGAAAATTGAGCAGTATGTGTTTGTTTTCTTCCAAAACGAGGGCGCTTTGTCCACCTCTCGATTAGTTATACAGCGTGTCCAGAAACCATCTTAACAAATCGGAAACATTTTATTTTTGACTTTACGGAAAATAAGTTATTCTTTATAAAAAGTTCTGCATGGTGAGAAAATGACATTGCAATTCAAGAATTTGATTTAAGACATACAGGGTGGCTCAAAAATGTAATAGTCCTAATCCACGTGAAGTTGAAAAGACGCAAATCGTTTTTTAAAGATAAACTGTCACTGTAAATATAGTAGAGGTAACCTTTATGTTAGTGAATTAGGTTTGGAACATACTTCCCAAAAATAAAATAGATGTTTAATTATTGACTTTACAAAAAAGTATCTTCATAAAAAGTCAACATTGTGACAAAAGAGCATAATTATTCAAAAACATGATATAGGACAATACAGAGTGGCTTAAAAAGCTGAAAGTCTCAATTTACGAAAAGTTAAAGAGACACCAAATCTTTATTTACAGATAAACTGTATGGAAAAGGACGGAGGTTGCGTGGAGGTTTAAATTTATTTAGTTATTTAGTCATGTTCAATATGTTTTTTACCCTAATATTTCATTAGTTATTAAAATTATGTTAAATAAAAATAAACCTTTAATCACCCTGTGCGTCTCATTTTAAGTTTAAGTGCTTACTTATAACTTAATTAGTAACCTTGTACAAATACCATAGTGGTTTTGAAATTTAGTTTACCCTTGTTGTAAGGTCATTTCAAAGTTTTAAATTTTTTACCCACCCTATATGTCCTAGACCAAATTTTTGATTCATCATGTCATTTTTTCACAATGTAGAACTTTTTATAAAGGTATAGGTACTTTTTTGTAAAGTCGATAATAAAAAATTATTTTTATTTTTGGGACCTCCTGTATATTCCAAACTTAATTCACTAACATAAAAAATTAACACTAGTACATTTTCAGTGACAGTTTACCCTTAAATAACGATTTTGTGTCTTTTTAGCTTCACATGGATTAGAACTTTTACATTTTTGAGTCACCCTGTGTGTCTTAGATCAAATTTTTGAATGGCTATGCTATTTTCTCACGATGCAGAACTTTTTATTAGGGATTACCTTTTTTGTAAAGTCAAAAATAAAAAAAGTTTGCTGTTTTGTTTAGATGGTTTCTGGACACGCTGTATAACTAATAGAAATTTGTGCAAAACGCCCTAGTTCTGGAAGAAAAAAAAACGCATACTGCTCAGTTTGCACAAATTAAAAGAAAACTTATTTTCAACAACACTTTTCGTTTATTTTTTAGTTCACCCCTATACAACGCAAACATTTTGACATTGAATAAAAAACAGTTTATTAGGTAAAACTCTACACAAAAAGGGCTTTCAATTCCCAAAAAGCCCGACAAAGTCTATTAATCCATTTTCCAGCTACAGCGTTTTAAAAATGACGCTACCAAAATTTGTATGCATTTTTTGTTTTCTCCTGTATTTTTCGCCAGAGACCATTAATCGAAATTCCGGCGAACACGTCTGGAGATATTGATACCAGCTTACTAACGTGCTATGTCGGAACGACCAAAAAAAATTATTGGCAATATGGCACACACCTAAACTTTTAGTAGTTTTACATTACCTTATTAATTACCCTGTATAGCATGAAAATGTCACTTCCATTCCAAAATCACGTCTTGATGCTTAATTTGGGAAAGACGAGCTATCAATATCCGAAAACCGCTCTCAAAAAAGTTAAGTTTTAGAAAAATTATAGCAGTTTGAAAAGTCGGGTAAAAATCACTTTTGCCGATTTTTTTGTTGACCAGTTTATTTCATTACTCTACTTTTTCTGAACCAGGTTCAATTTTTTCTTGTTTGACAATATTTTTTATTAAACAATATTTTTCAATCCTTTCAGATGGGTATGGTGCAGGCTATTGGCTTGGTGGCGCAAGACAAGGTAGAGATTTTATTTGGCTCCCATCTCATACTCCTTTGACTTATCGAAAGTTCCATCCAGCTCAACCAGATAGCTTGTCTGAAGGCTGTTTAGAAATATATTTCGACAATCCCACTAACTTAGTTTGGAATGATCTTGGTTGTGAAAGCCAGTTATATTATATCTGTCAACAATCAACATGCTGCGGTTTAACAGTGCCATGAATAAAATTGAAAATTGTGTATTAGAAAAAATTTATGAGGCTTTATAATTTATTGAACCAAATAAATTTTATTTATAAAACAAAATATGCATTTCACTATTCAATAATAGTAGAGAAAAATACAAGCAAAGGCGTACTTACAAGGGGTTGGAGGGATCTTCCCCGTAGGAGCTCGAGTAGGCTGATTCGAGTACGAGTTGGCTATTCTTTGGAGCTTGTACCAAAAAAAAACGGTTAAGTTTCGCGAAAACCCGCAAAAATAGTGTCACGGATTGAATCATTTCTTTATCTATGTCAGATTAAGCCAAATGAAACTGTAACATTTTCCCGCTTTTGAGTTCTTTTAAATTATCTAGCATAAACTACACATTTGACAAAGACGCCTTCTTGTAGTCACAGTAATATTCAAATGAAAGGAAGCTAAAGTTAGTGAATATTAGTACAAGACTCTACGTTATTCAAACCTAAATCTTGCCGTTGATCTAGAAGACTCAAGTTGTCGCCATTGAAGATAGAAGTTCTGGAAGTGATCAGTCATTTTGTAAAACAAATAGATATATATATATATATATATATATATATATATATATATATATATATATATATATATTATCGGAATAGGTGAAAATTTACTGTACAAAGAGTTATATAACAATAGACAAGAAA
Source organism: Philopedon plagiatum (assembly GCA_963971165.1). Classification (NCBI taxonomy): domain Eukaryota; kingdom Metazoa; phylum Arthropoda; class Insecta; order Coleoptera; family Curculionidae; genus Philopedon; species Philopedon plagiatum. The sequence continues at coordinate 122,539,199 of OZ020189.1, read as the reverse complement.
AATAATAAAGATATAAAATAACAAAGAACAATTTAACGAATGTTAAATAATGAACTGAACAATGATCTGGACAAGCGTTTACTAATATAATAGATCTAGAATTGAAGACATAAAAATAAAGATCATTGCTCTGTAATCTATTAATTCCCCAATTACTTATAAACATAACGTTAAAAATTTACCCTTACATCTATTAACCCCTTTTAGTTACACAACCCCCCTGACTACATATTAATTACGTTCTGACATGACGCGAAAATACGCGAACGCGCCTTTAAAGCAAGTTAGCGAAACTCCCAACTTTATACAAATTAGACTAACTCCGCAACGGTCAGTTTAAGACTGTCCTTTTTATGTTTTCCTCGGTACCTAGACCCTTCTAAATATTTTTCCCTTTACACCCCCTCTTGGGTCCATCTCCAGCCTGTACCAGAGGTGGAGTAACGCCGAATCTTATACAAAAGAAATTATCTAAATTGTTCTTTGTCTAATGGGTGATTTATCCATTATATAAAGATTAAAACACTATACTAATATACGCTAAGGCACTTTGGATACGTGATCGAAAAAACCTCCCTTAGGGTCACTTTCCAAAGGTAAAAAAATGACATCCAATAAAGCCTTTGCATAAGGAGTTCGAATTTTCTAAATCTATCAGTTACTTATATCTGTATTGTCATTACATCCTTTTCTATAAAGAAGAATATTCGGTATCTCGCGATAATTAGTAAATCGCCAAAACGTTTCTAGATACGTCCCTGTTCTATACTGGTATATTCCTTTAATTAGACGGGAAACGAGGGTTTATCATTCTCTCCTTAAATTTCATGGTTAAAGTAAAACTTTTACCCTTAATTTTATGGCTTTTCTTAAAATATATGTTAGTCTCACAAGTTATCCCTAATCTTTTAACATATGTACTCATTTTGTCACAATAGGTCGCCCATGAAAAAAAAAGTTGAGGTTTTTCTGCGGGGAGAACTGGAGAACTTTCCAGAATTAGAAACTTAATTCCGGAAAGTGCTTGCCTAGTTGGAAACTTTACCCTCCGCTCCTCTCTCCTTCAAATATAGTGCTTTAGGTTCAACCCTAAATCGCGGAAGTTACGCAACACGTCCGGCGAACGTGGTTGTCGAAGTAAATACAGGGCTGTAGTGCCAGTAATATTAAATATCAGATTTTGAGAAACATTAATGACATTAAATGGTGATGGATTTTCACGAACTTTTCCCATTATAACATCCCATTCTTGTACTATTTCGATACTAGCGCTTTTCTTATGTCGTTCAATGAGTGCAAAATCATTTGAAAGGAATGAATGTCCCCTTACAGGAAACAACTGAAACAACTATAGACAACTAGCATGTTTGGCATAGGCGTAACTAGAGGGGGGACAAATCTTAATCTTGCCGCCCCTAAATCTACTAAATTTACTTAGTTTTTTATATTTGGTGCTGTATCATAAATAAATCACTGCTTTATTGTATACACTGTCAGATAAAGATTCAGCAACAGAATGGATATTATTAAAAATTCCATTACTTGCCATTTTAATAATTATTTATAAGTACTGCTTTTTATTAAATTTAAATAAAGTTTTTTTGCGTACGATCTTAATAATATGTCACAGTATTCTGGTAAACTTAAGAGATAAATACAATACACAAAACAATAAATATTTTAAATTAGAGAAGGTCAAAATCTGGGCGACAAAAGTAATGCAACAAACTGTATTCAACTTTATTTGACTGAATACGAAAAACACGAAGCACATTCAACGCCTCATTATAAAAAGTAGCTAGAATTATTATCCTAAAAAATTAATAATTAAATATTCCTTTTTATTTATAATTTACAACGCGGATTAGGACAACCAAAATTTGAACAACAGTTTTGGAAGTTTGTGTCTAGGAATTCGATGGTCTACTTTGTCTAACAGATTTCAAATAAGTTAAGCTCTGGGGATTATACTGATCAGAGCAAAAGCCAAATGCTATTTCCCCAAGTTATTTTTGTTTGTTAAGAGAGTTTCGAATCATCTTTCTGTTGAAATATTAAACGCAATAGGATTTTCACTTTGCATATTTATTACATTTTGCATGATACTCTTAAAGATAAATATGGTATCAATAATGAAGCGTATCATTCAATATCACTCAAAAAGACTTAGTCGACCATGTTTAATTATTGTAGATGCAGGTTTGCGAATTTATAGGTCTTAATAAGTAATTTATTAGGGTAAAACTTAAAAGTTGTTCTTTGAAAATTTTAAAAAATTGTTTTTGCCTCATTATAAAAACAGCATATTATTTGAAGAAATTTTCTACAGTAACAAGTTTCAGTGCGTTCTGTTTGTAAGTTTTTAGTTTTTTAGATAAAACGAAGTACAGAGAAAATCCTAAAATATCTTTATTCAGTCCATTTAAGTTGCATTTAAAACGGTTTAGTCTTATTCATGTTAACTTTGCCACTAGCGGCCAGATTCTCCAACGCTATCCAGTCTAATTTGACAACCACAAGGCTTAAACTGGCACGTGAATGACTTTGCTATATTTGGCCGAGCTCGCAGTATCGTTTTCCTTGGATGCGTTACCGCATTCTCTTTTTGCTACCACTTCAATTTGTTTCAAGTCATTGTTTGTCATTAAATTTTTAACTTCATGATTCTGGCGACTAAACTGTGTAATAAATTCTTCATTACCGTAACCCTTCTCTATGCCTGTTATCATGAACGTGGGGTCAGTTTTATTTAATTCTTTTATTGTTATGCCTGCTTGATTTTGAAGGGCCTTTCTGAGCGTTTCTTGTTGGGACTTTGTGTGACTCTATAACTGCTCTACTTTTAACTGGCCTCATGTTCTTAAAAACTCCATCAACATCTTTATCTTTGACATCCTGCTTGGAAGATAACTTCCAAGTTGTTATTTTAGGATCATCATTATTTTGTATTTTAATGATTGTTTCCAGTTTATTTATCGTAGGTGGTGTGCTCTATGGTGTTTTTTGTCTCTCAAGCCATTGGTTTTTTCTTAAAGGACTTTTTCTATAAACTTTAAAAAATGGCGCGTCAGTATCAAGTGTGTGGAAAAATGAATTTTTTCATCCAGAACTGTCTTTTTACAAGTTTGCTTGGTGAAATACAGACAGCTTGGACAGCCATAGCGACAGCGCGCAAAATGGGATGTTTAGCACTATATCTCCTCTTTCTTTGTCCTACACACTCACAATGTACGAAACAAAACTAAATGCTAGTTACGAATTAATGGTGTCGTCACCTCTTGCTGAGTGTCAATGGTCTTTATACATTTTCAGCATTTAAAATAATTTTCTATTCGTTTAATTTAAATACGACCAGAGTCTTTGTTCATTAAACTCAAACTTCTCTGTAGTAACATGTGCATGGAAAATTATCGAAAATTTTGTATGACTATTTCTTGCCTTAAAAACAGCTTGAATACATTTTTATTGTTAGGGAAGTGATATCAACAGTCGAGCAGAAAAGAAACATTTCAAAGCTAATTAACCCGAATCGCAGGTGTGGGCACTTTTGAGGATAACTAACAATACAAATGCTGTTTCTTTAAGGCAATAAAATTGAGAGAACAATTTTCAAATAATTTTACGTATGAGACATATTATTTAGACTATATCCTGAATAAAAATAATTCAAAAAGTTTTCTTTCATAGTCTATTAAAACACGGAACTCCGACATGTATATGGATGGCCAACAACAAGAATGCTGTTGTCGGAAAACTTGTTTCTAGGATGCAATAGTCGCTGTAATTCAGTGACATTTGCACTCCCTTCATGGGAATTTTGACACAGGAAGGAAATAGTCTGTAGTAACAATGCATTTTTATTATTTCCCAAAAAGGGCCCTAACCGTAGATGAGAACACTTTTAGAGTAAATAACAATAAAAATGCATGAATGCTGTTTCTTTAGACAACAAATTAAAGAGCAAGATTTTCAGATACCTAATGCTAGAAATACGAAACATATTTTTTAGACTATTTCCTAAGTAAACATGACAAATCCATGACATTTCTGTTCATAGCACGTTAAAAAATCTAATGTGATCACCACACAACTTTCCGAACACACAGGCAAACTGCGTTGACTAGCAACAAAAACCGGGACCATATTATAAGATTCAATGCACTGTGCGGCATATAGTCAAAGGTTGTTGTTTTAGATATTTAGGCGTTTTATATTATGAAATAATGTAAACATTGCGTTTAATTTGATTTTACCATATTGCCTAATGGCAACTTTAAATGGCCGCAATTTAGAAAAAAAATCTTAAAACGTGAAATGAACAGGAAATTAATAAATCTTTAAAATGAGGTTTCATTTGACCTCTCTTTTGCTACAAAATAAATCCAAATCGGTTCAGCCGTCCCGGCGCAATGTAGACCACATGCACACACATCAGTTGGTGTAGGCTATGTTCGGAAACTAAAAAACTGAACTTTGACACATATAGAGGTAGTTGGGGCACATTGATACACACAATACATACTCTGATGCATATCAATGTATCCAGCTAGTGTACAATAGTGCCCAGCGTGCCTGATTTGATTGATAGCCCAGAGGTCGATAACGTTCCCGAAAATCGCCAAGTAACTGCCTCTGACAATCCACTAAAATTACAATGACAATCCCAAAGTTGTTCCCGAAAAAAATAAATCGAAAAACAAACAAGAGAAGAAAAGGAAATTCGAAAATTTTTACCAAAAAAGAAAGATGCAACAACTTCATGACGAGAAGGAAATGAAGCATTTAAAGAATGAAAAAAAAATCAACAGAAATCAAAGGTGCCAAGAAGACGAATAAGAAGAGACCCCGCCCTATCAACCGTGAATTAAATTATGAATCTGGATCAATGGATTTATCCTTCAATGACGACGTGATGTTGAGAGCGGAGATACATTCGAAGAAATGTTTACTGATCCCGACCGTGAAAATGTTGACACAGTGTTAGTTTTTTTAGTATATTACAAAGAGAAGACTGTTTTCAATTTGAAATTTTACGACTGATTGAGATGATTTGATAATTTTCAATGATTTTCAGTGTTCAGTCACAAATTTTATCCTGTACAAATGTACGCCATCCAAGTATATGGGGCAAGATGATTCAATTTAATTTTACAAAAAAGTGCCAACAAATCATTTTTCATTTATATTAGTAGAATTTCTTGGGTCACGTTTAAAACTACATTTTTCTTTATCTTCTGACAGCCCACGAAGACCGAAGTCTAAGTACTATGTACCGTGGGTGTACTGGGGAATCGACTCACACATCCAGAGCTGGAAACATCCCTTGGGATTTCACCAGCCCTTTAAGAGGATGTGTGGGGTGGTACCACCTCGGTCGAGGAAGAATTCCTCTACCACCTTCCAATGACAATCACAAAATATCCGTGGTCGAAGTGGGATTCGAACCCGCGCCTCTCGATTGCAAAGCTGGCGCCGTACCAACTCGGCCACCGGAGGCCCAATACATTAAATTTTAAGATATTATTAGCACAATATTATAGTAATTATGCTATATTTTGATATGATATCCTGAAGTTCAAAAAAATCTGCATCATTCTGCCCCAATTTTCCCTACGGGTTATCAACAATAAGAATATGCAATTTGTGGCTGTAATTTTCCGGAAAATTTCCACTTAGGATGGCTCTGTAATTCAGTGACAATTGCATTCTTTTTATGAGAATATGACACTTGAAGGAAACACTCATAATAATTGGAGTGACATTAACAGTCGAGTAGGAAAGAAACTTTTTAAAGTCAATTAACTTTTGGTAAGCAAAAATGAAGCTGTTCCAGTGTAAATCCTTTACTTTAATTGATAAAAACAGTTTAAGGACACTTTAAAACCGTACTGTATAATCATCAGTTGTTACTATAATTTATCGTTAAATATAGACATTAAAACGTAATACAATTTGTTTTATAAATTATTTATATAGGTACGTACTATTTAGTTAGGTTTAACTGTAATTTAAAATTCATCTCACCATATACAGTTTCTCCATACTCCATCATATTCACCTAAGTCAACAGAAACCTATTGTGACGTATAAGACTTGCCTGAATATGTTCTGCAAATTAGTCCATGACGTAACCCGACATTCTTAGATCAACGCGGAACTTAGTACAAGCTCCAATGTTACTATTTAGTTTATTATTGTCTTGTTAACTTTTTGCTAAAAACTAACGCTTTCCTTCTGAAAGTTAAAAAAAATAGTTTTTTTTTATTAAAAAAAGCTTTGTTTCCTCAGTTTTGTCCAATTTGGCGTGCTCAACCAAAGTTCTGATGTAGGGTATTTCAAACTTTGGCGAAAGTTGTATATTTGGTTAGAAATGAAGGTTGGTATATTGCATGAGGGAAGAATATAATTAAAGGGTAGCGACAAGTGATCTCACCACATGAACTACAGGGATTTATATTTATATGACTCTGGTCCAGGTGCTCTCCTGCTACCGTGATTTCTGGACCCTTACCCTGCTTGCAACAGACCACGTTTTAAACAGGATCAAAAGAAGCCCTAGAAGTAGCTGCTCTCTCCAGCTAGTGCACCCAATGTACGCCCAATGAATGTTTGCTCCGAAATTGCATTCGGCTCAACTCACCGATATTGCTGCACCGAGGTTACTTCTGATTTTGGTTAAAACGTGCTCAGTTCTTCAGCCACTCTAGGTGTAAGTCTGTCTGGTGATGGACAAGAATCCAGAAATCGCGATAGCAGGGGTGCACCTGGACCAGCATCAAAAATAGCCCTTTTCCTTGAGTTTTTTGACTTCGAAGAAATTGACCTTTGTATTTTTTCAATAATTTATTTAAGTATCTATTATAATTTGCCAAATATTGAATTAATTAAAAATTAGATTAAATATTATATAAAAAATATGAATTTTTTAATCAGGGTTACACAGACAATGCAGCCAAGTGTAATAACCAATAAATGAGCTCAATCTTAACATATGAATACGCACTATATCTGTGGGTTGCAGGAAGGTCTAACAGCTGGCCGCGGGAAAAAAACAAGGTGAAGCAGGTAAGTCATGGTATAGTCTAACCAACTGCAGGACAGTGCATAAGTTGACGGTATTGTAGAAAGCGGTCGTTTCCAAGGTAAAGTTAATCAACCATCAAACGCGATCTAAACAATAAAATAAAAACCTATTTTATTGAAGATTCAGTTTTTTTTATTGGTGTGAAATTGGTGGTTAACTTTGTGGATGGTCAATTAGCAATGTCACCATAACAACACAGTGTAGTAAACATGTGGAATTTACATATTCTAATTGTTGGGATTTTGCTTGGTAGTTGTTGGGCTCAAAATGGGTAAGTTTTTTCTTGATTTAATTTTTTGATTTACGGCTTATGACAGGTGCCTATATAATATTTGTGGTATGCAATGCACCGTACAGATTCCGTGAGTAATTTCTTATTCTATATATTTTAAATCCTTATTTAGTAAGTATGTGTTGTTAAATATTTAATGATATTTCCTAAAGAATAATAAGTTGGTAAAGAACTAGGGTTAATAAGGTACGAATACTGAAAATGTAAAACGAAGGTCGCTAAAAAATTTAACTACACTATTTATTTTGTAGCTCAGGATACCAATTTTAATATTTTATAACAATCATAGTTGTTATAGTCGCCAATCAAGTGCTTCTTTGTGCTCAAAATGGGCTGTATCTTCCATTTTTGATGTTTTTGAAGGTTTTTACATTTTGTTAAGCTATTTTATATACAGTGAATTGAGGAATCATTTTTTTAAATATGCCTTTTGTATGAGTATTAGGATTCATTTAACATGAAAATAAAAGTGATACTTTAATTTGGTCATACCTAACCTTCGTTAACAAGGCAGGTCAAACTTAATCGGGGAAATTCTTTGGGCCTATGGGTGGTATATTAAAAATATGCAAAGAAAAACATTCTTCGCGCTAGTCCAATGAAAGCCCGTCAAACAACTCGAGAGAAAGACACTATTTTTTATTTTGGTCCAGGTGCCCTCCTGTTAACGCGATTTCTGGGTCCTCACTTTAACAGACCACGTCTTACGAGAATACCCATTAGACCCCTTTATATCCATCAATAAGTTTTCTATGGGTCACATGTAGTGGCTCGCGCCAACTAGTTCACCGAGTGTGTGTGATGTATTTGGCTGCTAACACAACATATTATGCAAAAATTGAGAATCATTCTCCAAACCACCTGAAAATTCCGTATCCAATAAGGATTTCAATAAGTGATGGTAAAACAGCTATTCTCCGGGCTATATGCCCTTCCGAACGCTGAATTACATACCAAAATTTGCCGTATTTTCTTCTAACACAGTTAGATAATAAAATACTTGTTATTATGTTATATTGGCATTAGCTCATCGACCCCTAGACCGTTATGCTTAAATATATTAGAGCTATTTCAGAGAAACATTCTAGAGAAACATTTATAAAGTTATAGAGCATACTTAAAATTAAAAAATGCGCAGTGTTTTTAATAAACACATAAGTAGTATATTCCAACGGATATTTATGCAATTTAAAAATATCAGTCGACTCTAATTTTTTTAACGTCTATGGTCGACTACTTTACAAAATATTACTCTATGGAAATGTAAGCACGTAAGGCATGAGTTTTGAAATAATTATTTTAAGTAGGTAACGCATTTAAAAAAATGGATATGATACATATTTATCTTTTTTTTAAATGTTTCAGCTTTTTTCATTTTCTGACTGTCCACGAAGACCGAAGCCTAGTGCTAGGTACCTTAATGTTAAGACATAAAATAGTAAATATTTGTATTTCGTTTAAAATATATTTAGGAATTCATTAACTTCTTATAATTCTATGATATCTTGAATATATTTTGCTAAACTGAGTTTATACATGGTCAATGCCATTAATCAAGGCTATTCTAAATTATAATAGTTGCATGCTTGTGATTTTTTTAGTAAAAAAACTTATTTAATGTATCTTACTTGCACAATCATTTTCGTTCAGATACACTAAGAATGTTTAAGGTGGCATTTTTTAATCGCGTCCATGGTGGCAAACTTAATTTCATTTTTCGGCTTTGAAATTTTTAACAATAACAATATGAGTATATTAAGAATACATTCATATCTTGCAAGCAATTTTCAGTCAATTATCTGAAGTTTCAACGTGTATAATGGTTTTATTCAGAAAATTAATATTTTAAGTGATCTATGGTGTCATTTTTTCTGTCACTAGGGCTTCAATATTCATTTTAAATATTGTTCTCCTAAAATAAATTATAAATTATCTTAAAACTTTTATTAATACCTTAAAAATACCCACAGAATATGAATGAACCGATAATATTGTGAAAATATTCATACAAATGAAATATAAAGCAAAAAATTATACTAAAATAAAATTAAGTTGGCAATAAATGCAGCAAATGCAGCCTTAAGATTTAGTACTTTAAATAAAGATTTCTAGTTAATCAGTTATGTTTTGGCAGGTTTTTGTTCTGTCATTGTTAATAAGGCGTCATTAAAAACTTATGAATTATTCTGATATTTCAGCGATTTGATTGGTTTCCGAATAATTTCTATATTGGAACGGGTTGCTAGAATGAATTTAGTTCTACTATTGTCAAAAGAACTAAAATTGCCCTTTTCCTTATAAATTTGCAAAAAACCACAGAATCAAATTCACAGAATAAAACTTAGTTGTCCTATTCTTACACTTGTCAGTTTAAAACTTTTGGTTGTCAAATTAGACCGGACTAGCGTTGGAGAATCTGGCCGTAATTTTTATGAGACTATTTTATAATAAAATAAGGAATATGCACAATTTTTTTTATTGCATAAATCAAGGAAGTCATTACAAACCCAAAAAAAAAAAATGTCAAGAAAATTACTAGAATAATTTAGCTACAAAAAATGGATACTTTTCGGTATAATTTATTACAATTTAAAAATCAGCCATCTGTCCTTAGTAAAAAGTGACGTCAGGAGATCAGCAAAAATCTACTGGTTAATGTAAAGCGTAACCTAAAGTCGAACAGGTTTGTTTTTCTCGGAAACAGTCAGATAGAGAAATCGAATTTTTTGGGTTGATAGAGGAATAGTTCAACTAGCTGCGGTAAAAAATTCAGTTATACCGGATTTTTCGTTTCGGAGATATTAAACGTCAAAGTCGAAATTTCCGCGATTTCCCTTGAAATCGGGTACAGGTCGCAAATGTGAATTAAATCGATGTAAATTTTCGGAGATTGTAGGGAACCCGGAGCTTCAGAACTCCACTGAAACTGGTGAGGATCAGAAAATGGCAAGTAATTCTTTTGAATTTTTTTAGGTCGAAAAATGCCATTTCCAGACCCCTCTTTGATTCCTAATAACTCGAAAACAAAACGTCAGATCGAAAAACGGACTCATAAGTGAAACTTTAAAATCTCATATACTTTTTTGCAATACATTTACCTAAACCTGAAATCACTGGAAAATGGAAATATTTGGAAAAAAAACTGGAAATTTAGATTTTTGACCCAAATATTTCACGGTTTTTAATTTTTTGTGGGGTCAAAATGGTTCAAATTAAAATCCCATATACGTCATCGGAAAGAGCTCGTCAAAGTATGTGTTATCCATATTTTCTAGTTTCTTCATTCTCTATAGGAAGGGAGCAATCGCCGATTAAATTTCGATTTTTTACTATTTTTGCCCTCGACATCGGACACTTGAATCACTCAGTATTTTTTCCTATCTATTTTTTTCCCTATTTTTTAACACTATCTTATAAAGGCATAATCACACTGTAAAATGAATACCGAATGGGTCCTCCAGGAGCGTATTTAAGGGGTACCATTAGGATTTTCTTGATTTTTTCCGACAAATCCTATTTTTGACCGACACTATTCAACACTATTTCCCCTGTTTAGTGATTCTTTTTGGGTTTATTTTATACGTCAATTATCTAGGAATACCTCCCACTAATTTAAATCACTTATATTTTCGGTAAAGTTATAAATAAATAGGTTTATTTGCATCGGAGATATCTACAATTTGAAAATTTTTGAATTTTCGAAGATTGCCATGAAAATACATATAGAATTGCAGTTTATTACTCGAAATTATTAAGATGATAATATTATGTCAAAATTTCGCAGAAATGCCAATTTTTGTTGCAAAATTGAAAGGTTCCTGGACCGATTTCGGCTTGAAGTATACATGAATAAGATTTTAGGAACCTTCTACTTTAAGTGCAGGGATATTTAATTGGATGAGTTACGCATTAAATACCATTTTTATTGAGTTGTCGATGACTCTACAACATTGGAATTCGCCATATAGTCATGAGTCATAAGTTCAGTTTTGACAACACAGCCAATGGTATAACGTTTTACAAGTTTTGAAATTCGCGCGAAAATTTGCAGCTTTAAATCCTTTTTGTTTTTGTTAATAAAGACCAAAATAAATTAATAACAGCAACCGCCATAAACATTTAATTTATGTGGAGAATATGAAAAAAAATATTTCAGATTTATTTGCATATTCCCTATTAATCAATCATAACGAAAACGAAAAGTAAAAACAATGTTTTGAAGTAAAAAAAATTAAAGGCTCATGATTTTGGTCAAAAATCTTATATTAGATTCACTATCACTAGACCGGTCTAATTTGACCATCAAAAATCAATAAAAACTGTCAAGTGTAAGAATAAGACAACGAAGATTTATTTTATTAATTTCCTTTTGCAAATTTTTGAAAATTTAGAAAAAAGGACTTTAAGAATATATTTTCCACAGTAATAGGACAATAATTCATTTTAGCAACAAATAAAAACCACTTGGAAATCCAGCAAATCTCTGAAATATTAGAATAACTCATTGGTTTTTAATGAGAAGGCATCAACTTGTCAAAACTGAATAACTAGATGTTCATTAAAACCAGTACCAAATTTTAAACCTTTTTAGTGAATGAATGTATGTTTAATTAGCAGATAGAACCTGTGATACTGCAATAAAAAAGAAGATAGTTATATACTAAATACCAAACAATAAAGAGAATACCTATACCTTCTTCAACAGATTTAAAAAGAACATGTAGTTACCGAAGTTACCTAAGATTAGGAATAATTAGCATAAACTTATTCTATATATAGATCTTACTGGTTTACTGTTCTTAAATCTCTGATACAATAGTATGGTCGCAACTGAATGAATCACAAACAGCGCAAATTAAACTTGAGGGATTTGGTAACGTAGTAGTCTGCCGAATGATTTTCAGTAGTTTCATTGGGTTTACTAATTATAAATAAATATCAAAACAAAAAAAAATGGATTTTTATTTAAGCTTGCTTATTAATAATACTATTATTTAACATGTACAAATAAGCACATAGTAGCTAACAGCAGGGGAAAGTTGCCAAGATCTCTTCAGCTTCCCAGTTTTTAATCTGATATTATTCGTTTATTTCACAATGCTTTCACTTTTAAACAATGGATATAGATTTAAATTAGTTCAATGAACCTGGGTTTTCAGTAGTGAGGTAAATGAAAAAAAAAGTTTATGATTTTTCCAAAAACCGTGTTTTTGAAAAAAAACCTAGAGCTCGGTTTTTTTTCAAAATTGCGTTTTTTTCAAATATGCAAGGTTTTAGAGAAAAATAATTTAAAATCCATATGTGATTACATTTGTAATGATAAAGTAAATAATATGCAATAAATACGTCAATATTATTTGTCAATAAGTAAACATACATTAAAAAAAAAGAACTAAAACCACCTATTTATGAACAGGAACACAAGAACAGCTAAAACGCTTAAGTTTAGTAATAGTAATAATATTACTAAAAATAGAAACAATAACTAATAATGATTTTTTTTATTTTGGGCTATCCTAACAAACTAGTTTGAAAAAATTATCATGTAGAATTGCCTATCCTATTGAAGTCAAAAAATCTAAATTTAAAGAAAAACAGAAAACGAGTTACGTGTACTATCTAAAAACTTCCTGATTCGTTTATAAATAGGATATATTATTAACAATAATAAAAAAACTTAAGGCAGATCACCGATTGGCATTGCACACTAGCGGTTTGTTCTTTTGTGTTGCACGAAACTGCACTGACTTTTTGCTTATGGGCTTCTTCCACGAATAAAAAATGTGCAGGTTAGTGCAGTTTGGTGCAGCACAAAAGATCAAATCTTAGGCTTGTACAAAGCACTCTGAAGGATCTCCAATCGCGAGTCGGCTAACAGGATTGGCGACTCAAATTAAGGACGTTTCGTCCTCAGGCAATTTGCTGACTGCTATAACGGGGAATATTTTCGTTTCATCTTTGCCTTTATTATCGTGGTATTTGCCATCTTCGTCAATTTTGTCGTCTACTGTGCGCCCTTCGCGTCTCCAGTTAAAAATCAGCTGATTGCAGCTGTCTTCCTTAATAATTTAACTCGCCAATAGGTGCCCTGCATCCCTATCTGGCGCGTTTTTAAATGATGATTGATGACTTCTTGAAAAAAAAACATAGAATGGTTTTTTATATATCCTAGGAACGTGAAAAGATAGTATACTTAATACTTTTTTAATGACGTCACATATTTTAAATTCAGCATATAAACTTCCTGTAAAAAATATGTAAAGACATAGCTATGCGTTTTTCAAAATTCAGCCCTTAAAAGTTGAAATTTTTTAAATCATATATAAATAGTGCTGAGGTGAAAATGTTATATTCAGCATACATATAGCATATAGACTATTCATTATGAGTAAGGAAATACGTGTTTAGTTCTTCAAAATTGAAGGCCTAAAAGGGTAAAAGAAGAAATACTTATATTTCATATCTCATATTTTATTTCTTTTTTGCAGAGAATAATAGATTTTCGAAAATATAAAATACAACTCTAATACGAAAGCATATTTTTTTTTAATAAACTAATCTAACAATATTTATAAATGCAAACCAATGAATTATAATATCTCTTATTGCAACATTGTTACATTTATAGATATGTAGAAACCGTTAGAATCTTGTGAATTTTAAATTCTTTTATTTTAAATAGGTTGTAAGTTAAGTCTGTCATGTATGTTTATTTATTATTACTTATCCAAATAAAGAATAATTTATGATAAAAACATACATCGTAAATTAAAGAAATAGATCGTCGAGGAACTACATTACTGCAAACAATGATCTTGGCAGATTCTAATAGACGACAGAAAAAAACAATAGGGGCCTCTTAAAACATTAATATCATTATAACTATACGTGGGTTTTATTGGTTACCGTGGACCGTCATTGTAAAACAAGTCGATATCCTTTTCACAACCTTTTATGGGTGGTCGATGGCTGTTGTTGGAATTAGCAGAAAATAGGTAGGTACGTACTAATTTTTTTGCGTCAAAAAGAAAATCAAGGTATTACGAAGATAAATCCTTTCAATTTAAAAAGTCCAAGTAGATAAGCAAGGTAAACCAGTACCTACCTGAACAAGCATTAATCAACAATATTGTTCTGTAGTAAAGTAAGAATTAAGCAAGAAAAGGCCACAATATTCCTGGTTTAGTTGCTGGAAATCGATATACCAGTGGCGTAGCCCTTTAAAGAGGCTTTTTTAATTAAATAATTACTGAATCAAAAAATAATTGCAAAAATTAAAACTAATGATTCAATGATTGTGTGGATTTATTATTTATTACTTTATATGTTCAGCGGCATCCATAAAAATCCCAAAATCTCATGACGTGACTGGTCTCTTAACATTTGCTTTTTTATGAATCATAAGTTGGTATACATTTCATTATTGTTTCGAAGTACTCAGACTGCGACCACTGTCAATAATAGAATATAATGCATATATAATTAAATTTTAGTGACCTATACGAAAAACTAGTTTGGAATTATTTTGTTGTTATTTTATATTTACTCAGGTTTTTGCTCATTAATTTGTTATTATGTTATTATGTGCTATTCTGGGTGAGACAAATGTTGGAGACCAGTCCAAACTACAGTTTTAAAACACTGTTTTTTACTGATACTTATTATTATTATATATATCGGGACCTTTGATACTATGGCAAAGGAAATATAAAACATATTGTATTAAAATTACGTTAACAAAATATACATAGAAATCATTTCCAAAAACTAAAAGTACGGATATATGAATGTCTATTAGAGGCAAGGTTATGACAAACAGGAATTCGTACTATACAGGGTGCCCGAAATCGGTGATGGCAGTATTGCGATCTCGGAAACTATAAGAGATAGAAAGTCGGTTAAATGGGGAAAGTTTTAGGCAATTATGTTAGTAGTTTATTGGTGCTTGCGGATCGATTCTGGTTCTTTTGGTTTTTGAGATATTTTGTATAAACTAAAGTGTTGCATTTTCTTAGATCGGTTGTAACTTTTTTATTTCCCAAGATTTGTTAAATCTGTAAACACATTTTCATTGCCACTTTTTACATAGAATATGCCTACTTGGTCATATTTTAGTTACAACGTTTTGGTTTCCTGGAACCATCATCAACTTTTGTTTTTCTTACGACCGCCATATTGGATTTTTTACTCATCGAAAAGTACTTAAGTTTTCCTATAATATGATACCAAACACTAATACAAAATAAAAATTTATAACCTCAAAATAACAAAAAAATACATTTTTAGGGAAAATAAAAAAGTTACAACCGATCTAAGAAAATGCAACATTTTAGTTTATTCAAAATATCTCAAAAACCAAAAGAACCAGAATCGATCCGCAAGTACCAATAAACTACTAACATAATTGCCTAAAACTTTCCCCATTTAACCGTCTTTCTATCTCTTATAGTTTCCGAGGTCGCAATATTCGCATCACCAATTTCCGGCACCCTGTATACAAAAATAAAATATAATATAATAAAATATGTTGCCGTAACTTGTCCCGTCAATTGACCTTAAATTATACACAATAATGATACATATACCTAATGTGCAAGACATTTTTATATTGTATTGTATTTCCGACGTTAATATAACTTTCATGCCTTTCTGGACCTAAAAAGTAGAAAAAAATATTTTCCTTTTTTTAGAAATACTACCAGAGCAAAGTGGCAAATGTGGTTTTAACCACACACCACAATTAATTATCAGTGAGAAATTTAATGTATTTGATATTTTTATTTCTTAACTAAACCACTGTATCTAAACAGGGATGTAAAATAGATTTTTTGATTATGAATGATTTGATATATTATCTTATATCCTTCAAAAGAAAACATTTTGTTTTATATCTTCAAAAAGCTAAAAGTTGGTATAGCTATCTGAATAACTTACAATAGTCGGTAAAGACAGTAACCCTTCCGTAAAATTTAAATCAGTATGTAATGTAAGTAAGGTAACGTATTGTTGCTACAAGCCTAAGACATTTCCTAAAACTTTTACCATCTTGAAGTCTTATTACCATTGTAAATAATTCTTAAATTTTTTTAACAGTTTTTAGTCATTTTGCACGCTTTTATAACGGATTTACATAATTGATCTATCGTTCTTAGGGTAATGTTGCCACTGTTAATCCTTGATCGCACAAATCCGCTTTCCATCACTTAACTTATAATAATTATACAGTTTATGCTCATTTTAATGGGAAAAAATCAGTCAAGCAAATTATAATATCTTACAATATTAGTGAACTAGTTTAATGATTGGATTGTTTTCAATCAAATATTTCTTAAATATTTTATAGTTAAATTTACTTTCTTTATGAACCTTATACTGCATTTATTATATTCCGTCTTTTTTTTGTTTATTTAAGTTTATTCATGTTGCCGAAACTAGACTCACAGACTAAAGACGACAAGAAAAAAATATATTTTTATTTAAAACGAGAATCTCAAGCGTATCTCCTTACATAACTCCCACCTACTCGTTTCAGTAAATATTTGCATCTATTTCAACTTAAGTTTACACTTTCATTTTTTCAAAATTATTTAAAAGAAATTAAAATATTTAAATGCTTTTAACTCCCCCATTCATTTTTGTCTCTGTCATTTCATAATTGGTAAAAATTTAAATTACCTAACGACAAATAAAGATTTTTTGGAAGCGGTACCTGAATAATATAAAGGAAAATATACTTTCTTTGCTGATTTAATAATAATACCGCATGACAAGAAGTATCCTTATATCTTAGGCAAACACAATGTTAGATCTACCATTACAGCAATAAATCAGAAAACCATAAAAAATATTTTTGTTTTGAACATTCCTATGTGACCCATGCGAATGGGCTTATCCAGCATTTTTTATTTCATAATACGAAAGTACTACATTCGAAAAGCTTATCCCCAAAAAACTATAATTTCTTTGGATCAAATTCACTCTCAAAATAGCGATCAAACATCGCTTATTATAAAATGGGGAGATTGTGGCGTAGTCCCATGATGGACGCCCCAAATTTAGGAAGTAAATTCTGCGTTGGCACCGCAGCAGAAATTCTGCGGGTTGGCCATCGAGGTTATGGTGTCAAACTAAATTATATAAAAAAGTAATATTCGAAATGTATACTAAACTATTACACAGAAATATTAAGAAAACTGAGAAAACAGTCAATGCATTATATTTTATAACCTAAAAGTGATAATTTAAATAAGGGTAATCAAGAAACTTTACAGTATTCGAAGGTGTAAGGTGTATAAGCTATTTCAATAATTATTCGTAATTTTTGTTTGCCCTTTTAGTCTTATCCTTAGCAACTGTCTTAGCCATTTGTAGGTTCTAGCCCATTTAGTACTAACAGAGAATGTTGATATTTTGCGTAGCATTTTTTAATCTTCGAAGTTTTTTCGGAGTGCTTAGGTGTATTTAAATAATATAACGATGAACTACAATAGAAATAATAGTAAAACCCAAACGTTGGCAAGTAATAGTTTTTTGCTCCTGTAATTTGGTGAATAAATAATAGTAGTTCTTTGATACCCATGCCTAAATATCCTTTTTAGGTTATAAAATATTATGACTTGACTGTTTTCTCTGTTCTCTTAATATGTCTGTATAATAAACTGCTAGTCAAAAAAAAACGAAAAAACAACGTTTGAGCATCAGTTTTAAATTGCTGCAGTTTGAAAACGAACTGGCGGATTTTTATGAGCTTTTCTGATCCTGAAAGGCCGTTTTGTTTACATTTCGTTTCAGGAAGCCGTTTTGCGTCAGTTCCGGACATTATACAGAGCGGAGAAGAAAGTAGTGCAAAAATTTAAAAAGTTTAAGTTTTTGTATTTGCACTAGGACTTGTTTGTTTTATTGCATACTAGGCGGGATTTAAAGTATAAGTCAATATCTTGGGGCATTTTTGTCAGTTTTTTAATTACGACTGTCTAACAAAAAATATCGATTTTTTCCAAAAACGGTCTTTTTATGAAAGAAATTCTAAAACTCCCCTAGTTTCATTAATAACAATATTTCCATCGATAATCATACAACTTTTTCTTTAGTTAGTCTCAAAATGTATATCGAATGTCCACTTTTCCAATTTCCCATTATACAGGGAAAAAAATAATTTAAATTGGAAATAAATCAATTGTTTTTACTTACATGCCCTTCTTCATTAATACTTCTTTAGTCCACTTCCAGCTCGCTGCAGATCTGCTACCCTTCGTGGTATGCTGCTCACCAACGAAGTCTTGGGGAATAACTTCCCACTCTGTCATCCAGATTACTAAACTCATATTCCTCTTGATTCAACCTTACTTTCATTCTACTCTACACATGCTTTACATCATTCATATCGGGAGATGTAACAGGCCACTCCATTGGCTCAATGTTATTCTCCCTTAAAATTTCTTGAACAATTCTCGCCCTATGTGGACCAGCATTATCCTCTATTAATATAAAACCATCCTGAAGTTTTGGGCTAAAGGAATAATAATCTCATTCATACACATGTCCATGTACCTAACGCATTTATAGTTTCCCCTATTAGAACAACCAAATCAGTTTTACCATCGCGTCCATAATTTCTTCTCGGTACCTTGTGTTAGCAACATTCCTAACACATTTGTTGATTCATTGCATTACTTTATTTTATACCCTGTATAATGGAAAATTATCAATGCGGACATTCGGTATACATTGGTATGGATTAACTACATGAAAAATTGTATGATTATTATCCACGGAAATATTGTTATTAATGAAACTGTAGTGGAATTTTAAAATTTATTTCATAAAAAATCCGTTTTTGGAAAAAAATCCAAATTTTTTGTTTGAAACCCGTAATTACAAAACTAATAAAAAACGTCCCGAGATATTGTCTTAGACTGCAAATTCTGCCAGCTATGCAATACAGCAAAAACGTACTAGTGCAAACACAAGAGCTCAAACTCTTTAAATTTTTGTACTACTTTCTTCTTCGATCTGTATAATGTCCAGGTATCTTTACTGACGCAAAACAGCTCCCTGAAACGAAATGTTGACAAAACGTCCTTTCAGGATCTGAAAAGCTCATTAAAATCCGCCAATTCGTTTTCAAACTGCAGCAATTTAAAACTGATGCTGAAACTTTGTTATTTCGTTTTTAATATAAAGTCGAATATTAATTTTTTATATAATTTAGTTTGATAATATACGTAACTTCAATGACCCATTTATTTCCTAAATTTGGGTCACCCGTAGTGGGACTACGTCACCAGAGGCCATCTCTTTCCCCGGTGTATAAATGAGCGATGCTCGACCGCTATTCTGAGGACGATTTTTTGTTATTTTGCGCTGGCCTTACGAGGATTAAGTTGATCGGACAAAAAATCTATTTTTTTTTAGATAAGCTTGTCGATTGGAGTACTTTTCTATTATGACATAAAATAATGCTAGATAAGCCTATTATAATGAAAGGACATAGTCCTCCAACTTTTTGAACAGTTTTTTTAAGCGGTTAAGAATACATTTTTTTCTTGAGCTTAAGAATATAAAACTACTTTCGTATGAAATATAATTTTCAGTGATTTATTAGAATTGTATTTTTCCAGAATGTATTATATCATACTATTAATTTTTCTTTTTCTGTTGACCAATCAAAAAAATACTCACAATTGCAATCACATATTGTGATTACTTTATGATTCCATAAGTAACTGGAAGTTGATTCAATTCTTATTTGTCATCAGCAAGTACAGTAAGTAAACAAGTAGCTGTAATCAAGAATCGATTCCTTTTTTGTTGTAATCGTTCCAGATCTGGGCGGTACCGTCTCGGCTGAGGAAAACTTCTCTACAACTTTCTTTGTTTAAAGCAGTGAGACATGTCGCGGAAATGACCGTCTTTCTATTTACTTTTACTTTATTACAAAACGTCTGTTGGTTTAGGGAGTCGTTATTTAATATATTCGTAATTTAATGTGAATGCGTAAACACATGTTGTCTCAACAAAAACCACACCTTTATGCATCATCCATGTGTTAATTATTATGTATTTCTGCGAAAATGTTTATTTAGTTGGCTCAGTTGAGTGCCATTAAAAATATTTCAATACGAGGAATTACAGTATATTATTATTATGACACCTGTTAAGGTATTGTTTAAAATCCTCAATATGTTTTAAGCGAAGTTAAGATTGTCTTATTTAGTTCGTACCTAAAAAAGGTGCCTTACAAAAATGTCTGTCGAAATAAAATCTTATGGTTTCAATCGCAAGCTTTTTAATTTTACCAGTGCTCTTCTGGTAACAAATCTTGTATAAAATTTAATTCACTTATTATATTTAATACCTTTTTTCGTACCTAATTATGATGTTCTAAAAACTGCATAATTTGAATACTAAAAATTTAAATATATAATTTTACGAATATCGCATTCTTTATTTACAAGGTTAAGCTGAGTCAAGCTAATACGGAATATTAGTAAAATGTATTTCTAGCTTACTATATTTCGGCAGCCCACGTCTAAGCCAGGATATTAAAAAAAGTCCATTATAAAGCACAAACCTGTTATTCTTTAGCGAGGTAATATGAAATTTACATCGAGTTAAAAATATCAATTTATTTTATTTAAAATCTGCTTATTGGAAGCAATCAATTTAATACATATTATTTTATTTGGGAATATGAAAACAATATAAAAGGCCTGAATAAATTTAATTCACAGTTGACATGTAAATAATTTGTACCATATTATATTTATACATTTGTCATGAACACCTTACACGCAAATCGAAATATAGAGAATACTGCTACAAAATGTGGGTGTTAAAATGTATTTAAATGCTGGCTATCATTATGCAAGAATTTAACAATATCATGGTCATGAAAATAAATTCCGAAAAATGAAAGTGCGTCTTTAATATTAATCGCGAACACTTTACAGAGCGAGTAGGTTGAAATTACTTATTTGTGCTTCTTTGATTTCCTCATCGTTCGTTTTTGAGACTATTATTAGATATAAAATTCATACAAATTTATAATATCACAAAATGTAGACATCTACGTTCCAAGGAAAAACATTATTTTACTGTGCTTGAAAATAAAGAACACTTACTATTAGTAAATTAAATCTTTAAAAAATATTAACAAAAAGTAAAATAAGCACATAAAAATTTACCTTAGTAAGGTTTAATACAGCCATGAAATACCAAAGAATAAGTATACTCATGTAAGACTATGTCAAAAGTATGGCACCCACTAAAATTGCTTAAACATTTTTTTGTTTATGTTTATGTATTGTTAAGTATGCAATTTTTTAAAGTCAGATATTTATTGTGTTATTACACCACTAGTGAAGTAATGGGTTCGTACACCATGTGATGTAACAGATGTCATTAAATGACTAAAATAACAACCGCTAACAAAAAAAGTAATAAGTATTAATTACAGATGTCGTAGATAAAATAAGATTACATAACATAATGACCATGGAAAGTGGCACCTAACACACGAGTGTGAATTGATATTAACGGAATCGCAGCGTGTTAAGTGACTTTTCAGTGAGTTTTGTGTATTTTCCTTAAATCGTAAGACCAAAAAAATAATTCCCGTTTTATAAACTGCTTTTATCATTTCATACCTACATAGTTACGTAGGTACCTCTGTTGAAATTCTGGGAGACTAATTAAAATCTAAATAGGTAGAATTACTAACTAAAAAATCCAAAATGTGCTTAGAAACAAAAAGATCTAACATGTAAACTTTGGTTACAACATAACGATTATGGAACTCTCGAAACAGGAGTTTCTACTTGCACGGTCTTATACCTAATAGATTTTTATATTCATTTGTTTTATTGTAATAAATATTTTTTCAAACTATTCATACAAAAAGCTTAATTTTAACATCCAGGAAAATATTAGTATCTCGCCCACAACAGACTCCACACACTATTTCCTAAGAGGTTTCTGTTCTCACCGACTGTTGTATGTTTTAAGTATGTATATCAAGTGAAGATGAAAATAGTTAATTTATTACCAAAATATGTATAATTAACTGGCAGATACATGTCTCGTAATGTACAAATTATTAGATATATAAATTCTAACAAAAAATCGAAGACAACGGGCATCCAATAAGCTTTATTATTGGTGTTTATGCACATGAGTTGAATAAGCTGCACGATGTTATTCTTGAAGTTTTGATGCCTCTATTTGAGTTACAAAGGTCCAGAGTGATTTGGTTGAGCGTTCTTTTGATGTCATAACATCCAACAGGTTATGGGATGAGGGTTTATGGTTTCAAGGTCCATAGGTTAGGAATTTACAGTTTCAAAGGTTCACGAGATAGGGTTCATGAGTTCTGAGTTAATGATTCATGGATTTGGGTTTTATGGTTTTAGTGTTTTGGGTTCATTTCTTCAGATTTGGGCTTCGTGGTTCACAGTTTAGGGGCTTAGGGTCTATGGGTTTGGGGTACACGGGTTACTGGATTATTTGGTTATTAGGTAAACGCGTCGAGCATTAGCATTTGAAACGTTTTTCTCATGTAAATTAAAAGCGTGGCGTGATGGGGTTAAATGGGCTTCAGAGTCGGATTCAACGACCCAAAATTTATAAGAAAGGGTCAGGCAAACTTACGAAAAAATTTTGCGTTCCTGGGTAATGGATGGAAGAGCCCAAGTTTCAAAGAGCATTTAGCGTCCTTTAAGACAGGGTTAAAGCTCAAAGGGCATGACAAGCAGACTGTCCTATCAAACCCTAATAAAACTGTTTATTTATTAAGACTACTGTAGTCAATAAATTGATAATACTTAACTCCTTGAAATTTGAAGATGTATAATGCTTTGTGAATTTACACCCAGCAATCCCATTCATAAAAACTAGTGTGGATCCTTTACTAGGACATATTGTTCCTCATATATACTATGACACCATCTAACTGACGTTTTCACGGACCTTTCTAACCCTTTACTGCCCATCAGGGCAGAATTGGAGTTGAAGGGTGGTATTTATCAAAATTTCAAATCAATTCTTATTATTAGCAGTATTAAGTTTACGGAAAAGATTTACATAATTTTATTATTACAGATACTATAATGTCATCGGCCCCCGGATCATCCGACCCAACAGCGAGTACCATGCTGCGATCAGCATGCACGGAACCTCAGGAGCGACGGCGATCACGGCCACGCTGCAGGGTCAATCATTCTCAGGAACTCCATTTTTGATGCAGTACAAGGATATTGTACAACCTTTTTCGAGCACAATATGCAGATTTGAGGTAAATCAACAATTATTTCAACATATTACATAAATTTATTAAAATTGACTGTAAAACAAAAATTTATTAAGCTTTAAAAAGGGGCTACTTTAGTTGGGCACACAGTGTACATTACGAAGAATCTTGTGAGTTTCGATTATCAGATAAGCTAGAGAAGATAGTTTTAACATTGAAAGTCTCTTCATAATTTTGGTTTTACTGTTGAGAGAAAAATATTGAAACTGACTATTTTCAGCCTCGCGGCATATACACTATGTCCATGGATGGGGTCAACAAGAGGACGAATGGACCAAACAAAGGTTATTCTTTCTAAAAGTTTTTGCTTGCTTTAAAAATAAGATCCAGGGTATGCAAAAAATGCAAAACTTCAAATTTGGTTAAGAGTAAAATTTCCTTTTTTTTAATTTTAATGCAAATCGTTGAATAAAAAGTTGTTTTAAATTTTAAAAGAATTATTATTAAAGATTTTCATGTAAAAATTTGAAATATTTAAATTATGCTTTTAAAATCAAAATTTTTGCTGCAGAAATTGGCTGAATCCAAAATTTGGAAATTGATGGATGGGCCGAAATGGTTCAATTTTTGTGGCCCCCCAGAAGTCCCAATTTCACAATTTGTGATATGTTTCTCTACCCTTGGGGTAGTGTAAAACTGGGTGGGACAGGAAGGGCTTAATATAAGCCCACAAAAGACTGTCATTGTCCCGTTTACCAAGCGTAGGAAAAAGGAGAGGCTTGGTCCTCTAACCCTACGAGGAACTACAATTCCACTGCAGGAAGAGGTAAAATATTTGGAGGTAACATGGGCTCAAAACTTACCTGGAACAAGCATGTGGACAAAACTGTACGGAAATCTGAAATAACCCTCGCGGTGATTAGACAAATGAATGGAAAATCATGGGGTCTCTCACTGGCTGCACACCATAGTGGTGAAACCCGCAATAACATATGGAGCCTTGGTCTGGGGGACTAAGGCAACGCAGAAAACCATTATGCTTAGGCTTAGTAGTCTGCAAAGACTACCCTGTCTGGATATTACAGGGGCGATGAGATCGACCCCCATCTCCATGGAGAATCTTCTAGATCCTCCTCCCTTGCACCTGGTCATACAGGGGGAGACGAGAATGGGTCTCTGTCGACTTCAAAACACACTACCCTCTTCCCTATGGAAAGGGGCGGGACACGAACTCATAAGAGAGAAGATTGGAGGTTCTGATTTAGAAATGAGATCAGACTACATGACTCCAAAATTCCAATATAACATTCCCTTCGAGATAATAATAGCGGATCGGAGTGAATGGACAGCAAACAACCCAGAGTTTCCTCCTGGGGCAATTGTATGGTACACCGACGGATCAAAAACCGAAGTGGGAACTGGTGCAGGAGTACATGGGGTCAGATCGGGAAAAGACATGTCTTTTTCTTTGGGGAAATATCCCACGGTATTCCAAGTCGAAACCTACGTAATTCTACAAGGCGCGCTGGAAAACAATAGAAGGGCTTAGTCCAATAAGCGGATCTACATCTGTTCGGACAATCAGGTCGCTCTAAGGGCACTCTCATATCAGAAGGTCACGTGGTGACTGGTATGGAAGTGTATAAGATGATTTTGGCGTGTTTGCTGCCAGAAACTCAGTCAAGCTCTTGTGGGTACCGGGACACAAAGGCATCACTAGCAACGAAAAAGCCGACGAACTTGCAAGACAGGGATCGGCTACAATATTGGCCCAGAACCGTCTCTCGGGATACCTAAGTGCACGGTACGAGAAGCGGTAAAAAGATGGATCAAACATCAACATAAAGTCCGCTGGAACAAAGTACAGGGACTAAACCACAGCAAAGCTGTCATAGGAAATCCTAGTCCTAAACTCACTGGGCAACGACTAAACCTAAGCAGGATCCAGTTGAGGACAACTGTAGGAGCTCTAACAGGACACATGGCAGTAAAGGACCTCCTTAACAAAATGAAACTGTACCAGGGAGACCTCAGCTGCAGACTATGCGGAAGGGTAAGGGAAACAGTTCAGCACATCATCTGTAATTGCGAATCTCTAGATCGCAAGCGGGCAACCAAAGCTAGAACCGGAAGAGTGATAAAGTACATTTTTTTGGTCGTTCCGATATAGCACGTTAGTAAGCTGATATCAATATCTTCAGACGTGTTTGCCGGAATTTCGATTAATGGTCTTTGGCACAAAATACAGGAGGAAACAAAAAAAGCACACAAATTTTGGTAGCGTCATTTTTAAAACGCTGTAGCTCGAAAAGGGATTGATAGATTTTGTTGGGCTTTTCAGGTATTGAAAACCCTTTTCGTGTAGAGTGTTACCTAATAAGCTGTTTTTGCAAGATCAAAATGTTTGCCTTGTATATAGCGGTGAACTAAAAAGTGAATGTAAATTATTGTTAAAAATAAGTTTTTTAAATTTGTACAAATGCGTTTCTTTTCTTCCAGAACTAGGGCGTTTTGTCCAACTTTCGATTAGTTATAAAGCGTGTCCAAAATCCATCTTAAGAAATGGGGAACTTTGTAACAACTACAGGTTAACTTTTCCGTAGATATTTTTAACTTTAAGGAAAAAAGTTATTCTTCATAAAAAGTTCTGCATCGTGAGAAAATAGCATTGCCATTCAAAAATTTGATGTAAGACATACAGGCTGTCTCAAAAATGTAGAAGTCCTAATCCAGGTGAAGCTAAAAGGACAGAAAATCGTTATTTAAAGGTAAACTGCCACTGTAAGTGTACTAGGGGTACCTTTTTTATGTTAGTGAATTAGGTTTGAAACATACAGGAGGTCCAAAAATAAAATTAATTTTTTATTATCGACTTTACACACAAAGAATCTTCATAAAAAGTTCTACATTGTGGAAAAAGGGCATGATTATTCAAAAATTTGATGTAGGCCAACACAGAGTGGCTCAATTTACGCAAAGTACAAATACACCAAATCTTTATTTAAAGATAAACTGTATACAAAACGACGAAGGTCGTGTGAAGCTTTAAATTTATTTAGTTATTTAGTCATGTTTAATATATGATATTTTTTACCCTAATATTTCATTTGATATTAAGATTGTGTTAAATAAAAATAAACCTTCAATCAGCATGCACGTCTCGTTTTAAGTTGAAGTACTTACCTATAACTTAATTAGTAAATTTATACAAGTACCATAGTGGTAAATTGAAATTTAGCTTACCCTTGTTTTAAGGTCATTTGACAGTTTTTTAGCCACCCTGTATATCGTACATCAAATTTTTGAATATCCATACTCTTTTTTCACAATGTAGAACTTTTTATAAATATTCACTTTTTTGTAAAGTCGACAATAAAAAAGTAATTTTATTTTTGTGACCTCCTGTATATTCCAAACCTAATTCACTAACATAAAAAAGTTAACACTAGTACATTTACAGTGGCAGTTTATTTTTAAATAACGATTTTGGGTCTTTTTAGCTTCACGTAGATTAGAACTATTACATTTTTGAGATACCCTGTATGTCTTAGATCACATTTTTGAAAGGCAATGCTATTTTTTCGCGATGCTGAACTTTTTATGAAAAATAACTTTTTCGCGTAAAGTCAAAACTAAAAAAGTTTCCCATTTGTTAAGATGATTTCTGGACACGCTGTATAACTAATCGAAAGTTATAGAACGGCCTAGAATAGAACGCCCTAGTTCTGGAATAAAAAAAGGGATACTGCTCAATTTGCACAAATTAAAAAAAAACTTAGTTTTAACAATACTTTTCATTTATTTTTTAGTTCACCACTATACCCCTTTTGACTTTGAAGCAAACAGTTTTTTACGTAAAACTCTACACAAAAAGGGCTTTCGGTACCTAAAAAACCCGACAAAGTCTATCAATCAGTTTTCGAGCAACAGCGTTTTAAAAATGACGCTACCAAAATATGTGTGCTTTTTTTTGTTTCTTCCTGTATTTTTCGCCAAAGGCCATTAATCAAAATTCCGGCGAACACGCCTGGAGGTATTGATATCAGCTTACTAACGTGCTATGGAATGACCAAAAAAAATGTATTGGCAAGCAAGCAAACCCAACAAACAACAACCAGCAAACAACCCAAGCAACCCAGCAAACAACCCAAGCAACCCATCAAACAACCCAAGCAAACCCAAGCACACCTAAACTTTTAGTATTTACATTACCTTATTAATTACCCTGTATAGCATGAAAATGTCGCTTCCATTGTCACTCATTGGTGCTCTGGGAAAGACGAGCTATCGTCATCCGAAAACCGCTAAAAAATTGTTTTTAAAATGTTATAGTAGTTTGAAAAGTCGAGTAAAAATCGCTTTTGCTGATTTTTTTGTTGACCAGTTTACATGTATTAAGTAAATATAACTGAATACAATTAAACCAAACTTTTCCCATTGTATTTTTAAATATTTCACATCACTAAAAAGCATGTGTGAGATATTTCCGTATTCTTGACAAAAAACATTTAACTTTAAAAGCATTACACTTTAAATAGAAATAGGATTTGAAAATATCCACAGTGGTTTTGCAACAAACAAAATTAAACTTTATACTAACAAAAGTCATTTATTACTTTTTAAGAAATAAATTGCTTGTTTAGTGGCCGCGTCATGTTCCCACATTTTCTTAAAAGTTTTTTACCGAGTGTGAGAATTAATTTAGATCATAATTAAACTCTTTACACAAGTTTTTATAAAAGATATAATAAGCTATATTGGTAATAACTATAGAGCCCACACCTACGCTTCAGGTTTTAAATAAATGGTCATGGCGGTAAAATAGTTCATATAGTTCAACCATAGATTAGTAGGTAAATATTTAATCAAACCAACTTAAAAACGTGATATAGGTGGCTTTTCTTATTCAGACCAGTAAAGTCGTATGTATCCACACTACCGTGACTATACGTCTCCAGAAACCATCTTAACAGGTGGGAAACTTTTTTATTTTTGACTTTACGAAAAAAAGTTATTATTCATAAAAAGTTCTGCTTGTTGAGAAAATAACACTGAAAACAAAAATTAAAAAAAAGCAGTAAAAACGATAAGTGCCGTAGAAGAAAAATTATCTTTAATTTTAATTGCAAAGGACAATAACGTAAGAAAGTGTCATCCAGAACTGAAAAGTGATCGAATATGAAATTTTGCAAAATAACTTTATGGTCTTTCATACGGACCTTTGAATTTTTTTAAAAAAGTGTTTTGAAATACACGTTTTTTAAAGAACATATTACCAAAATAAACAACAATAACATTTTATGAAATACTACACGAAACTTTAACATGACCACCGTTTCTTTCCAAACTATTGTACGTAGTGAAATCTCCACCACTATATTTCTAACCAACTAATTGACAACTTAATTGTTTTATTTTTAAATGCTAACAGTTGTATTTCCTATTTATTAAATATAGTGCTTAGACCTTAAATGAAGTTATAATATATGGTCGGCCTAAGGCTTTAACTTACCGCGGAGGAAAAAAATGAAATAGCATTAATTGTTAGGGACCAGTATAAAACATACAGAGAGGCTGCTTAAACTGTTAATGAGACATCCGAATAAAATAATAAGCCATGTGACTGTTGGAAGTGATGGTAACAAATTTAAAAGTATCGAATCTGAAAGCAATAAATTTTCTGACATCGCCAATTTGGCGGACGGGCGAAGAGACCCAATTAGAGGTTTTGCAAGCTGTTATGGAAAATATCACTGAGAAATACATTATTTCACAAACTGTTCCACGACCTGTTACAAAATCCACGGCCCAAATTATTTTCACCCATACAAACCGAAACTTATTCACAAACGGCAGCCTAGGGCCTAGAGCTTTTGATACACGATTTTTGTTTTGATCTTGGTTTCAAGATGAGGTAGAAGACGGCCCATTTTTTGCATGATAATAGTATATTTCATTACCAGTCCGGAAAAAAGGATTTTTCTGTGCGCGCTTGACAAATTCTCGTGTGAGGCGCAGCCGAACACGGGAAGTCAAGCAAGCACGGAAAATCCATTTCTGGACGTGTAATGAACGATATTTTTTATTATACTTCTTTGAAAACGATAACATAAAACAAAATATAACATAAAAAAATACATACATACAAAATAAACTTGGAATATTTTTATTTTCACAACTGTTATCGGAATTTAAAAAAAAAACTACTAGAGTAATTAAAAATTAACTATTAATAATGAAAGATGCCACTTTTTCAGGTTGAGAGAACATTTTATTAGAATGAATTTAATTGACAGAAAATTAACAACGCTGACAATATGGTCTTTGGCAGGTATGATGCGTTTTCATGGTAACTTTCAAATCATTTAAAAGGTGATTTAAATTTGTCTATGTCAGATAAGATTGACAAAACGTCAAAAAATATTTCAGAAATTCATCTAAATATTCAAATATTTACGAAATAAAATACAAAATAGGTACATATTAAATATCAGATAGCATATAGACTTTCTTGAGTTTAGTTTATTTTCCTATACCTATATTTCTATTTTAAAGCCAAAAAATAGTTGGTATCTTCATTCAGCACACTGAAAGAACTGGAGACCAGGAAAATTTTTTCCGTGCGCTCTTTCCGTGCGCTAGCCCGAAAAAGCCCATCTTACATTATTACTAAAACAGATGAAAATAAGGTGTTTTCAAAGAAGTATAATAAAAATATTATTTTCAGATGAGGCCACGTTGACCTCAAATGGAGTGGTGTGTTCCCAAAACTGTGGTGGTGAGATGATGAGAATCCCCACTTTGTAATTGAGTGTCGTGACCAGTATTCTTTCAAGACTAACGTTTGGTGTGGTGTTTTTAAGATCAAAATTGTAGGGCCGTACTTTTTTCGAGAAATATTATCACTTATAATCTCCCTAGAGCTTGAATTATTTCCGAAAATTTTTTCGAGGTGCGAATTTTTTGAAAATTTCCCGAGGCGTCAGCCGAGGGACATTTTCTTATAAAAATTCGCAACAGAGAAAAAATTTTCGGAGAATAATTCAAGCTTGCGGGAGATTCGGTACGAAAATTTTATACCAAAAATTATTTCAAAAAAAATACAAATTTTGACAATTTGGCAAGCGTTTATTTTGCTTTGAAGTTTGGTGTTTTAATATAAGGTGGCTATTTAATTACTTTTTTGGCACTTTGACGTTTCAAAGGCGTGCCTAGTAAAATTTTGTTTGTGATTGAGTTGAGTACAAAAATACAATGTCGCGTTTCGGAAAAGACAGTCAACAAGTGATAAGAACTGAGGTAGATAACTTAACTCCCTCCAATACGAAGACATCAAAGTCAACAATATGGAAACAATTTTTGGCCTTTTGAGAAGAACGGAAACAACCATATTGTGGCTATACACTTATTCATCTATTATTTTTACAATTCCCTGGTACTCTAGTAAAATAAGGTTTGCATCTTTGTATCAAGTTGATTATATTCTATTTAAATCACACAATATTATAGTACTAGAGGATAGGGAAAAATAGGTGTATAGGCACATGTGTTATATTGGACGCTAGGTGTTTTGTATTTCAAATAGTTTGAATTTGTTTTTTTTTACTTTCCCTTTGCCCTAGTAAAAAAAAACGATTCTCAAAATCCCGAAATGAACACATTTCTTCATACTCTAATAATCTTATACTACTAGAGAGAAGGGAAAATTAATTATTCTCTTGCAAAGTCGATGACAATTTAACGCGGTAAGTATTTAGGTAGGAAACATAGAATTTGCGAAGTTGCCTGTGACTGCTGCAGCGCATTGGTGGAATGGCGTTTCACCAATATCTTTTTGTTTTGTTTATTAATTATTATTCGTCATATTAAATTTTGTTGTCGCAAAGAAAATATCATAAAATGAATAGAAAATTGTACAATCTTTGTTCCTTTTGTACGGAATCTGGGCATATTGAAATTTGTCACAAAAATATAAAATATTTAACATATTTGGTGAACAATTCTGACTTAAATCCCGAACAAGAAGATCTATTCAGAGGTATGAGCAATATTCTTCGTGAAATTATTCCATATTTCACCCATAAATCTAGGGTTGAGAAGAACAAAATCATATCGAAGTATTACTTTCATTTCATGAAGCATAGACATTTAGTGAAGAAAAACCACGGCTTTTTACTTTATTCGCCATTGATGAAAAAAGAAGTGGAAAATGAATTTCAGAAATATTTGGAATTGATAATTGATGTTAATAATAAATAACATGTACCTACTTATTATTGAATTGAAAATAAATATTTGTAAAACTTAATCTACGCTTCTGTTGTTATTCTGACATCTGCACGTGACAGTTGTCAAGCCAGGGAAATTATCACTTATTAATTTTTCAACTAGGTCACGTGACCGAAAAAATTTCCGAAAAATTCGGGTTGTTGCCATAGCAACCTGTCAAAATCAAGGCATCTGATTGGCTTAAAACAACTGGTATAAAATTTTCGGTGAAATTTACCTCAACTTTTTGAACACGGAATTATTTGAATTGTTTCATCGATTACCACTGAATATAAGAAACACACTTTGGTACCAATATGGCGGTGCTCCATGTCACAGCTCTGAAAGAGTGACAGACTTTTTAAACTGGACATTTCCACAAAGGTGGATTGCACGGTCAGAATTTGCTTGGCCACCAAGATCCCCAGATATAACTACCTAGATTTTTTCTTATGGGGAGTATTAAAAGAGAGAGTCTATGCCCACAGACCTTTCGAAAACATAGACCATTTAGAGAGAATTGTCAGAGAATGTGTCCAAGAAATTTCCCCTCAGATGGTTAGAAATGCAGTGGCGGAATTTTCCCGACGTCAATAGTTTGTATGGAAAGAAACGATAGTCATGTTGAAGTTCTTTCATTTCAAATGTTATTTTTGCTTATTTTGGTAATATCTTATTTAAAAAACATGTATTTCAAAACACTTTTTTAAAAAATTCAAAGTTGCATAGAATGACCATAAAGTTACTTTGTCAAATTTCATATTTGATCACTTTTCAGTTCTGAATAGTGTTGCCAGACGTCCGGGAATTCCGGGAAAATCCCGGAATTTGTTAGGTCGTCCCGGATCCCGGAATTTTACTGTACTATCCCGGAAATCTTTAACCAAACAAAAATAAACAACTTGCAGCTGAGCTGCAAATTCGAATTAATTACAGTTAGACTTGCTCAGAATTTTTGTCCTATTTAAAAGGGCCTGAAGAATTAGATCGGCTCTAAAAGGTGTATTGGCAACAAGTTTAGCACTTGTTCCTCTATAAAATATTTTTAAAATTATTGGTAATCTCACCTGCGCTTGCGTAGACAATGATCGTATTACTATGTCTAGCCGCCTGTATTGTATTTATTAAAGAAAACTTAGTTTCGGCTAGTTTTTCTCATTTTATTTTACAAATAATCATACTTTTAGTACAAGGCGCGACCTCTATTGAGGAGACGCATACGTATCAAAACGGGAAGACTCGCTTTCGGTCCCATATCGGCGTATTCGAGAATTTGTCTATATATTCTTTATACGCTAATAGTTACTTACTAATATCTACTATATATATTCTCTATTTTTAGATTGGGGACATCCAAGATGGTGACTACAAACTTCACGTAACTGGAACAAGAGGACTGGACTTCACCGCAAACTTTCCTTTGGAGTTTGTGAAAAAAAGCTATTCTGTATTTATTCAAACAGATACAGCTGTGTATCAACCTGGTTCTACCATAATGTTCAGGGCGATAGTTTTGAATCCTGCGCTTAAACCAGCAGCTGAAGTGCGCAATGAGCCTCTGCTTATCCACATTGAGGTAAATTATGCCCTGACATAGTTAGTTATACATATAGAGAATTAATCAAAGGCATTTTGAGTGATCTGTCCATAATTCACAGTGCCATCCTTTAAATTGTCTTTGTTTGGTCAGTTAAGGCAAATCCAAGATTTTTTAAACGACAAAGGACAACGGAGATTGAGATTGGCTGACTATTCAATTATCCAACACCATTATCCTTTCGCGAGAAGGGTGTTTTCCCAGCAAGCTGGAATAATGTCCCATCTTAACAGCCTATCAATGTATTTTGTCATAGTCGTCTTTAAGATTAGGAATAAATCACTAACTCGCAAATTCTAGAATGTTACAAAAAATAACAACGGCCTGTACGAATTTCCATTTCAATCGTCTAACCTTTGTCATACACATCCACACACACACACGGACACACAAATGGAAGTTAATTTTTAGCACTAGCATTAACGACCTTTCTACCTTCTTCTACTACCAATCCTATTTTATCCTCTCAAATACCCATTTCCCCAGCCAGTTTAAGGTTAATAACAAGCACTCCAGCTAATTTCAGGCTGGAGTGTCCAAAACCTTGTTCAGTTCAATGATTCTGAAACAGTGATGTTTACTCTCGCATAGAAAATCAAGCAAAACTGATTCTCTCCACGTGAATAGTCTAGCTACACAAAATAAAGAATGATGCGATCTTGTTAGCATCACTTTCGAATATGATCTCGGCAAGCATAGGCTATTTATAAGCTTAATTTTTTTTTAACTTGAAATGAAGTGATATTTTGACTAATTTAATGCTGTTACAGGCAAAATACATCAAACATTCACAAAAACTAATAAACATCAACATTCAAGTTTTCTCTGTCCTATTTTTTGTCCATAAATTATTTAAATACATTGGATGTATCTTACAATTTCAGGATGGAAAGAGAAACAGAGTCAAAGAATGGAGAGATGTTGAAGCTACCAAAGGTGTATTCTCCGGTGATCTCAAACTTAGCGACCATCCAGTTTTAGGAAACTGGAATATTTCTGTTACTATTCACGGTCAAACATATACGAAGACTGTTGAAGTTGCAGAATACGTATTACCAAAGTTCATTGTTGATATTAATGTTCCTAAGCATATTACTTTTAAAGAAAAGACGTTGCCGGTGGCCATAGATACTAGGTAAGAAATAATATAGATGTAACAATAAAAGAAGGCGGGC
This sequence comes from Philopedon plagiatum, assembly GCA_963971165.1. Classification (NCBI taxonomy): domain Eukaryota; kingdom Metazoa; phylum Arthropoda; class Insecta; order Coleoptera; family Curculionidae; genus Philopedon; species Philopedon plagiatum. The sequence continues at coordinate 122,504,537 of OZ020189.1, read as the reverse complement.
ATTAAATCAATTCATCTCGCTTCGGCACTCCGCGGGACAACCTGACTTGTGAATTCAATACTTTAATGACAAAATCAGAATAAAAACTAAAAAATTACCAGTTCTAGCTTATCAGGTCCAAAGAAAGGTATGTTATATTATAAATTTAAACTAAATGAGAGACGTGTCCATCTTCTACTTCCAAACATGTTCTCATTCTTCTGTTTACAGCATCAAAAACATTGGTGAGTACTTGGGGGGAGGTGTTAATCTTCTAAAATGTATTTGTAATTCTAGCCAGTAGGTCTTCTAAATTTTCACAAGGGGTTTTGAAAACCGAATTTTTAATGTGTGATCATTAAAAAAAGTCCCAAGGCGTAAGACCGCAAGACCGTGGTGGCCACCTAACTGGCAAATTACGACTAATGATTCGGTTTCGAAAAATTCTTCCAAAAAATTTAAATTATCAAAACTTACGTGAATTGGTGCGCCAGTTATACGTCGGGCCGAGGGGACGGCGTTTTTAAAAATAATTTTATTTCTAGAAAAAACACTTGAAACCCTCTAGTATAACGAATTTATTTGGATTGAAAGAAATTAACAGTTTAGCTAGTCACGACAGAAGTAACGAGACAAAGCATTCGAGTCCTATTTATAACATTTCTTATCATAGAAAAGGAGTGGCGAAAAGTGCTATCATAAGCATTTATACAGAATGTAACTCCTCCACCCTTAGAAGGGCATATAAACCTTCAAGTTTCTATGACCTAAATTATAATTGAATTATTTTCAATATTTTTATTCTTTGTAACTTTTAAATAAATAGGTCGTAGATACTTCCAAATTAAAAATGATATTATTATACTTAAAATAACATAGAGCAAAACTGTCCAAATACTTATTTTATTATAATAGATAGGCTCATTAAATTTTTTGAAATTTTCATATTTTTGTATATTAATTTCTTCTTGAAGTTTATTAAGTTTATTGAAATTAATATTATTTAAATTGAGCAGTTTTACTTCTTTGTACAATGTTTTATGGGTTAAATTAGTATCAATATTTGGCAAAGGAATGTCCATAAAATTATATTTAACATTTTTATAAGTTTTAATAGTAATATCTCCTAATTTTAAGCTACATGGAAAACTTAATTCTATCATATAAGTTCCATTAAATAGTATATTATTTTGTATATTTCCGCACATTTCGGTACCTATTAAATCTTTATTGGTTACCAAAATCCATTTATTGTCATCAATATTTTGAAGTTGTAAATTATTAATGCTGACATACAGGGTGTTACAATTAGTAATATTATGTTCGTACCGTAATAACTGTACCTCACAGGGCGTATTTTTATAAAAGTTTTCACTATGTATATGATTACATAAATAATCGTTAGCAAAAATACGTTTACATGGTTGATTAGAATATCCAAAATTTCTTTCATTCATTAATAAGTATTCAAAGTTTGGTACAATTATTCTATGGTAGTTTTTATACATGGTCGGTAAAGGAAATAACTGAAACAAATTATAATTTTCTTTTTCTACTAAAGGAATCTCAATTACAAAAATTAGTTCATTATTTTTTACATAACTTCTTATTTCTAGAGTACTCTCTAACTTTAAGGTATTTTCCAGGGTTGGTTCAAAGGGCAGTTTTTCGAAAGTTAATTTTTTGTCTAATAGTTCAAGTTCAATTAGAAATTCTTTTATATTAATTATGGTATTATGAAAAGTATTTAATTTTGCGAAAGTTATTGCTGTTTCGACATTTTCCAGGATATCATAGATATTTTGGTAAAAGGTAGTTATTTGTGAAAGAATCATATGAATTCGAAAAAATTCAAAAAGGTTAGTTTCGTCGATTTTAACTTTATTTACAGTTTCTATTATTTGGTTAACCTTTGATTTTAAAGTTTCTTGGTTATGCGAAACATTCTTAATAGTTTCTTGAAAGTTATCGATAGAATCACTAAAAAGTGTCATTTGTTTATTTAAGGCAATATTTAAATTTCCTTGGTTTTGTTTTAAAATATTAATATTATTATCGATACGTTCAGCATCTTCTTGGTCCAAGTTACCTGTAATACTCTTAATAATAGTACCTAAGGCATTTATAAGGGCTCTTTTTTCACGGAGTTTAGTTGGTAAAATTTTAGTTAATCGATCATTAATTTTTTGTTTAATATTGTCAGTAATAATATAAGAGTTATGAAATTCCTTTTTATAGTTAGTACAGTTATTTATATTTTCTTTAAGCATCTCATATTTATCAGTTATGTCAGAAAATTCTTTAATTAAGTTTGTCGTGTCAAAAATTTGAATAAAAGTCCAGTGATTAATTGTTTTCTGGGCATTTCCTATTTTATAGGGGAGTATTCCTGGGTTATTATTTAAGTTGTGGTATTTGGGGTTGTCTCCTTGGACGAGGGACCATCTGTAACAAGTGGTTTCTTAAGTTCTTTTATATGTATAATTTCTACTTTATCAGGATATTTTGCGTTTTTTATTTTAACGCGATTGTGTTCAAGTTTTTCAGTTATTATATAAGGTCCGCTAAATTTTGGTTTATTTTTATTTCTTTGCGATAGTTTTTTATAGACTTTCTGATTTATTTTAAATTCAGGATTTTCGTCTCCTTTAATATTGGTTTTTGCTAAAACTCTTTCTTTAGCGTCATTAGTTTTGTTTGTAACGTTTTCATAGACTGCGTCTACTTTATCTTTATGTGACGACACATAATCGGAATAGAATGACGTAGGAATTAAGTCTAATGGGTCTCTAGAGTTGGTATGACCTAGGACAAGTTCATGGGGTGTGTATTTTGTAACACTATGAACTGTACTGTTATATGCAATTATTGCGTATGGCATAAGTTCAGTAACGGATTTGTCTTTATCTTTTTGTTTTAGAATTCTTAAATGCTCTATTAATGTAGAGTGAAAACGTTCGACTGGTGAGTTAGATTCGTGATGTTTAGGGGTAGTAAAATGTATTACTATTTTTTGAGTTTTTAATAATTCTTTTAAAAGTTCATTACTAAATTCTCCACCGTTATCACACGTAATAGATTCGGGGCATCCGTAGAACGAAAAAAAGTTAACTAATTTATCGCATACAGATTTGGCGTTTTTGTCATAGGGGTATGCTTGTCCGAATTTTGAAAATTTATCAAAAATTGTTAAAAAATTTTGATTTTCAAAAATAAAAGTATCTATGTGTAGCATTTGAAAAGGTTTAGAAGGTGTATCAGTTTTTATTAAAGGAATGTATGATTTATGTCTACTATATTTTAAAGTTTGGCAGATATTACAATCATTAATAAATTGATTTATATCGGTTTTCATTTTAGGCCAGTAGTATAATTCTTTTAGTCGATTATAAGTTTCTAGTATACCTCTATGGTTAGTCTTTCCTTGGTGTTGATGAGTCATCAGCATAATTTTTTCTTCCTTTTCAGAAATATTATTAACTAGTTTTGTACAGCGTATAATTTTTAAATTTTGAAAATTCTTTAAATATATATTAGTAAAAATAGGGATCATTTCTTTATTATAAAAATAAACATAGCAAGTTTTTTCGGGGTTCATATAGTCTTTAATAAACGATTTTATTACATTTGGATTTTCGGGTAATTCGACATGATTTATTTTAAATTTCTCAAAGTTTTCAGTATTTACTTTTATTTCCGGATGAGGAGATTTTTTAATTAAGTACTGTAAAGCTTTGTTATTAATTATCTCGTCTAAAATATTTAAATTAGTCGGATCTGCGTCAGCTTGATTACTATGAATAGTTGAATCAGGAATCCGGGGTCGCATGACTTGAATGTCAGATAAAATATTTATCTTTTTGCTACTTTGCTGATTAGAGCAACTTGGTTGTTCATTGTTCTCTTGAATAGGATTTTCTGCAAGCTCTTTTAAAAATTCTACGATATTTTGATTTGAATCACCGGGATTATTAATTACAGATTCGTTTTCATAAACATTTAATTGAATACGCGATAGTGCGTCGGCGTTTGTATTTAAAGATCCTTTTTTATAAATGATTTCATAATCGAATTCTTCTAAACGTAATCTCCATCTAATTAACTTAGAATTCGGTTCTTTTAAATTAAAAAGCCATACAAGGGGTCTATGATCAGTATATATATAAAATTTACGTCCAAATAAATAGGGGCGAAAGTATTTGCATGCCCAAACAATGGCTAGCAATTCCTTTTCTATAGTTGAATATTTAATTTCGGATTCATTTAAAGTGCGTGATGCATATGCTATTGGTCTGTCATTGGGAATAGTACCTTGTGACAAAATTGCGCCTAAAGAAAAATTACTTGCATCAGTAGTTAATAAAAATGGTTTTGAAAAATCAGGATACTGTAAAATTGGTGCATTAATTAAAAGTTCTTTACAATGTTTAAATGCATTCACAAATTCTTGTGTGTGTTCTATTTTCATGGTTTTTTTCAAACAATGCGTCATAGGCTTAGTTATCTTAGCAAAATTTTTAATAAAACGTCTGTAATAACCTATTAAACCGAGAAATGATTTAATTTCTTTCGTGGTTTTAGGAATTGGAAAATTCTTTATTGCTTTTATCTTATCAGGGTTAGGTTTTACACCTTCGTTGCTAACAACGTGTCCTAAATATTGAACTTCTTTCCTTAAAAATTCAGATTTGTCTAATTGGATTTTAAATTTAGACTCGCGTAATCTTGTAAAAACTTTTCTTAATTTTAAAATATGTTCTTGGAGGCTCGTACTAAATATTATTACGTCATCTAAATAAACAAGGCAAATTTCGTTTTGTAAACCGCGTAGGGATGCGACATCGAAAGAAAACATCGATGTTGAACATCGATGGCAACATCGACACCTGCCATCGATGGCATCGATACCATCGAAGGAAAACATCGATGTTTCTAAAACATCGATGATAGGGTAGGGCAGGGAAATCATACATCATATGAAGGGCTGAGAAGCCAAGGGGTATAAGTGTACTGAAGTCAGTTTTGAGAAAACTCAAATTAAAGTTAAATTGGTATAATCAAATGCAGGCACAACCATGGTCATTAAAACCAGTATATTTTTAATTGCTATGTTTTAGACTAACATAATAAAAAAGGCTAATATGATTTTCATACTTTTCATACTGATTATGAGGCAATTTTTGATAAAAGTCGTCACTTGTACCCCTTGGCTTCTAACAGAAGCACACCAAATTGTCAGCTATTTCTTAGAAGCCAAGGGGTACAAGTGACTCGCGGCACATGTGGTACAAGTGACTCGCGGCACATGTATCCCTTGGCTTCTAAGCTAAACAGCTCTTCTAAGAAGTAGTTTCTTTTTTCGCCGCTAGATGTCAGCACATGATAGAGTTACACTTATCTCCCTTGGTCACGAACATTTTAAAGTGTTTAAGAGTAAGTTTCTGCATTTAACTCCATTATGAAAATATGTCACTTGTACCCCTTGGCTTCTCAGCCCTTCATATTTTGTAGTTTTTCACATATCATTTAATGGGGACATGAATAATTATTGCAAAAATAACAAATATTTTGATGGGTTTCCAGAAGTTCTTATTTTTTTTGGAACATAATTTGCATGTTGCGTAGGTACTTCCTTTATCGAAATACTTCCAAAATTAACTTTTTGGAGGCATTTTACAGTCACAACCTTGCAAACAATACGAAGAAATATCGACGTTTTCAAAACTTTAGTAGTCACTTCACTTGAAAATTTTGAAATCTGCCTACAAGCTCGCAAAACCAAACAGCCTCAGCCTCTGAAATGTGGAATATTATGGGCTTATGATGACATGACTCATGACTGACGGGCGGCTGGGATTCCCCGGCTATAGACTATATACGAGAGGACCGATGCGGATGCCGCCACCTGCCACGATCGTGTTTATATTCGAAGAACGATAAATAAAATAAGCCGAGAATGCAGGATTTGGTCTTGTCTTGTAATACGTATATGGTTTCAGCAGGCTTTGTTTATTTGAGACTTATTGAAGTTATGAGTTAGGTAATATAATATACTGTTTAAATGTTATATGACTTTAGATTAAAAAGTTGAAGAAAAATAGATTTAAAAGAGACCGACGGAAGTCGGAAAAATAATAAAGACTGGGTGTTTTGGCGGTTGAATTGCAAATTTGGAAGTATTTCGATGTTTTCTGCGAACATCGATGGTAACATCGATGTTTTGAGATGTCCACTATCGATGGTAAAACATCGAACATCGACCACACAACATCGATGTTTTTGTAACATCGATAAACATCGCACATCCCTAAAACCGCGTAATATATTATTCATAACTCGTTGGAAAGTTGAAGGGGCATTTTTTAAACCAAAGGGCATTCGTAAATATTCGTAATGTCCTGTATCTGTGCTAAAAGCAGTTTTTGGTATATCATTTTCGTTCATTTGTATCTAATAAAATCCGTTTGCGAGATCGAGTGTTGTAAAGTATTGCGCTTTACCTAACTTGTCCAAAATTTCGGTTATATTAGGAAGGGGAAATTTATCATTGATAGTTACTTTGTTTAGATTTCTAAAATCGATGCACATTCTCCATTTTTGTTTACCTGATTGGTCTAATTTTTTTGGAACGATCCATATTGGGGATGACCAAGGCGAATTAGAGTCTCTTATAATATTTTGAGCTAATAATTTTGAAATTTGACTTTTTACTTCTTCGCGATGTATTTCAGGGTATCTATACGTTTTTGTATAAATTGGCGTTTCATCAGTTAGTTTTATTTCATGTTTGATAGCATTAGTAAAACTTAAGGGTATTTCTTCGCAATAAAAAATATCTCGGAATTCAAAGCATAGTTTTCGAATTTGTTCTTTTTCCTCGTAATTACAGTGATCAAGTCTTATATGTTTTAAATTAGCTTTAAGTTTGTTATCAATATTTTTTCTGGTTTTTGGTCACATATAGGGTAGTCAATAAAATTCATTTCATTTAAATCTACAGGTTCTACGTCAAGGTTTTCTAAAAATGTAATTTTAATAGGCTCTTCGTTTGGATTTAAAGCTGTAGTAAATGCTAAGTTATTTTCGATTTTTATTAAACATTCTGGTATTTCAATATCGTCAATATTTTGATAAGGGAGAATACCATATCCATGTGACATGTTCACAGGTATTTGTATTTTTTGAATAGTTCTTGGTTCAAGAATATAAGTTAAATTATTATCTTGTTGTATCTCGTTTCCGTAATTAATTGGGATTTTTGCATTTGGCAATTTTAATATAAAATTATGAAAATCTAAATTAGCGTTTAATTGTTGAATAAGATCTAGTCCTATCAGACCGTCAAATTTATTAGAAAAATTAAAAAGGTAAAATTTATGTATACCGGGGGTATTAAAAGTAGGGAAAATTGGTAAAATAGCAACTTCATTATGAAATGATGTAGCATGTGCCGTTTGCACTTGAAAAATTTGTTCTTTTATTAAATCTGGGAAATTTTCATAAGCAATTTGTGGATTTATAAAACTTCTTGTACTTCCTGTATCTAATAAAAATTTGGCATTAAGTTCTGGTATAAATATAAATGGTAATTGTATATTGTGGTTGTTAAGGAAAATTATGTCTTGTCCGTTTTCTGGCTCATCAGAGTAAAATTTTCATTTTCTTGTTCATTATTTTGGTATTGAGAAAAATCTAATGAGTTAGCAGAATAACTCAGTGGTATGTCAAAGTCATAAGATTCGTCAGGGTATGTTTCTGTTTCATAAAATTCAGTAGGGTATTCATTATATAAATCCGGTTCTGAATTTTCACAATTGTTATAGGAATTTTCAAGGGGAAAATTACTTTCATATAGGGTTTGTTCGGGTTTTTGTATAACTTCCTGGTTATATAATTTTTGTGTAGTAATTCTTTTATTTTGTAATGAATTATTCAAAATAGTGTTTCCTGAACTGGTGTCCATTGGCTCTATTTTCCTATTTAAATTAGTTCTTTGGGACGTTTGTCCAAAACGTTGATTAGAAAATTGTGGTCTCATTTGATTATTAAATGCAGGTGTTTGAAAAGCTTGTTGATTAAAATTAGGTCTTTGTTGAGAAAAGTAATTATTAGGTCTTTGGAAATTATGGGGGTTATTTTGTTGGGGAAAATTCAAAAAAGGTTTTTGAAAATTATTTTGCGGTATATAGTTTGGAATTGGATTGTAATTCGGTCTATACTGACTATAGTTCTGAGGTGGTGTAAAAGTTTGTCTAAACTGTGAAGTATTAGGTTTTTGGCTTTTATTTAAAAATAGAGGTTTATTTATATTTGGGTTTTGAGTATTTTTGAAGTAGATAAAATTTTCTTCTTCTCGTACAAGTGCCATAGCTTTTTCTAAAGAATCTGGGTTTTTAAGTCTTGTGACAAGTTGCAAATTATACGGTAAACCATTTAAATATGGTTTTAGTGCAAATTGATCGTAATGTTGTATTTTGATTAGTTTTGTAGCGGCATCATCAGGCCCTGAGTTTAATTTTGAAAATAACAGACTTCTAGAATCTTGTACTCTCATTCCAAAAAGTAATGGATTTTCATTTTTGAAAGGTTTTAGGTTCAATAAATCTTGTATAAGGCAATCAATTGATCTTTGATCTGCAAAACTGTGTATCAACACATCTTTTATTAATAGCCAAGAATTTAATTCAGATCGAGAAGCTATCAATTCTGCAGCTCTTCCGTTTAACTTACTTAAAATAGTATCGAATAAGCAAATATTTATAGTTGCGTTTATATTAGTGCGATCTTGAAAAGCTTTTAAAAGATTTTCGACAGCATTTATGAATCTATTGAGTAATTTAGGATTTCCATCGAAATGAGGAATATTATCGGATTGATATTTCAAGAGATGATAATTAGTAGTTTCTGGCATGTTGTCAGTTATATTAATCGAATTTAGAGAATTTATTAAATCGTCTAAAGAATCAATTTTGAAGATTTAAATAGAAATTTATACTTTTGAAATTACTCTGGATAAAAATAAAATTCGTACAGTAAAACACAATAACACAAAAAATAAAATGAAATATTCTTAATCTAAAAATAAAGTGCTTTTTGTAAAGGCAATTGCTTTGTTCTGACTAGATAAATAAAATAATGCAATAGGTATATTTTTTAATTGCCTGTACAAAAATAAAATGGAAATTGAAAATTTCACTTACAATAAAACAATGAAAATTGATGTCTTCATTCGTTTTCTTTCTTCTTTCTTTCTTTCTTCTTTCTTAATCCTAGGCTGGTTCGGCGATTTTTGTCCTCTCCAGTTGTCTTAATCTAAGCTGGTTCGGCGATTTTTGTCCTCTCCAGTTGTCTACAGGGGCGGCGATGTTTGTCCGTTTGTAGCCGGGTTGACTCCTGAAGTGAAGCTGTTGCTGAAATTTCTTCCTTTGTCCCGATGCTGATTGTCCAGTTGCTACCTTAGATCGGTACTATTTGCTTCTGGTCCAACACTTGTCCGGATTTTTTGTAGATTTTTGTCTGAGTGAATTCTTGAAAGAAACCGTTGCAATATGCCCTTGTAACGTCTCAGAAATCCTACCACGACTGCGCCAGTTATACGTCGGGCCGAGGGGACGGCGTTTTTAAAAATAATTTTATTTCTAGAAAAAACACTTGAAACCCTCTAGTATAACGAATTTATTTGGATTGAAAGAAATTAACAGTTTAGCTAGTCACGACAGAAGTAACGAGACAAAGCATTCGAGTCCTATTTATAACATTTCTTATCATAGAAAAGGAGTGGCGAAAAGTGCTATCATAAGCATTTATACAGAATGTAACTCGCCATCCTTCTGGAAGTAGCCTTTTTTATCTTCTAATACGTTTATAAAATTTTCTAAAAATTCATTACGGTATCGCGCCGAATTGAAAGTCCCTTAAAAAAATCGGTCCAATTAATATTCTTTTTGATATGGCCGCCCACATGCCAACTTTCTGTGAATGCAGAGGCTTCTCTATAAAGAAATGTGGATTTTCAGAACTCCGCATTCTCACTTATTGAGAATTTATATAACCAGAGACGTAAAACCATGCCTTGTCGTTTGATAACAATTCCTGGACTGAGCTTAGACGATAAGAGTGCATATGCAGGTCACATTTCAGGATTATATTGCAGGTTCCGTAGGATACATTTACTTGCTGGCTTAAACACCGAATAGATGTTTGTGGGTGTTCATTAACAATTTGCCTTAATTATTTTACTTTCTGTGCAGGGCGAACTTTGGGCCTCCCACTGCCTTCCTTTCTATTCACACTTTCTGTTTCCCTAAACAAAGCCACAAATCTAGTCAAAACTTGGCGAAACTGGTCGAAATCCATGACTATGTGTGGAAATTCTGTTTCAAAATCCTGAATGGTGTCCCGTTTTGAATTAACCCTCTGGCCATCAACCCTTTTACCATTTCTAAAGTAACTTTAGATGATAAAAGTTTTTTATTCTGCCGTGATTCCCATATTTAATTTTCTTAAAATCAAAAACTTCAGAACTTATAGTTCTATTTTTCATTCACCTATAGCGTTTACCGATGTTACCTTTCAAGAGTAATAATTCACGACATGCGTGGTTAATTCCGGGGACCTAGCAAGTCAGTTGAGAGATAATCGTTAAAACGTCAAAATTCTCAACTGACAAGTAAAAATAATGCATTTCCACGGAAACGAATAATTCTGAAAGAAGTGAACTTGATTTATGGGTAAAATTTATTTATTTTTTAAATTTAATCAAAATTTAGTTAACCATAATTCCATAACCGAAACAAATCAAAAAAAATTTGTACACATTCGAATGATTCGAAAACAAAAGTACATCATCTCATTTAAAATTATAAAGTTACCCCCCCCCCCCCCCCCAAAATAGAGAGGAGGTAAATGTCAAAAATATGTTTAAATATGTCCCCCATCTCTCTATTAAGTCACCAAAATTTCATAAAAATATTTTAAACGGCTTTCGAGATATCGCCTTGTAACACTTTAAAAAACTCACACCGTATATTCATAATATCCTGAATGGGCATAACAAATGTTGTCAGTATTTTAGAAAAGCCCAACATTAGAAAACACTAACGGTCTGTTTCTCAAAGAACTTTAATTAATAATTAGCCCACTGGGCATTTGTAATGTGACGGCTCAGATGTTATTGTCATTGCTAAAGGTGACTCTAAATATCAATTAAATTTATTACTATTGATTAAATGCTCTGAGAAACTGAAAATGAGATTCGTTATTTTTTATAGATACAGTTACGGTAAAAAAGTAATTGGCGAAGCAACAATTACAGTCTACCCGACCATTTACTCTGGTGTCATTCAGCCCATATTTCAAAATCCTATAAGGAAAGTAGTCAAAGTAGATGGATCAATTTTGGTCGACTTTGATATAGAGAAAGATTTAGAACTAAACGACGAATATGAAAGAACAGTTATTGTTGACGTTACTATTGAAGAATCTCCAACAGGCAGAAGGCAGAATAATAGCGTTGAGGTTCATATACACAAATATCAATATAAAATGGATTTAATAAAAACTGCCGATTACTTTAAACCAGGATTAACATATGTAGCTTATGTAAGTTATTTCAATTGTTGGAACTAGTTAACGCCCATTATTTTTATTATTATTATTAATGTGTTTTACTACCGATTAGGGCGATTCTTAAAACGTCAAAATTGATACTGGCTGAAAATGAAAATAAAATTTTCAGCTCACTTGGAAAATCATTTCGCTACCTCGATACTAAAACTAGATAACTCGAAAATTGTCATTTTTAGATAACTTCATTAACCATTATGATTTCGTGCAACAAGTAGGGAGGTCAAGCGATGCGTCATTTTCTTAAGGTGTCATATATATATATATATATATATATATATATATATATATATATATATATATATATATATATATATATATATATATATATATATATATATATATATGTATATTATATATATATATATATATATATATATATATATATATATATATATATATATATATATGTATATATGTATATAGGGTGTCTAAAATAAGTGATATCACTCCGCTATCTCCGAAATGGTAAAAGATACGAGGTCGGTTAAATTAGAGAAAATGTGCTATTTCTAGTCCCTATTTATATTCCGTTTACGGAGTTGCCAAATTCTCTATAGTTTCTTATCTACAGGCTATTTTTTAAAAATAGTCAAAAATTTAATTCTTAAATATCTCGAAAACTATTATAGTTAGAAAAAAGTTGTTTTTACAAAAATCACACGATTTTTTACCTTCTCTAAAGCAACGTTATTGTTTTGTTTATACCATTTATTTTTACTGAGTTACTGATACTAACTTGTTTTTGTCAAATACGGGCCTGGATTTTGTGCTGCATTTTTTGAAAGAATACTTCATACCCTTTACAACTGTGTATCACTTGATTATGTTTTTCGACGTTTTGGTGAAGAATAGTATCATCATCAGGATATTCTACCAGTATGGACCTGGCATTTTTCAAGTTAATGCGTCATTTCACGACCTATTATGGCGACAATTAGGTCAGAATCAGTAACTATGGATTAAATTGTTTTAACTGTTAATTTTAATTATAATCATGATTACTAACCAGGACCCTCAAGTTTGTAAAATTGGTCCAACGCCTGAAAAAAGCATAAGCTTAGTTTTAATTATAACAAATCCTAATAATTAATTCTTAGAGGCGTGATTGGCTTCGTGTGGTCAGTCCAATCGCGCCCCTCAACCTGTTCGTCCGCCCGTCCATATGTTGGGTATAATTAAGTCAAAAATAAAGCAGAAAACGGATTTTAGATTCGAATTCCTTATAATCCGAACCCAGTAAATATGACAATGGTTTTATGCTAGAATGTTAAAGGTCTTTAATTGGAGATAATATGGTTTGTTTTCAAAGCCAGTAAATAGTAATTCAACTGTACCAGCAGAATGAGTTGCAGAAGAAATGAAACCATTAGGTAAAATAGGATTATTTATTATTATCTTTTGAACTGAAATGTGATTTTTGGATACGAAAATATTAAAAACGTAAATAATGAAGACGTATAATCAAGGGTGCCGTTTACAATATGTAGTTAACTTAACCACTAGTTAGGTGATGTTAATAAAGGCCGCTAATTATATCTGATCTGAGTCTGCTAAACTTTTGCTTTCAATAACTCATTGGCTTAAGTGCAATTTGACCAACTTTAATGACCAAAGGGTTCTGGTTAGAAGTCATGAACATAGTTTAAAATTAATCAGTTGAATAATTTAAGCCACAGCGATAGGTTGTGAAATTGTGCCTTAACATGGACAATCCCAGGTCCGTATCGATATAAAATCCTGATGATGTTATTCCTGATCAAAACGTCGAAAACCATAATCAAGTGATACATAGTTGTAAAGGGTATGAAGTATTCTTTCAAAAAATGCAGCAAAAACTAAAGGTCCGTATTTGAAAAAAACAAGTTAGTATCAGTAACTCAGTAAAAACAAATGGTATAAACAAAACAATAACGTTACTTTAGAGAAGGTAAAAAATCGTGGGATTTCTGTAAAAACAACTTTTTTCTAACTATAATAGTTGTCTAGATTTTTAAGAATTAAATTTTTGACTATTTTTAAAAAATCCCCTGTAGATAAGAAACTATAGAGAATTTGGCAACTCCGTAAACAGAATATGAATAGGGACTAGAAGTGGCACATTTTCTCTAATTTAACCGACCTCGTATCTTTTACCATTTCGGAGATAGCAATACCTAGTGGTATCACCTATTTTAAACACCCTGTATATATATATATATATATATATATATATATATATATATATATATATATATATATATATATATATATATATATATATATATATATAATAAATGTAAATGAAGATTTACTTCTTCGCTAGTGCGAAATGTGTATTTACTATATATTTTATTTTGGTTGAATCATTTTAGCTTAGCTCTAAGAAGTTGATTTGTTTCAAAATTAAGATTGAACCTGTACTCTGCAGCTTCATTGCCTTTATTTTTTTTCTAGGCTTACTAAATGTGGGTAACACTACATCGTTTTATATTCGTTTGTTGCAACAAGTATTTTGTATAGTGTAACTTCAAATTAAATTTTATATCTGCAAGAAAACATACTAGTAGTGTAATATATGAAGAAAAAATATTAAATCCATATTTCTTAAACCTTAATTTTACTTAAGTGAATCTTCGGCCAATCACATTATCTCCAGACTACGAATTTAGAGATATCTAGTTGTAGTATTGAGGTAGCGATTTAATCTTGAAGATGATAAATATATTTTCAATATTGCAATACAGATCGCAAGATTTCCGTCTTTTAAAAATCACACCAATCGTTAGAAAAACTCCTTTCTTAACAGACAGTGTTACAATAAAAAGTTGCAATACGAAAAGTGTACGCCGCTGTCAAAAAACGCTGCTTATGAGCAGCCATTCACAGAAATTAACAACTGATACCATAATATTATTTTATAGATGTTTTTATAATTATTATAAAGTATAAAGAAATACTAGGCCTATTTAGCAGAATAGGTAAAGCAATCGCCAAAATAATCTTGTTTTTATTGATTGTTATTACTTCCTTCAGGTCAAAGTTACGAATCATGATGGAACTCCACTTAGAGCTGACGAAAGAGATGTAGTTATTCGGCATGGGTATTCCCGGCAAGATGAAGTATATGAGGAAAAGACACACCGATTAGATAAAAATGGTGTTTTCAAGTTGGAGTATGTTACACCGACAGACGTCACTAATACTACTGCACTAAGAATCGAAGTAAGTAATAATAATATATTCTAATTTTACTATAATGTTAACGAAATGTTTTTAGGCCGAATATAAAGATCTTAAAGAACGTATTTCTCCTATTCCGGCAGCGGTTTCATATGGAAAAACATTTTTACAAGCAAATTTGGAAACTGAGAAACCAATAGTAAATTTGGATGTTGATATTATTGTGAGCTGCACAGAACCAATGCGATATATAAATTATGTTCTACTAGCCAGAGGTAAGCTTATGATTGATAACAGTACCTTTAAGTTTTGGTCAACCCTGGTTCGGTTACGCTCGACTTGCTTTATAATATATCAGGCAAAATCAGATTACTAATTCGCTCTCTCATGATACTTGAACATTTAAACTATAAATTCTATTTTTTTTTTCATTTTAGGAGACGTTCTTTTAACAAACACGTTCCAAATTGATAATAAAAGAGAATTCCGTTTTCACTTTACGGCGGTTCATGCCATGGTACCAGTTTCTCATCTATTTGTTTACTACGTCAGAGATGATGGAGAACTCGTTGGTGACATCGTTGATGTGAATGTTGATGGTCTATTTGATAACTTTGTAAGTAATAAACTTTACATTATATGTTCAAGAAGTGTTACTTTTATCTAATAATTGTTTACATCGAGTATATACCGGATTTAATTTTTTCTTCCTTAGTTCGCAACTTTTCGGTTAGCCAGTATCTTCAACCGTTATTAAATAAAACCTGTTGTTACTTAATAATTATAGTCCACTCTAGCAGACGTAGATGAATACACGAATTTTACAATCGAACCCAATATTTTCTCTTTTTAACTAGATTAACGTTGATATTAACACCGATGAAACAGAACCTGAGTTAGACGTTGAACTCACTGTGCGTGCCCGTCAAAATTCTTATATTGGTTTAATGGCTGTGGATGAAAATATATTGTCACTAAGGCCCGGATATGACGTCACGCCACAAGATGTTGCTAATGATCTTCAAATGTATGATGTTGCTTTAAGATCACCCTACTCGTTGATATCAGCAGATTCAAAAAGTCAATTTGTATGGCATCCTGGTGCTAGTAATACGCATTCGGCAGCTTATGTAAGTAATTCTTGACGTTACTGAGAAAAATTACCATATTAAATTAGTAGGTTTGTGACTAGTAAAGAATTTTTAGATGTTAGTTTGTGATATAAGATACAAACTAAATAAAGTTAACACGGGTGTGTTTCATTCACGTTTTATTGATTGCCATTTTTTTACTGGACGGATCATTTATAGAATAACTTAATAACACACAAATTGTTTTGGATAAAAAAGATTCCTCTATATGAACCAGAACATTTTTAATACAGAACCAAAATAATTTTGACGGTTTCTGGTTTTTAGGAAGCAGGTGCAGACCTTCTTACGAACGCTCATATAAACCGATATAAACCTACATGTAAGTATTTCTATCTTTGTTTTCACCAAACAATTTAAAACATAAATAAATTGAGGGTTATTGAATCCGTTTTAGTGGAAGATATTTATTTACGGCCAGTATTCTATGGCTCATCAACTGTAAAACCCGACAGAGGATTCGGAGTGCCTCTACATACAGTTACCAGACCGCCACTTGCTGGTCCTTATGCCTTCAGTCGCATTCCAAAACCAGTCTGGAATAAGCCCAAAGTCTATCTAACTCAAAACGTAGCACCAACTTGGCTATTTACGAATTTTTCGTCAGGTTATGAAGGTAAAACGTCAATTAGACGAAAGGTTCCAGCCACCTTAAATAACTGGCTTATCAGCGGATTTTCACTGGATCCAATCAGGGGACTAGCCTTAATGACGCAGCCTAAAAAACTTAAAGTGACCAAGTCATTTGTGGTTTCATTGGATTTGCCATATTCGATTCAAAAAGGAGAAATTTTAGCAGTACCAGTAGTTGTTTATAATTATGTGGAGAAAGACATCGTTGTAGAAGTTACATTGCACAATACCGAACAGAAGTTTGAATTTGCCGAAATGTCGAACGACGTAAATACGACTAGAAGTAAGTTATGCTGAAGAAAAATCTTTTTTTCCCGCAAAATACATATATTAGTAAATACACATTTCTGGTTCTTAGTGTAATATAATTCTTAGATTTGCAATTTCAATTACCTCATAAATATAACCAAATATTCAAAGTTATGAAATTGTAGAAATCGAGCTATATCGAAGAAAGAAAATATCTGTCAGTAAAAACTCAGGGGCCTCAGTATCTTTTATGATCACAGCATTAAAGGAAGGATTAACAGAAATTAAAGTAACTGCGAATAACCCTAGAACTCAAGATGTTGCAGTTAAATATTTACAAGTACAGGTAAGTTTAGTGTTATGGACAGCAAAAAGGGTGTTTCATATTTAAAAAATTGAGGGCAGCTAAAATTTTTCCATAGATACTGAGATCGGCACCAATTTAGGGTAATTAGCGTGATATTATAGGACTAATCGCGAACCAATGCATGATGGTCCTGCCAACTGCGCATTGGTTATTAGACCCAATGTTTAATTGATAATTCGGACAACTTAATTTTTTTTGGTATTTACCAAAAAATGTTACAAAAATTGATATTTTAGGTTGGGGGCGAAACTGAATACTATACCAAAGCAGTTTTAATGGACATGAGACAATCCAAAGTCTTTAAGAAATCTCTCAATTTTACCATTCCCAAAAATGCCATCGAAGGTTCTGAAAAGATCGAAGTTTCCACAGTTGGAAATCTTCTTGGTGCTTCAATTATTCATCTGGAACATCTAATAAGGTACGTTTTTTTTAATACCACGGCACATGGCGCAAGTGATTCTGAAGTTGCAGATCATTATCATATTATTAACAAATATAGAGGACCAGCTTGTCCTGCAAGTAATATAAATCCCACCAAAAACATACATGTAAAAATCCAGGCCAAGTTCTCGTCAGGACTGTGTTTTGTTATCTGAAAAAAATAACTGAAATGTAAAAATTTTGCCCAGTTCCTTGCCTACACGTTATTAGCAGTGTTTCGATAAGCACAGAAAAGTACTGTGTGAATTGATAAATTTACAGACCAAACTTGGCTTTTAAGGGCTTTCAAGGGTCTCAATATTACTTGGTTCTTTAATGAAAACTTGCAAAGTTTGGTCTGTAAATTTATCAATTCACACAATATTTTTCTGTGCTTATCAAAACACTGCTAATAACGTGTAGGCAAGGAAATTGGCATAATTTTTATGTCAGATATTTTTTTCAGATCACAAACACACAGTCCTGATGAGAACTTGGACTGTTTTTTTACATGTATGTTTTTGGTGGGATTTCATAACTTTTTGCTCAGATACCAAATGATATTTATTATTAATGTATGTGTATACTCCAAACAAAAATTTTTAATAATGGCTTTTTGTCGATAAGGTTGCATGCATTTCCGATATCTCTGTTTGTTTGGGTTCATTCCTAGTATCTCTGTTTGTTGCAATTATCATAAAATAGAGGTATTTGAAAGTAAATCAGAAATTTTAAAAAAAATTCTGTTTCCGCCCGGGATCGAACCGGGTACATTCTGCGTTTTAGGCGGATGTGATAACCACTACACTACGTACACACGTTACTTTCTAAAACAGAAGTCCTACCTATTTCGTGTCAGAATTCGTCAAGCTGGATTTTCCGACATGTTGGATTTTTATTGATTTTTGATTTTTCTCGTAATAATCACCTTAAACACTACCTATGTCCTAAATTTCAAAGTTCTAGCTTGATTGGAAGTACCCTAGATTTATGACGATCTATCAGTCAGGTAATAAGTGCCAAAATTGTGATTTTTGGATACTTGTATCTTGGAAACTATGCCCAATTGCCGGCCAAATACAAAATCTTTAAATAAAGCTAGAATACTGATTATCAATGAAACAAACTCGTTATTGTTCAAATCAAGTTTTAAAACTAAATTTTGTCTTTAGACTCCCAGCAGGTTGTGGTGAACAGAACATCGTTCATTTTATGCCAAATCTCATCATACTGCAATACTTGAAAAGCACTCGTCAGTTGACGCCCACTATTGAAAACGAGGCAATAACTTATTTGGAAAAGAGTTATCAGCAGCAACTTACGTATAAACGGGCCGACGGATCATTTAGTCCTTTTGGAGACAGAGATACAAATAGTAATGTTTGGTAAGTTTCTGATACTATAGTGGATGTACTGAACGAGAACGCAAACAATTAACAAAATACATTTAAATAATAAGTACTTAATTACTCGAACTGTACAGAAACTTATTGGTTAAATTAAGTCCTCTCCCAATGTTACACAAGGTTTTAGGTCTCCTTATCAATACATAAATTTTAACTTCGTTTATATGAAAAAGTATTTTATTTCTTTGATTTACGCCACTATTGAAGGCACCGAACAACTAGAAGGTCATGTATAATATCTATTTTTTAGGTTAACGGCTTATGTAGCTATTGCATTCAGTCAAGCTAAACAATTTATATATGTAGACGACAATATAATCAACATAGCGCTTGAATGGTTATCAAATAATCAAGGATCAAATGGGAGCTTTGTAGAAACTGGAACAGTCATCTATGATGATCTACAAAACAGAGATGGAAACAGTCTCGCGTTAACTGCTTTTACACTATTAGCTTTTATGGAAAATCAGGTAAGATACTGTATAAGGTAAAAAAATATTTTGTTTATATTTGGAGTTCAAATTATTGTAAGTTACATTTAGATTTATTATTGTTCAGCGAAATACTTAATCTAAAACTTAATATGGTACTAATTACGATACAAATCTAAATTTTTCGTAAGTCGCAACAAAAGTTTTGTCGTACGAATTGTGTACTTTTTTTTAAAGTACACAAACACAGGCGGTACACTTGTTCATTTTCACATACCATTTATCAAACAAATTCTGCCATTATCCCCAGGGCCACCGAGGGCTATTTTGGGGCCTGATGTTAATAACGATAATGCAAGACCTCACGTAGCGCGCATTGTAACTAAATATGCACACGCGGTAAATATTTGAATCGTCCATGGTACTTATTTGAATTGTCCACCGCACAGTGTAGATCTTAACCCTATCGAGCATTTGTGGGACATTATTGGCATAAAATTAAGACAGCGTCAGCCTCCTCATGCAACCTTGCAACACAGAAACGATAGTTGTTGAAATTTGGAATGGAAGAGGCGGAAACACACGCTACTGATGTATATTTTAATGTTTTATATAATTTGTGTTGTAATCGTTAAATATTGTTCGTTTAATAATGTTTTTAGAAAGTTACTTCTTGTGAGTCTAATAAAAACATGCTAAGTTATAAAAGTCCCTAATTCTTTTATTATCAAACTTAACTACGTTAACAAAAAACAAGATGTTAAGAAAACATGAGGCTCAAATTAGGTTTTAAATGCAATATTTTATTAACAGAATATTTCACAGGGTGTTGCGAATTTTGGAGAAAAAAACACGATATGTTTGTTACACCCGGTATACAATGATAATTAACTTTTTAACAAAAACTACGAATAAAGTAGTATTCTTAAAGAATGAGCCCATAATAGGTAAAGAAAATTTAGGTTTAGAAGGAATATAACATCAGAATTGTTGCAAATTTCTAGTGGTGCTTTAATCAGTGGCGGCTGGTCCTAAAGGGCACAAGGGCACGTGCCCACTCTAGATTTTCAACAAATAAAAAAATCTTTTATGAAAAGTCAAAAAGAAATAATACACCGCCGCGCCTCAATCCCTCTTTCCTTGCATGTCACACCACGGAGAACGCGACCGCCGGCGATCAAAACTTATCTCCGGGGACACAGCAGATTTGTCCCCATTTCATTATCATTTTTGGTGGCGACGCCGGTCTATGCAATGGAGAATTAGGGTTAAAATCGCGTGCTATCGGCATCTCGATGGGCACAATATTTCGTGTCTCCTCGCACTTGTTTATTGCTTGGATTTCGAGCTGCGTTGTCGTTGGCGCGGCGGGCGGAAGAGATTATTGCACTATTTTATGTTTAGTTTTCTTGATATATTAACACGTGAAGGCCTAATAATTTTTTTTTTGTGATCAGTTGAGGGATATTTTTGTATTGGACTGTTTGTTTAAATAGTTTATTAGTTATTAGTAGTGCATTAGTGCGTAGTATTACTAGTAATAATTCTAGTACTGTGTATTTTGTTTTGTTTTCACTTTTGGGTTTTCCCAATCTGCCGTTTCCAAAAAATGGAATCAAAAATAAACTCGGTGCAATATTTATTACAAAAGACTGTTTTACAATTTTTTATGTAGGTATTATTTATTGATTTGTATTTGTAACCCCCCCCCCCCCCCCCAAATAAAAAAGTCACGAGCCGCCACTGGCTTTAATATTGCTGGTCGGTGTATTACTTAATAGTTGATTAACTGACAGCATTACTAGATTATTAGTTCTATTTTCGCCCATACTACTGCGTTTAATTGTTTAGTTAGTTTTTTCTTGTTTTATTTGAGATCTTGAGATGGGGCCCGGGGCAGTTACCCCTCGTTGCCTCCCCTCCCTTGTTTACATTCATCCTTGAGTTTGCATACCTAGGAGAAGAATCCAAAATCACCGAAGCCAAATCTGGACTATAGGCAGGATGATCCACTAATTCAGCGGTTCCCAACCTTTTTTCACGGCGTACCACCACAAACGTTTTGTAATTTTAGGTACCACCTAATTAGAATACCTAGGTCATTCTAGGTAATTCTGAGTAATTAAAATTTAAATTTTATAAAAAAATTATAAATATAAAATAAAATTTTATTAAAAGCATTAAAAATATTTTTTATTATACCTAGTTTTCACAGTTAGTGTTGCTAACGTTGAAATTTTTTCTTCAATATATTTACGTTTTTTTTTTGATGGGTTTAGTTTGTCTGTTTTCGGTTGGTGTTTATTTTATGTCTTTTTTTAGGTATTGTTTAGCGTACCACCGGAAATAATTGCATGTACCACCGGTGGTACATGTACCATAGGTTGAGAACCGCTGCACTAATTTAAATCCACAGTTGCGCATAAAATTTGATGTTACAGGGCTCGATGTGCCGAAGCATAGTGCAAATGCAAAGGTGAACTTGGATTGGGAACTTAGATTTTTTAAGTGTTCCATAAAATTTGAGGTAAATGTGATCAGTCGTTTATTGATGGAACCAGATTTCCTTCTTAGGTTGTTCTTTGTCTTAGAAGACCCATATTTTGTTGTCATAACATAATGGTAATAGTATAGCAAAGTTTCATCACCAGTAATAATAGATAACACATCATGATTCATAGTTTTTGATCGTCTTTCTACACCAAATCACTCGCTCTGCGCATTGTTCTCTGTTCACAAAGGTGTGTAAATTTTCCGTACATGTAAATGGTCATGGAAAATTCGACCAACTGGCAATTCTTAGCTGAGATGTGAGAGTCTTGGCAAACTGTGCATAATATGTCGATTTTCTCTTATCGGCTTTCCCACAGAAGAAATATATTATATATTTATAAATAAGCCGTCAAATAAGAACTAACAACAGCATTTTGTGAATTCTACAGACAAAGATATTCTGAATAATGATAACAGCTGCGGCATACGACAAAACTTTTGCCGTGATATACATACAATTATTCTAGATTACCGTAGATTAGTACCCCATAGTTATTTGTCTACAGCTAAGGTGGCACAGATATATTCATTCTTAAACTGGCAATTAGGATAAAAATGCAATACCTAAGAATATTACAGTCTCTTCGTATAAGTGCTACAAATGTAAAAATAAATCTTTTGTCCCCATTTTTAGAGAGGCTACAACAATAATTACACAAACACCATATACAAAGGTCTCGATTATATAACCAGAAACATGGAGGAGTCAGAATCCACGTATACTATTGCAATATGTAGCTATGTTCTTCACTTAGCTAAACATACATCACGACAAAGCGTATTCAACTTACTTGACTCCAGAGCAAACGATAGGGATGATATGAAATGGTAAGTCACGTACAAAGCACTACCAATTGAAAAGGCTTACCTGAAAAAAGCTCGCGCCTTTTAAGACAAATTTTTACTTAAGAAACATTTTCGCGCATCGACCTGGTGTAAAACTATAACGACACATTTGAATTTGAGCTGCTATTTCTTAAATTCTCAAATACTTCAGGCAATTTTTCCTGATCAAACTTTTTAAAAATAGTTTTAGACAAAGCTTTTTGGTGTACAAATTACTACAAATGTACAGACCTAATATGCACGATAGCTACAGGAATATATAAGAGCTCCTCTAATTCTTGGTACGCGAATCCTTGACCATCCCTTATGGTTTAACACGACATATTTTCTGGCACTGTCACTTCAACCAGTCTCCTTGGACGACGATCACCGTTAAAAAAAACATCCCTTTAAAATTACAAGTCCGTAAGGATGTGTCTTGATCTCATGCAAACACTGATTATGGAACGGAATTCCTTAAAATATTATTATCACTTAAGCCAGGCTTTCAGTTTGAAACATTTTGAGACAATATATTAATCGACAGACTTACCGCAGTAAAACAAAATAGGGGTTAATAAACTTCGTAGAAAGCGACAAAAGTATTTTCTACCTATCTTAGGTTTGTATTTTCAGCCGTCATTACTAATTTATTTGTAGACGTGCAAACAGTATTGGCGAATATGACTTAACGAGGCTAAATCAGTAAATAACATCAATCATATTATGTCGGCGTGCATACTGCAGAACCCTCAGATGGTGATAAATATGACCGTACTTAACATAAACAAAATCAAACTACGCTATCCACTACTCACAAGAAATGTAAAATGAATATGGCGTGAACCAACACACTCAAAGAACACATTACTTATCTGACACGATCAGGCACTGATTATAACAAGAATTTTCCAAAAAATAACGCGAATAACTTATTAAAATATCTTAAATAAGGTAAAAATGACTAAACACACATACACACACAACGCTGCGGTATCAGCTATTCAACTGCTTTCACTATCGCAGTATCAGCTCGAAGGGTGGATGACTCATTGTGAGAATCTGATTGGCCGAGTTTAGCTCCATAACTAAACTGCCCGACAAACGAAAAGTGCTTACATCCATCGATATCAAACAGTCGTCGGCCTACGGCTGCTGACGTCACAGATGTTTTCGAAAACAGCACTCTGGCCTTGTTTTCGAGTGTGTAAACCCGGCTCTGTTCATGTAGTTATCGTCCACTAGCAGTCGATAAAAATCGCAAGTGAGCATGCTTAATAATGATCGACTTTAAACATCTGACTTGCGCCAAATGCATATAAACGTAGGTAGGTACTTTTTCGTCCATGAATTTGGCACTTTCGGCTGATGCAGGTAATAAACTGTAGTGGCTTAAAAGTGAGTTAAGTGTGAAGCCAATAACACAAAAATAGAATATTTGCATCATACCATATCTTTATGTATAGAAATACATAAACATAAAGAATTTACTTTTAAAGTAAAAAATGTTGAACACACATAATTTCAAATAATATAAGGACTGTCATTTTATCTAGGTGGTCTAAAGATACTTCCAAACCAGATGATAAAAATCCATGGTCACGTCTACCAAGGTCAATCGATATAGAAATGACATCTTACGCACTTCTGGCATACTTGGAAGCTAATTTACTAGACGATGCAATACCTGTATTAAACTGGCTAGTGAACCAACAGAACAGCCTTGGAGGTTTTACTTCATCTAGGGATACAGTTTTGGGATTACAAGCATTGTATAGGATGGTTTTAAGGCTATCTTCACCTGTTAATTTACAAATAGAATTTGCTTACAATAAGGGCAAAACCGGAAAGTTCAGCATAAATCAAAGTACATCAATGATTCTTCAATCTACTGAGGTAAATCATGAATTTGTGAATCAAATTTAAAAGTTTTTCATCTGCTCCTGGTTATCTAAATATATTGTTATTGTTTACATGTTCCTCGTGAATAGTTTTAAAAATTTCAGATCGACAAAGATTCCAGAGAGGTAAATGTAACAGCCCAAGGAAGTGGAATTGGCATTTTTAGGGTAGCTTACCAGTACAACAAGAATGTTACCGGACCTTGGCCCTTATTTACCTTAGATCCACAAGTCGATAAGAATTCAAATGTAGATCATTTACAGTTGTCAATCTGTGCAGCGTAAGTATAAATATTTATCTTTTCAGCACCCATTTTGTTGGTTTCTACTGTCTGAATTCTTTCTCTCTAAATTCCTGCCACCTTTTCATATGGTGGCGTTGAGTCACCTTGATTTACTTCCCAGATATTCTTTAAAGCCGTCAGTCCACCTACGTAGTGGTTAACACCACTATGTGACTTCCTGCTTCTGTGGACCTTATATCTATATTAAACGCTATCAAAAAAATGTTGAGTCCACCTTCAATGTTATGGAATTTATATACTTATTTACCCAAACAAACACATTGATATGTTTACAAGATGGCGGTTATAACTGGGATACATTTTACTAACATATTCAGTATTGTTGGTGATTTTAAACAACCCCTCGTGCAGGGGCCAGCAATATTACATGTTAAACATCACCTCCAATCACATTAAATCCTAGTAAAAGAAAAAATCAATCTTTTAAAAATGTAGGTTGCAGATTGCAGACATTCATAATAATATTTAGAAACCGGTTTTCCAATGCGAATATTTTAGATCATTCCTTTAATACCTCATCTTTAGGAAAATATTGAAAACATATTTTTCCTGGAGGTTTAGAAGGGCACGGTAGTACTGAACAGTACCGTCTGCTGTCCTTTTATCCCAAGTACATTTAAAAACCACGAAAATCGTGAAAAACATCAAACTAACCTAATTCTCTTATTCACCGAGAGTGACAGTACCGTCACTTGAGATCGCGAATATCGATCCCTCGCCCAAAGGAAATAGAAGAAGCTTAGGTATCTTATTACTCTCACCGAAGGCTGTGTCGAAACAGAAGCCTGCTTTTTGTTGCCATTAAAATTAGAAAAGAGCGCACGCTTTAATGAAAATTCCGACAGCAGTCCACTTTAGTCTATTTAACTTATCATTACTTATTCACTTTGGATGAAAATGCTATCCCAAGGTTTCAGCTTGTTTGACGTGTACAGCAACAGGTCAGCACTATTCAGCAGCATCTTTCGCGTTGACGTGAACTCAAAATCCTATATCGCAAAAAACCTGTTGTGTATAGACCCACTTGATTAGTAACTGTGCTTGTAAGACGTGTATAGCAATACTTCAGCAGCATCTTTCTTGTTGACGTGAACTCAAAATCCTATATCGTAAAAAACCTGTTGTGTATAAAAACCCATTTGATTAGTAACTTTGCTTGTGATTATAGCCTAGACAAAAACAAACTCAGTATTTAATATTTTTAGATTTGTAAGCCGCAACCTCTCATTTATACCCCTAAGTAATATGGCAGTAATGGAAGTTACCCTCCCATCAGGCTTTACCGCAGACAGAGATTCATTACCTAGTCTAGAAGTGTCCCAAAATGTTCAGAAAGTTGAAACCAGTAATGGAGATACCAAAGTTATTCTATATTTCAACAACTTAACTGTGACAGAGTACTGTCCAACAGTTTCGGCTTACAGGACACACAAAGTTGCAAAACAAAAACCAGTTCCAGTCGTAATTTATGACTATTATGATACATGTAAGTATTAACAAAATCGCAAGTCAAGGTGTATGGGTCTTTAGTGGTGCTTGCAATGCAATTTTTTTGTAAAAGAATATGTCCACGTTGACGACAAATTGTTAATGGTCCATTGACCATGTTAATGACAAATGTGATAAAAACAAACACTCAGATAGATCTACACGCAAATTGAGATATCCGTTTTTTAAAAAAGTTCATTACACATACTGGAGACACAACCTGAAAACCAAAACTTTAAAATAACTCATACCTATTTCAGCAAGAAGAGCCCGGGTATTCTACAGAGGTCCTAGATCCACACTATGTGATATTTGCGAGGGCGAAGATTGCGGTGACATCTGTTCAGCCGCTTTTAGAGCTCAAAAAAGTTTAGAAGCAGGTGTGAATGGAGATGAAGGTGGATGTACTCATACCCATCCTACTTTTCTGCTAGTTGTAATATCCATTTTTACATTTCTTACGTTAAGATAAATTATATTTATGTTTTAAAGAGAATTGCCAAAATATATTACTAAAAATATGTAAGGTTTATTTTCAAGTAAGCTAAAGTTGTGTTAGTTTTCAATTGCATGGAGCCTCATGCAGTTGACAACAACGGAGCTATAAAAAGAGTAAACAGGGTAGCTACTCTGTTTGCTCTCATTTTAATTTTCTTAATAAGTTAAGTCTTCTCAACGGGCCTAAAAATCTTTTTTAAAAAATATAGTGTGGTCTATTAAGTGTACAACAAATGGGATTTTTTTATTAATTGTACAACCGAAATATAAATATGTACCGCCAAAACTTTGTTCCATGTCCGATAACCATATTAGGTGCATTTAGAATGGCTTCAAGTCAAACAGCATACAGTGCAGGCTAAAAAATATAAAAATCGTCCAAGAGTAACGTACCATTATTTCGAAAAATACAGAACATCGTTATTAAGAAAAGTTGCTTAGAATTAAAAGGTATGTCCAAATACAATATAATAATATCCCTCTATTAATATATACATATATATATATATGTATATATATATATATATATATATATATATATATATATATATATATATATATATATATATATATATATGTATATATATATATATATATATATATATATATATATATATATATATATATATATATATATATATATATATATATATTATATATATATATATATATATATATATATATATATATATATATATATATATATATATATATATATATATATATATATATATATATATATTTCTGAAGATTTTAAATTAACCACATGACAAATTGAAGCAATTTTGTAAAATTTACTTGGATTTAAAAATTCCCATTTGTTGCATACGTAATTGACAACATTCTATATGGGGAAGAGCACTGTTCGACCTAAAGAATACCGTTGGAATTGTTCGTTTTAAACTTCAAACGGCTTCGCAACCTATGAAGTTGTTCAAAATAGGCCACATCCTTGAGACTTATGCAGCGAGCAGCTGACGCCAATGATGCCGCTAGTAGCACAGCCAAACTACCACACTATAGAAACGACCGGCGTTAGGGACGTAAGCAGCCTCACGGGCGATGGCGATGCGGAAAATACTTTAAACACTTGTTTTTTATGAAAGAAACACCATTGTGTTTATTACAATATCTAATAAATGTAATAAATAACTTAAAAATATGTATATACTGTTAAAATCTTATTGCTTATGGATTAAAAATATGTTTTACTTATATTGTGCACAAATAAAACTAAACTAAAGAACTGCAGAGTGCCATGGGTTCATTTTAACTAATTTTTTTAAAAGGTGTGAAAACATTTAGTTTAAGTTATTATGACATGACTTGTTAAAACGTATTAATTTAGTAATACTGAGGTAACAAATACTGTGATTATTAATATTAGAGTTAGCACCGTTATTTCATTAGAAATTTATAACATATATTGTAATAATAATAGTAATATAATGAATGAGACGTGAAATGTGAATTTTAAGTCTTGGTAGAAAAATAATTGAAGAAAATTACTGTTCTTCATTGTTTTTAATAAGAGAATATGACACGTATGACAAACTTAACTGCCTCATATATTTCTTATTAGATGTTCCCAGGTGGCTTCGGTAGTGGTTGCAACTGTCAGTTTTATATATTTGATTAGTAAAACAAAATTTATCAGAATATTAATTTTTAAAGAATTAAAAGTGGATCAAGGTCTAAAGATATTAAATAATTCAAAAATTAAATTGTGTCTTTGTCCTAAAATTGGTACAGATTGTATATTTGTCATAGTCTTTATAAGCTTTTATAAGCGACATATTGCGATGGTTTAACAATAAAGAAGTTTTAGATACTAAAAACTGAGAAGAAAACTAGTCCCTTTTAATATGTTACTAAGATTTTTATTAATAAAGATTTTTCAGTTACAGTTAGTTTTTCAATAGTAATCCGATTGCCTGTGGCTGTTCACGTGATTTACTTTATTTGTTAAAACGTTTTTAAAAAAATGACAATCTTTTTCTCAAAATATTTCCTTTTAAATTTTGCAACCAACACACTCTAGTAAAAGTAATACTGTTCAAGGTGATTTACTAACATTTAAAATATGTTCATTTTGACCATAGCGTTCTCGATGTGCTTCGCAAGACAGAGACAGTAATTTGTCTGTCTTTGACAGTTGTCAGTCTACATCTAAGAACAAGAACCAGACAACTAAGTTTTGTACTGTAAATAATTTTTGGGATTTTATTTTAAAATGCTTAAAATATACAATATCACTGTCGATAAAACACAATTTTCACAGGATTGTGCCAGTACAGAAAAGTTGGTAAAGCAAACACAAAAAAGATAGAATTCAAACACGTTTCAACGATATAAGTATCAAATTTGTGGCGCAACCAAACCGACAAAGCGAAGGGTTTACAAACTGCCCAAAGCATTGTCGAATATGAGGTTTATTCTTTCTGCTTCATTGCCTAAATGCAATTTCTTGACAATGTTAATTTTAACAGCATTAGAAGACGCAAACCCGTTCCTAACAATTTATCAGATGCACAATTTATTTTGTTTCGACAATCAGACAAAAATAAATATAAATTCGGCAGTGAGTTCATGTTTTATTAAATTTATTTTACAACTTCCAGAAAATACTTAAAAAATTATTTATAAGTAAAAAAACTCATCTTTCTGTCAACTTTACTTTCATTCCATACTCTATTATAAATCTTTAAAAATTTAAAATACACATAGGTACATGCCTACACATAAAAATAAAGGTATCTAACAATAACTACAGTTATAACAAAAAATATTACACTAAAACATTCATACTGTGGAATTACTTATTATTCTTCTTTCTCTTTATTAATATCTTTTCTTTTAAATGTGTTTAAAATTTTATTTTTCAGTCTCTCTAACAGCTTCACCTGATTTTTCTTCTTCAAAATCAGTCTTTTCGTAGTAATATTGTGCAAGGGTCCAAAAGCTAAAGCTACTACTGTGCAAGCTAGACAAATTACATTATATGGCATACTAAAGTCAGGGGTTGGCAGGGTAATCACCATATTTTCAGTACGCACTTGGACCAAATATCCACTACGAGACGCATTAAAACTTCCATATATCGTAGAACCATCTTGAGGTAACCCAGAGTAATTCTTCGCTAAAGGTAAATAGCTTGACACAATAGCCGACCCAATATAAAAGCCGTGATTAGCATCTGGAGGATACTCTTGCCATTTCAGGAAAACGTAATCGAAATCTATTGAAACGGATGTTTCCGAGCGTGGTGGTAACTTCAAAACAACTTCAATGTAATAGGGCTTTTCTCTCTGCCTACCTGGAGCATATCTTAAAATTGTAGGCTCAATATTTTGACCGTTTGAAGTGATTTTCAGGGTATGAAGGTAGACTGGTACATACCAAGCAATATTTTGGAGCAGCACGACGTCCAAACTAGCCCAATGATTATTGTATATTTTTGTTACAATACCACCTCTCTCTTGACCATAACCTGTCAAGTACTGATTAGCATGTAAAGGTGGAGGATTGTTTGGAGTCAATTGAAAATCATTGTCATAGTGTGCACTTATACCTAAAAAGTATGGCGGAATATTGAACTTCGCAAAATCACTAACATAACCACCTCTCACAGAAGTTATGACTTCATCAGGATCCGGCGTTAATTCAAACTTATGTCTAGAAGCGCTCGATAAATCAACATAAATGTTACTTCTTGATGCCATAGGGCATTTTCCATTCAAGCCTTGACCAAACAGCTTCTTAAAGGACCAATTCTTTGTGCCCAGAATAGAATAATCATAAACTAAAGATACCGACAACTCCAAATCTAGCGCGATAGTTTCACAACGTTCCGTTCTACAAATCTGGCGTAGATGCAAGCCAATGGAGTGATATTTTGTATTGTAAATATATCCCGAGTTTAGCAATGACGCCAGACCAGATTTTGAATCACATGGCAGTAATTTTTTGAATGGAGTCAAATTCTCAGTGCAGACGATTTCTCGTGGTAAACTGGCATACCTAAAAAAATTGATCTAACTACTAAATTTAGTGACAAGGGTTGTAAAAATTACAACACAAAATTCCTATACATACGAGTATTATCCACTTGTATAAAGACTAAAAAGTCCAAACAACTAATCAGTTGTTGGTGCGCTGTGCAGTTGGTGGTTTTTTAATACTAGCTCATAATTTACACTGAATAAGGTTACTCTATACTGTATAATAAATGGAACTTGTTCGGTTAAAAGTGGCTGTTTTGATTAACTGGTGACCCTGTTGAATATACAATCTACCCAAAGCTCTTATGGAGTTAAGGTTGATAAAAATAATGGGCAATACTAATAAAACTATGTTTTAGCAAAGTAAAAACCAATATATTTTATTTAAACACTATGATCAAAATGAAATTTTTGATAAGGATTTTCTAATTAAAAAAAAACATCGCAGAGTCGTATTTTACTCAACCCCAACACTGTGATGCAGAAGGCCCTAACCAATCAGGAGCCCCTCAGATTGATACGAAGGGGTTTCGATTTTAAAATATGTTGGGTGCTCCGGCGTCTCTAGGGATGTACTTAGTGATTAAACTTTATCAGTCATTGTATTTTCAATCGCTTATTAATTGTTAATATCAAGGGGAACTAGTTTATAGCGAAGATACAATTTTCTCTAAGCAAAAAGGCATCTGGGGCAGAGAAGTGTGACTACACCACAGAGATGGAATAAACTGCCTAATTTAAAATATATTTATCTTTAACAATAATAAGCAGTCAAATGCAATCATGCACAATTTGCAGGTTCTATTGATGTCTACTGATTTAAATAACGATTCTAAAAAAGATTGGAAGCGATTTTAAAGTAAATTGTTATGGACAGAAACATTTTTCTGTTTTCCTTGTTTTAACTTTTTTCATTGATTAATTTCTAATAACACTCAAGGACCCCATTACTTTAAAATTTATACACTACATTTTTTCGGGGATACATATTTTTAAGTCAGCTCACTAAAAAGCAGGCGCGGATTTAGGGGACTATAGCTTTATACAAAAATTATTTCAATAGCGAATTTTATAGAAATAAATATTGTAACATGAATATTAACCATTCATACATGTTCTACAAAATATTATAACCAAAACAAACATTTGCCGTTCATGTAAGGTTTATAATATATAAATAATTATACTACAAAAATATGAATAACAGATCAGTAATACGAATATGTTATATCAAAAATTCAAGCCTTTTTCGGAATTTTTTGATTTACATGCTCTTAGATAATTTCTGAAAACAGCCCTTACTAAACGAAACAAATAATCAAATAGTTTTTTTTTCGAAAACAATGTTTTTTAAGAGCAATTTTTTGTGGAAAAACAGATTTTTCGAAAATGTTTTCCCGAAAACCTATTTGAAAACCACCCTTTTTCAAAAATATCTTAACAGCTTTTTCAAAAGATGCTCTTTTGAAAACGGATTTATGAAAATCCCTAAATCAAATATTTCGAAAGAACATTATTTCGAAAGTACATACATTATTTCGAAAATATTTTTTCAAAAATAGGTATACAATTATTTTCGAAAATGTATTTTTTTCGAAAACAATATTAAGGTATGAACACAACAATATTAAGGTATGAACTCTACTAGCTTGGAAAATGTTAAATAAAAAAACCGAAAAACGATCCTGATTAAACCTAAAGGAACTTTTTTGAGCTTCATCAGGTTTCCTTAAGGTATGGTTTCGCTGAATGCGTCTGGCGGCAGCGTCCGACGGTAACCTCCGGCGGTAACGACTGGCGGTCGCGTCTGTGTGTTTTTGCTAAAAGCGTTGGCATTTTGGCGCTTGTTTAGAAACGACAGTTAAGTGCAGTATCTCGTACAGTAGATGGATAAAAAAGAACTCGCTGCTGTACTCTTAATTAAAGATGACGAAGAAGAAGAGGAACTGGCTTTACAGAGAAAAAAGCGTCAAAAAGTTGATCCCATTTTTAAAGCAAGACGAGCATCAAAAAGGGCGGGATACCTTCTAACTTCTTTAATTAGTAATTCGTCTTCATTTGCAGTAAATTGTGGAGCCATGATGTAAAAAAAAAGCAGTGAACACCGAAAAATGCGTTTACAGACTTAAAATAATTACCTAAACTGTACCGATCGCGCGACCGTCGGCGGCTAGACTGCTACTATGAGCAGTCGAGACAGGGACGCGCGCGTTCGGACGTCGGGCCGCGCGGCTCAGACGCATAAATGAAAATAGCGCCATATAAAATATAGTAAAGCAGTACGCTACCGCTAGCGGTTACCGCCGGACGCTACCGCCAGACGCACAAGTAAAAATATACCTTTAGGTTTGGAACGTTACTTTCTCGTAAATTACTTTTTCCAAAAGGCGTTGCTTGGAAAAATTAATATTCGAAAAAAGTTAATTTCGAAAAAATGTTCTCTGAACAAATGTATTTTTAAAAGTGCTTGAAAAAATTTTTAAAAATTGGTTTTCGAATTTTTTTTTTTTAAAAAGAATCTCACAATTACATTTTCCGAAAACATAGTCTTGCAAAAATTAAATCATGAACTCTATATATTTTTTATCCTACGGCATACAGAGTTAAAGGGGTATGAGTGCAATAATTTTAAGGGGTGAAAGTATGATCAGAGTAAAAGAAAAGTCTTATATACAAGGGGTCAAAAACCAACCGTTTACCAAAAATTGTATTTCAAGTTTGAATCTTCGTTAGAGGCTTTCAGTTAAAGTACCACGAAAATCATTATGAAATTTTTTGGTGCTGGAAGTACAACTGTTCTAAGCAAAATACCAAAAAAAAAATTGCATTGCACCCCTTAATTATTAGGAAAAAGAAAATCACTTTGAAGTAAATTGTTTCACGTAAAGCATCTGAGAACGTCGCGTTGTTTAAAAATCAGCCGGCGGAAACCTGTGACTCCTGTGACCCTGAACCCCGCTGACTGACATGCCGTATTAAAAAATTATCTCGTCAGTCGCATGATACAAATAAAAGAAGATATGACACCGCGCAGGTAGGCGTGGCCATATACGTCACGCTATGAGTAATTCCGCCATATTTTATAAACGAGACCCGTCTTTGTTAAGATCGGGTTGTGTTTTAAATTAATTTTTTGGTGTTTTTATCACTTTTAAGAGTTTCAAAGTGAAAATGAGTTGTGTATGGTTGTGATGTGGACAATCAATGCAAGGGCTTTATGCCCGATATTAAAGTTTTTAGCTTCCCCAAAGACAAAGAAACATAAAGGGTTTGGAAGCGTCTGTGCAAACGAGAAGATAAGTTTAATGTGAAAAATGCTAGAATCTGTTCTAGACATTTTAACGAAAGTGATTATGAGGGTAATTTAAAGCATGAATTGTGTCATGTCATGAATGCCAAATATGTTTAATGTTTTTACAAACTCGCTTCAATAAAAAAGTTTACTGTGACAAATAATTTCTAAAGGTGCGGATTCCTCGGAGCGACCATAATAGGCGATCGTCGCTCGGCGATGATCGTGAACCACTGCTCAATGGCAAATCAATGTAACCGTCTCCCTCCAGGGGGCTATGTTGAGCGACTGAGCCATTGAGCAGTGGTTTACGCGTTTACGATCATCGCCGAGCGACGATCGCCTATCATGGTCGCCCCGAGGAAACCGCACCTTAAAAATCTCCACGGTAACGAATCACCAGACTTTAATCGAGAAAATACGACAAAGAGACTGAAAAAAGGCTATTTTCTTAAAAAGTAATTTCTTGTTTTACCTAAATTCATAAATTTAGATATTTTTGTTTTGTTTAGAATAATTTTTGGCATTTTAAGATTTTTTTAAATTTGAAAAATCACAGAATACAAAAATACAATAATTTTTAATAATATACTATTTAAAGTGTAAAAACCCCAAGAAAAATATCCTTAAAAACATGTTTCCGTCGCAAACATACAGATGTTATTCACCGCAAAAAATATTTGACAAATTATAGGAACAAAATTCTTATTTATAACATATTTTCGAAAGACTCTGCAGGTTTAATAAGAATACGCATCTAAAAAAAAATTATTATCTTAATTATTAGGCATTGTTTTAATTTATAAAATTATTTACCTTTTCTTTTCACGTAAATAAATACATAGAACGCAATTGGCAGGCAATTTACCAATATCTATTATTTTAAATCAGTTTATCTCTTTATTTATATGATTATTTTAAATCATATACTTTAAAATTTGTATTATAAGCAGGAGGCAAAGTATATTGCCAATAGAATTTATATAAAATATAACTAACGTCAACTCTATATTGTACGTTATATATTTCAAAAATAACCGTGACGTCATCGCGCACCCGGACGAATTCGACACGGTTTGGTATCATATCTTCCTTTTATTGTATCATGGTCAGTCGTTCCCGTTTAGTACGGTTGTGATCTTCTAATTTAAATTTTAAAAGATGTTTACAATGCGGGAGTATTACATGTTAATAATCGGGGAAATTCTGTTGTGGCAGCACGTTTGTACAGCGACCGATTTCCAAATAGACCAGAGCCAGAATCCAAGAACGTTTCTCAACGTCTGTTAGATACCGGCACTGTTGTTCCCCTTGTTGAAAAGAGAGGACCTCAAAGACAAGTTACTGTCCAAGATGAGAAGAACATTTTGTTAATCCTAGAAAGAGATCCAGTTGTAAGTATCAGGGCCATTGCAAGACAAGTTGGATGGTCTTAGATTTAGTATCTTTGTTGGCATTTTTTTGTAAAAATTAAAAAAATTTTAGCGTTCTAGATACCCTTGAACGGTTTTTATTGTTAAACAATAAAATCGACGCGGCTTCCGACAAAGGGTTAAAATTAAGTTTGCCGAAAATGCTGCTGGTTATGGACTGTACTAGCGTGCGATGTTGCCATATTGTCAGAATTTTATAAACCTTTGATACCACAATAGCTAAAAACCTATAAAAGGTAGACCCCCTTATTATTAGGATGTTTTGTTCCCTTAAGCCTCTACTTTTACGTAGTAAAATATTTGCACCCATACCCCTTTCACCCTGTACAGACATGTTCCTGCGTTATCAGAAGACTTGTCATTTTGACTAATGTCAAACCTCATGCTGACAGAAAAGCAAGAAACTATCATCCAGAGAAATATTTTCGAAAAATACCGAAGAATTAAATCAGAAAATGTATCCTTTTTTAAATATTTTTTATAATTACATAGTTCATTTTTAATTTAGTTAGTTCGAATTTATTAGATTCTTTGATAACGAGACTAGATTAGGTCTCGAAACGTCAGAAAAACTATTTTGATTAGATTAGGTTTTAGACAGAATATATACTACACTAGAGATAGATTAGGGTCCGGCATATTTTTAATAATTAAAAGTCACTAGCAGTGTACAGAACATTTCTTTTCAGGATTTGTTTTTTTGTATTTTGAAACGCAGTGACTTTTATTAAAGTATTAATTTTGCTTAAGCGTAGAGTGGCGTAACAGTCAAATAATAAATCTTTTTTATTATTAACATATTTGGCATACAATGGCCCAGTTGAAATAAACACGCAATATAATAAAGTAGAAGCAGTAAGTTAACAGTAGCTTACCTTATAAAAGTGTTATTAATGTTAGACCAATCTACAGCACCTCTGGGTCTAAATGAGAATTCTGGACTTATAGTGTTTGAACCATCAACAAAATTAAATGAAGCACAAAGTAAACCAGACAATGTATTCGCTAGTAGCTTCCAGTTTTTATCCACATCAACCGTATCGGGTTTAAACCACGCCCAAACTTCGGCCCCTGGTGCAGCATCAACAACTGGATAACCCCATGTTTCATATCGCCATAGTCCTCCCGTTAAACTAATATGAAGTTCTTCTAGGTTATGCCTTTCTATTATTTCTCCAACAGCTCTAGGAAACAGGCGGCTGTGGTGATCTAAAACAACAGACTTTTTTTAGACCAAGCGCATAACCGAACCCTATTAAATAAAGAAAAAATAATCTTTGTTCCTTATAACTTACAAGTATTTTAACAAAATATCGCTAAAATCATCATAATTGCAAAATTGGACAAGGGGAGATTCGGCAAAAAACGATTTCTTAATTACTTAATAGCAATTCTTATTATGAAGTAGTTTTTCTTTTTGGCGATGACGTAGAATAAAACCAGGTCGCCAAAAAGTAAGGCCAATTATTGTTTTTTAGGGTGATTTTTATGTCAATGGTTCCTAAATTTCTTCAGCGAATTGAATGCAGTTTTCGAAAATTACAAGTTGTAGAAAATATTAGAAAGAAGCACAAAGACGCAAAACTGCTCATTATAGTAGGTTGTAATTTGCCAATGCTTAAATGGATATACGATGATGGCAATCTTCTACCTTCCGACTTATCTTCATCCAGTTGTCGAGTGTTTTGCTACAAATACGTTTCTTAATGAGCTACAATCGATAGACTACATGCTCAACGAATTTGACAAGTTATTGCATTTTATCTTCTGCAATGAACTTTTGAACCTCACACTCACAGTGCAACCTGCACTGGGATTGAAATGTATTTTCCCTATTAACCCCTCCCGTTTTAGAAAAGAATGACGACGCATTAATTTACAATTTTAAAAATACAGAATACGACAATCTAAATAGTTACTTCTCGAATACTGACTGGAAATTGTTGGAAGAATATACCGACGCGACTATACTGTTCAGATTCTTTACATAGGATATTATTCAAGGGTATCGAGAGGTGTGTTCCGAAATTACTTAAAACCAACAATAAGTATAGACGGTACAGAGCAGACATTGAAAGAAAACTACGTAAAAAGAACAAGGCATATCTAAGATACACTATATAAATCTTCAAAAAAGCGGAAAGATTACGTAAAGTATTCTAGAACTCAAAAGGAATCTAAAGATCTGATTGACCAAAGTTATCTTTTATTTGTATCCAATACTGAGCAATGACGTTAATTAAATTGGACTAATATTTCTTGAACCAAGAATGCCTCCATCTCCGACCGCGCGCAATGCCACAGGAACGCATGCGCAGGTGAAAGCATTTTGTAGTATCGAACAGGACCGGTCTTAATATTTGTATATGGTGTTATATCAGTTTACATAGAATACATGTTTATTGAAGTTTTAGGAAATTTTTCATAAAGATATGGATGTCAGCTATGTAAATTAAACCTGTATGTAAGTCAACTCTATGGATTCGGCAATCGCAAAGCGAAATAAAGGTTGCTTGTAGATTTCTAATAGACCATCAGAGAAAACTCCGAAATACCGCCAAGAGTCATTTTACAGTCTGTACTAGACTCAAAGAAAGTAAATCTTGGTTATATATGAAAATACTGCGCATAGTTTTTCACCACATCAAAATGAGATGTGTACATTCGACGCGCCTTTTGTTAACTGTATTACCAAAATGATACTAACACGGTTAGCAAACCGCACGCTGCTAGCGTATTTAGCCAGACGAGCGTCGAGAGCAAAAATTGTATAGTGGTAAGAGTACTGGTTCTGATGGAACACCCCTAAGTCAGTGGCGATCGGTAGCATGAGGCAGGTGAGGCCCGGCCTCACTACAATTAATTTAAAATGTAAAAATGAAAATTTTCGTAAGATCTCCTCACTACAATTAATTTAAAATGTAAAAATGAAAATTTTCGTAAGATTGATTAATATGTTTTGTTTTGCTCTTCTTCATCACATTACTTCAAATCTAAAATTTATTATATAAATTTGGCAATTATAAAGGTGGAAAGGTTTAGCAAACGTCTATAAAGCCACTTTTATTTACAAGGGAAGCGCTAATATTTGCGACAATATATTCGACTAAAAAAGAACCACATGCGATATTCGCAGTACGCGCTGTATGTTAACAATAAGTTCTTCTATGTGAGAACGGCCTATGCAGCAGAGGCCCGGTGAGCGCTAGACTCTCGAAGCAGCTCGTCTCTGGACGTGTGTGAATGGTTTTGTCTTTATTTAGTATGTTTATATTACTCACTTCCACGCAATTGGTATTCGTTGCTTCCACGTGCGAATTTATAGTGAAGAGAGGCCTGTAAAGCGCTTAGCCTCCTGATTTCTAGATATTTTATTTGAGAACGGAGCTATTATACGATATTTTATGATGTTTTATTGCTGCGGCAAACATCATTTTCTATGCGTTCTCAACGCGAAAAAAATGAAACTGTTAGTAATGGGAGACCTACTTCAGAAGTACTATTATACAAGTATACGGGCAAGAACCGAAAATAAGGACCTAATTAACAATGATGTTACATTGACTTACCAGGCGTTATTTTATGAAGTGCTTGATAATAATCAAATTACAGATCGATTTAACGGTATTAATAAGTTATTATTTTTGAACCTAATTTAACCAGACGCTTTTTGCCGATTTTGACGTATCATTTTTAAATCAGTTATTTAACAATTTAGTTCAAAGTTATAAAAATCTTTTCCAAAAAGACCGATGCAAAACCGAGCTTACAATTTTTTTTGCTGATAAACAGTTCCGTTCCTTATCTTTGCCAGAGATTATAGAGACAAAATGTACAAAAATGGTCTAAACGAGGTTTTATCAGAAATGTACAAATTGTTGTTTAATAGCCAACACTACCTGGAGCATCGGTTTCAGTTGAAAGAAATTTTTTAGCTTTAAAACTCATAAATCTTATTCGAGAAATTCGATTGCACAAGAAAGGTTAAATGGTTTGGCTGTAGTGTCTATAGAAAAGGCTTAATAATTAAAATGTATTCTTCTGACTCATTTTATAACTTAGTAATAGGATCGTTTGCGATTAAGTGCAACAGAAAGATAGACTTAATCTATAAAACATAATTTTGCATTTTTCTTAGTTTGTTTTTAAGTTTGCCATTTGATTTCCGTTTTATGTTATTTTACGTTTTGATGAATGTTTTAAATAAAACTATATGCTTCATATTATAAATTTTTTGGCCTCACCTCTTTTACTGACCACGGATCGCCACTGCCCTAAGTATTTAAAAAAACTGCTGTGTTTTGTTGGCTGATCCATTAGCATTAACTATCAAACATTGTTTATTCGAGTTAGTTTTTCAACTTTGTAGAAGCATTCCGGGGTGGTCCAGATTTTAAAATCGGGATCAAAAAAGGATATAAAGTATGTTCGATGATATACCGTTTGATAAATTGACTGCAATAATTTCCAAACTGCTCCGTTGCCAAACCTGTATTTTCAGGGTAAAGAATACCGTTTTATTAATATATAACTAAGCTTTCTAAATACTTTGCCCGTTCCCGTACTATGGCATAATAGCAGCACAGGGTTCAACCCTGTGCTTAAATAATTTTTAATATGTAATAAAACAATTTGCTTTAATATTTAATTACTGTAGTATTTATTAAAATTTTTTCACTAGTTTTTTACAAGCTTTCATTTAACCTCTCCTGTTAGTTGGTTAGTTAGTATGTTTAAGTCAAATATTGCAATCAAAATTTCGCCTAGGTCTAATTAAGCTAGAGCTTTGAAATTTTGCACCCGTGTATAAGTCCGGTGACAATGCAGAATATCTAATATTGTTCTACATCCAATATGGCGGACGCCCCAAGATGGCGGATTACCTTTTTCTTCACAATCCCCGTGACATGGGTATCAAATGAAAGGGTTTGACGAGTAGAATACTATAAGCTATGTGACGTTATTCTAAATCCAATATGGCGGACGCCACAAGATGGCGGATTACCTTTTTCTTCACAATGTCCTTGATATTGGAATCAAATGAAAGGGTTTGACGAGTAGAATACGCTAAGCTATGTGACGTCACTCTAAACCCAATATGGCGGAGGTCACAAGATGGCGGATTACCTTTTTCTTCACAACTCCTTTGACATGGATTTCAAATAAAAGGGTTTGACGAGTAGATGACGATAAGCTATGTGACGTCATTCTAAACCCAATATGGCGGACGCTACAAGATGACGGATTACCTTGTTATTCGCAATCCCCTTGATATGGGTATCAAATGAAAGGGTCTGACGAGTAGAATTTGAAGTGAAAAGGGTAGAAAACTATAAACAAATACTTCCAATTGACTTTTGGTTCATGCTCCACTGAATTATCTTGGAAGTGATCTTCATCTGACGAACCGTGGTCACCGTCTGAAACATGAATAACTATGGGCACTTGAGTGACCATAATATATTTTTCTTTCTCCCAAGCCTCCTTAATATCCTTACCGATGTGCTGCATGGAATTAGACCATTGATCGGCCCCCACATTATTTAATGCCATCCTCCAGCACTCTATAACGTCCCTGATCGAGTTGATGTGGGCATCATAAAAGCATTTCGCCTAACTCGATACCATTTTGATGGCACTGAACTGATAATGGTATGGAGGTAGACATATCACTTCATGTCCAGCATCCCTAATCAACTCGTCAGCAACGAGGTTTCGAGATCTGGCTTATTAATTAACATAACCTCTAAAATATATGGTAATTTAAAAAATTAAAACTATAAGCTTTCCCACTAAACTACTAGTTTAGATTCGTAATTTACGCCGCAAAACAAATAATTCCTATAACATTAATTAATTTTGGGGTAATGTTTGTCTAGATAATTGTTAATATTGTTAAAAATAAAATATGTTTACCTACTTACTTTTCAATAAAAAGAAACACTTTACAGATACACAAAGTCCAACAATATACTACCAAAATGTCTAATAAGCACAAAATAATCAACATAATGGCAAAATGCTTTCTGACAACACTGAAAACCCACAACAATATTCCTAAAAATAAACTTTGATCTCACACGTCATAAATCAAAATCGGATTGACAGGACGGCTCTGTAAATAGCGAAGGAACGCGGAATGGACAAGACGGGTTGAAGACTGCCGGAAAGAGATATGACAGTGCAAAGGCGTAATAAAAAGATGCCCATCTACACGACATTCGATGGGAGGTGCTGCACGTGTTGACGCTTTTCCGGCCACAAGGATTAGATGCGGAATATGTATCTTCGTCGCGTACATGTAAATGTACAGCCATTTATATATCCATCTATTACAATTCAGCGATTGTCTCTGCCGGCGAGGTGTTTTCTGAATAAGGGAACTGTTAAATTATAAGTTAGTTTGACGTGTGTCAACGGCCGCCATTAAAATCTTACATGGAACCGAGTATAGTGTTGTATGGTGGTCTGTCTAGAAATGGCATAAACAACCTTTGGAGCAAATTCAGAATAAGTTTGTTAAATTTTTATTATACAAGCTGAGATTCCCCTATAAGGACATTACTTATTCAACATGCATTCAATTACATAGCTGGTATTGATTGATAGCATTGAAAGCCGTAGGGAAAATGCATGAGTTACATTTTTAATTTAAACAATCAGTGACCAAATTAACTTCAATCAGTTATCGTCATTACTGTGCTCTAGAGTACCTCAAAGGTTAACAAGATCGAGACATCTCTTCTATATTTAACTCCCTCACACTATCTATGGAATTAATCGCTTTCCCAACAGGCTGATGATAAATTATAACGAATACTCGAAACTATACCGACATATTTCAGTATAGTTTC
The DNA here is from genome assembly GCA_963971165.1 of Philopedon plagiatum. NCBI lineage: Eukaryota > Metazoa > Arthropoda > Insecta > Coleoptera > Curculionidae > Philopedon > Philopedon plagiatum. The sequence goes on along the minus strand of OZ020189.1, from coordinate 122,461,961 downwards.
GAAACTTTTAAGACTAGGATTAAGAATAGATAATTTTACAGTCCTTATGCTTATACCTTCTTGAGCCTTGTGACTGATTGTCTTTGGAGTGTTTTTCTTGTACTATTTGAAGTTTGCTCTGTAGGTATTGTGAGTAAATAAATAAAAACCGTCTTTCATATAGATTCAGTGGCGTAGAATCCTTGTAATTCATTATACTTTTTCAGTGATATACAGGGTGGGAAAAAAGCAATGTATAAAACCCAAATTTTTAATGAACGCTATTTTTTTATACCACTTGTTTTTGTGTTACGTTATAACGGCGTGTCGATATCTCGGGGCGATTTTGGCGGATTTTTGTGTAATGCGCTCTAACAAAAATTGCGTAATTTTTTGTGCAAATCAGATGATTTTATACGAAAATAATTAAATACACCAATCTAATCTTGCACAGCGCCAAATTATTATTTTTACCTATATTTACAGTTCATTAAAAAAAACGAATTAGAAAGATTCCCAACCGGGTGTGCCAAATTATGATTATCTTGAAATAGGTAGTTCCGTGTTTACAAATCGCAGGAGTTTCGGTAAGTAGCATTTTTTCAATAATTGCTTTTTGCAGAACGTGATGACAAATTAAAAGACCCATAAAATAGTTCATTTTTGGCAGTTTCTTGTTTAATGAATTGATACCTACGAAAATTTTCCTCATTTCAAACAAAACGATTTTTCTCTCCATAAATATTAGAGAACATGTTTCAAGCTGAATTAACACATTTTAAACAAACACCCAGGGAACAAAACTATAAGACTAAAAAAAACTAATTAAGACTCGGATAGAGATACCAGCACAGGCTTAGAATACAGAATCCAAAAAAAAAAAATAGTTATCAAAAAAGTAGTTTTTCATAAAAATTTCTACATGGCTTAAACTCTTGAAGGATGATATAAAGCGTGTCCAAAAAATAGAAAGTTGTCTGTTACAAGCAGAAGAAACTTCTCTTTATATAGAAGTTTCCCATGTTTTGAATATAAACTGTTGGCTAAAAAAGTTGAAGCTTTCCTTTCACGTCTTACTTAAACGTAAGAACATAATATATAAAGACTTATTCGCTAAGGATAAAAAATAAAAGCAACAAAGAGATATATATATATATATATATATATATATATATATATATATATATATATATATATATATATATATATATATATATATATATATATAATAAATGTAAATGCGAAGATTTACTTCTTCGCTAGTGCAGCGAAAAGGCCGTGAATGAAAAATAAAAATAATGAGGACTATCTTTGATTCTAGTCTGGGTGACCTCCTGCTATCGATTTGTGGGCCCTTACCCATCAGCGGGCAGGCTTACACCCAGGGTGGCTGAAGAACAGACCACGATTTGACCAGAATCAAAGAGAGTCCTTATATCCAAAATGTTCGGAAAGGATGGGTAAGATGTAGTGGCTCGCGCCAACTAATTCACCCAGTGTTGCTCCAAAAATGTTTGGCTGCTAACAGAAAAATACTCGAAAGTATGTCGAATGTCGATTTTCTCGACGTCGACGGTACAAATGCACCATTGTACAACAATAGTAGAAAAATGGAAGATTTCTTGGCCTATAGGCCTATAGGCCTTGGCCTGTAGGCCTATAGGCCAAGAAATCTTCCATTTTTCTACTATATATATATATATATATATATATATATATATATATATATATATTTGATTTATATTATATATTATTTTATATATATATATATATATATATATATATATATATATATATATATATATATATATATATATATATATATATATATACATACACTACTTACACATACGTACAAACATACACATACATATAGGCACCTACATACACACACACCTACACATACACACACACACATACCTACACACACATACATATATAAAAACAAAGAACGGCAGAACAGAGCTGTAGAGACAAAAGAGACAGGCGAAAATCAAAAAATTGACTGGAAAATTAAACGTATGGCAAAACTAATTAAAGCTGTCAACCAAAAACTGGTCAATGTTATAACAGGTCTTTGAAACCAAAAGCTTTTTTACATCCTTTCTAAATTTTCTCTCACTCAAACCACGCCTTAAAGTTAATGACAAATGGTTAAACAGCTTTTTGCCTTGAAAAATAGCAGAATTCTTAATCTGACTGGAGTTAGGGATTGGTAATTTAATACCATAATTTTGACAGGTACTATATTATGAAGCCCATATAAAGAGGTTAAACTCGAAGATGTCATTGGGATGTTTTGCCCTGAGGGTAATTTCGAGCGAACTGGGCCGGGGTGTGGCAAGAGGGGCTTATTTTTTTATTTATTTAAATTAACCAATATCATGTTACAAAGCACACACAATACCAATAGTAACATTATCAATTCTAAAGAAGTTCGTTAATTCACCCCTAATCAGCGAACTCGCTGGTAATGGGGTTGGGTTGGTGCGTCACTTAGAACATCAACTGTTCTAAGGTTACCTAGTATGCCAGTTAAAACATGTACATAAGTTACTACACTTTTAACAATCTTAAAATATAATACACACAAGATCTTATGTGGCCATCATAATACAACTAAAATCACAGTCTCTATGGACATGGTCCTGCAACAATACGAGACCAGTTCCATACCAATAAGCAAAGTGCAAAAAAAAATAAAGAAACCGAAAAATTAGCGGAAATACAAGTGCGATAGTTCATTCCAGAACTACAGCTTTGACTGAAGAAACTTTTTGAGCTTTAGCGAAAAAACGCTGTAGGAAGGCACTTCCCGTATGTTTTGAGGCAAAGTGTTGTACAATAAGAACAGCCTGTGTCAGTGCATTATGTAATCCTTTATTTGTACGAACAGAGGAAATATGCACTTTCTGACTACCCCTTGTATTATAGTCATAGACATTACTGTTAATCACTGGTTGATAGTTACACTTGAGTATCCTATTTCTGATTTTATACACCTGCTTATACTGCTCAAGCTCTAACATATATTTCAGGGGTTGTAATCAGTCTGCGAATATAGGATATCTGTGGGTTTGCGGTAATGTTTTTGAAATAAGATTTTTACTGCTTTGTTCCGAAGAACTTGTATTTTTGTAAAATTTACCACACCACATGTTCCCCAAATATTAATGAGGTATCTTATATGGGATAAAACATAGGCATTATATATTAGTTTGCGATTTACGGAGTTTAAAAAATCTGCGCATCTATGTGACGCTCCTAACATTGAAATTATCTTCTTCATGATTAAATTTTGCCCTGTTCGAATCCCATTTCCATTATGGTATTAACTTTTGAGGGGTGTGCTCTAAACAAAACATTAACAGGGTCTTTTTGTTGCAGAAGCGCGATTTATTTGCAGAGCCAATGCCGGAGAGTCTTGCCGTCAATATTTGTTTTGGAAAAGGTGTGCCTAATGCACAGAAAACATAAGAGTAAAATAAGTAGAGATTCAGCATATAATCCGCGCAATACCCACGTCACGTCGTTACCACGTCCTCGATCACACAAAATTCAATAACATACAATGGTAAAAAAATTTTTAATCACCTTCTGCTGACTTTAAGACAAATAGTCAATGAGAAGACATTTCGTAGGGTTTTGAAAGCATTGCTTGAGACCCTACTAGAGCATATCTGAGTTTTTCGATGAAAGCTTTACTTAATTAGAGAATTACTTTACTGTTTTTTTCTCTTTTTTTATCCTTAAATTTTTGTAAGTATTGTGGTGTGTCCTGAGTTGGGTATTGGTATATACTTCCTTAGGGTTCATTTCGTGTACATTCATATGAATTTGTATTTTTATATCTTAAATTATTCACGGCTATGTCTGAAATTTTATTTATAGGTGGTCTTAAATATATATATATATATATATATATATATATATATATATATATATATATATATATATATATATATATATATATATATATATATATATATATATAAGTACCTGTTTTCAAACGTTATCATTTACATGTAATATACATTTTACACTTAACAATTTTCACACAATTTTAAATATGGGAAACATGTAGGTCATTTTATTTAAAAAATACATTGTTGATCAAATCAAATCAAAATTTGCTTTATTGTCCAAAAAAATAATTCTATTGACAAAGCACACCTATAATAAAAACATTAAGTAACCCAAAATACCCAGCTATATAAATATAACCAAAAACCAAACAAAGTAAATAACTATCCTAACTGAAAGCACAGATCCATATAGCTACGCAACAGATAAATACTCCAATGGTCTACGCGCGAGGTATGAAATGTTCACCGGCTTCGAAAAGCGGGTGAACCAGTTCAATGACCGATGCATTTACGTGTGCCGCATTGCCAAGTTGTGATTAAATCTAAACGCGTTCAAGCGACTGGGACTGGGATCGACGGCAATTCATTTCTCTCAAAGCCTTCGCTGCGCAAAGATCGACGTCGTGAATAGCAACATGCGATGCGTCCGGGAGGTGCTAAGTGAGGTTATTTTAACTGTGGAAATTCAAGAACAAATTACACAGTGAGATTGTTTAGATTTCCCATCAAATTTCTTTTTTTGTGATTTTATAAAACAAATTGTTATATAGTATATTATGTATTCTGTTTGCAATGTTTCGTTAAAAATAAAATCATAAATATTTCAGGGTTCGAAGATAGTATTTTTAAATATTTTAGCAACTATACAAGGGGGCCCACCACTTCCGACACGGGGGCATTAGGGGAACAATTTAAAATTATTTACACACATACACGGTGTCCCAAAGGAAAGATCTGATACAATTTTAAGTTTTTTTTCGAATGTCCTGTTTTTTATAACATTTTCGATTTCTAGAGACCAAAATAGGGTAAATTGACGCACCAAGTCTTAGTTTTTGGAATATTTTAAAATTCGTATCGCTGCGATTCGAATCGGCGTGCCAAACTGATAGTCTATGGCCGAAAACGGTCATACCGAACCGTCCGCGTCCGTTCTAATATCTGTCGAAGATTGAATTTCAACACGACGCCACAGCACATCCGACGGTTCAAATCACCGATGCGAATGGAAAAAAAAAAGATCGCAGTCTGTTGGGGTCACCCGCCGCGTTTTTCCGTTTTCATCAGTTGAGGTTGGACTTTTAAGACAAAGTAGTGTTTTCATCAAAAAGTTATACGGGATGTTGAAAATATTACAATATTCTGCATTTATACCAAGGTGACCAATAACTTCCTTATTTTAAATGCCACCTTCTGTATACAGGGTGTTACAAAAAGATGTTAAGAAATTTTAAAGGCAGATCCTACATCTAAATATGAAAATAAGTTTACATAGACATGGATCCTGAAACGCTTCTTTTTCGAGATATAGGGGGTTTCTGTGCGGCAATCTTCTTAGATCTTTCAAAGGCCTACGACTGTCTGGATAGGGAGTTATTGCTTAAAAAAACTCGACATAAGTACTTATATGGTGTCAGGGGAAATGCCAAAAAATGGCTTGGGTCTTATCTGGGTGACAGAAAGCAAACTGTATCAATTACAAAGAATGGAAAAACAAGCAAATCAGAAATAGAAACCAATAATATAGGCATAACACAGGGAAGTGTTTTGGGACAGATTCTTCTTATTATATTTATCAACGATTTGGCTTACATAACGGACAAACACTATCAACATATATTGTCAAATATGCTGATGACACTAATTTAATTGTAGGTGGTGAAAATATAAACGAACTCACTAAAGCGAAATATTTTTTTAATCTTGCCAATGAATGATTTACAAAAAATAGATTAATTTGTAACAAAGATAAAACTAATATTATTTTATTTAGAACAAAACAGTCAACCGTAGAAAAACCATTAAATTTAGTAGTTGATAGTAAAGAACTCCCATTTTCAAGAGAAGCAAAATTTTTAGGGCCTCTATCAATGGGCATATCGACTGGTCATATCATTTAAATAATTTAGAAAAAAAACTGGGCTCTGTTTGTTATGGCATCCGAATCATGGGTAGGTATATATATGGGAGAAAAGACTCAGAATGCTGTATTGTTCAAATTTTGAGTCTGTTTTGAGATACGGAATTGTTTTTTTGGGGAAGGCACAACTCAATCCAAAATATTCTTGTAGTCCAAAAACATGTGATAAGGGTTATCAAAAAAATGAAATATAGAGAAAGTTGTAGGGGTGAGTTTAAAGACTTGGGAATACTTACTGTTTATGCCGTTTATATCTATGAATGTTTGGCGTTTTTCTTTAAGCATAGAGATATGTTATATGTTTAATCTAATAGTTATCATGAATATATAGAACACGATCTTTAAATGTTTTATATCCAATACATAGACTAGCACTTACAGAAAAATGTCCTCATTATATGTGCTTAAAATTATTTAACACACTGCCAAATGAAATTAAACAAATAAACTCACAAAAACATTTTAAAGTTAAAATTGGGAAACTGTTAATTAATTTAGAACCCTGTAGTCTAAGCGATTTTGTTAATTGAGCTTTATGTATTTCTTTTTTTGACGTCATTTCTTTTTGTGTTCCCTGTTTTGTGATCAAGCCTTGAAATAAAGAAGTTTATTATTATTATTTTATATTTTCACACCTCAAGTATGCCGAAGAGCTCTATAGGACAAATATGCGAAGACGATTTAGAGCATGTATTAAGCACGGAGAAGTCATTTCCAGCATCTACCATAAACTAAAATCAAAATGCCCAGTTTTCTGAACAAAAAATATTTAAAAAAAATTATTATTTGTTTTTATTGTAAGAAATAAATTACTTTTTATCTCGAAAACGGTGTGTCAGAACAAAAAAGCTTAAGAGACAGTTTTCACGCAGAATTGATTGGACTTCAAAAAATAAATACCAATTTTTTCAAAAAATCAGTGGCGTGCCATTTTTTCGCTAAAAATAAAGAATTTCCCCTCACGAACGCCACTGATGCAAGTACTTTAGAAAATAATTTTTTACACTTAAAGGTGCCCTTTAATTACATACTGGCGTGTACCAAAATTCATGTCAATATCTTAACGCATTTTCGAGAAATTAAAAAGAAACATTTAAAAAAGAAAATATTAAACACCCTGTATCCCGAAAAAGAAGCGTTTGAGAGCCTATGTTTATATAAACTTAATTTCATATTTCTAGATGTAGAATCTGCCCTTTTAATTTCTAAACATCTTTTTGTAACACCCTGTATAATAACGTATTCAAATGCCAAATAAAATTTTCTCTAATTTATTAGATTTCTCTTTCTCTAATGGTTTCCTATTTTTTTTTTAGCAATTTCTTTGTTTTTGAAATAATACACTTCCGTGAAAACAGGTCGTTGTGACACAGCTGTAATAATAAAAATTATTTTTCTATTTAAAAACATGATGTGTTACCGTATGGTATTTAATTAATAATAAACGTAATCATCATCCAAGAAAAATTACCCTTTTTATTCTAAAAATAAATCTAATATTAAAATAGTTATAGTCTGGATTTCTTTAACATTATTATAAATTAAGAGCCTACATATTATATTTAAAAAGTATTGTGCAAGAACAAGAAGTCTTGTGCTTATCTATTATAACTTATTTTTAACTGTGTTCTATATAGGTGGTAGATATCAAGAATAAATAGTATTAAATTAATTAAATTAATATTAAACATAAATACATGATATTTTTCAAATGACTGATTTCGCCGTAAAAATTTTAAAAATTAAAATATCTCGAAAACTACTGACAATTTCAATAAACATGCTATACTAAAATTTACTCATCAATTTACTATCAATCGTAAAATCCGAATATGTAAAAATATATAGGGTGTTCTATTTCAAATAAGAAAGTTGGTACTTGCCCAGAAAAAACTAAACACGCTGTATACGTAAAAACTAAATACCTAAAAAATTAAAGTCAAGACAAGAAACTTTTGTCTTTAACTTTCCTTTGTAGCTCTTACAGATTCTGAGATCAGATAGTGGGTCATCTTATGTGGACCACCCTGTACATATGTTGTACCTAGTATCACAGATCCATATAGCTACGCGTAGCTATATGAATCTGTGGTAGTAAATTTACTTCGGATATTAAAAAGCGATTTAAAAATGTCAAAGGATTTTTGGATTTTGCTTAATGTATTTTCTATATACAAAATGTCTATTTTTTCTTAAAATACAAAAATGCTTTTTTCTATACATTAATTGACTATTTCTAACAGCTTATTTAATTTAAAATATTAAATGGTTAATTAAATGGCGTCATTTAGGACTCGGTTTGTGGTTGTTGCTTTCCCACTCTGTATATCATTTACTTAAATACATTCTTGAGTCAAAGATATTCGCCTCTAATGAATGTAAAAGAAAGAGGCTTTCTTCCAAAAAACCATTCAATTGATAAATTTGTTTCCGAACAGCAAACATGTAGGAATGGGTGCAGTAGTCTTTTTTTTTGAGACGCAGTTTATAACATTATAAAACAATAGGTACCTATTAATTACACTATTTCAGACGACATTTTTTTTAAGTGAAACATCCATACTAAATTATGGATATGATAATATGTAAAATAACTAAAACTGTGAGACCGCAAGCATGTAAGAAAAGTTTAAAATATAAAACTTTTTTAGCTTCTGCGCAACTACGAAAGAAAATAATTCCAGTTAAACGTAAAGTGGAAAAGTAAATCATTTCATTAGGCAATATAATATAATACACGATACGACGATTACGACGAGCGAGCAGTCGGTTTTTTGAATTTGCTGGAGAACGCTTGTAACCACCCGACTTGGCGGCGAGCTCTTGTTCCTCGAAGGACAAGCTAACTTATCGGCCCGCTCAAGAAATACATTGCCGTTTGGCAACACGGGGCGGTCTGAATATTAAAATATAAGCTTTGTTCGCGGAGACGATCCGGAACTAGTCCGTGACAAGTGCGCGTGCGCTTTGCGATTATTTGCGTTCGCGGTGTAGAAAATCACTGGTTTTGACAATAAATTTGGCGTTCGCGGTGATGCGAGAACAAGTTCAGGACACATCCGTAACCAGTCAAAACGATCCGAGGATTACGGCATGAATTATTTGTCCGCGCAAGTGCAGTGTGAAATTTGTTTGAAAATTGTCGTTTAATTTTGGGCGGGCTGTATTTTGCGATAATGAACAGTTAAATTTCATATGCTGTTAGTTGTATAAAGGTAGATATAAATTTGTATATAATAATATGCTCTAGTATATTCAATTATTCTTGTATTTAAAATTACTCATAGCAGAACAAATATGTCTTTGTGGCAATTTTAATCATTATATAATGTTAAATTAGGTTGTTCAGTCTAAAAATTTAATACAAAATAATAAAATATGTTAAGGTTAAGTGATTCGCAGATGTTCCGGACAAGCACGTTCACCAAAAACGTTCGCGGAGATTTGTCCATTCCTGATCGGTTTCGAATCGCACATGCGCATAAATGTTTGGGATTATTTAACTTGTACAGGTTACGGACTGGTCACGGATCGTCTCCGCGAACAAAGCTATAGACAATTTGCGAACGGCCTGCCCTCTAGGTCGGCGGTCGACGGAAGACACATTGCTCCATTTACAATATGTATCTGTTGCGTAGCTATATGGATCTGTGCTGAAAGTCAGTTAAAATGTTTTAATGTCAAAGAATAAAAAAATATGAACAAACAATTACATATATATATATATATATATATATATATATATATATATATATATATATATATATATATATATATATATATTATATATATATATATATATATATATATATATATATATATATATATATATATATATATATACTTAAGTATAGGCTGTGCTACACGTTTGATACATGTATTGTATCTCTCTGTAGAAAATAAATTGTGCTTTGAGCATCCAACCTCAAATTTTGAAAAACATAGAATGTTGAATTAAAAATTAAAACGACATTAAGTACTTCCGGTTGAACTGAAAACGACAGTCAAATGTTTAAATAGGCACCCAAAATTAGCATTTCAATCAACCATAGAAATTTTAAAATATAAAACAATACCTTTCGTTGGAAGACTTTAGACTATATAGAAATATCTTCTACACCACGTAAGACACATTACAGATCAAAGAATAGCCATGATATACCTTTTAGATGCATGGAAGAGGTAGTTAGCCATTTAGCGCCATTTTTAGTTTTTTTGTAATATTTTTATATTAAAATAATAAAATACAAATAGTCCACATCATTTTATAAAGCTTGCTATCCCTTACCAGCAAAAACAAAATTTACTTGCTTTTTGTCTTAAAATTTTTTATAAATGTTTAGAAAAGATGAAAGTCAATTTAATTTTCTTTCTTTGAGTAGTTGGTTTAAAAATTAAAGATGTTTCCACATGGTTTTGATAGTGGCTGGCATAAACTATGAATTAAATTAAAATCCTCCGACATAAAATGATGGGATGGATCACTATAGTAGGTAGGTACAGCATTTTTCAGATATTTTGAATACCTAAGTGGCTTCAATATTAAGTGTCGAAATAATAATTTTTTTTTAGTTTTTAGCCAAAAAATACCTACCTATGACCATATGGTTGAAATTAGCCCATTCGTTTTATACCTATACTGTACTGTGTAAGAATAAGTACTTAAGTCCTATGTAAAAATATTTTTTTGTTGTATACACAAAAAAAAACAGAATCTATACAGAACGTTTTTGAGAAAGACCATATGCAAGAATACAAGCTCTACAAGTATATCAAATTTCAAGTTGATAGCTTAAACCCTTCTGGGGATAAGATAATATGAGCATAAAAATCATAATAATTTAATTTATTTATTTCAGGTACCTACTTATTATAAAAAAATAAAGGAACAGAGCAAATAATTTCTATATATTGCCTATTTGTCATGTAGCACCTACATTAGCGATTTGGCACCAATAAACAAAAAATAGGGACTCGTCGACTTAATGTAGTGCAAGTCAAATAAATTGACTCAGGGCATTAGTCGAAATTACTTATTCTTACTTAGGAGTATCAAACCTTAAAAATATATTTTATTCAATTTTGTATAACATTTTTTTTTGGCAAATTAAATATATTAATTGTACAAGAGACCTAAAAATATAAAATATTTAAATCTGATAAATTAACTATATTTTGTAAAAACTAACTCAAATTTTAAAAGTAGGTACACCTTTATTTTACATAATTATTTTAAGCTGTATTGTTTTCTATAGCTTATTACTGTGAAAAATCACTGTCAAATAAAACCTGACATTTTAGATTTTTTTTCCAAATTTGCAGTACTTAAGTATTATTTTCTTTTATTCAGTTCTTTATTTAAAAAATGGCAAGTCAATCCGAAACACAAGGTACAAGCAAAACTGCAAGAAGATCATCTTCATCATCATCATCATTTGACAGTCTTGCCATTACAAATTCTGATGATAACATTATTCCTAAAAAATTTCGAAGCCTGGATAATCAACTAGATGCTTTGTTTCTAGCACTTGATAAAATTGAAAGCCGAAATAATGATTTACATGAGCATTTAATACAAGTGTTGCATTCACACAGATTTACCAAGAAAAGTTGAGGAGCCTGACAAAACCAAAACTTTACCTAACTAGAGCATTTTATATGTACCTTATTTTCTGTTACAAAGATAATTTATTAAATTAATGACTTAATCTTGTTTCAATCAATCAATCAATCAAAATGCGCTTTATTGCTAAAAGAAATACATATTCTTGTTAACAAAGCCGTAATAGTAACAGTAGTAGTAAAAGTTCCTTGAATGTAAACGTTAAGAATGAATTTTACATAAAATAGATAAAATGAAATACAATAATAATACAAATAAAAAGACAGTAAATACAACAGAAAACAAACGATGAGATATAGTTTTTGTCAAATATTTAAGATAAAAATTAAATCACACAATTATATAACATAATAGTAATTGAATTAAAAATTAAATATAAAAAGAGTATAAATCAAAATCTTATACTTAAGCAGAGCTAGTAAACGGTCTTAAAACAAGTAAACCCATTAATGACTTCTTAAAAGTCTTATTGCTAAAGATTTGACAAAACCTGAGTGGTATATTATTATAAATTTTGCTACTTTCAAATATCACAGAATGTAAGTATGCATAAAAAATCCAGGTACATAAGCAGAATAGCATTAAAAGAGACAAACTCATCTAGGTGCACAACGATAGTTATATACATAAGTTAAAATTCGGCAAATAATAAGAAGCGTAATTTTTTTTTATTTTTTTTTTTTTTTTTTTATTTAAAATGAGTCGTCATAAAACTCGGCCACAGAATAGTAGGCCCCGTCAGTCAGTAATTGTCTGACTTTTCGCTTGAATACTTTTAGATTATTCAGGGACTTTACATCGTTTGGAAGGTGGTTGTATAATTTCAAGCCCTCATATATGATTGAGTTCCTCACCAGACTGGAAGCGGGGATTGGCAGACGCAGATTTGCGTGCTGTCTGGTAACATATGCCGCGTCAACGGAAGTGAATCTATCGCGATTCAAGAACACGAGCGAGACAGTTTCCAGGATGTAAAGACATGCAACAGTGAGGAGATGCAGGTTAATAAAAAAGGGACGGCATGATTCCCGAGGCCTCGCTCTAGCGAGGTATCTCACAGCTCGCTTCTGAATTACAAAGAGCATCTGGATTAGGTAGCCACTCGCACTTCCCCAGAAGGCTATTCCATATCGAAGGCGGGACTCGATCAGTGCGTAGTAGACCGACCTTCCAATGTCACTTCCCAGTTCATCAACGGTGGTCCTCACCGCAAAGCATCCCGAGGACAATCTACTGCCAAGGGCAATAATGTGCTCGACAAACTTCATATAAAAACCATACCACCCTATATACCTAGATCACAAAATAAACATAAGATTACTTACACTTCTTATTCCCCGGATCTAAATTCCAAATGGTATTAAATTGAAAGTGGGCATAAAGTTGTTCACTAAATAAAGGTTTAATAAGCAATTCTTCTATAAAACTGTCCTGGTCCAGTGACCAAACAAGTTTTAAAGAAACCAATAAAAACAATACCACTAACTGCATCCTGATATTTTAATCCAACACTTCCGCTTAATGCTAACGCATTAAATTTTAAAACGACTTAACTTTTAAAAATTACAGCAAAAAAGTTTTGTCGGTTTTAAGCAAAGTTTTGTTTGAATTCAATCTATAAAATTTGACATAACCTTACAAAGACGTTAAAAACATAAAATTTGGTTTGTTCCACACGGAAAGAGAGGGTTCCACACATGTTCCACAGCTCAAAATGGTTTGTTTGTTCGAGAAAGTTTTTAATCCCATAAGTTACCGTTTCCGCACAGCACCGATCACTCCAGTGCAAATTGATAGCAAATTTTTATAGAACCAGCGAAACTGCGAATACGCGGATATTGCCCCGAAATTTTGTGGTTCACATACTCGCGATTTAGTGATCATAGTAATATTTGACCTAAACGTACTTAAACATATACATACAAGTAAACTAACAGGTGAATGAAAATGAATATGCGTGATAGTAAATTTCCGAGTTTACAGGACGGTGCAACTTGACAACAAAGAACCGCCATTTTTTGTGGAAGTGTATAGACGTGTTGTGTTTGATGCTTTTTTGTGTGTTGTTCAGTTGTTCGCCTATATATTTGTTTGGAATGTATTGTAGCATTTTCAATGATGATTTCGTTTTTATTGTTTCTTGTTTTGTTGATAAATATGTTTTTAAATAAAATTGTCCACTACTTTATAACTATTATAGTTTAGTATTTGTTTTCCTTATCTTCTGCCATTTTACTACTTTCCTAACTAGAAAAGTTATAAACTAGTTTAAAGTGATTAGATAAATTTACTTTAATATCTATCTAGCCAGGTTTGTTAATCTGCAAAATGCTGTTCAAATACTACTGGGAGCAGAGATGTTCAGCACGTTTTCATAAAGAACAAAATGAACTGTATATTCAAATGTAGGATATAATTTAAGAGGGTTAAAATTGGTTATTCTGGAAACATTGTTACAGAAAAAATTAAGTTAAAATTTTCAAAAATAATTGCAGTTAAGCCCGGCATATCCCAAGTTTAGGGACAAAACTTTTATATTTAAAATGTCTAGTCCAGAATTGATATAACAACAAGTTTTTGTTAATTTCCAGTGACTATTTTTCTGTAAAAGTCTTTCTAAAATGCCCAATGCGGATCATCTTAAATCTATATTAAAACCACGCATTACTTCACCTAGCCCGTCTAGCTATCCACTGTACTTGGCTAATCCACCAGTGAACGGACAGCGGATCTCCAACGGTACTGCGCCCTGTATTGTAATGCCGCTCGTGGTCCACGAGCGGCATTACATTCCATGGGCCGCCGCGGCTAAGAGGATATGCCCGGTCTACAATCCTCTGAGTTTGCCGTGTTCGGGCCGGACGCGGCATTCGGCAATGCTGTTTCTGTCCGCTCCTGTAGCAGCCACTTGTGTTTACTGGGATGTAATGCAAATCTTTGTTAAAAAATTACCTCGAGTACTAATAGAGTATTTTTTAAACAACAACTTTGTTATTGCAGAATAAGTGTTATATTTAGTGCGCGAATATGAAAATGAACCGTAATGGCGGGATACTTTTGTTCTTCTAAAATTTATTCTTAATTGCAATTTACATAAAAATAAACTTAGAAAGTGTGTATTGAGAAGTTTCTAACTTGCTTTATATTATTATTTACTATTACTTTATTTTTGTTTGCGCATATGGTGTGCGGGTCTAACAATAGGATGTATATGAAGCAAATACGTAGGTATATAGAGTGTTATGAAATTCGCTGCATATATTGAAACCGGTAAACCCTGGTATCAATTCAGATTGAAAGAAAATATTCATAAATCACGCTTTGCAATAATAAGCTGGTAATCGCCCCTTAAACTTTTTCTAACCAGCGGTACCCGCCACTGGCAAGAAACACATATGATATCAAATAAGTTGCCAATTCTATTCTATTGACTTATGATTTATGATTAACATTAACAAAAGTTCCATGGAATAAATTAAACACAATACTAAGAGATTCTACGGTATTTTGTCACTATCTGCACTATTACAAACTGAAAACTAATAAATGTTTTTGGTACTTTAAGTAAAATCCCTGTAAAATTCGCTTCCTCTAGAAAGGTTTTACAATAAACTTAACACACGTATACAACACTAACAAAACAGTGGGGATATAGCCATTAATGAAAAAAAATGTTACATTAAAACTAATACAATACAATGCCCAAGAGAATCCACGGAATTTTTTACCATCAGCAGTATTGAAAAATTGAAAACTAAAAATGTATTTATTTATTCAAAAACACGACTCTCTTAGGGCACGCAAATATTTAATTAAACACGTTCACATTTGTGACAAAGGTCAGAGATATAATAATTAGTATTAAAGACAAAAAGAGTAAAGACTGTTTCGGCTTTACAGTTAGAATCATAAAGGGTATTAGGGAACTGATGGTAATTCCACTGACCAAAATAATCAATCAGTGCCTTAGCGAGGGATGCTTCCCGTCAGCTCTGAAAAGAGCAGTTGTGATCCCGATCTATAAAAAGGGCCCGGGGATACCAGTGATCCCTCAAATTATAGGCCGATATCACTGCTGCCAATCTTGTCGAAAGTTTTTGAAAAGTTTTTGGCCATGCGCATTTTAAATTTCTTCCAACAGGGTAACCTATTCACGGATAGTCAGTTTGGTTTCAGGAGTGGACTCAGTACAACGCCAGCTGTTCTGAATTTAATCTATCAGATTCAGGAATCCTTTGAAAATGGAGACTACTTATCGAGTACTTTTTGCGACCTCAGTAAGGCCTTTGACTGCGTCTCACGTGAACTTCTGTTAGAAAAACTCAAGAAGTATAATTTTTCTATTGATAGCATTGCGATTATATCCAGTTACTTGTCAAATCGACCTCAGGTTGTGAGGGTTGGCGGTGTGGAGTCCGCGGAGAGGGAGGTGATGGTTGGTGTGCCCCAAGGATCGGTTTTAGGGCCTCTTTTATTTTTAATATATATTAACGATTTGCCTTTGGCAGATCCCGCCAGCCACTATGTCCTCTTTGCGGATGACACTACCGTTGCCTGTACTGGCCAAGATTATGAAGAAGCTATTAATTGCATCGCGTGAGGCGCAGGACAGGGCTGAAGCCTGGTTCATGGCTAACAAGCTATTCCTGAACATAGCAAAAACGCAAAAAATGGTTTTCTCCATGAGATGGCTTCCGGATGAAGGGGAGAGTGTTGAGTTCTTAGGCATAAATCTAGATTCCAGACTATTGTGGAATCATCATACGTCTTCCCTGGTCTCCAGGCTAAGCTCCAATACCTTTTTACTACGAAGGCTCTCGGACAGTGTTTCGGAACCTATCCTGCGACAGGCGTATTTTGCCCTTCTGCATTCTCACATCTCTTATGCCATCTTGATTTGGGGTCACTGCACTGGCGCTGTGGATGTTTTTCGGGTCCAGAGACGTGCAGTTAGGATAATTTCAGGTTTATCTTACCGTGAGGATTGCAGACACGCATTTATATCCTTAGGGATTCTGACCTTGCCTTCACAATTTATCTTTGAATGCTTGTTGTTTGTTAAAAACAACCTGCATGCATAACCTCAACAGACATGAGGGTGTTCATTCTTATGAAACACGCATCCGTGCACATCTAGTACCCCCATATAGACGGCTTCGGAGGTGTCAGGATGGTCCTGGCTATCTTGGAGTCCGTCTTTCTAACAGACTGCCACACCGAGTCAGGGAGATGACTCCGGTTGTCTTCAGGAGGGTTGTGAAGGGCTTTCTTCTCGGTAGGGGTTTCTATAGTATTAATGAGTATTTTAATTGTAATTTTACTGACTTTCAATTGTAATTTTTAACCTTTTGTGTAACTCTTGGTATGTAGTTTTAAGTTGTATTTGTGAGTGTTTTTTTAAATGTGTATTTTTAGCCCTATCTGTTAGCTCTTTTAGCTTTTTCTTTCCAAACTACATGCTAACGATTTACACAACCTATTGACGTATGTAAGTGCTTATTGTACCATAACATGAATAAATAAATAAATAAATAAATAAATAAACCTATAGGCAATTAATTTTTGTTGCATATTGGAAAAAGAGCTATTTGTGTTTAGATAATAGTAATATTTTGCAACTACAAATTGTAGAAAAGCTAACCCATGAACGATAAAATTTAAAGTGGTCGTTCTATCACTTGATTTATAAAAAAATCTAAAAATTAAAAGAAAAATCCAAGTTTTCCTCATCTTTGGTAGGCTCATAAATTCATTTAGCAAATAAGGTAAAAACTCTGGTGAAAATACCACACTTTTTGCTGCGAATTTTTGAGGGGCCCACAACTTATTGTTGTAAGTAGTTCGACTGATCACATGTCTGCCAAGTAATTCCAGCAAAACGATAAAAACGAGGCGGGGACAGGGAAGCAAGAGCGCGATACGATGTATTTTTTAGTTTTCCAAGAGATACGGGAAAGAACACAATAATAATAAAATTTAGTGTTATAATAGTGACAAAAGTCGTTTTTATGCTAATACCAATGCCGAAAGCAGAAACCTAGCAAAAAATAAGTACTAAATGAGTGCCGGGTGCCTTTACTGTTTTTATATGATTCGGTCAAATTTTAAAGCGTGGCTGAATGCAGAACTTTCACGAAGTATGTTTTGTACTCGGTTTTGGATTTAGTTTTCTCAACAATATTAAGAGGTGTAGGATATGAAAAAAGAACTCATACAGAAAGTATGTTTGCAAAAATACAAATACATTTTTAAATACGTAGGAAAATAATATCGCATTTCACGTAAGTAATTTTTTAAAGCAGAAGTTTCGAAACTTTTTCGATTCCCGATACCCTTAAGGAATCAAACATTCTTCTAGGCGCCTCGTAGAGGGGGCCGTTGCACAAAAACTAGGAGTTACATATTACACCTGGTAAAAAATATATTATTTCATTTCAGTTCAATCGCGGCGGCGCCCTGTGAAGTCGCGGCGCACCGGAGCGCACATTTTGAGAACCACTAATTTAAAATATAATGCGTTTTTGGCAATGATAAATTATTAATAGATTATTTTTTAAAACATAATATTCCTTCCAAAAATAAAATGTTGGCAACGTTGCAGGGAATGAGACCTGTGGTTTTCGGTGTTAGAGAAACCTTTCCAGTCATTCGATTAAACCAAAAAAAGTACTGCATTACTACGTTTAAAAAAGCAAATTAAACCATAAGACGGAAAATACAATAAGTAGGTATATTGCTGTTACTTTATGTGCACCATTTTTTGAATAATGTCAATATGCAACCTGCCAATTATTTGTTGATATACATATACATATGTATAAAATATAATTAAAAGCAAATTCTAGTCTCCACTCCCATATAATAAGCTAGTAATTTTACTGCATCCACAAATTCTCTAGGTTCTTCAAAATTATTCCATACAGGATACATTTCTTTAGGATTCCGTAAACTTTTGTGGTCATTAGTTTTAATAAATTGCATTATTTCATGTTTTATTAGTGGATTAACTTCAAAACGGTAATATCCGTTTGTTGGTTTATCAGCTGCAATATTTTTAGATTTCTTCTTCTTAATTTTCTTCATTTTGGAATTTGATTATGTCTAATTTGACAGCATGACAGAAGTAGTCTTTGTTTTACCTATTTTGTTCTTTCTTTGTTGAAAGCATACCCTTTTATTTTCTTTGGTTGAAAACATTTTACTTAGATTTATATCACTTTTCGGATTCGGAATTGAGCTAGGGTTGCCACCTGTCCTTTTCTGGAAAGGACAGTCCTTTCTTAAGGAGTTTTGTCCTTTCTGCTTTTTTTAGCTTAAAATGTCCTTTTTAAAGCCCAAACTGATATTCGGACGACCTTGCTAGCGCATTTTCGCAGTTAAAATAATTTCTAAAATTAAAAGTGAGTTTCAAAGGTTTACGTGATATTCTGACACTGCTGAAAGCATTATTCGTCTTTCGCGTCGATGGACGTTGCGTGCGTTTCGTCTGAAGTCCATCAACCCCATCATCAAAACGAAGAGAGAAGGGGACAAAACAAACATAACCACAACCTATAATCGAAGAACGAATTTTTCTGTTTTTGGCATTAATTGGCGAGATGAAAGAAACAGGTGCATAGTTACTTTAAATAAAGCTGAACTTTTGATTTTACTGTTAATTTTCAGGATACCTGTAATGAATTATTATACGATAAAGAATGACAAAAAAAATGTTATAAGCTGGAAAATCAAATGAAAAATATAGATTTAAGTTTCAAAAATAAATATTTATTTAAAAAAATATATGTATATTATTTTCCCCAAAAGGAAACCCAAAAATACAGTTTTTGATAAAATGGTGAACGCGAATTTTCCCGCCTTTTCCAAAGTCCTTTTTCCCAATTCTAAAAAGGTGGCAACCCTAAATTGAGCCTCTATTACATCAACTTACATAACGTCTGAATAGCTGATCAGTCGAAAACTGAATTTTTCTTCGTGGCTGTGCTGTTGCTTTTTTTATTTATTTATCACAACATGCAGGATAAACTTGAACTTATAAAGACTGCGGGATATTTATTGCTTTGCCACGTTATGTCCTTCTACTTGTTTCTAATACCAAATTTTGATAAAGTTCAGTCACGGTTGTAGGTCTATAATATCGAATGTAAACTTTTTTTAAATTTTCGCATATATTATTTAGAAAATCAGAGTGGTTTTCGGATTTTGTTGCACCCCACCACGCCCTAGTCTTACATCATCTTGGAATGGCCTCACCTTTTGGTCGGTGGTGGTCAGTGATCATGGTCCACCTTGGGTCCACCGATAGAGGCTGGAGGGCAATCCAGAGTAGGGTTGCCACCTGTCCTTTTCTGGAAAGGACAGTCCTTTTTTAAGGAGTTTTGTCCTTTCTGCTTTTTTTAGCTTAAAATGTCCTTTTTAAAGCCCAAACTGATATTCGGACGACCTTGCTAGCGCATTTTCGCAGTTAAAATAATTTCTAAAATTAAAAGTGAGATTCAAACGTTTACGTAATATTCTGACACTGCTGAGAGCATTATTCGTCTTTCGCGTCGATGGACGTTGCGTGCGTTTCGACTGAAGTCCATCAACCCCATCATCAAAACGAAGAGAGAAGAGAACAAAACAAACATAACCACAACCTATAATCGAAGAACGATTTTTTCTGTTTTTGGCATTAATTGGCGAGATGAAAGAAACAGGTGCATAGTTACTTTAAATAAAGCTGAACTTTTGATTTTACTGTTAATTTTGAGGATACCTGTAACGAATAATTATTATACGATAAAGAATGACCAAAAAATATTATAAGCTGGAAAATCAAATGAAAAATATAGATTTAAGTTTCAAAAATAAATATTTATTTAAAAAAATATATGTATATTATTTTCCCCAAAAGGAAACCCAAAAATACAGTTTTTGATAAAATGGCGAAAGCGAATTTTCCCGCCTTTTCCAAAGTCCTTTTTCCCAATTCTAAAAAGGTGGCAACCCTAATCCAGAGTTATGTATACGTTTATTTCCGAAGTGAAGATAGGGTATATTCGGGACGTTTTATGGATGCGCTTTGCATCCCTAATGCGATTGGTTAAAGCAAGATGGCGGCCTTTCAGCCTTTAAGTTTTACAGACTGACATTTTACCGCTCTAATACAACGTTACAAATACTACAGTTTCATAAATCAATTATTGACGTACTGTATGAAAAAATGTTCACTTGCCAGCCTGTAAGACAAGTTGTCGATTGGTATACGTTGGTACGTAGCACCTCTACGTTAAGCTTCGGAAAGAAACGTATAATACTTCTTGACGAGTACACGTTAACTCTGGATTGCCCTCGACAGTTCAACAATTGACAAATCGCAGTTAATCAATTGTCACTGTTAATCAACAAATGTAAGCAGAGGGCGACGATATTTATAATGGTTTTGTTTCTTTTTCTCTGTTAGAGTACGTACTGCTGGCAATAATTCTCTAATTGTTGACTCGGATTCGCGACATTTGCCGCCGCCTGATCTGTACCCGAGAACATGCACCGAATCGAGCAAACGAACGGATATGTGGAATGTGGACCCGTCCTGCACCTGTGGCAGTGGCACCAACAGAAAAATGTCAAAAACTCGTATTACGCGCAGGCGCAACAATAATCGCTCCTCCCACGACTTTTAATCCATTCCCAAAATGTCAGTTTTGTTTTCAGTTCTCTAATTTCCTTTCGCCATATTGGAGATTGTCAAACAACCCGTTTTAAAGAAATTTTCAAGAGCCAAACAATCGGTAAAAACTGACAAATTCAAAAACAACCCTACAAAATTTTACAGACTTTAAAGAAGTTTCTGTGCAAGGTCTCATAAGTAAGTTTCTCGTCTTGGTTTGATTTTAACCGTTGGTGACTCTACTAAAAATGGCGTGTGCAACTCTGAAAAGAACGCTGGATTGGGACTCTGTTCTTGGAGGCGGTAGACCGGCAAAGAGAAGGCGGTGTGCCCCCTTTTGTACAAGTCCGACTCAAAGAGATAAACATGGAGATAGAGCTTCAGGCAGCAGCGCATCCAACAGCCCCATGTGCAGTTCCCAAACATCAGTTTTTCCTGATGTACTGAACAAAAAACTGACACCAGGTAAATAAGTAAATTAATCATTCGGTTTATTCAAATTTCTTATAAGTTCTTAATTTATTTTGCCTATTTAAATAATTGTATTGTTTGTTTATATTTTATGACATTTTATCTGTCATCAGCTGATCACAGATCACTTAATAAAATATTGTTCTTTTTTTAGTTTTTTTTTATAGTACAATTAGGTAACATTTAATTATGAAGAGCTTCAGCTTTAAAATAACATTTTAGGTTCTGTCAAACTTTTTCTCTAGTGTAATAGTAGTAATTCTTTGTTTCGTTTTTCTTATTTATACTAGAGAGACTAGAGACTATAAACAATATACAGACAGGCACTCGCATACACCGAAAAGCCGATCTCCCTTGAGACATTTGGTGGATTTACTAGTTTTTGGTTTAAAAGATTGTCCACCATTATATCTACATGTAGATACATACTATATATACATATTTGTATAATTCAATTCAATTCAATTCAAGTTTATTCATGTTAACAAAACAGAGTTTTTCACATACGTCACAAAAGTAAAAAAAAATCATAGCACTAGGCTATCTTAATAAAATATTACAAATTAAAACATTACAAAACATTGTCTTATTTCTAAACATATTTTACACAGAGGAGGTACAGTTAAAATAAAATTACATTAAACTTACGATAAGTTAAGAGAATGCAGTTGCAGAGATCCAGGCTCACAACAGCCCCCAGACAGACTCAAAAGGAAAAAACCCCGCTACAGAGCCCCTCATGAGACATCCATGTTCAGGAATTCCTGAATACCATAAACAGCTTTGCGCAACAGAAGCTGCTTGACTCTTCTGATAAAAACCCTTTCGTTTAAGTCCCTGATCTCTTTAGGAAGTTCATTAAATAGCTTCGGCCCAATACTATTTGAACTAATGCAAGATCTCCGAAGTCTCAAAAATTTAATATTTATATTACAATTGCTTCTTGTATCATGGTCATGGTGTTCACAACAAAGGTTATATTTATGTAAATTTTTCTTTATATAAGTTAAACATGCCAAAATATACAAAGATGGCAAAGTTAGTATGTTCAGATCGATGAAGGTTTGCCTCACATCGGCCCTATAATGAAGTCCACCAATGACACGCACAGCCCTTCTCTGGAGTTTAAAAATTCTGTCAGCCTGGGCTGTATGACCCCATGCAAGAATTGCATAATTACAGTGTGACTGAAAAAGGGAGTGAAAGGCCGTTAATAGTACGGTTTTATCTACAGCGCCACAAAGGCTCTTTAAAAGGAAAATAGTGCTTGTCAGCTTTTTAGCCACTTGATCAATGTGAGACTCAAAAATCAGAGTGGAGTCCAGAGAGACTCCGAGAAGTCTAACCGAATCCCTCTGCATATTGCCATCCAGGTCGTCCGCCATCGCCAGTTCTCTAAGACTGAAAACAATCTTTTCCGTTTTATTTATATTGAGAGACAGTGCATTTGCACAGAACCAAGTTTTTAAAGATTTTATAGAGTCTTGCATTTGATTCATAAGAATGTCCAGACTTTTATCTTGACTGAGTACAGTGGTATCATCAGCAAATATCACAAGTTTATTCTGAGTTGAAGCTTCTATGTCATTTATGTAAATTAAAAAGAGCAAGGGGCCTAGGATTGATCCCTGAGGCACTCCGTGTTTGACATAAGAAGGTTTAGACAGCTTACCTCCGAAGAAGGTCTGCTGTGACCTGTTCGTTAAATAGCTACGTATCAGATCCAAACCAGGCTCATCTATTCCGTAGTATCTTAGTTTAGTTAATAGTATATCATGAGATATGCAGTCAAAGGCCTTGGAGAGGTCACACAGGACTGCTCCTACGTGTTGACCCTCCTCAAAGCCATCCACAACATACTCGAGCAGTGAGAGAATGGCACCGGTTGTAGATCTCGATTTTCGGAACCCAAACTGGCCCTCTATGAACAAATTACCACCCTCAAAATAATCGTAAAGCTGGGTCTTTAAAAGTTGTTCGAAAATTTTTGATAGTACGGGCACAAGAGCTATTGGCCTATAATTATTTAGGTCATTATGGTCACCCTTTTTATACACAGGAATTACCTTGGACACCTTGAAAGCACCAGGGTACACTCCCTCTTTAATACAAGAATTTATAAGGTGTGCAAGTGGTATCACCAAAGTGTCCTTAACTTTTTTCAAAATAGCAACATTCAAGCCAAAAATATCTCTACTACTCTTTGCCTTTAAAAGATCAATTGCTTCTCTGACCTCAATAAAGGTGACCTCTCTGAAGGAGAAGGCACCCTGGACTGGGTTGTGAAATCTTGAAAAAAGAAAATGTTCAGGGTCGACATGTGATTTTGGCAAATTATTTAAGATTTGTTGGGCTATATCTGTAAAGAAGGAATTAAAGCTTTCAGCATCGATTTCAGCTGTTACTTTTTGTTTACCTGTCACACCCCTAGCATCATTTATCACCCGCCAGGCAGCCTTTGCCCTATTATCCGAGTTTGCTATTAGGTCAGAGTTTGCTTTAATTTTAGCTGCTTTTATAGCGGTCATATAGGTTTTGCGGAGTTCATTTCGAGCATTTAAAATTTCAGGAATTCTAGAATTATTATAAAGATCGTTTAAAAAATGTATCTGTTCTCTAATTTTACGCAACTCTGTATTATACCATCTCACATTTTTACCCTCCCTGGAGACACATCTTTTAAAAGGAAAACTCAGGTTGAAATTTGAGGACAATATGTCCATAAATAATACTAAATAATGGTAGACAAACAAACTTTGGTAATTATGTAGTATACGGTTTTCAGCTATTTTTGCGTTTTTTGGGAAAATTCTTTTATGGTTACATTCTACTGTCTTTCCTGATTGCAAATATAAGTGCACACGTAATAAATTATGAGCAAACCTGACCACAATTTTGCTCACCACCCAAGCAAACTTGAGCAAAAAGGTGGTCAGGTTTGCTCAGTTTTGATTGATATAGATACATATATATCTATGTCAATCAAAACTGAGCAAACCTGACCACCTTTTTGCTCAGGTTGGTGAGCAAAAAGGTGGTCAGGTTTGCTCATAATTTATTATGTGCGCACTTATATTTGCAATCAGGAAAGACAGTAGAATTTGACCATAAAAGAATTTTCCCAAAAAACGCAAAAATAGGTGAAAACTGTATACTACATAATTACCCAAACTTTTAAACCATAAACCAGTAAACCCACCAAATGTCTCAATGGAGACCCCCTATTCGTTGCAGGGTTGTGTTCGTCTAGGTATTATTTAGTCTCTATACTAATTAGGGCGAATAAACTATTTTGCAAAGAGAAGTTATCAATCAATAATATTTACTGAGCTTTTGATACTATAGTTAGTGGCAAATACCTATACGAATTTAAGTTTTTATGGAGCTTGATTTAGTTGATCATCTGTCCACTAAATAGGTACTTCTTGATATCAGTCATGGTACCTACATAATGTTATAGTAGGTATTTTGTGTACGAATATTATTGAAGCTTTTTTTACACGAAATTAAATTAATTGCTCCCCTATTGCGTCACATTTAGAGATGTTTCCCTTATCAAAGATTCATCGCATTTCTGTGAATTACCATTTATTTTATTAAAGTAAAGAATAAACTGATCCATCACATGTGATGTACCTACCGGATGTAAAAAGAGAAAAAACTGGACATATAACTCTGTGGACAAATTGCAAAAGGTTATTAAGAAAGATATATTTAAATGCATTTTTCCATTGATGATTATTGTGTTACAGTTTTAATTCATAGAGGTAGTGGTAGAGGAGATTTCCTTGAACGAGAAGGTACCACCACAGGCATGCACTTAAAGAGCTGGTGAAATCTTAGCGAATGTTTCCAGCCCTGGGTGCGTGAGTCAGTTTTCCCTTGCCTCTTCCCACTGTAATTATTTTCTCTTTTCTTTCTCTGTCACTTCTGATCCTATCCCTTTAAAAAAACAAATTTGAAAATGATGATGGTGCTCCCAGGGGTAAAAAATTCTGGAGGTAAGCTACCCCACCATGCGGATCTCCGGGCGAGGATGCCAAAAGTATAATAAATAACCTTTGCCAACATCTGCGGTCTTCCAAGTCCCTCCCATCCAATTATAGACCTATCTCTCTTCTCTCTGTTGTCAGCAGTGGCGGCTGGTGAAATTTCGAAGTTGTATATCTTTGTTCCTACTTACAGGACCCGAACCAAATTTATGGGTTTTAATAGTGAGCCCACTGGGAATGTTTTGGTAAAGAAAAAAATCATTTTGTAATTTGCGAAAAAAAGTTAAATTTTTGGTGTGCCCCTCCTAGGAAAAAAATGAAAACGTCTAGGTATTTTATTTATTCTTGTTTCTGAACAAATTTTACATCATTCTGTCGACAGTTTTTAAATTTTGAGAGAAAAAAAGGTGTTAGTAGAAAGTTATAGTCATTTGAATTTTTTTAAGTCTAAAATAAAATTTAAGAAAAAATTCAAATGACTATAACTTTCTACTAACACCTTTTTCTCTCTCAAAATTTAAAAACTGTCGACAGAATGATGTAAAATTTGTTTAGAAAAAAGAATAAATAAAATACCTAGACGCTTTCATTTTTTTCCTAGGAGGGGCACACCAAAAATTTAACTTTGTTTCGCAAATTACAAAATGTTTTTTTTTCTTTACCAAAACATTCCCAGTGGGCTCACTATTAAAACCCGTAAATTTGGTTCGGGTCCTGTAAGTAGGAACAGAGAGATACAACTTTGAAATTTCACCAGCCGCCACTGGTTGTCAGCAAAGATATGGAGAAAGTCATCTTGCAAATTCTAAAATATCTGCAATAACACAAAATCATCCATGACAGACAGCCCGGATTTTGTCACCAAAGATCCACAGCTGATCTCCTTACCTTTGTCACACATAACTGCAACAAATCTCTCGAATTTCATGGCGAGTCCCAGATTGTTGCTCTTGATATTTCCAAGGCCTTTGTCCAAGTATGGCATGCCGCACTTCTCAACAAACTACCTTCTTACGATCTTCCTCCCAAACTATGTACCTAGGTCGGTAATTTCTCTCCTAATCGGTGCATATCCGTTGTGGTAACAGAAAACGGAATCGGGATCGAGTGTAAGCGAACAACACGGTCTACGATTTGGCATATTTGATCTTATGCTTTCTCTTTCTCATGACATTCCCTAAAAAAAGGTAGCATACTTATAGGGGTAGCGGGTATCATATGGGATGAGACCCATTGGTTAAACACGGCCCGCCTCACCCGAACCGAATTCAAACGAGAACGCACGACGGTGCCTTACTATCCCTATCCGCTATCCTTTGACTTCGAATCACGATACCGCATCCACCTATCTACCCGTATCCGAAATAATTCCGTATATAAATGTTTCGGAACCGCTTTCGCGCGGCTCAAATGGATACGTATTCGCATGATGGATTCGGATTCCGTATTATCCGGATATATAAACATTTTACATGGATGTCTCCAAGGCATTTCACAGGGTCAATTGGGATGTGCTTGTGAGAAGACTGGGTGATGTGGGTGTGTATGGTAATCTTCTAAAGTGGCTTGGGGATTATCTAACAGGCCGTTAGCAAATTGTAAAATTAAACAGTTGTTTCTCTAGGGAATTCGAGGTCACATCGGGGATCCCTTAAGGGACACACTTAGCGCCATTATTGTTTAATGTGTATATTAATAGTAGCTGCAGTTCTGTTAAGTATTGTAATGTCCTATTGTTTGCTGACGATATTAAGATGTTTAAAAAAGCAAGTTTCATTAATGACTGTGTGTTGATTCAGAAGGATATTGATCGTTTATTGTCGTTAGGTCGTCGGGCGCTTTCCGTGTAAATAAAAATAACGTAGAATACGTTCGTAGAATAACATAGCGTCAAGCGGCTAGCGCCATAAGTCGTTTATAGCGTAGAATAAGGTAGTGTTAGTGAATAACGGCGACTACGTCATAGTCCGCAAAGACGCTCTTCGATTGATTAGGCATTAGGTGAAATACTTAATTAGGGAAGTACTTTAAGTAGCGGCTTTTGATACGGCCATAGCATACTTAGTTTATAGTCGCGCAACCATGTAAATAAATAGCAACAAATTCAAATTCAAAACCAATTCAAATTCAACCATGTAAATAAATAGCAACAAGGGGTTCGCGTGCGAAAAATTCAGAACGACAAACCAAGACAGAATAATGAAATTTTCCCTCCGTGAAAAATTTCAGACTCGGGTAGTCGCGGCTACCTGAATTTGTAAATTGCTGGACGTGTCCGTGCCAGCTTTCTCACTTCATAGAAAATCTCCGGGACGTTCCGGGTTTTGTCCCATCCTGGAGATACTTTCTAATGCAAACATCCTTTTTGAATTTTTTAAAAATATTATCGTCACGTCTTTCTTGGTGGACTGTTAGCAACTTTTGCATCTAGCGGGGTACATTGGTGGGTTCGCCCATGACAAAGACAGACGCGTTGTCTGTTCTTTGCAAATCGGTACCTTGCGTACCTGGCATCCCTCGACATGGACAAACCGGGCAAAAAGACGAATGATAGTTAAGGAGACTTAAAAATAAGGCGCCACAGATGGCTCCGTTTCAGGTGACCTTCATTCTGAAATGTTGAAACTTAATGAACGTCGCTTAGTAGTCCGGGAAACAAGGCTGTTTGCCCCTTGAAGAACAAATTGTACCAAGTTAAACCCTGGGAGGGGATTTAGAACTCTGTGGAAGAAAATTCCAATGAGGACAAAATAAAATCTTTTCTTGAAAACAATTCAGGGGAAATCGGTGATGAGCAGGACGGCTTTCCCGGATATTCTTTGCCACTTTGGAAGTATTCACTTCATAATAGAAACCGGGAGGGGCCGTTTTTCACCCCAGTCACGTTCAGGGAATTCTCTGCAGAGGTTTTCTGGGCGTGAAAATTAATTATTCGAGATCGTAGCCGTCTCGAAAATTATTTTCTGGAATTAACGAAGGGTGAAATTGTGCGACAATTCCTTGTTTATCATTTTCTACCAAAGAACGAAATATGAAATATGTTTTAAACTAAACCCTAAGCCGAAGTACAAGATTTCATTAAGAAATTTAAGTATTAAAAGTAAGGAGTTTTATCACATTATTTTTTTTAAAGTCCCAACTATTCTCTCTTGCACCTTTAACCAGAGTACTAGTTTCTACATATTAAACAATAATGACGCCTATGACCATGTTTCTCAATGTCTTTATTAAATGAAGCAATGATTTAATTCAAAATACTTCTTATTCAAGTGCTATTTTTAAGTAATACGAACATCTAATAATAGAATATAATATAAATTAAGCAATACAATAAAGAAGTATTTTAAAGTAAATAATTGCTTCGTTTAATAAAGATATTGGCAAACATGTCCATAAATGTCATTGTTGTTTAATATGTAGCAACTAGTACTCCGGTTAAAGGTGTGAGAGATAATAGTTGGGACTTGAGAAAAATAATGTTAAAACTCGTTACATTTAATATTTAAATTTTTTAATGAAATCTTTTACTTCGGCTTAGGGTTTAATTTAAAACATATTTCACATTTGTTCTTTTGGTAGAAAATGATAAACGAGGTATATTTACTCTTACGCAAAATAAGGTTTTCGTATTTTTTATGCTCCCTGTATAAAAAGTTAAATTTTTCATAACGTGAATCTTATTTATTTTACAAGCAAAAACTTTTTCTTGCAAAATTTGGTCCATTTTAATACAGTTAAATAAAGGAATGATATAAAATAAATTTTGTATGTCCTCTTTTGTCCTCTACAAGATAGCGCCCTTAGATTTTGAGTCTGACGTTTCGTCTTTGGGCTACCATTATCAGGTATAGTTTTTTGAATACAGACCAGTATTTTTTATTGTAGTTTTGTATTCTCCATGGCTGCTTTACATCTTAGAACATATTATTTGAATCATAAAATTGAACTTTCTCGTTAGTCCAGATCTTCCATACTTAACAATATGGGGAGAAGGAACCTGTTGGATTCTATGGAAAAAGCAAAGCCCTTTACTGATCTTAATGAATAAAGTTTAAAGTTTAACAACCTTTTGAGTATAATTATTGAGTGTAGGAATTACTTTTGTTTGAAGATAATTTTATTTATGTATTTATTTATCATTAGTATGCTACAGAATTATCAAATGATACACTTAACAATAAAAAGGAATAACCCTCATATTAGAGAGATTTTAATGAATAAAGTTTAAATTTATGATTAAATAAAATTAAGTAATACATATAGGAATCATTCGACTAAAAATCAAAGATATGTAATTTATCTGAAAGGATACAGAAAGCCCGAGGTCATCGGTATTGCAATTTTTGATTTTAGTTTGATCAGTTTTTAATTTTTAACTATTGGGGGTTAATAGTAATTTCAGTTTTCGTTTAAACGTTATTATATTACAGCTTGGATTAAAATCGGGTGGAATATATTAATTATTAAACTTTGAATGGTGCTGGCTTCTACTTGATGGAAATTCATTACAAAATTTATTTGAAATAAAAGACAAACTATGTCTGATTTCCACATTTATTAAATGTGGAAATCAGACATAGTTTGTCTTTTATTTCAAATAAATTTTTTTAATTATTAAACATGATCCTGTTTAACACATCGTTTCTACCAACATCAGTGCGGCTTCTGTTGACCAAAAACATGTTAGTGAGACGAATGCTATGCAGGGTACATGTAAGTTGATAAGTCCTAAGAGTTGTGAACGGTTAATATTGCAAAACATTATTTTAAAGCTGAATAAAATAGTTAGAATTCTGCGCTTTTCTAAACTGTCAATATTTAATAACAATAAGCGCTGATGATGTGATAAGACTTTTATCTATTCCTATCTTATAAAGTAAAAAGTTCGCGAATTTTATTTGGACACGTTCAATTCGCTTGATATGGAACTGTTAATGCGACCCTTGGAGTACGCCTGAAGTTACGCTAATTTTTTTCGACAGTAGTCGCTTTATTTTAACAAACTGCGTTCGAGTCTGTTAGGTAAATTCAGTAGTGGTTTGTCAACGACTAGACAAGTAGATTCAAGGTTCGCTGTGCAGTCAAGACCTGATATTGGGCGATAGTTACTATTATTGTTTGTATGGCTTATTAGTTTTTTTTCACTACTTTAAACAATGTAAGGTTAAAAATATGTGGATTAAAAAATACCTAGTTTAATTTTACAACGAAGGTACGTTAAATAAAATGACAAAGATGTTTTATTTAGTTCTCAACGCTGAATTCCAAGCAAACCCTAGTAATAGTGTTCTAGGATGTAGGAAAATGACAAAAACAACTGATGCCATCCAATGCAGATTGCGCTGAATTTAAAAACTCGCCCGTAATTAGCCACGGAGATTACAAAACTGCAGTACAAGCTACAAGTCCGTATTCAAAAAAAGATTGGTGATGGTGGCCCGAATTATCCCGAATACGAATCATAGGATTTAACTTCTGAGGGCATCATTTGTAGAGAAAAAATGACATTACAAATGTAAAATGTATTTTACATTAGGTATCTCTTTAAATAAAGTCGGAAAAATAATTAAACATTTTCCCCAGCTATTGAAATGCTTATTTCCTATTCTAAGAAATAAAGCCATTGTGCAAAAATTATTTCAGAAACAGTTTTTGCCAGACGATACTAGGACCTCGCTAGGACATTAAGGCCAGTAGTGGTGTATTCATGAGGGGAGAGCATCTTCCCCGTAGGCGCTCGAGTCGAGAATTTGAGTTGACTTTTTGAAGCTTGTACTCTGACAAACGTAAAAAAGGTCAACCAGTTATAAAAAAGAAACGTGAATAGTTTTGTTCGGGGTGAATTTTGGATTTCTATCCTTGCATATTTCGAAATTCTTTCCTCCAGCCCCCTTCCCCCAAACATAGTGCTTCCGATTCGCCCCTGAAGGCCATCTCTAAAATCCACTAGCATTTTTACATTTTAAATAAACAAAATTTAACATTTTTTTTTGCTTTCAGAATACATGGCTGAGAACATCAAAGCCGAATTGAAAAGACTGCAGCGACGCAAGCAACTGCAGTATTCCATGATGGACAACTCTGATAGCAGTGGAAATGAAGGATCAAATGACTTACCTCCCACACGATCAGAGAAGCCAATATTTACATTCAAACAGGTATGTAACAATATTTATTTTAGGAAAAGAAAATTGAATTTATTCATATTTGTTCAGTTGGCATAATACATTTTTAGTAACGTGCTACCAACAACATCAAACCTAAGTAACTAGTTACGTATTCCATTAACCTCATATAAACAGCTGTGCTTAATATGCAGTCTGTGTATTAGTAACAAACTGTTTTTGTTTACTAGTACTGGCAACCTAATTTTTTTTCAGATTTGCTATCTCACGCACAGTTAACTCCTTAAATTTTTGAGAACATTCTACATTTAATCTTTAATTTGAGAAGTTACCCGCCTAGTTCACAAAATTTATGCCAATCCTGGCAAATAGACATTTTCATTATTTTCACAAAATTCGTATCTATGTCATTTTAACGTCCCCATTATTTTATAATTTGTCTCTTTTTCTCTGTTTCACCAATGACTTTTTGAAATGGAATGATGTGAGAAAAATATAAACATTACTTTTAAATATTATAGCGAGGGGTAAATATCTGGTGATTTATGGTGTACAGCCTGAAAGAATTAGGGTGATTTACTATGGATTTACGATAATTTACGGTAGTTTATTGAGGATTTACGGTGATTTATAATGATTTATCGAGGAGTTACGATGATTTACGGTGATTTATCGGGGATTTACAGAGGATTTAAGTCAGCTGTTTATGTCATGCGCGTGCGCATATCATATCTTCTGGGTACCCATACCCCCATACCGGCAACATAGCGAACGAGATAGCAAATCAGATATTATTTTGCTTTTCTTTTTGGTGGTTTAATGCAAATTAAACGGTGAATTCCGAGGTAAGTTTAATGTTATATTTATCCCTTCTTGGCGTTATCGTATTACACATAATTAAATCCTATATTACTAAAGCTAAATTAACCGTCTCTGGACCGACATAACCTAACATTGTGGCACAATTATTTTTCAAAATGTTTTTAAAACATTCTATCCACAAAGACAAGTAACGATATACTGTTAATAGAGAGGTTAATAGTCTATGAGCTGGTGAAGATTTTCTCCAAATTTTTTTATGCCGGTTGAAATTTTGTAAGGAGGTAGCTTTTTCACTGGCTTTTTTCGTATGTGAAAGTGGTTTCGAAATTCTGGCCGGGCAACTCCGAGTCCGTATGCATTTTAACATCCTTTATAGTCCTATGGCAGTAGGTTCTTCTCTCTTCCTATCGTCCGCGTTCGTAGCTTCATGTCTTTTTGAATTCATCAAATTTACGCAACAATATCTGTAGCGCGGTGGCAGGTATAACATCGTGCTTCCGTGCTCAAGGTGGTTTGTTTGTAATATAAATAATGATAATGTACATATGTGTTGTAATGTGATATGCTTAGGTATGTGTACACCTAAGAGACCTATTGTAAATACGATGTAATATATTATGTAATGAATGCCTTAAAAGTATAAGAAGTGCCTACTTCGGTGAACTGTATCTGAGATACTGATATTGAGATAGAAATTAAAGGAATTGAAGAGGGAATCGAGCAAAATAATTACATATATCCCAGTAGTTCATCCTTGTCAATTTCAGTAGAGATAAATAATTTCTATGCAGTTTATTATGACGAAGGCTGGTTTGTTGGAAAACTTGTCCCGAGGCTTGTCCAAACTGTTAAAGATACTGCCGATAACCCAATAATCGAAATGACATTTTTGAAACAAAACAAAAGAAATAGATGCGAATTCAAATGGCCTGGGAAACAAGACAGATCAAATGTAGAAACACAGTGTGTCTTTTTTGGACCTATACCATTAAGGGAGAACCAATCGGATATTTTCAAAATTAATGAATATGTATTAACTCAGATTAATATCGCTTACACCAATAAAAACTTAAAATATAATTAGTTTATGTTTATGTGTAATTAATGTATGCGTTGGTTACCTCTTGTAGTGTTCCTGTCTTAATCATACCCCAACTATTAGTTAAATTTCCAGGTAAATGTTAATAATTATAGATATATGTTATGCTCAATACTCGAATTCGGGCAATAACCGATAAAAATGCACAAAACTAATTTTGAGCAATATAAGGTAAAAACGGGGTTATTGTTTATACATCCAATGATTTATAGGGATTTATGAGGATTTATATTGATTTATGGTGGTTTATGAGGATGTATTGAGGATTTACAGGAATTATTGGGGATTTACAGACATTATTGCTGATTTAACGGGATTTATGGGGATTTATGGTGTACAAAATTTTGGGCAGATATTTACCCCTCGTATTATAGTAAACTTATTTAGCTAAAATAGCTTTTTAAAAAAAAATACGGCCAAGATGGGCGTTTCTTGCTAAATTAGTTTCAAAAACGTTTCCAGTAAGAGAGAAAAAAAGATCAACATTGTCAGTAAAATTGTATCTTTTGTATTTAATTTTTTATACTTTTAATGTAACTTTATATGTACCTATTTTTTATTTCTTTGTTCTTGAGAGAATGGCACCTAACTTACTATTTTTTTACAACAAAGTAATACCAAAAAGATTTTTCGTCGATTAAATCTGCCATAACAAAATTACATATCATACAAAGTACAAACAATACTAAACTCGTAAGGATCGATCGACTCGTAAGGATATACGACTGCTTTTGATTCTGGTGTTAACAAACCATACATTCAATTATTGTTTTGACTATACGTACGTACAGCGTTGTGCAGTGATGCACTGGTATAATCGAAATTCGCGACATCTTGCCCATCCAAAACTCACCGATAAATATAAGGCTGATTTTGATTATGGTTAAAACGTGGTCTGTTCTTCAGCCATCCTGGGCGATGAAGGGTAAAGGCCCAGAAATTGCGATAGCAGGAGGGCACCTGGACCGGAATCAAAAGTAGTACTTTTTTGACGGTCTTATATTGTACTAGCGAAGAATGTTTGTATTTTTTTCAATGCAATAACAATTACACAATTCAGTGTACATAGAAGCAAAAGTTTTAGCTTCTGTAATTAAAACCAGACTGAATCTTAAAGCACTTTTATAAATTTGGAAGAAGTTAACTATTTTTTCATTTAAATTCCTTTCCCTAACCAAAAAATTTGCTATATAATTATGAGGCCTTGTTAATTTCTAGGTCGGAATTATTTGTGAGAGAATGCTCAGAGAACGAGAATCCGAAATTAGAGAAGAATATGACAACGTTCTGACAACAAAACTTGCTGAGCAATACGATGCCTTTGTCAAATTTACCTATGATCAAATCCAAAGGAACTATAATAGTCATACTGCACCAAGCTGTAAGTATTCTTTATGTGTATTTTTTAACAGTTCTTACAGCCTGTTGCGTAAAACTTTAAATCAAGTAATAAATTTAGTTGATGTTTAGATACCCTTTTGACAAATACAACGCGAGTGTTGTCACATTACAAGGGTCCAGTTAGTTTAATTCTTGATTGAATTATTTGTGCAACTGGACGTAAGTATTACAAATGATGTGCCCCAGAAATTTCTTGTAAGTTTATTTTGAGTTTTACCAAAAATGTATCTTTTGGTAAAGAAACAACTCTTTGGGAAAAAAATGTTCGCAAAATCATGTTTATATTCATACATGAACATAATATTCATACGTTCGGATGTTGTCTCATAAATATTTTATGTATACCCGTGGATAACATGGTTACCTAATATACAGTCTAACTACCAGTTCCTTAAAAAGTCTATTAAGAGAGAAATCAGCTTGCCGAAATTCCTAATCGCCATCCTTAATTAATGGCGCTTGCTGTATTTATGAATTTGTTTTTTAATTCAGCGATGTCTAGTTAACCCCCTGAAGAGCCTGCTTATGTTTTTCTACTCGTTAACAGGTGAGGGCGGTCGCAAAAAAATATTTTCTGATATTCTTATACCAGAGTAGGTAATAAATAAGTTTGGTTCAATGTCAATGCTTAATCTAAACTAATCTTTGTACTGTTATACAGTGTATCAAATAAAACAATGTTGTAACTTTTATTGCCATATTATATGCTACAAATTCTATTCTCCTTATAAAATAGCATTAAATTTTACACCCTTCTGAGAGTGTTTAGCAAACATCAAATTTATTATTTCTATCCTGCTGGTTTTTTACTTTAATTGGAAATTTGTCGAGACCTTCTTTCTTAATATACCTAAGGAAAATAGAAATGTGCTCCTATCAGTGGCGGCTCGCCGGGTGAAGCAAAATTTTCACCTCAAATATTGTAAAAATACTAAACAGTAAACTCAATCATTTCATTAAATTTTCGCCCATAGTATTATGATTATTAATAATTGCATCTTACATTCACATTTCACAATTTATTATAATAAGATACCTTAAAAATTCCGCGCCCCAACCCCGTCGTTTTGAGTCGCGCCGCCGCCACACTATGTGAGTGAAGCAGAATTCTACGCTATTATGAATTTGCTTGCAGTCGGTACCATAGACAAAATATATTTAGACCATTACAACGTATTCGCGACACCAGCTGAATCCGTCCAATGTATGGGCGAAAAAGTGCGTTTGTACGCATTGGGTGCCAGTCAGATTTTTAAACGACGGTCCTCTCGAGGCATGCGCACTCGGGACGTCTAGCAAAAGTGGTTGTTGAACTCAATGACGCAACGCGGCGAACAGAACCGGGCCGAAAAAATCTCAGTCATTTGTATGTTATGGTATTTTTGGTTGGGGTGGCGAATATAGCGAACCTCTGAAGCTGAAGCTTGTTATTTCGATACAAAAATAGTCTTTACAAAGTGTTACAGACATTTCATATGTTTCGCCAATTATGTATACAACTTTTAAATAGGATAAGGAATTATTTCGTAGTCTATTTCTTACAAGTAGTGCATAAATAGAAATAGTTTAATTCCAAATTTAAATTAAGTATATCAATATGTGAAAGAATAGGAGGTAAAAAATATAATTTATCTTAAATGCACTCCGGTGTTGAAGTGAATACACACACGGAGAAGTAGAAATATTTGTCAGTGGCGTATATTGAGTGTGGTCAAGGTGTCAGAAAGGCACTGATGGGGTGTGTGTGTATTGGGGGCATTGTATAAGGGATAAGATGGTGTAAGAAGGTCATATATAGTGTCAATGCCTCCTTCCCCTATATTGCATAAGGGTGAGTGTGACCAAAAGGCATATTTGCGCTTTCGCCAAAGAGGCACTAAAAATACTAGTGGATTAGGGTAGAGGGGAGTATGTTAAAAGGGATGGCGAAAGAAAAAAGTGCTTTCGCCAAAGGATCGCTAAGATATCAGTGGATTAGAAGGGTGTGTCCAAAAGGCATATTTGCGCTTGCGCCAAAGGGGCACTAAAAATCCTAGTGGATTAGGGTAGAGGGGAGTATTTTAAAAGGGATGGCGAAAGAAAAAAGTGCTTTCGCCAAAGGATCGCTAAGACATCAGTGGATTAGACGGGTGAGTGTCCAAAAGGCATATTTGCGCTTTCGTCAAAGGGGCACTAAAAATACTAGTGGATTAGGGTAGAGGGGAGTATTTTAAAAGGGATGGCGAAAGAAAAAAGCGCTTTCGCCAAAGGATCGCTAAGATATCGGTGGATTAGATTGACATGGGGCCGTAAGTAGTAGCGCTTTCAGCAAAGTATCAAGTGCACACACTGTAAATAGGTGTAAAAATATTTACATCTTACCCTAGAACTTGCTTTGTTCAATAATTATACAGGATGGGATGCCAATCCAATAAAATATACACATGTAATTTTTTTGATTTACTATTTTACTTCTTAAAACAGTTGCATATTTTATTTCTATTGTTTAGAATACTATGTTTATATTTTATTTCAACTTTCAATTTTGTAAATGTAACGTTTAAAAACATTAAAGAGACGCACGGTATATATATAAACTGAGATATTTTCGAAGAATTATCGACAGTTTTGTATAGCAAGACAACTCAGATTTAAGCCAACAAACTATACACTTTTTGTTAAAATCTCACTAATGGTTACATTTTTATCATTAATAAAAAGAATAATTACAAGTAATATATTTAGCATTTATTACTCGATAAAAGATTCACGTCATGTAAAATAAATTTTGAAGTACGGTCCTGTCTATCACAAGGCAAACGTTCGACAATGCGCAAGCCCGCAGAGGACCGTCTTTGTTTACGGATTCAGCTCGGTAAATTTGCCGCATTCGTAATTGACATTATTTCTCTACTATATATTTTCTCTATGGTCGGTACGCGTACGCCCGATCGAATCCTTATATTTTCGTCTCAAGCGTCAGCGTTCGCGTCGTGAAGGAGAGGTTATTCACCCAGTCATTAAGCAGAAACTTCAGTTGGTTTAATACTGCGACCTCGCATTGTTCACTTTAATTCGGTGTTTTTAAAGCAGCGTCAGCTTTTCGCAATTATATTTTTGAATTGACACGTGCAGAATGTTTCCGCAGTATGATCCCGTTTGTGTCGTCTTATTAGAAACATTTTCTAGATGGGCTAAGGAAGAACAAAAAGCGTTAAGTTATGAAAGAGCCGAACGACCCGCATTAAGTATAAATAAAAACAACAGTGAAGGGAAAAGTATGTTAGAAATTTTAAAGAATTGTGGTACTCTCGGTATGGGTGGTTGTGCGGCCATGTTTTTTTATATACTGTTTAAGCTAGGCAACTTTTATTTAATAATTCATAATACTAAAAACAATAAATAATTAAAAAATGGTGAATTACCTCATGTTATTGTTTTGCTTCACCATTACAAATGACCACGAGTCGCCACAGGCCCCTATGTGAAGCATAGGGGCACTTGAATCAAAATTGCGTATAGTATATGTAAAAACCTATTATAATGGACCAGAAAAGATGTTTTACTTACCTTCGTTATATCAATTTTCTAGTAGCAAATCACTCGTGAGTTATGCGATTGTAATATTAGGATACTCTCACCTTAAATATGAATATTCAATTTAAAAGGACTTATTTCATACTTAATGACCCCTTTTACTAAAATAAATATAATTCATATCATAACCTATACTTATACATCTGTTCTGTCAAAATATCCCTGAAATCCCTTTATTTTTCTGAGATGGCACATGTTCATAAAATCGTTAAAGTGCGTTTTATATAATTCACCGACAGAGGAACATGTTTCTATGGGAAAGCGTGTTATCCTTTTGTAAACAAGGATACGATTGGAATCGGTTGTTATTGCACTAGACTAAAATAATTAGAGAGAAAATTTTCATGCACCGTCCCCATTGTATTATGTACATAATGTACAAGGTGTCCAGGAATGGATTTCCTTTTTTAGACTAATAACTTGGCAACAGTGTAATATAGCAGAGTCCAGTTAGGGGCGTTCGATAGTGGATCGATGCGGATAATTTAGTAAAAATGGAGCGTTGGTCAGGTGTGCATTGCGCGTTCATTATTTATTTATTTATCTACTGTATAAACCATTTTACAAATAATTATGTTACATTAAGTATACACATGAATTACAAGATGGCAGCACTACCATAAATAAACAATACTATAGATTTGTACCCAACAATGCACAATTAATATCAACTTCTTTATTCTATGTTCATTTTTTGTTACCTTTCGTTTAAAGCAAGCAAATGAGCCAACAAATGGATCAAGATTATGTTAATTAAATAGTCTAGACATTCTCGATAATGGTGAGAAATATGCATAATTATTGCGATGAAACGGAATGCTGATCATTAATGATTACGTGTAACCGAATATGTCCTGAAATGAATTTCACCAATCACTGCAGGTGCAATAATCCTGTTTATCATCTTATACAAAGCAAGGACATCAGCTTGTGTCCTCCGA
The DNA here is from genome assembly GCA_963971165.1 of Philopedon plagiatum. Taxonomy (NCBI): domain Eukaryota; kingdom Metazoa; phylum Arthropoda; class Insecta; order Coleoptera; family Curculionidae; genus Philopedon; species Philopedon plagiatum. The sequence continues at coordinate 122,422,274 of OZ020189.1, read as the reverse complement.
ATTCTCAAAGATTCAATATTGTGGTGGTCCATGACAGTTTTATAGTCTATATGAACATTTTCCACTATATTTAAATGCGACTTAAAAGCCAAAGTTCTTAAAAAAAATTCTGGACAGACTCGATATCATGAATACGACAACGGTAAGATGGTGTCCACACCACAGGAGCATACTCCAATTTCGAGCGCACAAAGGAATTATACAGCATTTTAAAACAAAATACCGATAGGTCCACACTATTTCTCGATACAAATCCTAAATTTTTATTAGCTGTATTGATAATGTGGGTAGAAAATGTTAGCTTACTGTCCAAAATAACACCCAAATCCCTAATTGACGAAACAGACTCAAGCACCATTATTTATTGAATATCTATTGCGAGAAACATTCGGGGATCGTCCAAAGGAAATGCAAAAACATTTATTTACATTAAGTTGGAGACCATTGGCCCGCGAGCACTCAAACACCCTATCAATGTCACTCTGAAGTAATTGCTTGTCCAAAGCAGATGAGATTTCTTTATATATTTTCAAATCATCGGCAAACAAAAGGAAATAAGAATGCTTGATCACATCACCAATGGCATTAATGAACAAATTGAAAAGGATTGGACCACAATGAGAACCCTGAGGTACCCCCGAAAAAACCTTAATTTATTCTGACATATAATTATTTATACGAACTAACTGAACACGACTAGACAGATTTGAACCATTGTATGAGACCAGAACCAAAGCCCATAGTCCCAAGCTTGCTAATAAGGATATCATGACTCACCCTGTCAAACGTCTTTGAGAAGTCGGTGTCTCGGTGTAGACCATGGATGAATTAGAAAGGATTCGGTGTTCAGTGTACTGTGAGCGTATCGAACGTGAAGCCTGTTTATTTGTTGTTTGTTATGAAAACATTTACCCTAGAGGTCTAGTTTACGAACGAAATACGTAATTGAATCAAGAATGGTAGTAGAAAGAGATAAAATAGCATTGGGGTGTTGGAGCTCAGAAGTGTTGCTGTCTCAGCTGGTTGCTTAGGAAATACGTCTGAACACTCGGTTACACGTACGTCTTTGTCTAATGAAATAGAAAAGAAAAAGTGCGACTTATAGATTTATAAATGACTCGGAGCGACTTTAAATAAATCTTTAGAAATAATATAACCTATAAATAATAAAACCTTTTTAACTTAAATTTATTATTATTTAGCAGAAAAATAAAATATTTTATGCCTTTTATTACTTTTAGTCAATCTTGTGATGCTTCTAACGTATTTTTTGTACAAAAATAAAAGGTAAAAAATGAGGTGGCCAATGTTTACAAATTGTGTTTACAGTGTTGCTTAGAATGGTTTGTTTTGGCTTCAAAGAATGTTAAATCATCCCGTATCCATTCTTAATAAATCCATGGTGTAGAATTGAGGCATACTTCAAGAGTAATGATTCTTATCCAGTTGCAAGACGAAGATTTTGTGCTCACTTCAATATTACGAGTGTGGAGGACGCTCCAAGTAAAAATTTGATAAACTCGTGGGTGTGGAGGTTTGGAGGAACACCGTCAGCTGTAAGTGTAAAACCCCGTGGTCGTCCAAGGACTGCAATTGCTCCTGAGACTGTTGATGCTGTGCGTGCCGTGATTACTTCTAATCCAAATGGATCAATTAAAGTATCACAAGCTTTGCAAATGCACAAATCATCTGTACACAGAATTTTCAGTATATATTTGCAGTTCCATCCATACAAGATCCAAATAGTGCAAGAATTGAACCCAAATGACTTTATAAACCGTCGTTCTTTCGCTGAAACAATGATAGATCATTTTTTTGCGACCGACTGAATTAACAATATTCTGTTCAGTGACGAGACGCAGTTTAATAGACCAATCCCTTTGCAAGAGTTAAAGCAAAGAATTTGGAGAGAAATTAATGGATTACCACCCGAGATGTGTTCAGCAGTTTTTGACCACATGAAGACGGTATTGCAGGAGTGTTTTGACCGAAAATTAGCCTTTAAAAAGGGATATTTATTTCTGGACACCTTGTATTAGTAACCTGTACTTGTAACAAAACCTGTGACGCATCCCGATGACATTTCCCTTTATACAGGATGTTAATAAAGTATGTGGTCAAACTCAGGGTATTATTCCTTACTCAGTTTTAAGACAAAAAGTTCATAATATATACATAGGTCCTAAACGACTTTGTTTTTAATACACAGTGTTGAATTTCTTTTTTAAATGGTTTTTCCTAAATATCTAGAAGATGCAAATTAGTATCAAGTTGAAACTTGATGACAATTTCTAAAGCATAAAGAGGAGCCTTTTAAACGAAAAGCTGATTTTCTCATTTTACCAGTGGCGTGCACAGGGGTAACGCCTCAGGCTTAATTTTAAGAAATATATAAGTACGCCACCTTTTTTTTTAATCTGATAGGTTTTATGATTTAGCAAATAAAACTACACAAAAATCATCTCTTGAATTTTTTTCGCTTACATTAGCCGTTTTCGATAAAACGAACAATGTAAAGTTATGCATAACATTATTTATTAGTGTACTTTGTTAAAAATAACAAAAAAGTAAGAGAGCCATGGAAACAAAAACACTTTAAACAAATTTGTCAATTAGCAAGACTCCTCTTTATGCATTAAAAATTGTCACCAAGTTTCAGCTTGATACTAATTTGCGTCTTCTAGTTATTTAGGAAAAACCCTTTAAAAAAATTCATCGCCCTGTGTATTAAAAAAAAAGTCGTTTAGAACATATATTTATATAAACTTTTTGTCTTAAAATTAAGTAAGAAATAATACCCTGAAGTTTGGACACATACTTTATTAACACCCTGTATGTATAATGAGAGACACTATTTTTGGGTAGTCACCTGAGATTACAAACTTTTTAGAGGCGAGTAAACCAAAGCCCCCGACTTCGCTATCACACTGCCTATGCGTTTCTTGTTCTATGCACACGAAGTTGTAGGTCAAAGTTGATATACAGTACCTTTTATATTTTACCAGCTTCGCTCGCGTTAAAATATTACCAGGGGGACCCTAGACCCGCTAAGGCCAAGTCGTAGGTCCCTCGCAGAGTTTAGAAAATGTCGGCCAAAAAAAAAACAACTCATAAAGTAACTGGCGGAAAGCCCACGACACCTGGGGATTACAAAGGCGTTAGGGACGTCACTGATAATTACCCCCGTATTTTAAGATAACTCTTATATTAAGGTTAAAATTAGCCTGTGTCCATTAAGCCAGTATAAAACCCCTTTGAGTAAAAAAAATCAAATCAGTGATTTACTCATTCATAAGAGAATTCTATATTTCGTACTGTATATTTCCAGTTGATTTGCAATTAAGACATAATTGGGCTACTCTACTGCTCTCTAGAAGGTAGATGCTGAACTTTTGATGGTTCGTGTGCCGAAATCAAACATGACAGATAAATATCTTCCATATGATGTATGTACATTTTGTCCATGGATTGTTATTGTCCTTATTCAGAAGTTTTTTAAGCTAAATTTTCGTTAAAATATATAGGGTAATATAGACATTCCATTTTCATAAGATTGTGACAAAAATGTATATATTTTTGTTTGGTAAATGGTTTACCCGTATTTCATTGAGAAATTTATGTAAGTTCCTAGCTTGATACTATATCTTTTGATAATTTTCTCAAAATTGGCTTAAAAATGAGCAGTTTTACGATTTTTACGCATAGCCCTGCAATACCGTTTTTTCTTGATTCCCCTCTTAAGAAACATTTACTGAGACTGAGATGTATGAAATATTGACCACGATTGTACCATGTAACTAAGCGCAGTACACTAGATTTTTTTGCTGAATTGTAAAAACCTCATATTAACTTACATGAACGCTAACAGTAAATCGGCGTCAATCACTTCATCACACGAACTTTTTTTCGGAAATAGGTAATAGTCGCTAGGCGCCAGATCAGGTGAATAAGGTGGGTGTGGAAGTAATTCAAAACCTGCGTTATAAAATAGCAGCCATGACAATTCAAGATGTCTGACTGGGCGCGGTATACTGGTGGAAGGTCACACTTCTTAACGTTCCACAGCGTTTTTCTTTAATTGCTTCCCGCAATTTCGATATTAGTTTGGCATAAGTTCTTCACTGCCACTCGTCAGTTTTACTAAACAAGATCATGACACCGCTGTTTCACAAAATTATAAGACGCAGCAGTCTCTTATTTTGCAAGCCTTATGAGTGTGAGTCACGGTCGGTTTTTAAGGAGACACTTACTGCTGTCTGCTCGACACCTTCCATTTTTATACTAACGCACTGAATTTCATTGTTTGCGCGCCTGTACTGGCGCGCCTGTACTGTCCAGCAAAAAAATTGTTCAGGCAGGGATCAACCCACAAATTATTTTCATGTTAATGTTAATTGCTGGCTTAACATGTTGATAAGAATGCGATCACTTTTATAATGTTATTTTAGCTGACGTAGGCTTTTTACTTAATTCCGTAATACATTTGATACAAATTACAAAATGGCTATAATAGTATAACCATTTGATGGCATGTTAGGTAAAAAGTTATTAAGAGCAAATTTATTAATGCCTGTGACAATAATACTTCGTTCACAGAGGACAAGAAACTAATAAATTTTACGTGTATTTTCAGATTTATCGTAAAAAGTTGAAACAAAACAGCGCAGCGCTGTGTTCTCACCTAGACACCTATTATACAGTCGTTTATACATATACAACATACTACTGAAGAAGCAGTTGCATTTCAAGATGCCTTAGAATATATCCTTATTCATTGCTGGCGTTTTGTATATATATAACTATCTTAATTTTTGTAATTTTCATAGGAATTGACAGTATAATATATTTGTTATTTCTTGTAAATATGGTTTTCTTATCTGATGGCATTGCAAATGTTTGATGTGATGTTGTTTTTGAGTGTCGTAATTTTGTTGTATCGAATCAGATCAGTGGACTATAGGTTTGTTCCAACACATAATTTTTGTACCTTTCTAAAACGTTTAAATCTATTTACTGCGCATAGCATCATCCTTGTACTGTTTGTTGTCGATACACAAACAATGCATGGTTGGAATGGTATGCTGTGATGTTGGAATAAATCGTATCTATTAAAGCCAATTAACGTCGTCTAATGTACTGATTTATTACTATTTTATTTAGCTATACGAATAGAAATAACTTATGTTAAAGCGTTATTATACCAATAAAAACAAAAATAATTGTTATGTTACCTACTTTTATTATGCTAAATCTTTATATGTACACACACCGACAATTATTTATCGGACGTTGGGATCCGACAGTACCAAATTACGTTGATTTACATGAGCAGCTTGTACAGGGTTTGAGGATCGGATGTTCGTGACGCTGCTCATTAAATCGATGTAATTTCGTACTGATCGATTCCGATTGTGTGTAGAAATCGGCTCAGGGTTAAAATGAGTTGGCTTTAACTGTTCATAGTCTAGTGACTGGTATCGGACGTAATTTAAATGTTTCTAGGTTTTATTCTGAACACCAAGAAATCGTGCAAATATTTTCTATGATTGTTTTAATGTAGTTATAAGTAAGTAAGCGATATATTTTATTTCTTAGAACTGAGCTATAATGCTAATGTTAATTTTCATTTATTTTTTGGTTTTAGGAGGGGTAATTTAAAAAACGAATATTTTATGGTGTCTGTTTCGATTACGACAGTCGCCTTTTTTTAAGTTTAATTGTTTAAAGACTGCACTTTTTTCCCCTAAAATGTCAAATTTTATAAGTTGAGCTAAATACTACCAGGTAATTATAGAAATAATGTAAAAATCCTAAAAAAAAAAACGAAAAACTAGTTGTAAATAACGTTGATATTCTCTTTTATATACATATTGATGGTTTTGTGGTACGGTTTTTTTTTGCGCCGCGGCAGCTGTTTTGATGCGATTCCGTTTAGCAGACATTACGGGTGAAATATATTTTTAAAGTAACTACGAAAATTTAAATGATATTGATATTTTTGAGCTAGGTAAATGACTGTTCAAAAAATGATAAATTAAAATATTCCACTTTTGCTACCTCTTTTTGGTAACACTCTTACTAAATTTTAGTGGCCTGATTCAAAATTAGGGTTTCCAGTCACGGGGATTTAACCCAAAACATCTAGTCCCGGGACCTCAAAAATCCCGAAATTCATAACGTCACGAACACGCGACGGCCAATTTGGGGATTCCCCGGCATTCGGTTTTTGATAGTCTTATTTTCCCTCAAAATTATGGTTATTATTTCATTTTATTTCGATGTAGAATCTTGTGTTTATTGTTTGGGTTACAATTACATTTCTTTGGGTTTGATTGGGTTTAGTTTATTAATAATACCTATATATTTTTTGTCGTTTCATATATGTTTAATGCTATTGTTTTACACTAATATTAATCAAATAAAATACTTAGTTTACATAAAATTCTTAATTAATTTTTTCATAGAAAACTTGTATTGCAACATTGTTAGAATTTCCGGACTAATACCGGGACTTGAAATTTGGTCCCGAAGACCTTTTTGGTCCCAGGATCTGGAAACCCTATGCAAGATATTTATTTGGAATAACGTTTCAAAAATGTGGCTTAATACATGGATTGGTGTGTAAAGAATTTTAAATATTTTAAAGTATAGCACAAATGCGGTGATAAATAATGTAATTATAATCAATTTACTTATAGTGACAAATTTATTTACCAATAATTCCGCTTTTATTTATAAATTTCCGTATAATAATTAAAGAGTTGTTAACATAGGTGAGTCCAGGGACGTCTCTACACTATTTGGAAATTAAATTAGGACCCGATTTAAAAATAAAATACAAATATGTATTTACCTACATTGTGTAATTTGAAAATGCGAAATACGAAAAGCCTTCGGTTAAAGTAATAATTTAGGTCAGGAGAGCGATTAGAAATCTTTGCACCCAAACTGCAAAGAGCGACGAGGCATCGCTATGGCAACCCGCCGTGACACCAATGCTTGCTACTGCGAAACTAAAAATAGCCGCTCTGCCGGCGTGCCGTTGACCGTCGCTTTGTACTACCGATACAGCCCTAGACTTACATATGTTTGCAAATAATAATAAGTCTTGTTCTACTCTCCACCCTACTTCTACTTTTTAAAACCTTTAATTTTGTAATAAATCTAATACAATTCGCGAAGGAAATTTACCAAAACTTTACTTTCTGCGTGAGATTATATTAAACATGTAACAAGAAACTACGACACTTTCCAGTACAAATATTCATTTAGAAAACGAACGAATCGCAGGACAAATAAAAAAAAATCAAAAAGTAGCCGGTAACGGTACGAGTTTACTTCTTTAAATAAATTACAAATTTATAGTTATGAAGTTGGTCATATTTACATTTGCAAAAATAAATTTTGCTTATAGCAGTATTAGTAGGTAATACAAAAAAAATTCGCTAAAGTCAGAATTTCATAATTTGGAATGTCTCTGGCAAAACAGGAAAGTATAGAGCGAAAATTACATGTAAAATATCAACAAGTCTGCTCAGTCTACTGATTTTCCTACGTTTTCGTCACCACCCTGTCTCTTACCCACATACCACCGGCTAAGCCGGGATCTATACCTTTCCCCACTCTGTCTTTTGCCAGCTGCAGACGTGTCGAGTGATTTACGGCAAAGGTAAAAAGGCATGCTTTTTAAGCAACATCAAACGAGTGAGCCAACTTGTTCAAAAGATAGTAAACTTCGGTTTTATTTTTGTTTTTTACATTACCTCTAGGCTAGTTTAACATTAAAAATAAGGTCCAAGTTATTTAATATCGCCATACAACCAAGTGGCTTAAAAATCAATTATTTAGTTGTGTGCTTTCTGTAATCGCTTAAACGAGCGGTTTGAAGTTTTTGTACGGATTAGTTTTATGTATATTCTAATTGTTAATGTATTAAGAACATTTACCAATCATTAAGGTAATTTAGGAATAAAAATGCATTAAAAGTGCTTTTTTTTAGTTTAAAACTAATTTTAGGAAGCTACTATCTGTAGTTTAGTTTTTAGAAACAGAATTAGATTTTCTTTCTTTTTTTAAGTTTCTTATAATTGCGAAATTAGTAAAAGTTAGATTTAATTACTATTCTATTTTAGTTGTGGCTATTAGTGATTATTTTGCTTGCTGCTGATATTGCTCATATGCTTTTTATTTATTTTTGCTTAAATTTTATTTGTTCTTTTGCAAATATTGTCAGATCATTCTTACTAATTTTAATTTCTTTTTTAAGAAAGCAAATTGGATGAATCGTTAATTTTTGCTCTACTTCCCAAAGCCTAAAATAAATATATATTCGAGTTTCTTAAGGATATTGTAGGTCACAAATATTTGACAAAAACTCGAATAGAACGTTCTTTTTTTATTTACTGCATCTCAAACTACACTTACCATATTTGTTTTATCTTAGATTTGGTACATTTTATGATGTGATAGTAGAGCAAAAATCGGTTTACTTTTACACTGAAGAGTATCTACATACTTCTCAAATTTTTTTCTTAAATTGGATTTGATTGCAGATTAATCCTCTACTTTTAGATTTCTTATATAATAAAACGGGATACTGAGTATACATTTGTTTTATTTTTAACTTATCCTGTTACAGCGTCCCCCGCAAAGATGACAACGCACGGAAAACTTCTAAGGGCAAATTCACTATCGCTTAAACCGGTTTGGCAGGTGTACAACAACTCTGTTTCTTACTATAAATTTACTTCGGGATTTTTGTTAAATTCGTAAAGAACTAGTATATTATGCAATGAGAATTTAATGGTTGCTATTAAGACATGAGTATAATTACGAAATGAGCTGAAGGCGAGTGTCGTAATGAATACGATTGTCTTAATAGCCATTAAATGTGAGTTGCATACACTTTTTTTCTACCACCAGTAACAATAATGAAAAACACAAATTTCAATTTTGAAAATTTGTTTTTTTTTTCATGCTTTTGCTGATGTTACGGGTAATAAGTTGTTTGCAGCTCTTGTGGCCTGCTCCACAATTTTTGGTAGAGTTAAATAGAGATGCCATAAGCCCAGGTTTTTAGGCAATGCCGGGGAACCGGCATAACATAAAAGCCGGGTCTGTAGGCAGGGCCCTTGCACTAGATTAAGCTACATTTTTGGGATATCATCGACACTTAAATCGATCTGGCGAAACATCTGTATATGTGCCCCTTGTCGTTGCACTGGCAGTAGCAAGTGCCGATCAAGGAAGAAGGAAGTTGGAAGGGGTAACTGGAAGAACTATACAGGGTGTCTAAAATAGGTGATACCACTATTGCTATCTCCAAAATGGTAAAAGATACGAGGTCGGTTAAATTAGAGAAAATGTGCCATTTCTAGTCCCTATTCATATTCCGTTTACGGAGTTGCCAAATTCTCTATAGTTTCTTATCAACGGGATTTTTTTGAAATAGTCAAAAACTTAATTCTTAAATATCTCGAAAACTGTTATAGTTAGAAAAAAGTTGTTTTTACAAAAATCACACGAGTTTTTACCTTCTCTAAAGTAACGTTTTGTTTGGTTTATACCATTTGTTTTTACTGAGTTACTGATACTAACTTGTTTTTTTCAAATACGGACCTGGATTTTTTGCTACATTTTTTGAAAGAATACTTCATACCCTTTACAACCGTGTATCACTTGATTATGTTTTTCAACGTTTTGGTGAAGAATAGTATCATCATCAGGATATTCTACCAGGACGGACATGGCATTTTCCAAGTTAATCCGCCATTTCGCTACCTATTATGGCGACAATTAGGTCAGAATCAATAACCAAGGGCGTAGCCAGGATTTTGAGCAGGGGGGGGCAGAATTAGGTGACCGGGAGGGCAGATTTTCTGGACCCCCAAGGACGCAACGTAGTAGTACGTAGTCTAGTTTTTTTACTTTTTTTGTAAAGAAATATAAAAAAAAACATTATTTAAAAAAATATATATTTATAGATAATGTATAGTATATAGTACATACATATTATTATTGCAAATTAGAAACTCGAATCAGTTAAAAAAGAAAATAATGAATACCTGCTAAAACAGAACATCGCTTAACAAAAAGAATGTATAAAATTTATCTACATTTTATTTTTGCGAAACATTTTATAAAATCAAATTATTTTGCAAAAAAAAACAATAAATTGTTTTCATAATAAGCCGGTAAAAGTTTGCGGTTTTATTTAAAATAAATTGAAATAAATTTAAAAAATTTGAAATCATGCTAAAATTGTCGATTATGGTGCAGGTATAGTATAGGATATTGTTAGGCCAATTTTGTAAGAAAAATTATATTACAATTTGATAATTATTTTATATCTGAGATCTGCGTGAACACAAACAGAGTGAACAGGAACAGCGCACGGCAGTCACCTTTAATTAAGTTATATAAATTTTAAATGTAAACTTAAAAAATATTTGCGTGGGGTAGGATTGGAAGAATGATTAATTTTAATCAAAATTTCTACCCATTTGTGCCAACTAGTATGTTCCCGTAACCCGTAATTTTTAATTCCTTTGGCTATTACAGTTATTGCTATTGTACTTGTTATTATAATTCTTTATAATTGTACTTTTATTTTTCTTTGGCACAAATAAATGTATTTATTATTATTATTATTATTATTAATTAACAGCAAAAGCTTTCTTACCACTTCACACGTTTGCGCCACATGCAGCAGTGCTGCCATTTCGGTACAATTGTACTGAATTCAGTACAAAGTGGCCAAATTCAGTACGTCAGTACTGATCTTGGAAAAACCACTAATTTTAGTACGAACTTTCAAAACGAAACTAAAACCAAATACGCAAAAAAAATTTTGAAAAATTATTGTGACTGAAAATATATTATGAATTAAGTTTAGTGGCTTTTCGATTGATGAAATTAGTGTGATACGAGTACTACTCTTTCTTGTACTTTGTGTCGTTAAAGAAAATATAAATTGCCTGAATATAACTACGATGGAGTACTGTAAACACATATTAAAAAACAATACTTGTTTTTCATTGGAGGCTGCCGATGAATTGATCGATTGAAAAAAAAATCTGAGGAAATAAACTGATGGTAATACATAAAACTACTGATTTTTTAAAATTTGTAATTAAGTAGTATAAAAGTACCGATTGTACCTGTCTATTGGTATAAATTAAAACTTTTTATATAATGTTAATAATTTAATACTATTTTTTATTTTTTAAAAAAAAACAGTGTTTTATTTAACCACCCTCAATGATTTTAAACTGCAGAGAAAGCTATTTTAAATGTTTTAAATTCTTAAACGTTTCGATTTTTGAATCTTCTGCCCTACATTCAGTACGCTTTGAAAATCAGCTGCGACAGCACGGGAAATTTGAATGGCACATTGGTAAATCTTGGCTTTTTGCTCGTGCCAGGGGGGGGCACGTGCCCCCCCCCCCCCCTGTCCTCCCTTGGCTACGCCCTTGTCAATAACTATGGATTAAATTGTTTTAACTGGTAAATTTTAATTATAATCATGATTACTAACCAGGACCCTCTCAAGTTTGTAAAATTGGTCCAACGCCTGAAAAAAGCATAAGCTTAGTTTTAATTATATCAAATTTATTTATTTATTTATTTATTTATAATATAATTATAGTATAATATATAATACAAAGTTAATTAATTAGAAATTTATTTGGTTAAATCACTATAAACACATAGGTGAATCATCTGTCCGTAATTTATAGTGATATGGTAATATTGTTTATATTTAAAATAAAAATTATATACAAAAATATTAATTTTAAAATACAGGTAAAAACAATATTAAAGCTATAAATTAAATAATCATTATACAAAATTAATAATGTCCTTTACAAAGTTCTAATAATAATATTAAAATATTACTTATTTTATTTTTATAGTTTCATCAATCTTAGAACTGTTTTCTTTTATCCATTTTTTTATATATTTTTTAAATGAAATGTAACTTAAACATTTAATTTTTTTGGGTAGTATATTAAAAATTTTTATACCAATATTTAAAGAATGTTTTTTTATTAATGTTAAATTAAATTTTTCAGCATATAGAGATATATTTATTTTTTGTCTAGTTTCATATAAATGATTTACCGCTTCTATATTTAACGCTTTATTATTTTTATAGATGTATGTTAAGGCTGCTTTGTAGAATAGTTCTTTTACATTAAGTATATTGTACGTATCAAATATAATTTTCGAAGGAAACAAAATATTTTTGTTGGAAATAATTTTTAATACGTATTTTTGCATCATTAAAAATTAAAAAATCCTAATAATTAATTCTTAGAGGCGTGATTGGCTTCGTGTGGTCAGTCCAATCGCGTCCATCAACCTGTTCGTCCGCCCGTCCATATGTTATAATTCAACGCAACGTCAAAAAATTAAACAGAAAACGGATTTTAGATTGGAATTCCTTATAATCCGAACCCAGTAAATATGACAATGGTTTTATGCTAGAATATAGTTGAAGGTCTTTAATTTGAGATAATATGGTTTGTTTTCAAAGCCAGTAAATAGTAATTCAACTGTACCAGCAGAATCAGTTGCAGCAGAAATGAAACCATTAGGTAAAATAGGATTATTTATTATTATCTTTTGAACTGAAAGGTGATTTTTGGATACGAAAATATTAAAAACGTAAATAATGAAGACCTATCATCAAGGGTGCCTTTTACAATATGTAGTAAGCTTAACCACTAGTTAGGTGCTGTTAATAAAAGCCGCTAATTATATCTGATCTGAGTCTGCTAAACTTTTGCTCTCAATAACTCATTGGCTTAAGTGCAATTTGACAAACTTTAATGACCAACGGGTTCTGGTTAGTAATCATGAACATAGTTTAAAATTATTCAGTTGAATAATTTAAACCACAGCGATAGGTTGTGAAATTGTGCCTTAACATGGAAAATCCCAGGTCCGTATCGATAGAAAATCCTGATGATGATATTCCTGATCAAAACGTCGAAAACCACAATCAAGTGGTACATAGTTGTAAAGGGTATGAAGTATTCTTTCAAAAAATGCAGCAAAAAATCCAGGTCCGTATTTGAAAAAAACAAGTTCGTGTCAGTAACTCAGTAAAAACAAATGGTATAAACAAAACAATAATGTTACTTTATAGAAGGTAAAAAAGCGTGTGGTTTTTGTAAAAACAACTTTTTTCTAACTACAATAGTTCTCGAGATATTTAAGAATTAAATTTTTGACTATTTTTAAAAAATCCCCTGTAGATAAGAAACTATAGAGAATTTGGCAACTCCGTAAACGGAATATGAATAGGGACTAGAAATGGCACCTACCACTAATTTAACCGACCTCGTATCTTTTACCATTTCGGAGATAGCAATAGTGGTATCACCTATTTTAGACACCCTGTAGAGTCGGCTAAACGACGGAAAAATAACCCAGCATGGAGCAAGTTCAACGTCATTAAAGTCAAAATAGATCAGAGATGTTCCTTGTTTTTTTTACCGCCATCGTCCAGGACGGGACCGCCGCGCCGGCCCGTTAGGGCCGAAGTCATCCGGCCCTTCGTGAAATCTCCCAAAGTCCCAGCCGGCCCATTCGCCCCGGGTAATGACATACTGTTACAAATTATCTTCACAATATGCATTACACTATTCAAGAAATCGTTTCATGGTGTGCGAATACCAACCACGTTCAATAGATAATGGCTTGGCACAGTTCTTTATGCCATGTAGAGAAATTAGTGAACTTACTAAGGGTACTTTTCACAACATTAAATCCCTTCTAGGTTTGGATTGGACCTTTTTAAAACTTCTGGGAATTATCTGTACGGTGAGGCTTCTTGTATTTTGTATTTCATCGTATGTGTGCTATACCAGTAAAACTTTTTGTAATCTTTATATTTGTTTTGTAAGACATCACATTTATATATTATAAGACTATGTCCATGTAATTACAGTGAATACACAAATTTCTGTAGTCCGCGCCTGACCTGCATTCTACTTTTTAAGGTAAACTACCACCCATGCGGAGTCAAATTCATTTTTAGGCAATGGCCTTCCTTTACCCCTCCCAACTTCCTTGGTGCCGATAGATGTTAGGGATGGCAAAATCGAATGATAATGACCGATATATTGAAAGCGAACTATCGATGTCGTCGATACCTATATCGAAACGAAAATGCACATATTGCAAAATGTCGATGTTTTTCAAAGTTTCGATACTTGTACTTCCTTGATTATTTTTTAACCATGAACGATACAAAAAAATGTACATATTATGTAGTATACGGGGATTCCCCGACACCGTATCGGTTTTCTCCGGTGCATTTTATATTTTTAAATTGTGATTTACGGCGTTGCGTTTGCAAAGAATTTTACTCTGCAAGTTTATAACGTCTCAAAGTAAAGTACGAGAATACTTTGGACTTGACGACGAAGATGAATCCAAAGCAGTGTGTATTGTTTGCGAAGCAAAAATGCAACGGGGGGGATAGGGAAAAATTCTTACACATTCTCTTTTTGCAAACATTTAAAAACTTCGCACAAAGAAGAATACAACAAAGTGAACGAAGATACAGATAACTACTGACAATACTAATCGCTCCGTTAATAACACCAAGCAAATGCACATTTCAGGTTTTTGTGCAACAAGGTGAGACATAAATGAGTCCAAGCCGGGTCCCGGCGAGACTCTGGCAAAACCGGATCTTTACTTTCAAGGCTGGGTCCGCCGGGTCCAAGAGGCATCTCTAGAGTTAAATTCTCAATTTCACTCCCACTATCGCACATTTTCACCGATTTTATTTGCAAAAAGCACAAATATTAGGAATTTACTAAGTTAGGATCTCCGTTATTGGAGACACTATAAAAATTAACAAAGCGGTATTTTTTAAGATCTCGAATGGGCTTTCATATGACGTCTTCAAAATGTTTTTACTGTTTCAACCCCTAAAAATTCACCCTCACCCCTTTATTTCCAAATGGTACTCCTTATTATTTTCTGCAAAAATAGAATCCTTATTTCATTTCACAACATGCAGTGACTCATTTTTGATGTTCCCGATACAAAAGTTGGTAAAATTAAATCTTGTAAAATAAGTATTATACCTACCACTGTAAGTGTGATTACCGATTATTAACTTTTTGAAAATGTTGATTTTAGGTTAGTATGAAAGAGAATTGCTTAGATTATTTGTCATAAAAATAAAAATTAAAAAGGTGAAACAATACTTTAAAAAAATAGTTTCTTATTCGTTTCCTGATATCTCCTGACTGTCAATACTATTGCCAAATACCAGTCACATCGCTAGATGTTGGTTACGATCATACTTTTAAAGGCATTTATTAATTTAAATATATACATCTCACCCAGCCCCATGGTGGTCATGTAGGTTACATACTATAAATATACACATAAATACAATATATAACGCTACATAACAATAAAAAGAACACGCCAGACTATATCGCAGGGCGTCCTCTCCAGCGTGGCAAAACCGGTAGAACCGGGAACTAGTGTTAGCTCTTGGTGACCACAAGATGGGCGCAGCACCTGATCATTCTGCGACTGTCCGGCGACCTTACAGCGCATGAGGGATAAATCATTACCAAAGTTTAAGAGGGTTTAGCTTCTGTTCAGAGTCAATTTCTATTCTAAAAGTTCGAAGAATTTGTTTTCGTGTGGAAAAATTTCGTAAAAACCACCTCGATATTATGATTATGATCATATGATCAGCTTCTTTGCCAATATGTAGTAGAAGGTAGAAGTAGAAAGGGAAAACAAAACTCATCAGATGATGAAAGTTACAATAACGAATATGATTCCTTTTTAGAATCCGAAAGTGATGATTAATTAAATTAATAATAATCGGGACAAAATATTTTCGTGCCTTTTTTTAGTTTACTTAGATAAAAAGTTCTACAAGAGTATTAGTTTTATTTTGTAATGATTTGTTTATTTTGTTCATATATTTTTTATACCTACTTAGAATATATTTTTTAAAGAATTGTTTTTTTAATTTTTCCATGTTTTGTTTTTTTTTTTGAAAACTACTGGGAAAAAAAGCCGCTGTTTTTTTGATTT
Source organism: Philopedon plagiatum (assembly GCA_963971165.1). NCBI lineage: Eukaryota > Metazoa > Arthropoda > Insecta > Coleoptera > Curculionidae > Philopedon > Philopedon plagiatum. The sequence continues at coordinate 122,406,191 of OZ020189.1, read as the reverse complement.
TTTTTTTCAATACACTATTTGGAATATAGGGCGCGCGTGCAGAAATGCATAATTTACGAATTTCGATGTGAGTTTTCACGCACAGTATATATTATATCCTATTGCACATTGGGTGTCGGACCTAGCGAAAATCCGGACCAGTTATGAAAACACGCCCGGACGCCCCTAAAACCCGGACATGTCCGGGGAAATCCGGACGGATGGCAACCCTAAGTAAACAGTATCTTACCATTGGTAACGATGGCAACACCGTCAAGGGTTATCTATAAGCAGACTATGGCAAGTCAGTCGCTCGGAGCTATAGCACGGGGATGATCTCCATTCGTGATTTTTTTAAGCCTTTGTAACTGTTATAAGTTATAATAAAAGCTTGTTAAGGTGTTCGTGAGTGTCGTTAGTTAAATCCTGCGTGTCTGGCTAACCCGCTCGACAGCCCGGTCGCTAAATTTATAGTTAACATTATGAACTATCAAAATTGATTAATTGTAAATGTGTCATGGTCATGGCAATCTTTGATATTGACCGAATATTGCTGTGATGTTGCGTTTCTATTGGTTATAAACATTTATCTCAATAAAAAATCTGTATCTTAATGAATCTCATTATTAAAGTACAGGTAGTAAAAATCTAAATGCGGGAGTAGAAAAAAGGTATTTATGTTTTATCATTAATACGACTAAAATCATTCCTACGATACGTTCCGTTAGAAAAGCTATCGAAGCGGAGAAATACAAATTTTAAATGAGACATAATCTCGCACCAATAGATTGCTAAAACTTATCTGCTCAACTGCTCAACCTAAATTAAAACCGCCCAAACTCTGTTCCGGTTTTAGGTGGTATGGTAGGTTAAGTGTCTAGACTGCTTTAACTTGACAGTTAAGGTTTTATTGCACAAACACTTTATTACCAGATCTAAGCAAAACTGCTCCAATTTACCTTTCAATATCCAAAAAGTCGCACCAGCACAATGCGATCCATGCCATGAGCCCGTGGGTTGAAGAGCAAGGTATCTTAATTTATGCTAAGCGACAGCTTGAACGTCGCTACCTTATCCACTCGTGTAAAGCAAACATTTTAATATGCATACGTTGAATATGAATACGACCATGACCAAGAATCTGGAGTAAAATAAATTTGCATTATAAAAACTGTTGTTATTTATTATTTAACAAAACATATGTATATCCAATTTAATATTTTTTGGCATCTGTATAAACAACTCTTATTATAATAAAATTAATTTTTTTACGTCAGATTTCGTGTAAAAGTTTGTACTGCATGACCGAACTATTTTAGACAATTTTTGAAAAGAAAATATGAAGAAAAATTAGATGAAATAGGATATTACAGCCTATAGGTTTAGAATTTTCTTTACATCATTATAGTAACTAATAAAATAAGATATAATTTACAACACAAAATATAAAATGTTTATACAGCTTTTTACCAATCACATACCAGCAAAATAAGAAGCGGTAAAAAAGTGTGTAAACAATGTTAGTAAACTAAAGTTCTGCAATTCCAACATAGTCAAAATAAATAAAAAGTGTCAATTGTTAATATACTATGTATCTATTTTTTCTTCAAATAAGGGGATATATATTTATTTTCAACACATCAAATATCAGCCCTAAAGCCGTACTTTAATTTTATCATTTGTTTCAATCTCAAAAATGTATGGGATATGTTAAAAATAACCACTGGTTCTTAGCCTACATACATGTACCTACATTTCCAAAATTGCATAAAACCGTTTAAAAGATGTAAAGTACTAGCCAAGGAATTTATTGGAATTTCGTTCAAAATTTTGGTGGTTATCGTTAGACTTAATTATTAAGTTAACCTGATGAACGAATTTAAATTAGCCTATCATAAAAATTGAGGATATTATAATATTAAATGGTGATCTGTTTTTGGCATCATCGAATAATTACAAAAGCCCCATAAAAACATGCAATAAAATATAACTGACACTGTAATTCTCTCAGTGACGGACACCGTGCTTCTGTCATTATACAGCGTGTAACAAAAATATGGACACCTCGAAATATCTTGCAAATCGTTCATCCGACTTTTAACTTTTGTACACTTAGGTACGAAATTACGCCTGATCAACGATATATGGTGTACATAATATATCGTTGGCCTGATCCAATAGGGAGTTCCGCATTAAAATTCTGAATACTTCTTATTGGGAACATTTTATCTTAAAGTTAACAGTTTTTGAGAAAATGGTGGTCAAAAATCAATATTTTACCTTAAAATACTTGTACACGAAAGTTTACCTGAAATGTCTGACATTGTCAGTTTCGTTTATTGACAAAAAATGGATCATTTAACATAAATCCAATGAACTGAAATTTTAATAATGTTGGGTTATGGGGAGAGAATGCGAACGCATCAAGAAGTTTGTAACATTTTAATGACAAATATCCTCACAGAAATCCATTAAGTAAATCTACGTAAGTAAAGTTTTAAAACAATTTCCTCAAACTGGAAACTTAAAAAACGGTATACACTCTGGCCGACCTAAAAGCGCAACAATATGGTGATTAGACTCTGAATGTTTTACTCAGTTTAGAGGAAAATCCCCATCTTTCTACCAGAACACTGGGAAAAGAAAACAACGTTTCACGCATGTCCGTAGACCGCCTTGTGAAAACCGAAAAGTTTCATCCCTACAAAATACGACTTGTGCAAGAGCTCTCCGAGATGATTACGACAGGCGCTTGGAATTTTGCGAAACCATGATGGAACATTGTAACGCCAATCCAGATCTTGTCCACAGAATAATTTTTTCTGACGAGTCAACATTTTTTTTTAATGGAAAAGTTAATAGGCATAATTGTCGATACTGGGCCAGGGAAAATCCTCACTGGATATGCGAAAATCATACCCAGTTTCCCCACAAGATAAATGTTTGGGCTAGTATAATAGATCGGAGAATAATTGGCTCCTTCTTCATGCAAGAGACGTTAAATGGAGAAAGATATTTGAATATTCTAAGACATGAAATTGTCCCGGCTCTTGCACAACTATTTCCAAATAATTGTAAGTAAGTGTAGGTACTTTATTTTACCTGTTGTATTGATTATTTGAATATGATTTTTTGTTCAATAACCAAGCACTAAATGATGAAATATGGTTTCGGCAGGATGGTGCCACACTGCACTATGCCCATAATGTAAAATACAATAAAATAACGATTTTTGACCACCATTTTCTCAAAAACTGTTAACTTTAGGATAAAATGTTCCCAATAAGAAATATTCAGAATTATAAGCTGAATTCGAAAATCGAATAAAATATAGACCGTTGAATTTAAAAAAAAATCCTGTCGATTTTAGGAAAACGGCAAACTTGACAACAAGGCGCAACTCACCATTGGATCGGGCGTAATTTCGTACCTAAGTGTACAGATATATTCAAATAAAAGTGAACGGGACTTCTTTATTTTTAAAGATGGGAAAAAATGTTAAAATGAAAGTTTTGGGGATTTTTATGGATCATGCATATATCTCATCAGCAAAACAATTGAGCATCGAATAAAAAAAATTGTACAAAACATCGATTTCCTCGCTTATTTCAAATTGATGGTATGATTTTTATCATATTTTTGGATTCTAGGAGAAGTTCTAGACATATTTTGTATAACAAACCCTTTGCGGTCTTCCAATCGTTTTTCAAATATTTAAAACTAAAAATTATTTGACATAAACATACATTAAACGTAACTATCCAGATTCTGAACGAAATACCTGCTACTTTTTTAAATTTTCTTCGTAGGTAAGTTAAAGCTAATGTCAAGGTTGACAATAATACTTTAGTCACTCTGAATTTATAATTTTATTTTTATGCAAAATGAGTTTTCTATTAATGAGAGATACAAAATGTTGACTATATTTAAAAAATATCAATAATGTTAGAACGGCTCCATGACAATATGAAGAAAGTATTGAGGAGGGACAAAAAACTCTATGATTAAAGACCATAATAAAAACAAATAGAAGATTAGAAGAAAGAGGAATTTCTGGGCAATGGAAAAAGAAGAAGAGAAATAAATGAAGAAAGGGACTTATCGATTTTATTATATTTTCAAGAGAATTCAAAAAAATCAATTCCCGATTGTGTGCGGTATCTCAGATATGGAAGAAGAGATAAAATGCTGACTTATGGAACAGTTCAAAAAAACTTTAAAGTATTTTAAGTATATACCATATATCATGCCCGTTAAAAAGCTTGGTGCCGATCAAAAAGAAACGACATATACTTTTGTCACAAATATTAACGAAAGAATCCGTTATTCCGTTATCCGAATTAAGAAAGATTCTAATTTATTTCATACTATCGTTTGGACAGACGAAGCCACTTTCTCAACGGCGGGAATATTTAATAGACGAAATGCTTATGTTTTGTCGGATGAAAATCCCTTTGCCTTCGAAGATATTGCTTTTCAGGGCCGTAATTCAATCAAAGTTTGGTAAGGGATTTTACAAAATAAAATTCTAGGACTGTTGATTTTTCGGGGAGCATTAACTAGCCAGCGCTATCTTAATCTTTTAGAAAATGAAATCGAAGATATTCTCGACGAACTGCCACTTGAAGACGGTCGACGTATTATATGGCAACAGGAGGGAGCGGCTCCCCATAATATAACCGAGGGTCGCAATTTTTTAAACCATCAGTATAATGAATGTATCGGTACATATGGAACGTTACATTTTCCTGCAAATAGCCCAGACTCACAGCTTTAGACACATTGCTTTGGGGTCATTTGAAAATGCCGGATACAGTAATCACAATGAAAATATTGAAGAAATTAAAAAAAAGAAAAATTGAAAATTTCTTTTGATATTTATTCGCCAATGTTAACATTTATCTGTTTATGTTATAATTCATTTGGTATTGTTCATTTGTTATTGTTTATTTGTAACTGGTTATTGATTTTAAATGTTAATCAAAATCAACATTTATCGTTTAATAGAATAACTCATTTTGCATAAAAATAAAATTATAAATTCACGTTGACTAAAGTATTTATTGTCAACCTTGACATTAACTTGGACTTACCTACGAAGAACATGGAACACTGTAGCAGATATTTCGTTCGCAACCTGGATAGTTCAGTTTAAAGTATATTTATGCAAAATAATTTTTAATTGGAAATATTTTTAAAACAATTGAAAAACCGCATAGGGTATGTTATACAAAATATGCCTACAACTTCTCCTAGGGTCCAAAAATATGATCAAAATCATACCATCCAATTTAAAATAAGCGAGAAAATCGATGTTTCATACTGTATTTTTTTATTTGATTGCCAATTGTTTTGCTGATAAGATATATGAATGAACCATAAAAATCTCTAAAATTTTCATATTTAACATTTTTTCCCATCTTTAAAAATAAAAAAGGTATAAGGCCTGTTCACTTTTATTTGGATATCCCTGTACAAAAGTTCATAAAAATCGGATGAACGGTTTCCATATTTTTGTTACACACCGTCGCCGTCGGGAGTGAGCTGATGCTGATATTTACAGTCTTTGGGGTTGGGGTTATCATCGATATTGATAATAACCGTAAGGCAGTAAAAGTCGTTTGCGACAGACCCATAAAAAAGATTTTAGGGGAACAGCAGAGCTCTTTATGGAGATCCATAATAAGACAATTTTGTATTGATTTTTGATCATTTTAGAAGCGTGAATATTTGGATTCAAAAATTTAGCGACTGAGCCCATTTTCTTGCTCCATAATATTTATATACCAAGTAAAAAACATATGCCAGGTCAGAATTTCCACTGTGTATTAAACTTAATCCCACGAAAGATTTTAATGGCGGCCGTTGACACATGTCATTTCTAGTAACATTCTGTTTACACAACACTTCAACTTTGGTCAGGGCCGAAGTTCACATTTTTTATTAAAATTTATGACTGTTTAAATAGTGGAACAGAATCTTGCTGAAATTAATTTACTGACAATGTATGTGTAGAAATATGAAAAACCAATTGTATGAGAACTACGAATAAGTTTAAATGAACATATGGTAATATTTGCCACCAATCTCGAGCCGCCTCTGATAAGATAATTTATTTTTAGTTCCAATTAAACCAATTCGAAACCACACTTAAATTTAAAAAAAAAACAAAGTTTAGCCCTAAAATTGTCAAAAACAGAATTAATGGAAAATGTATCAAAGTATAACTTATTTTCATTAGATCGATTCGTGGAACTTTCGTACACTTCATGGTTATGTCGTTTGGAGTGAAGATAGAAAAATATAAACGAGGCGTATATTACAAAGCTGAATGTGCTGAATAGTCAAAAATAAAAGAACAAGACGCGTCATTTTTGAGCGCGCCGGAGTTGGGCGAGATGGTCTACGATTATATCCTCTTCGTGATAACATAACCTCTAAAAATATGGTAATTTCAAAAGAAAATTTTAAAAACTATAAGATTTTCTACTAAACCAGTTGTTTAGATTCGTAATTTACGCCGCAAAACATATAATATCTAGAACATTAATTAATTTTGGGGTGTTTGTCTAGATAATTGCTAAACAAATAAGATATGTTTACCTACTTACTTTTCAACAAAAAGAAACACTTTACAAACACGCGAAGTCCAACTAAAGATACACAAAGTACCAATATGTCTAATAAGCACAAAATAATCAAAATAATGGCAAAATTCTTTCTGACAACACCGAAAACTCAACAATATTCCTAAAAACAAACTTTGATCTCACACGTTATAAATCAAAATCGGAATGACGAGACGGCTCTGTAAATAGCGAAGGAACGCGGAATAGACAAGACGGGTTGAAGAGTGCTGGAAAGAGTCAGTGCAAAGGCGAAAGAAAAGGATGCCCATCTTTAAGGCATTCGATGTGAGGTGCTGCACATATTCCACCTGTTGACGCTTTTCCGGCTGCAAGGATTAGATGCGGAATATGTATCTTCGTCGCGTACATGTAAATGTATGGACATTTATATATCCATCTCTCATCAATTCAGGGATTGTCTGTGCCCGCGAGGTGTTTTCTGAAGTAGGAAACTTTTAAATTATAAGTTGGCAAATATGTTTGACATGTGTCAACGGCCGCCAATAAAATCTTACGTGAAATTGAGAAAATGAATGAAGGATATAGGTACTAAGATGACAACTATTTTAACACAGTCTTTTCTTCTAAACGGTGGTATAAGATTACAACTGCGATGGTCTTTATTTAATTTACAATAAATACTATTAAAAGCGAAAACGTCAATTTTCATTACTGCATGTCACTTTGGCGCTTTTGTAACAACCACTTCCTCAAAATAACTTCTATAACATTTACAATCACTACCGACCTGGCAATATTTTTTTGGGGTTTTCGCCACTGCCACGGCTAAAACCAAAGAAAAGTATCTTTTTTACTATCAGTATAAATACTAAAAGTCCCAGAATATTAACATCCAGTTTAAGTGGCGAAAAAGTCAAAAATATACTTGTGCCATAAGTCTTACTTAATACCTACTATCTGGAACTGCACTTAAAGTACTGAATAATATAGATTCTATCATATACATAATTTGTTTCAATATCACAAATATGTTACAATTCGGTTAAGAATAACATCAACAAATTTATTTTCAACAATATTTTTTCTCATAAATATTTTTACTTAATAAGTAAAAATATAAAACATAAGTAATACTTATGTTTTCTAAGTAATTCCCATCGGAATATGACACTAAAACCTTATTATGCTTGCTGTTATTTGCTCCGGTGTTCTGAAACTGTTATAAATTATGACCATTCATTAGAAGTGGGTAATTCGTTGGTTAGTATATTAAATAAGACATTGTTTGCAGGAAGTCTATGTCATTCCGTCGTAATTAAAATTGGTGATAGAGCAGTTCATGGTAAGATAATCCATTGTACAGATCAATTGGTAAAGCTGTGCAATTCCGATCAAGTCCGGATAAAAATAAAAGATATAAGGAGTGACCTATTGGTTCGTATGCACTAATTGTTGCTGACGTGTCTCTGCGTACACTTGCATCATTAATAACCCTTCCATTGTATCTGTAGAGAAAGATTTTCCTGGAAGACATCCGTTTACCCACTGTATTTTTTGTGTCAGTTGTCTCTTTGACAGATAACCACAATGGTTTCACACGTAAAGAAATGTAGTTAGTTGACTGAAAAAGAGTAAAATCGTCAGAAAGGTGTTCTCTTTAAAAAAAAGTCTATAGAAAAACTAAAATAGAAAGTAGTAATCTTAAAGTGGTTATGGGCTCAGTTTTCATTTCATGTACAGCCATAAGCAAGTTAGTCGGTCAGGTCTTAAACATTTTATAGTGCACACGTTTTGTAATGTTTTATTCTTCTATTCACCAGAAACTTTTCTTTTTTAAACACTACACATTTTCTCCCAAGCTTTATAGAACGCTCTAAATCCTTAGCAAGACTTCTAAACTCGTCCATCAATGAAAGAGCCTTATTTCCTCCTATTTAGTACATTAACTGTAAAAACTAAAAAAACTGAAAGTTCTCAGGGAAAATTGATGTATGTGTATCCGTAATAAGTTATTTCAGAAAAAATAGGGTAGTGAAGCCCTGGCAGCACACAGAAGATATTTTTCTCTTACTTCGTAAACTGTTATAGACGTAGCTTTTGGCTCTTTTACCTAAATAGCAACATCATATATAAATAGAATTCTTTTTGGTAATTTCTTCATTCAGAACTAATATCAATCATTCAAGATATTACATCTGGTTGATGATAAATTATAAAGAGATATCCTTAAAAATTTATAATGTTTCTAAGTGTAGATATTTCCACACACACAAAAATTCTAAAAACATTACTGAAGCAGAACCAGCTGCATGGCAAACTTTAAATATTTTTAAATAAAAACAATAGAATTAAATAAAATTTTTTGATAGTCCACATGAAGCTGTTCTGGTCGTATGTGCAGCTGTTTTGCTTCTTTCTTCCAAAAGGAGGGGAAATTGACAACAAAACTGAAGCTGAAAAAGTAAGCACTGCGTCATCCTCTGATCAGTAAAAAGTATTGCTATTGGCCAACAAAATCACCCAGCAACGGATTTAACTTTGGAGACAGGGTTGTATTGAGATGAGTCGACGCTCCCTCACAATTATACTAAATGGCAGTCTGAAAGTATTTTTAGACCACAAAAAGAAATTATGGATAAATATGTTTAATTTTGACATAATTGTAGTTTACAATCAGCTCTGGTATCAAATGTAATTTTAGTCCTAAATTTGTTTATCCGTAGTGTTTATTGCCCGAAAACTTCATTCTATCCGATGGAATCCTATTAAAATCTCTTTTGCAACAGGACAGAGGTAAAATACTGTATCCGATCGTAACTTGCTGATATATCGCAATTTTCAAGGGGACAGACTTGCGTCCGATCGGCTCCATCCAGTAGAAAGTGATTGTGTGCACTAGGGTGAACCAATTTTAAAAAGTTTTAGAATTTCGATTTGGAATACTTACAAAAAGTTTCCTTTTATAATAATAAAAAAAGTTTATATAAATAATTTTAATTAATTTACATCTTCCTACATGTAACTAAAGCTGGTTGTCGGTCGATCTTTACATTTTCTTGAAAATTTCGACATTTTAATATGGAATATCGATAAATAGATTTCTCTTTTACTCATATACAAAAACTTTTAATTACATTCAACAAAAAAATTATTTCTTCCGCTCTCTACCAGCCCTTAAACATTGGCGTTAAGCCGCCCCTGGCAGGCCTCGTTATTGGCATCCGGCTGGCAGCTCTCCGTCGGGTGTTTTCGGATTTTTGTTTATGTTTAGTATCAGTATTACATCTAGGCTAGGCTCTCGTCGCAATTACTTCATTAAAGTCGTGGTTTGTTTTGCTATTAGTTTTGTTCTCAGTGTAAATAATAGAGACATGAGTTTTTCAAAGAAGGCACGACCTTAAATGCCCTTTGATAGGTTCTCCTGCTGATTTTAAAGACAATATCCTTACAAGTAAAAAGGAGGCTTTAAAATGCTACTTGTGGATTAGATTTAGTTTAAAGCCTCCCGATTTTGCACAAATGCCAAAAGTTTTGGAAATATTGAACATACTAGCAGATACAATATTGGATTTATGGAAAAAATCAGGAATTCCCACAGAGACACAATAACGGTACTACAGTTGATCAAGGCGCATCATGAAAAATATTTAGAGTTTGTGAGGTATCCAAGTGTTAAAAAAATGAAACATTTAATGTAAAAGTACCAGATTTACAGCTGAAATTAAGAAACTATTTGACATTAGTGCCTGTAAATGTAAGAACTTTGAACGATGTTCTTGTAGCAAAGAACAGAAAGTTCTAATAAAACAAAACTTTCTGTTCTTTACTACAAAAATATCGTTCAAAGTTCTTACATTTACAGGCACTAATGTCAAATAATTTCTTAATTTTAACTTTAAATTCTTCAACTTTTAAATTAAAGGTTTAATTTTTTTAGCATTTTGATACCTCACAAGCTCTAAATATTTTTCATGATGTGCCTTGATCAACTGTAAAACACGTTTTCGTGTAACTGTGGGAATTCCTGCTAGTATGTTCGATATTTCTAAACTAAATTTAATCCCCAAGTAACAAAGTCCTCTTTACTTGAAAGGATATTGTCTTTGAAAGCAGCAGGGGCATTCAAGGTCGTGCCTTCTATAAAATGTCTTTGAAAACCCATGTATCTATTATTTACACCGAGAATAAAACTAAAAGCACAACAAACCACGACTTTAAACAAATCAATTGCGACGAGAGCCTAGGTAATACTAATTATATATATTATTATATTATATATTATATTATCATATATTAAACATAAACAAAAAACCGAAAACACCCGACGGTGAGCCGCCAGCCGTAGGGTGCCAATAAGGCATGCCAGGAACGGTAAAGGGTGGAAGAGTTTTCTTTTTGTTGAATGTAATTAGAAGTTTTTGTACATGAGTAAAAGAGAAATCTATATATCGATATTCCAAACCAAAATTTCGAAACTTTCAAGAAAATGTAAAAATCGACCGACAACCAGCTTTAGCTACATGTAGAGGGTGAAAGATGTGAATTAATTAAAATTATTTATATAAACTTTTTTGTTAATATTATAAAAGGAAACTTTCTGTAAGTATTCCAAATCGCAATCCTAAAACTTTTAAAAACCGACTCACCCTAATGTAGACATACTGGATATTTTTCTATTTATGTATGTTTTTGACCAACCAAATTGACTGTGATTTAATTCATGGTTCGCACAGCATTCATGAAGTTTGCTGTCTGACCAACTACGGTCAAAAGTATTTTACTTAGACTGTGATGTTTTTAAGTCTGCCATTGTAACATATTTTATATCACATGGACACGCGGCCGTCGATGTGAACAAAGATCAGGGGCCAACGAAACTCGACTCGAACGTTGAATTGACAATGTCTCTATTTAATATATGAGGTTAACAAAAGAGAGTGATAGAATTCGATGATCAGATCCAGTTTCGTACTCCCTGGGTATGTTTATTATAGTTTGTTATTGCAACAGTGTGAAAACACTCGAGACAACAAACACAACTTTTATTATAAGTTTATCACATAAACGACCCAAACAATTATGGGTCAAAATTTAAAAGATAGTCTTTTAGTTGGTTGGGCAAATTTAACTTGTTTATGTACAAACCTGGACGACGATCGAGACAATTATGTATTTTTACACGGCATATTTGTTTTAGCGTCCTAGGTCTACTATACAAATCTCTAATAATATTTGTCAATGGCTCAGTCAGTTTTCCAGGTACTAAACTTAATTGCTGAGTGTGCAATATTTTTAAACATTCGAACAATGGCTTATGCTGCATAACATGATAAAACAGCATTATTATTTTTGAAAAGGTCATATTGGAGTCCATAATTAGGTTCTCTTTTCTCGATATTAACATTATGTAGTAATACAATATGTAATTTTTAGTTTTCCATATGCTTTGGGAAACCAAGGAGTGGCTCTTTATTGCTTCGGACATGTTAAGTATTATATCTGGATTAGCACCGTACTGGATCAAAGTAAGCGTCAAATCGAACACATAGTGAATGTCCTTGCAGTCGCGCACATTTTGAATCATATCCATGCACGATTGCAGAATGTGTTGAGTTCGAGTGCTCACTCTCACGTTTGGATCTAGCCCATGCGTTAAAAGAAGAATAAGTAAATTTTTAATAAACTCGAAGTTTAATTGCTTCTGCACATCACAGTTTAACGTTATATTTTCGGAAACGGTAAACACTAACACATGCAAAGGGGTCAAATTTGCGCGATAACTACAATTTGGATTGGCACCATTTTTTAAGAGAATCCTTATACAGTTTAGATAACAGACCTGCAAAATATCAAGAATTTAGTTATGTACTTATTATATACTAAGAAAACATTACCTTCATGTTATGGGTAAAATGATGTAATGGATCCTTATTGATTAAAGGAACCAAACAAACCATTAATGGAACCGAACCGTCGCGTCCTACTTCGTTAGGATTTCCTAAAAAATATTTTTAAAATCCTAACAAATAAATAAAATGCATATCTAATGTGCTGATTAATGCTGATTATGATAAATTAATGGAATGAAATCTGAAATAAAATAACTTCCAGAATTTAGTACTTATCCATATTTTAATCAAGGCATAAGGTAAATTGTGCGAATTGTAATTTAATTTATTGATAACACGAGAGAAGAATAGAATAAAAGCAATGTCTTTGCACTTAAACCGAAGAAATTTGGAAGGGGTAAAGGAAGGTCATTGCCTAAAAATGAATTTGACTCCGTATGGGAGGTAGGGGAGTATCATTTAAGGTACAAGTTTAGCTTGAAAAATAGAATGCAGGCAGGTCCGGACTTCAGAAGTTTATGTATTCACTGTAATTACATGGACATAGTCTTACATATAAATCTAATGTCTTAGAATACAAAGAGAAAGATTACAAAGAGTTTTACTGTATAGTACGCATATGATCAACTACAAGATGCGTCACCATATAGATAATTCTCAAATGTTTTAAAAAGGTCCAAACCTAGAAGGGATTTATTGTTGTGAAAAACACACAGTAAGTTCACTAGTTTCTCTATATGTATATGGCATGAAGAAGTGTGCCAAGCCATTATCTATTAAACGACAACGATATTCGCAAACCATGAAACGTTTTCTTGTATGGTGTAATGCATATTATTGGGAACAGGTAATTTGTAATATATAATAATTACTATCGTTAAATACTATAGCAACTCGGATTTAGTACCTGTTGTATGCACAGTACATCAGTGGCGTAAATAGGTAAGCCAAATAAAATAGAAAAAATGGGACTCATAGGAAGGACTATTCTGTAGTCATGCTACTAAAGTAGAATAGGGTCTCTGCAGGATAGTAGATATTCTGTAAGACTGCTGCTATAACTTCTGAAGATAGATGCATAAAGTTTTTTACAGGGCACTACCATAAGTGAACAACACGCTTTTTGCCGCAACATAAACTGTGTATAGTTTATGCATTTATGCTGACTGCCGAAAGAAGAATTATCAGAGGGAAAACAATCATGACGCAACCAATAACGTCACTGCTTTTGACATTTAACATAAACCATCATAACCCGTTCTGAAGGTTATCATTGGGTTATCCTTTATTCGCCGTAATTGTTTGTGTGGTTGTGGTTATTTTGAGCATACATATTTTATACAAAAAATGGGAACGGATTCAGGCTGATGAAAACTTTCCAGCAAAACTAACTTCCGCGTACTTCCTATTCTATACAAAATATAATCTCAGTGAATAAACTCCGATTCTGAAGATTCGTAGAACAAGTTATAAATGGAAATAAGTTTAATCGTCATGTGTCCATTAAAAAAAACCTTGTGTTTTTGTCTATCAAAATAAACTATCCTACAAATCAATTCTGCCAAAAAAGGAAACAGAACCATCATAAAGAAAATATTAGGCAGACAAACTAAACTACGTATAATAAAAGAAATACGGAATGCTAGAATGGTTTACTTAACCTTAAATCACAATTTCCATCATTTGGCGACATGATCCGGTGTAACAAAAACTTAGATGGGGATCGATATATCATAAACCAGTATAATATGTTCAGTCACTATAAACTATTCTCGCAGCAAAAAGGCTAATGAAACTCAGAAAGCCACAAAACTACCCGAAGAAAACTGAACAAAGCCGAAACACACGATACGATAGGCCGCCTGGCAAAGCCAACAACATAAACACAAATGAAGCTTAATTCTTCCCTCCATGGTTCGGAGTTCGAGATTGCAAGCCCGGTTTCGGGGTTCCAGATTAAGGACCATAAACAACCTACGGCAAGCTCACCTACATGCAATTCGTAGTCGAGAATAAACAAACTAACCGATCAGTCTCTGATGTGCTCGTCACATTGACCCCGTGATTTTTCCATAGGCATGCTCCCAAGCCGCATTCGCTTACCAAAATCGGATCGATCCAGATCACTTTACGACACTTCGATGTCATTGTATCTCTTTCTACTACCCGTCTTGCTGTAATTACGCATTTCTCATAAGTTTAAAATCTGATTCGGATCGATCCAATTGTTGTTAATCGAATATGTACCCTAAAAGTGACGTTAATGACGTTTAACTTGTTTGATGCTGGGTTATTTTTCCGTCGTTTAGCCGGCTTTATAGCTATTCCCCTTACCCCTTTCAAATTCCTTGCTTAAACAAGCAAAAACTAAAAAAATGTTCTATTGATGACAATAGTTGTACTTAGTGCTCACAGTAGAACTAAAATAGTATTAATTTATTCTTATTAAAGATTTATCTATAAAACAAGGATTTCTGGCGGTTGAAAATCTAATGTTCAACAAAAATCGACTTGCCGCTAAACAAACCTTAACTGTACTATTTGTATCACTTTTTTGTAATGTTGAAATGACATCAAGTTTAAAAAGCATTTATATAATTAAAAAAGTTTGAAGCCTATCAAGGGAAGTACAAATAAAAAAAACACTAGTTTAATAATAGTTTTACGGTTATTTACTAGTAACATACTGGATCTAACCAGTAAATCTGACTGCTTTTTTTTCAAATATTAACTATACATTTATACGAAGAAGGTAATATGATATAAATATTAAAGTAAAAAAGAGATCTTTATATTTCAGAAAAGTCTGCTAAAACTCAAAAAGCTTTCGTTGATTACTTAAAAACAAAATTGTCCGTCATTAATTTTTTTAATTGTATACTTTTTTGGCCAGTTTGTTATATAAAATGCAAATAAATTTGATATTTTGTCGTTCTTATTTTATAATTATTATTTAGCTCATTAACGTCCAATTGCAGAAAGGCATTTAATCAAGAATGAGCGCATTAGACACTTGTAATGTGACAGCACTCATGTTAATACCAGAGAAAAATAAGACAGAGAGAATATCTCTTCTTCCCGCCAGCTCGACCACGCTATGGCCTTCAAACGGCAACACCCCGAGATTGGCGCGTAGAATTCTCACAATACACCCCGACATTAGCCAGTGCGGTAGCAACACGGCAAGCAGAGAGAGTTTTCTGCGGCGCGTCTCAATACTCACTCTCACTGTGCTTTATAATATCCCAAAATCTGCAGTGCACGCCCGTGGCAGCATACTTGAACATCGGTTTGGAGGTCATCGAAAGCAAATCGTATTTATGAATGAAATCGGCACGAGATATTATTCTCCCTGTCTTATGTTTCTCTGTTAATACCATTGCCCAAATCTAATCTATTGCAATGTTTTAATATCAAAAAAGTAGATGTTATTGAATAAAAATATTTAATACCAACGCGAAAATATTTCTCTAAATATTAATTTAATATTAACAATATAACAGAGAAAATGAACAAAAATAACACACGGTGCTAAAGTCAACTTCTTGTGCATTACAGCACATTTTCTAGCATCGACCCTACCTTTAGTATTTTATGGAACATGTATGAGAAATACTAAAGACTCTAACAGTAACAATAGTTTGCACAATAAGCTGAATCAATGAAAACGTTTTTTCGACCGTTTTAGAAATTCCTTATTTTTACTTAAGACCTTTCTGCTTACTATAGTTAATCAAAAACTGTCAAATAAGTTCAGTAATCTATTGGCATATAAAGAAATTTGAGTAAACTTATTGCGTAGTTCCGAGATTAATTTAGGGAAAAATCTAAAAGTGCCCTATTTTTAATAAATTGTGACATGATTATG
The DNA here is from genome assembly GCA_963971165.1 of Philopedon plagiatum. NCBI lineage: Eukaryota > Metazoa > Arthropoda > Insecta > Coleoptera > Curculionidae > Philopedon > Philopedon plagiatum. Next base: position 122,389,905 of record OZ020189.1, on the reverse strand, counting down.
AGCAATAAAAATACTGTTCAAATACTCAAAATTTTTTTCCAACATTTCAAAAACAAAAAAGGCAATAAATAGAATTATCGGCCAATACTTTTTAGTCCTTAAAATAGTATAAACTAGAATAAAGAATAAATTTTGTCCATTTCTAAAAATAATTGTTCCCTAAAACTACTAAATGTGCATTGCACTTAACAAAGGGAGCAATAAACGGCAACACTCGCTGTGGTTCCGCATTATTTAAAGTTTTTATTCAAATATATTTTGATACTAAAAGGTGAATTTACGCTGGCTAGTGCCTGTATAATGAGATAGTTTTATTTATATTAATAATTTCCTATTGTGGACTTTAGTACAGGTACATATAAATACACAAAACTATAATGTTATTGCATAAATCAATAAATTTATTACTCACGCTGTGCACTAAAATTTTAAGTATGAAGGTCTACTTAAGATAATCTATTTTCCAATGTTCAGTTACTTACCTCCCTCATTCAACAACATATTCAGCAATTCGTAACAAACATCCCAATCCCTCACGTGCCTCAGCACGCACGCCACTGCCGAATTTCCAGTGTGATTTATTGACTGCCTGGCACCAGCTTGCATGAGATACCGAACCAGATGCAATACGTCCCACTTATTCCATTTATCGTATCCGTACTGAGCTTCCTCTAAAGCGTAGCGCACTACAAGGGCATGTAAAGGAGTATTTCCTAAGCTATCAGGCGTATTAATCAGGTCTTTGCAATTGTGATCTAGCAGGAGACGGATGGTTGCTATTGTATCTTCTGCAGGTTTGTGGGCGACGAGTAATACTACAAAAAATAAGATGAGGTATATACACAACGGGAAACTTTTTTGATTTTACGAAAAAAAGTCATTTTTCCTAAAAATTCTGCTCCAGGAAGAAATATGATAAATAAAAATTCGGTTAAGTGCAAGCTATACTTGCACAATTAGTGTTCCGTGCCATCAGTCCCCCACTTAACCGCGCGCCCATCTGCCGCGCTACCCGCCGCCGACGCGACGGCACCAACGCCGTATGCACAGAGCTGAGAAGGGAGCGTTTCGACTGACCCAAATTAAAAATTTTGAAAGACGTGTAAGGACAAAAGTTGTTCCTTACATCGTGACAAAAATATTCTTTGTTGAAAATCGTTTTCTCTAAAACCGATGGTTTAGCAGTTATAAGGAAATAAACAATTAAATTGTTTGAAACAGTTGATCGCGCTAGAATTTTTTAATCTTGATGATTTTGTCTCAATCTACACCTAAATCTCAATGTTTGATTTTTGTTAGATTTTTCTGAGCGATCCTTTTGGTGATAAGGGTGGGGGACAGCAATTTTTAAGCGTTTACCCGAAAAATGTTTAAAAAATGCCTTAAAAAATACATCATAATAATATATATTGTTGAATTCGTGCTTCAGTAAGCTTTCATTTGACACCCTACAAGGTGCCCTTGATATTTTTTCCATTTCCCAATTTACCCTCTGAAATTAACCCCCAGAATAAAAATTTCAACTTTTTATACTTCACGTCTATAATTGGGCCACCACACTCTATCTCTGTGCTAAATTTCAAATTTTTACGTCGAATAGTTTCAGAGAAAATCGCTTGTGATAGACGGATGGACGGACCGAAGTGATTCCATTAGTGTTCCGTTTTGCTAATTTTAGCACGGAACACTAAAAATTTTTGAAAATCCCTAAGAGAAAACTGCCTTTAATCTTTATTTTAAAGCGTGATGTCAAGAAAATGTTACTCAACCAAATCGGAAGGTGTTATCAAATACAAAATTTCACAAATAAATTTAAATACCCACAATTTTATACCAAAATGTTTTATTTTTTTAGAACGTGTAATTTTTCCGCTATTTTAAACCTGAACTAAAAAAGAACAAGTAAATTGTTGCCCCGGAAATGTAAATCTGTTATAATCATGTTAAAATTAAAGTTTTTAATTTTTTTATATTTTCAGTAATTTCTTTCCTAATTTTATAATGGTCGCTAGCTAACAAACGAAGATAAAATCGGGATTTTTTACTAAATTCAAAACTTCACATTTGAAAGGATTGTTATTTTTTAGTTAGCGAGAATACGGAAAAATTACCGTTCAGATTCACTAAAAAGGTTTAAGATTAGTGCTGGTTTAAATTAAGATCTTCTAGTTTTTTTGTCTTGACACTGGGCATTAAAAACTTATGAGTTATGCTAATATCTCGGCGATTTGCCAGGTCTCCAAACGATTTTCATCTTGAAACGTATTGCTGGAATGAATTTAATGATATTATAAAAAAACTTCTAAAGTTCTAAAATTCAACTTTTCTTTATAAATTTGTGAAAAACTTTGTTTAAACTGTGAAACAAATTCACAGTATAAAACTTGGTCTTATTCTTACACTTGTCACTTTAAAACTTTTGGTTGTTAAATTAAGCTGGTCTAGCGTTGTAGAATCTGGGCGTACATGTTCTAAGATGGAATAAAAATAAGATTTTTTAGTATAAAATGTTAAACATTTAAATGTCTTTATAAAATTTTGTATAACATCTGGCACAAGATACCAAGCAAGTCACAGGTGCACCAGCGATAACTAAAATCTAACTCATGCTGGTTAGCGCCTGTTCACCGAGTTAGTTATTATGTTGGTAACAATTTAATTGTTATCAAAAGAAATATGTTTGCATTTCTATTCCACCAAATGCGAATTTTGCTTCTAGCATCACATGAAACGTCTAAAATAGTTACCCATTTCATATAATTTTATACGATTTCACTAAAGGCCAGAAACGGTTCAGCATTACAAGAATTTTACTCCACTACTCCAGTATCTGGCAACACTTTATGAACCCTTTAGACATTTCATGAAATGTCTAAACAAAATAAACAGCTACGACATTAAAAAAGTCATTAGATTCTTAAATTAGACACCATCCAGGTTAGATATTTGGCTCAGATTATAACAAGATTTTATTGCCAAAACTACAGCGTTAATGCATAATAATAAAACAATAAGTACCTTACTAGTTTTTCTACAAAATATGTTTGTAAACTAATGCATTACAGTAGAATTTTTTTAAAAACACCATATTATAGCTTGCAATAACAAAAAAAGTCTATTACTAATATCACTGAATAAATTTAATGCTAATTTGCTATATTTTTATTAATCTTATTTATAATTATTTAGAGATAAGATGAGCATTACTTAAAGAAATTCACCATGAGCATCCAAGGTTTGCACTGCTGCTGTTATATACATATACAGATAAAGTGACAGTACTTCTGCCAGTCATTAAACTTACCGACATGTAATAATGTCATTTGCTGCGTGCAAGTTCTAACAGTAGTATCGGCTCCAGCAGCAATTAGTAATTCTAGAAATTTCAGATCATTTGATGCCGCATAATGAATAGGGTAATATTCATCTTTTAAAATATGTATTTCGTCAGATCTCTCTGCAACCAAAAATTGGGTGCATTCCCATGCTTTTCTCTCACAAGCTGCGTGAAGTAAGGGTTTTCTTGCCCTAAATATGCCGTTCTAAAAGCATATTATCAATTAAGATTTTTTTGATATTTGTTAAAGTTTTAAAACAATTCATTACATACTTGTCAAATATAAAAAGGGTTCATACGAAATTTAAAATTAATTCCGATTTTTAGAAAAGTAGGTGAGGGGATTCTTTTATTAAAGTTTGACTTTGGTGATATTGTATTGTATGAATGTAATGTATTTTTTCACGTGCTTCCTTCTTGATAAGCGTTTTTTTTTGTGGAAAAATGAAATAAAAAAGCTTTATATAAAAACACGGACTTCTTATAAAACATCGATCTTCAATGAGGCAATAAAAACCGGATAAGATTTTGTGAATTATTCAAATCAAGCTTATTTAGAATTCTGATACTGCCAAATATGATTTCTAAAACTTTCTTCTTGCTATTTTTATAGACTTTAGACTATATTATGACATTTCTTTTTAATGTCCGTACCCATATACAGCTACCCTATCTAATTAGATATTACCTACCTCTAAGGTACTAATAAAACTACTTAACTTACCCATGGATCTTCACTTCTTTGTGATAACATTATTAATATATTTACTTGATCACCGTCAAGAGCATAATAAATAGCAGACTGTAATTTACTTGGGGGCCTGTTATCTCTAGTATCTCTTTCAATGCAGCTTTCTTCTTGTTGTATTGCAGCAGCTAAATTTTGATTATGCACAGAAATTTTGTAATCTGTATTACAATATTTTATTATTTCATACTTTAATACTGTTTTCGTGATTATATTAAGTATTATTCACCAGTTGTAAACATAGATGAGCCCAGGGGCGTCTCTACACTATTTAGAAATATAATTAGGATACCATTTTAAAATACAACTATTTATTTACCTACATTGTGCAATTTGAAAAGCCTTCGGTTAAAGTAATAGAAAAATATTTTACTCACCCAATGTATGGATACCGCAATATACCCTGAGGACAAACGCGAACAAACGGGAACACCCGGCGTCGATTCTGAATGCGCCCCTGGTGTTGAAGCTGCGAGCAAGTTTAAGTCTTTGTTACACAAAAATCCGGATTTCGCGCAATGATATTGGGCAAAATTTAGTTTTTGACACATGGGCTGATCCGTTGTTCGCAGTGAATGTACTGCGCTAATGAATAAACGTGAATACCGCAGCGGCGCGGCGGCATTATCGTGATGTAGTTTAATAAAAAAAATGTAAATACCGTTTCCAGTTCCCATGCTTGCTTTAATTTTGCTCTTTTCCCGTCGAAATGATCCCAAAGGCTTTTTTTTTTGATCCCAAAGGCTTTTTATTTTTTTTGTGCTTCCCCACTGTCTAAATTCTCAATATTTAATTTATTTATCAGTTCTTGACATGCATCATTTTTTTTCGTTTTTGAATAATATTCGGGGTGCTTAACATTCCTTAAAATGGGCACATTTTCATATTGTTGTAAAAGCAGTAAAACTGTATCATTATTCCACTCCATGGCTAAACAAATTGTAATCCTACACATGTGAACGCTCAAGTCTAAACGCACCCTCGCATGACTTTATTCTCGTTCGAACTGAGCATTCGCGAACCCATTAATTCTTTTTGAGCATGTACCCGAGACCGACACCAGTCGGATCGCGCTCGCGGCCATCCGCGCATAGCCACACACAGAGTGAGCGTTCGCGTATAGCCGTTTACACTTGAGCATTCGCGGTGGATCAGTGCGTGCGTGCTCAAGTCTAAACGCGCCTTTACATTGGATGTAGAGCGTTCATTTTCAAAATACAGTGCAATCTTTACTTCAAGGCGTACAAGCTTAAAAGAGTCTACTGTTGAAGGACTTTTAATGATGCAGGCGTTTACACAGGCTCAAAACTAGATTATACGCATGTGGTCTCAGGGTATATTGTGACATCCATACATTGCGTGAGAAAATAATTAATTTTTAATTAAATATGTATTTCCCATTTTTACATTACACACTGGAGGTAAATAAATATTTGTATTTTATTTTCAAATCGGATCCTAATTTTATTTCCAACTAGAGACGTCCCTGGAATAACCCATGTTTACAATGCTTTAGTAACATTATATGTAAAAAATAGACACTCAACCTCGGAAAAATTCCCACAGAGCTAAAAATTGGTACAGACCTTAAAAACATCATTATGAATGAAATGTCAAAAGTCCCCATCGATTCCATTTGTGCTAAAAATTTTATTCAAGGTCAAAGGTAAAAAAATATCTCTTATACGACAAGTGTTATCGTAAAAATAGTAATTACTTATTACAAAGTTTATAGATTATGCGATTCTCTAAAAGGCTCTTATACTTTTTTTCCTCAAATGATTTTTCGTGAGATATCGCGATTTCAAAAATTGGAAAATTCATATTTTGCATAATATGCACTCTTTACCACCTTCGAGGTAGGGTACTTGGCGCATTTTTTATTACGTGGTTTCCCCTTTAGGCATAATCCACGATTTGTTGTGATCAAACAAGGACAGATTTCTATTGATTAAAAAAAATGGTAGTGTGGTTAATTTTATAATTATCAAACCGGAACCGACTATTATTGATTTTTTAAAAATTGTGTCATGATTCATCTTCAAATTTTACTGCAGTAGTTATACGAGTATGTTCATCTTCTCTTTCTTCTTCTTCCTCCTCTTGTTGCTGGATTTCTGTAGATGGCTCTAAGGAACAAGATGGATCTCTTCATTGATATTATAAGCATTATGATCTGTTGTATTCGATGCAACATTAGAGCAAGACTCGCCTTGGCAATGACCACATACTGTCCGACTTTTTGGCAGCCACAATTATAATTACAACCCTTCGTGCAATTACAAAAAATATTATTGAAAAGTTTTTCTGGAGCAGGCGGGAGTAGAGTTTGAATAATTGGCTCCAAACCGTTATTGTTTAATACCCATCCCCAGGCTTTAAGGTCCAGATCATTACTTAGCCATACTTGGACTTGATAGTAGACACGATATAAATGTTGATAAGCAGCATCAGATGTTGGAGAAAGACAGGATAACTGTACACTTTTATTGTTCCATGTGCTTTTTACAAAAATTAAATATCTATACCTGTCCATAGAATCAATTTTTTTGGAGCTCCATATATAGCAAGAAAAAAACGAATTCCATTAGTGAGGATGATGTCTGGAGAAGAGTTGATCTTCAGCGTAAATACTTCAGCGCAATCAAGTCATGACATTTTTCAAATAATTTAAATACTTTTGTTTTACCTCTTCTGAAAAATGCTGACGTAGTATCGCAACCAGTAATAATAAGATATGAGCTTGACATTTTGGATATCAAGTTAAACTTTGAGGTGAATACATTTATGTTTCTATTTGAGCTTTCCCAGGTTTTAAAAAGTAAATAATCTTATCAGTAGGAGTTCGTGCAGTCAATATCATTAACAAGATTAGAAATGATTATTTACTATTTAATTTTTTAAAAATCAATAATTGTCAGTTCCGGTTTGATAATATTAACCACATGCCATTTTTTTTTAATCAATAGAAATCTGTCCTTTGTTTGATCAGAACAAATCGTGGATTATGCCTAAAGGGAGTAAAGGGGAAACCGCGTAATAAAAAATGCGCCAAGTATTCTACCTCGAAGATGGTGTGGAAAAGAGTCCATATTATGCAAAATATGAATTTTCCAATGTTTGAAATCATGAAAAATCATTTGCAGGAAAAAAGTATAACAACCTTTTTTGTACAGAATCGCATAACCTACAAACTTTGTAATACCTATTTTTACGATAACACTTGCCGTTTAAGAGATATTTGGGAAAACCCTATATTTTTGAATACAATTTTTAGCACAAGTGGAATCGATGGGGACTTTTGACATTTTATTTGTAATGATGTTTTTAAGATCTGTACCAATTTTTAGCTCTGTGAGAAGTTTTGCGAGGTTTGGACTTTTTTGCCTATTTTTACTGGATTATATTATTAGAGATATATTTTTTCTTTAATTTTCAACAACCTAAACCGTGGACGTTCTCTCACCGGTGGACAATAAATCGGTTCCAATCGGTAATGTTTACATAAAATACCTACGCATACGTATAGGAACCGGTTCGGCCACCGATGAATCCTAAAAATCGGGGAATGCAATAACAGTCAATTAATTATGTAACACCAATAAATATGGTAAATACGTCTATATCGCATAGATGTGAATTTGCAAAACAAGCCGAATGCGAGTTTTTCCATCCCATGCGTGCGAGACCTGCATTTATAACAAGTGTTGCATGCGATATTTTTTACAACTAAGCAAATCCCAAACATGAAAAAATTATATAAACGTTATTTTACAGATCAGAAACCTGACAAAATTTGATTCCTGTTCAAGTCAAAAAAGCTTAATATTACAGATAGGGTTTTCACGGAAATATATAACAATGTAAAAGCTTATTGCAGCACTTGTATTGCAAGGTCTCAAACCTTTTGAATTTTGTTTAAAACTTACCATACTTTCCCCTTTCTTCACAATTGCTGCTGTGGGGACCCGGCCAGCACATTCTTGCTTCAACATCAGTCTTTGCTCCATGCTTAAGAAGTAATTCAACGCATTCATCATGACTGAAAAAGAAAAGCTTTTATAGAAAAAGAAACCTTTACCCATGTTAAAAATACACACATTCTCAATAATAGTTTTCTATGAGTGTTTATTGAACTTTATTGGTAACTTTTCCCTACTTTTTGAGCTTAGATTTCTAGTAAATTCTTAAGCAGCTATCGAAATTTCGACCGAGGAAAAGTAGGAAATCAACAGATGACAGGTAACACTACAATGTTAAACGTTGGACTGAGAAAACCTTTTGATATTCAATGATATTAAAAAGTGTATTTTCATTCTCTTTCATAAACCGGATCAAGAGAAATGCAAGTGTATATTATTTTACTACCTACCTTTACACCTTGGGGTGGGTGGTGGGGAGCGACGTCACCTCCAGCTACACAAAAGCATAAACAAAAAAAAATGGGAAAGATCGCGTGCGACATTTGGTTTTATTGTTTAGGGTTCTAAGAAATTAACATTATTTCAGAATGGACGAAAAATCTAAACCCGTTCTTGCGAAAACAGAACGGGGTTGGTTATCTTAACTTACAAATTAGCATTTTTAATTATACACTCTGTCTATTTGGACTGATATACAAAAACATTTTTTTTTTGGAAACCAACTTTTTCAATTTTTTGTAAGAAAGTACTTTTCAAAACTACATTTTTTAAAAAGAAACATGTTTTTTAAAAGTACGTTTTTTCATTGTTTCGAAAAAAAACTTCGAATGTTCATATTAAAAAAAAAAAAGAAAATTGTTTGAAGAAGTAATTTATTACAGAGTAACGTAGCCGACACAATAAAATAAACCTGACCGAACACAAAAACGGTTCATTGATGTTAGGGATCTTTTTCTGTCTTTTTTTTTATTGACTTTTTCCACGCTAGTAGAGTGCATAATTTAATTTTTGAAAAACTGTGTTTTCGGAAAATCTAGTTTTAAAAGACTCTTTTTTGAACAGGACATTGAAAAAAAAATTGTAGATCCGTTTCCTAATAAACATCCTTCGATAAAGCCGTTTTTCGACAAAATTTACTTAATTTAACATCGAAAAAATGTTTTTTGAAAAAAACTACACGCGACAGGACCGATTGTTTGATTAATATGAAAGTGTAAGTATTCTAGCATTTTTTTTTATTTATGCCTTTTGCTCATTTGGAGAGATATACTAACGTAAGTAAAATTTTTTGAAAACAAATTTTTCAATTTTTTTTAAGCACTTTCCAAAAATACATTTTTTCAGAGAACATCTTTTTCGAAATTAAATTTTTTCGAAAAGCCCTTTTTGAATATTAATTTTTTTGGAAAAAGTAATTTATGAGAAAGTAACGTTTTTACTAAACCTAAGGAAACCTGATCAAACTCAAAAAAGGTTCGTTCAGGTTTGTTCAGAATCGTTTCTAGTCTTTTTTTAGTTAAGATTTTCCATGTTATTAGAGTTCACAGCCTAATACTGTTTTCGAACAAATACATTTCCGAAAATTGTATACCTATTTCTGAAAAATAATTTTTTTAAAGACATTTTTGAAAAAATGAAGTTTCGAAATATGTGTTTTGGAGAATTTCATAAATCGGGTTTTAAAAGAGCATCTTTTTAAAAAGCTGTTAAGATGTTTTTGAAAAAAGTTAATGTCGAAATAGGGTTTCGAGGAAATATTTTCCAAAAATTTCGTAAATTCGTTTTCGAAAAAGCAATTTTTCCAAAAAAAAAATGCCATAAAAAAAATGTTTTCCGAAAAAAAAAACCCTATTTGGCTATTTGTTTCGTATAGTAAGGAATGTTTTCTGAAACCATCTAAAAGCATGTAAATGAAAAATGCCAAAAATGGCTTGCATTTTTTATATAACATGTATATAGATTTGTTATTCATATTTTTGTGGTATCATTTATACAGGGTGTTTTCTAATTGAATGTCAATATCAAAGGGGGCGATTTTTGGGTCAATTTTAAAAAGAAAACTTCATATGAACGTATGTCCTAAACGTCTTAACTTTTGAGATACTGGGTGGTAAAATTTTCAAAAATAAATAGATTTTTATTAATATATGTAATACCACTTTAGATATTTTAATTAAATTCGGCATACATGTACTATGTATCAAGAGGCATTATTTTGTGTAGCACAATTTTTCTTATTTCCACCAGTGGCGTTCGTACGGAATTTCACCTGCTTATTTTGGCAGACATTGATGGTACGCCACTGATTTCTCGTAAAAGTAAAACTATTCCTGAAATCCCCAATCATTTCTAAGCAAATTTGATCTTTTTAATTTTTTTAATCCGATGCACGGTTTTCGCTTAAAAAAATAAAAACCTTTTCTCTGCATGATCATAACAATATCGTTAATATGACAATACCACCATACAGAGAAATAGATTTTATTTTTTAGATCAAATTTACTTAGAAATGAATAAGGGAGTTAATTTTTGAGATCCTTATTCATTTCTAAGCAAATTTGATCTAAAAAATAAAATCTCTTTCTCTGCATGGTGATATTGTCATATTAACGATATTGTTATGATCATGCAGATAAAAGGTTTCTATTTTTTTAAGCGACAACCGTGCATAGGATTGAAAAAATTCAAGAGATCAAATTTGCTTAGAAATGATTGGGGATTTCAGGAATAATTTTAATTTTACGAGAAATCAGTGACGTACCATCAATGTCTGCCAAAATAGGCAGGTGAAATTTCGTACGAACGCCACTGGTGGAAATAAAAAAATTGTGGTACACTAAATAATGCCTCTTGATACATAGTACATGTATGCCAAATTTAATTAAAATATCAACAGTGGTATTACAGATATTAATAAAAAACTATTTATTTTTGAAAACTTTACCACCCTGTATCTCAAAAGTTAAGACGTTTAGGACATACGTTCATATGATGATTTCTTTTTAAAATGGACCCAAAAATCGCCCCCTTAAATATTGACATTCAATTAGGAAACACAAAACACCCTGTATATTATAGACCTTACATAAACGGCAAAAGTTTGTTTTTGTTTTTAATATTTTGTAGAACATGTACGAATGGTTAATAACATAAGATCAAAAAAAACGTCCTCAAAGTATGCCGTGGAATCAATCATGTCTTGAACTATTACTCTTGAAAGGTAACATCGGTAAAAGGTATAGGTGAATAAAAAATAGAACTGTTAATTTCTGAACTTTTTATTTCTAAGAAAGTTGAATATGGTAATTACGGCAAATCAAAATGCTTTTATGATCGAAAGTTACTTTAGAAATAGTAGAAGGGTTGATGGCGAGTGGGTTTTCGATCCGCTTATTTCATCCCTTCGTCAAAAATATATTGAAAAATCGAAAAGAAAAATTCTATCAGCAGAGGTCATAGCTCTACTTAGTGTCGATGAAAGTAGTGTAAAACAAGAAAGACTTGAAGTAACTAGCGACTCTAGTAATAGTGATCCTGCCTAAGGTTGGACTCGTTAGTTTTAGGTTTCATAATAATATGTAGTCAGCTAAAAAATAGGTATCTTTTTAAAAGTTTATTAATATAATGCCAAATTTAGTAATATTATTACGTATTATTTTTGGAGCTATTCATAATATTTTAAAATTAATATAAATAATAAAAATTGACAATGTATTTCTGAAATTTGCTTTGTAACAATGTGTTGGATAAATTTTAGTACCACATGACAGTGGATTTTTATTGCATTAGGTATATTTTAAGGAATGAGTTTTTAAATAAAAAACTATGTACAACATAAAAATTAATATTATATTAGCTATTAAAAGTAAAAATTCTTCATTTTTGGTCTATATTCTGGATAAAATACATTGTTTATTTAACCCATTGACATTTTATTTCAAATCTCCTCCATTTCATCCACTTCAATATTCTTGAAAAAGCCCAAGGAAATATGTTTGACCGCATATTGATCGCCCCGGGATCACAGTGCAATGTATGGAAAATTTATTGAAGATTATGTATTCTACAAAAAAGTCCGCGACAGCAGGTAACCTAAAACAAGCTTTTTGATGCTGCAGCTTGAAATAAAAATTAATATTAAAATTAGGAGTGATTTTTTAAAATAATTATTTAATCGATATTAAAATAAATTTATTATTTTATTATATTAGTAAATTATTTGAGTATTTAATGCACATAAATAAATGCCCTTACAGTTTGTAATTTGCGCTTATAGTTTAGAATATATGTGTGTTTACCGCGATTCTAATGTATTGACGACGATCGCTAAGAAATTTAACACTTTAACTACTATGTGCACCAAAAATGGTACACATCTAACTTTACACATAAACTTTGTGCCCATATATGGTCACAAGCATTGGCTAGGTTTAATCAGTTGTGTACACTATGCGGTCGTGCTTTCTAACAAAATAAATGCCTATTTCATATGCTCTAGTTCATGACAAAAGATTAGCCAAATAGTTTATGTATAGATTCATAGATGGAAGGACCGTTCAACTCTTCTGACCACCATAGCTATACAGTAATATAGATGCGTTTTGTTTACACATTTCGGTCGCGCGTTTGAATGCAAAATGAGCAAATAAGCGATAGAGAGTTGGAAGAAATAGTAAAAACAGTATGAGCGATATCGAATACAAATACCAGTCGGACACCGACGACTCAGTACGTACCAGATGCTACAAGGCTAACAGTGAAAGAAATGGTCCAGGGTACGCAATGGCAAACACTTCTCGAACGAAAATGTATTGCCAAAGATGTGAACACAAATTTTTATGTATGAAAGTGCTTTTTTGACACTCACAACTGCAATTTACGTAAATAAGAAGCGTGATCAAATATGGTACACATAGTTCAAAGATAATAAGTTCTAATTTTTTATATACATAAACTATGCGTACCATATCTGAACACAGTCAAAAAACTTCTTTTTTGTGAAAAAAACTTGTTGTTTTCATGTTAGTAGTATTATAAATGGCATAAAATATAGTTTTTTGAAAAAAAAGTGCGTTAGTTTCTGCAAGTCATTTGGCACCAGAATGCTCAGTAGTTAAAGTGTTAATGCTTTATGAAGAGCTACGAAATCGCTACGTTGTCTTTCTTGGCAGAATTTGTGTTTTTGGTTGATTTTATGTCGTAAACTAGTACATATACCTAATTTTTATAAAACAATAAAGAGGCAACTTTATTGTAATTGAATGAAAGGGTCTCTTCAAAGTCTCTTAATTTTCTATCGGGAAATGAAATTAAGAGGGCCTGTCAGGCGCGTATACAGGGAGGGGATAATAGAGTAAATCATGCTTCACCTGCGAATAGGATGATAATTGTATCTTGGGAGACCTTTGAAAAAAAGTAAACAATTCAGTTTGAGGAAGCATTTGCAAAAAATGTAGAATCTTTTTCTCCACTTATTTGAGGATTTATCATTTCTGTAGATAAAAAATGTTCTTACAGTTATTTGCCTTATATGCTCAATCCCACGTAAGATTTTAATGGCGACCGTTGACACACGTGAAACATATTTGCATACTTATAATTTGGAAGTTCCCTAATTTAGAAAACACCTCGCGGGAACAGACCGTCGCTGAATTGACGAGAGATGGATATATGTGTTCACACAATTACATGTACGCGACGAAGATACATATTCCGCATCTAACCCTTGCAGTCGAAAAAGCGTCAACAGGTGGAATATGTGCAGCATTTCACATCGAATGCCGTGAAGACGGGTATCATTTCCTTATGCCTTTGCACCGGCATATCTCTTTCCGGCAGTCTTTAACCCCTTCTTGTCTATTCCTTTTGATTTATGACGCGTAAAATTAAAGTTTCCTTTGAAGAATTTTGTTGTGGGATTTCGGTGTTGTCAGAAAGCATTTTGCCATTATTTTGTGCTTATTACACATTTCGGTGGTATATTGTTGGACTTGTCTATCTGTAAAGTGTTTCTTTTTATTGAAAAGTAAGTAGGTAAACATATTTTATTTGTTTAACAATTATCTAGACAAGCATAACCCTAAAATGAATTAATGATATAGTAATTATGTTTTGCGGCGTAAATTACGAATCTAAACAAGTCGTTTAGTGGAAAAGCTTATATTTTAATTTTTTTTAAATTACCATATTTTTCAAAGGTTATGTTAATCGCGAACAGAATATAATCGTAGACAATCTCGCCCATGCCTCCGGAGCTCTTAAAAATGATACGTCTAATTTTTGACTGTATTCAGCACATTCAGCTTTGTAATATAGGCCTCAAATTACATAATTCCAGAAAAAATCATTATTTGTGGGGTGACGCGTCAGTGTCGCCTCTAGGCGTCCGCGATGTCGCCGACCGCCGACGGCCTCACGCCCATAGGGGTCTCGCGAAAAACTCGCAAGTTAATACTTAACCATACCTAACCTAGAATATTTTGGTACGAGTAGGTAGTATTTACCCAGAATAGTCTGGCAACACTGTTGATTAGCAACAATATACTCAAACATAGTACATATTTGTGTGTAATTCATTTGACTTAGTACATTTTTCTGAGGGGTCTTGCAAAGCTGATGTCGCCGACATCCACATTTGGTCTTGCCCCGCCACTGAGCGGCGTATATACTTGGGAGAAAGAAAAACGTGTATTATGGTCACCCAAGAGCCCATAGATATTCGTGTTTCAGACGGTGACGGTCAGATGAAGATCACCTCTAAGATAATTCTGTGGAGCATGAACCAAAAGCCAATTGAGAGTATTCGTTTATATTTTTCTCCCCTTATCACTCCAAACCATAAAGTGTACGAAGGTTCCGCGAATCGATCTAATGAAAATTAGTTTAAACTTTGATCGATTTTTCATTAATTCTGTTTCTGTTGATTTTACGGGTTGACTTTGTTTTTTAAATTTAACTGTCTCGAATTCGTTTAACTGAAACTAAAAATAAATTATCTTACCAAGAGCGGCGTGAGATTCGTGGCAAATATCACATGTTCATTTAAACTTATTCATAAGTTCTAGTACAATTTTATTGCTTTTCATATTTCTACACATACGTTGTCAGTAAATTAATTTCAGCAAGATTCTGTTGCACTATTTAAACAGTCAAAAATTTTGATAAAAAATGTGAAGTCCGGCCCTGACCAAAGTTCAAGTTGTGTAAACAGAATGTTACTAGAAACGACAAGTGTCAACGGCCGCCATTATAATTTTACGTGGGACTGAGTATAGTTTAAGAGATATGGTAGGATACATTCGCAATAATTATGCGGCGGCGTGTTTACCGCGATTCTAACCTACTGACGACTATCGCTACGAAATTTAATGCTTTACGCAGCACTAGGAAATCGTTTACTTATCTTCTTGGCAGAATTTGTGTTTTTGGTTGATTTTATGTCATAAACGAGAATATCTAATTTCTTCATTTGATTTGTGGGTGCTGCTGGTAATATAGAAAAACTTAAACGCTAATCATGCAGTCCACGCGAAACAAAAGCTAGTGCAAAAAAACCCGGACTGTGAATGTTACTAAGAAAAAAGTGTATGTAGTAAATGTGTTGATATGTCTCCTGTCCATTTACTTTGAGCTTTAAAACGTACCCTTTTAAACAAGCTATATGTAGGGGCAAACTACATGGGAACCTATTGACATCCGCCGCATTGTGCCGAGCCAGCAACCAACGGACAAGTTCCACATTATTTGCACCAACACATTTTTGTAACAAATTATAGCCAGTTTCATCATGGATGGATAGAATGTTCTCATTCTAAAAAATATTTAAATTCAAATTAGTGTTTTACCAATACCGTGTGCCGCCAGTAAAATACAAACGCACCTATGTATCTATAAAGAGTGGTCCATAAGTAATGGTACACAGAGCAACTGGAGATACCAAAGATCAATACAGAGAGACTTAGTCAAATATATTTTGTCAAATATTGCTGGCTCAAGTTTGTTAGAGATACAGGATGCTGAATGTGAAAATTTTTTGAAAATTTTTTATGAGACAACTCAATCAATCCAAAATCATGTTCCTGGAGAAACAATAAGGATTTGTAAATATTCTGATTCCTGTCAGAGGGTGCTAGCTTCCTTCCATACCACATGTGAAATTAATATTCATTTACCTCAAAGTTACTAACGCTCTGACCAAAAATCATAATAGAAAACAGAGACTATTGAGATACCATTTCCGTACAGAAAAAAAAAACGACTTTAACAATGCATCACTGATGTGCAATGAACTGTTTAATAGGTTGAGGATAATTACCATCCTCTGGGAGGGATTTCTAAGAAATATTGACAAATTCTTATTCCTCATCTTTAAAAACACAATCCTGCAGTTTATCGATTTAATATTCTCAGGTTTATGCTAAATTTAAAAATGTATATTCAACACATCTCACGAAGCAGCAGGGTTGAGAAGATTTAAATCAGCTGATTAAAATCTGCGATTAAAATCATGATTTTAATCAAGTGATTTTTGATTTAAAAATCACAATTAAAATTTAAAAAAAATAAGCTAAAATCAGGATACTTAAAAAACCAAAAAAACCTTGATGCATTTTCATTTTTATAATATTCATTATAATACTTGAAAAGGAAGGGTGCTTTTCACAAAAATATAATTTTTAAAAAATCCTTTTAATACAAAAAAAAATACAGAACATAACCTAAAAGTAAAAACAAAATATTGTCGCGCATTTATAATACCTAAATGTTATAATGCTTAAAAAAGAATACTATTTTGGCTGCCTTTTCAATGCCTAACCTGTTTGTGTTACCTGAAGAAAACATCATTTCTAGATCTGCAGAAGATGCACAAGCACACAAAACAGAAATCATTATAGGTAGCACTTGCATCATTTCTGGAACATTTTCTTGGGATTTCCACCACTGTACTGTTGTTACATTTTCAATTATTTCATCCGAAAACATAGTTTTGTGAAAAGTGTCCGACCTGGCTTCCAACTTAATTATCAGTGGTAATAAGCCTGTGTCTGCAAAATGTTCGGCATCAGCATCTAGAGCATCTCTCTTTTCTTCATCCAGTAATTAATATTCTTCTTTGTGTATTGTGGGATCCAATATATATGTCGTAGGCAGAATGCAAATTTAGGCTATTTATAAACTTCCTAGGCATTATAGAAAAAGCCGGCAAAACGCGAGCATAAAATGCATTTTTCGTTATGACTGAAACAAATTCAGGCAAATTGATAAATGTCGGCAAAACAAGAACAGAAGAATATATATCATGTTGTGACTGATTATTTTTAGGCATTTTACAATTTCCAAAAACGGTCCCGTCAAAACGTGAAAATAAAATGGAAAATACTATTTAGTATTGAGAATAATATTTTCTGCCACCTAAGTTCAGTTTTGTCACTAATCTGCCATGCCCTAATTATACGGACTTAGAAAGGTTTTTTATGCGAACGGTGGAGCGGAGGGCACCCTAAGGTCGGAACAGGGTTAGCACCTGGTTAGGGGCCCTGACCAGTCTCTTTCCTCGCAAGCGAAGAGGGATCGGTGCGCCAGGGTGTTGGTTGGGGTCCTCTTCGGCTGTGTTGATGTGCACGTCTTCGCGTGCAAAAGTCGACTAGTTTAATATTCACGTCTTGACGGCACCGTTTTTGGCAAATTGTAAAATGCCTAAAAATACTCAGTTACAACGTGATATATATTCTTCTGTTCTTGTTTTGCCGACATTTATCAATTTGCCTGAATTTGTTTCAGTCATAACGAAAAATGCATTTTATGCTCGCGTTTTGCCGGCTTTTTCTATAATGCCTAGGAAGTTTATAAATAGCCTAAATTTGCATTCTGCCTACGACATATACACCAAAAAGTGAAAGGGGGTTAAAGCTTGGGTATTTCGTTTTTTAAATAGTTAATATTGATGCAAACTTTTTTCCTCTTCAAAGCTGTCAAAAGTAGGCACTAATTTTTTTCACGTTTGAACTGCTTGAGATAAATAACATGCACCTTTCTGTTGTATTGCGTCAAGTGCTATATAAATTGGTTTTAGTAACTGTAAAAAATCTTCAGCCATCATTTTAATATAGATATCGGATACCTTTTTAAAAATCACTGAATCAATTTCTTCTTTATGCTCTTGACATATTAATAACAAGTTTGGCCACTCCTTGACATACATCTCAAGATAATCCGAAAGTGCATTCCATCGAACGTCTTGAGGTAACACCAGATTCTTGCCTCCTTTTTCTTTGTACCAAGCATTTGGCAAATGGGTATTTCTAAAGTATTTTACAATTTGTACTATGTTCTTTTACCGTAGATACTTCTAAATATTTAGAAAGCAAATTAAGTAAGTGCACCGAACAACCACAATATGTAATTATAGAATAATTTAACGATTCGGTAATTTTTTCTTCATACTGGCCGTGTTGGCCGCGTTATCTGTTACAACACTAGTAACTTTACAGTTATATTCATTTTTGCACTTACTTGTTGAGTCAATAGCCAATTTTGCAAGATAATCAGCCGTATGGGGATGACCGGATGTAGGTATCTATGCTTTCTAAAAGAACACTGTTTCCATCTTCTGCTGTTAAAACGACACCGATTATGGGCTCATTATGAACATTAGACCATCCATCCAAGGACATGCAAATAGACTGCCCAAATAACTTGTTAGATTTTTCTTCATTAAATATTTAATTTAGGAGCGTTGATGATAACTGAAATCTAGACGGCGGAACGTAATCTGGCCTTAACATTTATATGGCCTTTCGAACTTCCTTATTTTCTATCGATCTAAAACTGCAGTTTGTTGCATAAACTGCTTTAGCTATTTGCATGTCCAATGCTTTCTTCTTATCTTGACAAGTTCGCACAACAAAAGAAACCAAATGGCTGGTACTTCCACTATTTTCACTTCCACCTCCATTTCCCTTCTCTGTTTCTTTGCCGACCGGATAACTTCATTTTGGCTAGTTCCAAGCTGGAATTCACAATCTCTTTCAAGACCACTAATATCACTAGTTTTACTTTTGCAGGTTTCCCAGTGACATTTCAGTCTATCCATTGAAGCTTCAATCTCTTTACCACACTTTTTACACACCCGTATCCTAGTTTGCCAACCACTTTCTTTTTTATGAAATGTTGCCCAATACTAAATTCCCTTCTACCCCGACTTGTCATGATTCAAAATTTCGTGCTACACTACTCTCATAAGCAAAACTATTACTGCAAACTATTATTTGCAAGTTTCAAAGAAGTCGCGAACGGAACTTTTCCGACTCGGCTCGTCGAATTTTGTTTCGATTCTGTATTTACCCTTAAAAATATTTTTTCATTATAAGTTTGAATAACCAAGATATGAACAGTTAGAAAATATGTGTATTAATAAAAATTAGTCCAAATTAAAAATTTTAGAAAAAAAAATAAAAAAAACATGATGTAAAAAAAATTGCTGATTTTTGATTTAAAAAAAATCATGATTTTCATCAACCCTGTGAAGCAGCAACATTTTACTAAGACATATCTAGTGTAACATTTCTATTTTGACTGTAGCACCGCTAGTTGCTCTATATATCACTTTATGGACAACGCTGTGAAATTCCACAAACAAAAAACGAGGTGTTATGCAGAGTTATGATACAAAAAATCGCAGATCGAATTCACAGTATATAATACGTTTCTTGTTGGTTTTTTTTAGGGAACAGGCACTTAAACACGTTCTACAGTCGGCAAGTATTTTGCAATACGCAATAAAGCTTGAAGGATGGCATGCGCATTAAAGAGCCAGCTGATTTATTTTTGCAAGTTTTGCACTTGCATCGCTTGATAAAAAACGGTTCTGCGCGATTTTTCTTGCAGTTTCTGTCGCAATTCTGGTGAGAAATATATTTATTTATTTACAGGCAAGGCCTATTTTTTTAAAGGAGATGTAACAATGTTTTGAATTTACAACCGTTTTCAGAATAACATATGTAATAAAAAAATAACAAATTAAATTTAGTATTATCTCTATATATAAAAAACTGACTGACCGACATATGAACGTTTCTTACATAATGTAGGCTTTCTACTAAGAAAGGTTTTTCAAAATTCAACCTCTAAGGAGATTCAGGAAACAGGGGTTCAAACTTTCTAAGGAGAAAAAATATTAAATGTTCCTATTAACTTCATAGAAGTACTCTAAAAAATTAATGTGTTTTACAGTTTTTAATAAATCAACCCTTAAGGAGGTGAAATGGGGGTTCAAAGTTTGTAATGGAGTAAGACTGTTATACCGCGGACGAAGTCGCGGGCAAAAGCTAGTTAATAATATAACAACAATATAAATGTAGTGATTTTTACATTACCGACCAAAACAAATTATACCCTAATATATGTTTTCATCCATTTCCAGGAAAGAAGCAGCAGCACACAATTGATTTTTTTCGCTATAATTTATTTATTTAAAAGATTTTTTTAAAAATATCAAAACAAAATTAAGGTTAACCTATATTTTTCCTTTGACAATTTTAACAGTATAATGTCTTTGTTGGCAGTCCTGGCCATGGGCGAACCCAGGATTTTGTCTTGGGGGGCTGACTTGTCTTGGGGGGGCTGATTTGCCTGGGGGGGGGGGGGGGGGGCTGAATGGTGCAATTCGGTGGATTTCTTCAATTAGTAGTGCGCTTTCTGAACAATTGAATTGCCACCTGTAAAACGCATTAGTAAAGAAATATTGCTTGCAACTCTCTTGCCAAGAACCGACTTGCAACAATAGTATTGCAAAAGACTTGTCAACTGTCAAACGTGCTTTACAGTGTGAATTAGTGTACGATTTTTTGTTCACAGGTGTACCTAACATAAGGTTAGGACCTGCTCACGAGAACACTTAGGTAATGCACGATTTCTTCTAGTTCTAAACCACTAAATTTATTCGTATATCTAATTGTTTACATACACAAAGAGCGATACTTTAGAATCCCACAGACCAATGCGAATTTTCACGGCCGCAGCGAATATTTCGTTGATCTGTGGTATATCCTAAAGCACTGCGAGCGGCAAATCGTGCCGTTATCGCCTAGTGGGCGCCCAGCCTAATATCAATACCTAAAAATGTTAATTAATTTATATACGTAAAAATATACCTGGCATTTTTAATTATTGCCTCCCTTATTGAAGTTAAATTGAAGCATCTGAATCAATCAGCCAAAGATAAGCTAGCCCAGTCACATAAAAATAAACTTGGAAACGAAATATACAGTGTAGTCCAAGAAGTTTGCAACAAATGGGAAAACTTTTTATTAGAGATTCTATCAAAACGTAAGTATAACGAAAAGTAGGTGCCTACCTAAAACCAAAATTAACCTTTCTCGTCCGCCGGCGCCGTAAACCGCAATAATATATCATATGTCGACTTTTAACCATAAAGTTCTGTGTTAAGAAAGCATGCATCATAGTTTTAATTACGACTTCTATCCCAGAACTGAAAATGTTTGTTTGAACCCTGAAATTAAGTTTGTTAAATTGTCCGTACTTTTATTCACCATTGGTCTTTACAAATGAATTCCTCCCTAAAAACAAATTTGCAAAAGCACATAACTTTTTTCCCACAATTAAGTTATCAAAATAATGGTATGTATCTAGTATTATTGAACAGTACATCATGAACATAACGTCTTCTAATATATTTGACATATACGGCTGGCATTAATTAGTCTTTACCTTCGGGATTTGTAGGAGCAAGCCTTCTAGCCGCTGCACTCCTATCTTAGGATTAGCTGTCAGAGCGTCAAATATTGTTTGAACTTTGTGCCTCGTTGAATCCGAAACTTTATGCCCATGTCCATTACTTAACAATGCACTTCCAGATTGAAAAACCTGACTGACAGAACCGCCCATTTTTATACAGCTTAACTTATGGATTCCATATCATCTGGAGAAAAAACCAATATACCTATTCAAATATTAATATTTGCTAATATTCTAGTCAGTTGTTTTTAAGTACTTGTTAAACTAAAAGAACTTTTACAATGCTATATTCAAAATTAAAAATATCTTAGGAATGGGTACTGCTAAAGCATAATAAACCACCAAAATAAGTAAACTGCCCTTTTCGTGCCCCACCTGCAAAAAGGGCGACATTTATAACATGGGAAACCTTTGCAAAAAGGTAAACAATTCATTTTGAGGAAGCATTTACAAAGAAAGTAAATATTTTTCCTCTTGTACTGAACAACCCTCCCATTACCACCCTTTATAATTTCAAATTTATACGCCATTGAGGTCGGCGTTGCCGCCTGAGCAAACAAGTGATTCCTCAGGGCTATTTTATTGTTAGCTAACTCTACCAGTGGTATTTAACATGAAATATTAAATAATAAAGAGAAGCACAATAGAACAAAAATGCTAATGCTAAGCTGTACAGACATTTTAATCTGGCAAGGAACACTAGTTGAGGATTAATTCTGTGTTAGTTTTCAATTTCAATTTAATCAGTGCTAAAAACTATCTTTACAACCAGTGGCGGCAGGTACACAAGGGCTACAGAGCTGCAGAACCATCAAAATTTTCAAGCTACTTGACAAATTTTTTCATACTTTGCTGTAGGTAAGTAATAAATAAAGATTCCTAAACATAAGTGAAATTAAAACACCGAATCTTCGGTCAAAATGCTAGTAATAGGCCAGCGCTAATCAACATATGCCGCGCCCCCGGCACGGACGTACCCCAAGGATGCTCCGCTGGGCGTAGAGACATTGCAATTACCGCAACGCCGCGTGTTCAGGTTTGTCGTCATCGACGTTCACTAATCGTAAGCGCGAGGTCGCGCAAAAATCCTAGCCTTAGTTATGACCATTCAAGATTATCACCCATGGCCACGGCACTAAGCAATCACACACTTGGGCACTTTATTTTGCATTTTAAAAAAATCTATACTACTGCAAAGGGCTTGGTCCTCTTCCTCTTCAGCTTTCTAACTAGGACCTGGCTGTCAAGAAGTGGGTAGTTATTAAAGTTGTTTGTAGAATAAGGACTCTGGTTACATTTTCTGCTTATCCTGGTATAGTAATGTTGTAACTGAGATGGCAGTGCACGAGAGAGTAGTATCTATAAAATTAGGAGCACTGAGTGTGTTTCTGTTGGTTTCAATTTTAAAATGGCGAAACATCCATTTTTGAGTTTTGAACAGATATAATCGAATTGACTCTCAAGTAAATTTCGAGTCCAAGTAGAAGTCCATTTTATTACAGTGTTTCTGTTAATGTGGGACCAGTTTGGTAAAAGTGTACCTTAACTGTTTTTGTTTCATTAAGGATGCAGACACCTTCTATTACAGGCTGAAACTCCCCACTGGTGTCAGTGGAAATTGCAACAGTCGTATTGTCGGTAAATTTTATCGTCAGTTCCGGAGGTGTACGGTTGTTAATAAATAGAATGAACAATAAGGGGACTAAAACTGATCCTTGTGAACAAAAATTCGCGGGAGAGGGTACTGTAAATATACCAACCAGGTTTCAAATCAGGTTTTCACAGGTATGGCTGCTCCGAAAAATACGCAACCGTATCAGAAACCTTCGGGCGCTAGTGGAATTACCACAAGGTCATTCTGAGTTTTAACCAATAAATCATTGCGGAATAGTAGACAATGTTTTCATTTCATTTGTTGTTAAAGCTGTTTTTCTGCGCCTGAACGTTTCGAAACTGTTTCAAAACGCAGTCAGCTGTGGCACTTTAGTGTTGAATTGGTGACGGCATAGACCAAACTGTTTCATTCCGCTTGAAACTGCTCGGATCACGATACACTAACAACGGTATGCCGATGCGTCGATTGACTGGCCAGGCTCCTCCCATTTTGACGTCACTGCGAGGGATTTTGCATTAATCAGGCGGCCTAGTCACTTTGATGTTCCCTCGAAGTAACGTCATCTGCGCAGCCACGACGTGTTTTGATTCATAGCGTAGCATACCGTTGTAAGTGTATCGTGGCTTGGCTAGATGTTTTAAAACTGGAGGGGAGAAAACTGGATTTCACTTGTCAAAACTAACCTGCATTTTAGTGGTGGGCAAAATCGAATGTTTTTAATAATCGAATTTTTCGTATTTCAATGATATTAAAAATAGGATTATCATTCGAATAACTACTTAGATTATATTATAGCTTATAATTCGAAATCGTCGCAATGTGGTTGGTAAGACAAGGTAGGTCGTAAGTTCTCAAGACGATGCGAGTGATGTGACGCGAAACACCGATCCTGAACTGGAAAGTAGATTATTTTCGTTCCTGCATGTATAGTTGCGCACCGCACAGGTTCTAGCGAATCGCTTTTTCATCAGGTTATTTCTCATTCGAATGATCTAATAAAATAATCGGATGACGCCGATTATCTGCATAACAGGATTGTCAATTATTTTTAATTCAGATGCGCCCTACACTACTGCATTTGTTTATTTATACTGTACTCTGTGCTGTTTTACTGTTTTGGGTGCTGTGTTCCTTTAATGTTTTTGTAAGCAGTGATATCTCCTTACTCAATTGTAACTTGGCAGTTGAAGTTGGTACAGGTTATGTCAAAAAACAGAAATAGGGTTATGGCTTCAAATGAATGACGTAGCCATTTTAAAACGGGTCATTTCCGTGCATCAATTGAGCGATGGCGTCAGCGTTAAAACTGTTTTGAAACTGTCTTGAAACGCTGTCATCACAGAAAAGTCTTTATTAGATTCTTTATTTAGCACAATGTACAAATTGTACTAATTTTATTAATCTTCTTACAACCCACGAAAGGCAGCAAGCCTAAGTACTAAAGTACCGTGAGTTGTATAACGCACAACCGACTCACACACCCAGTGCTGAAAACATCCCTAGGGATTTTACCAGCTCTTTAAGAGGGTGTGTGGGGTGGTACCTCCTCGGTCGAGGAAGAATTCCACTACCACCTTCCTTTATTCAACACGCATACACCATATGCACGCGCTTCATTCATACTGACAATCACAAACACCCAGACCTGTACTTTTTTATTTTTTTTTTATACAGCACCGGAATCGAACCAGGTGCGGCGCCGTGGTCGATTGAGCCCGCTTCGCATTTTGGCGGCGCTACCCACCGAGCCACCGGCCGGCCAATTTCTATAATATTACAATATCAATACATATTAGAGGAGGCACGTTAGATCTGGCTGGAGGGTCGAAATAAGCAAAAAAAAATATGCAATGGATACAACCAATGCAGCGGAATATACTCATAAGCGTCGCGCTGATTGGTTTTTCTAAGGCGAACACGCCAGAATGCATATTTCGTAAAACAGGCAACTGAAAAGTTGTCGTAAAAAAAATAAGAAGTCTATGGATACACCCCTTACATAATTCGTAGAACGTGGTCTCAAGAAGAGATTACAATAATTATTTTTAAAATTTGTTTATAATTACAGAGCTTGAATCAACAAAGTGGAAAATTTCACACTTAGAACCGTTTTACACATAATAGAATTACTGCGAAAATGTTAGCGATAACTTTAAGTAAATTCTTGCCAACAATTTCCAGGGCATTTTTTTTTTCAAGAAAAAAAGGGAGACTGTATGATACAGTTAAAAAATTTGAAGTGAAATTCGGCAATTATTTGTTTGATGCGCATGCTTAGTGCAGTTTCAGCAAATTAAAAATTAAACCTCAAAATCAATTTGTGTTTTGTGCTTCTACGCTAGCAAGATGTTGACATGACAAAAGTTACTTCTTTTGACTGCTACAACAATTGGTTGTTATTTAGTCTATTATTTAACTTAAAAAAGTAAACGAACTAAATAAACCAAAAAATGGCTGCAAAGACAAAAGGGAAAAGGACTTTAGAACTCTTAAATAAAGAACTAAAAGTTCAAGATCCAGAGGTGTACAGAAATTTTTTAAGACTTGATGAACCACAGTTTATATTTTGAAAAGCTGATAAAACGGATTCCAGCGCGGGGCGCGGCGGCGCGCTGGGTCTCAAATTATTATTTTTGTAACTTGGAGATTTGACTCTGTAGAGGTTAGGTCATTTCCTATATTCGTCTATAAGCATTGCCACTTCTTTACTCCACGATATAATAGTTTTTATTATTATACATAATATACGTTCTAAATAGGCAATCACAATAATAAACAAAATCATAGATCACCCTAACAAATGCAAAATATCCGTTAAATCAAACAGGTTATGTTTGTTTACGTCTGGTGACGTCATATCAGTAACAAACTTTTGATCTGCGCCGATTCTCGCGCACTTTCTGAATTGTATTCATAAAAATATAGAACATGTTCCATATTTTTATGCCGAAAATTTTCATGGTAGTTTTGGTAAGAATTCGTGTATGTAAAATACAACAAATAATTCTGATGAAAAATTTCGGCAATATTATGAGATAAAGTTTAGCTATAAGTAATTCTGTTGTATGTATTAAACAAGAATACCGGAAATTCAAACATTCCAAATACGATTAATTGATTATATATATATATATATATATATATATATATATATATATATATATATATATATATATATATATATATATATATATATATATATATATATATATATATATATATATATATATATATATAATAGAAATTTGCAAGTCAGTTTTTTCTAATTCTGTAACCATTATTATTTTGTGACAAACGTTGATTTTAAAATTTTAAAATAATTTTGTACATTTTTTATTTTCTTACCTCTATATTTACTTCAAAAATGCCATCATCAGAGGGATTTTTTGGCGAGATAAACGGTTATATGTAAATGACCGCTGCGGTCTTTTAATAATGACGTCATAATCAAGCGGTTTTTGTAAATCGCCAAAATGATACGGTTTTTTCATTTGTTTATAAACCCATCTGTCAAGTTTTATTTCTCGTTTGTTGGTTTTGTTTTATTGTACTAGACTGACTAGTGTTTACTGACTGCAATGTATTAATATAATTACTAGCAGCACAAGGCACAATTATTAACTCAAAAAAAAATCATGCAAAACAAATTGAAGTTAAATAATAATTATAAAATAACAAAACGTGTCATTTTATTTATTAATAATTAATTTGACTGTTTACTTTACTTACTGTTTAGTAACTCCATGACAGTAACCAAACCTGTTACCGTTTATGCGCCCGCAGACTTTTTTCTCAGGCGGGGTAAAATAAAAAATATATATATTTTTAAAGATTTTATTACTAGAGTAAGTTCGGGTAATATGGCCTAGGCGGCTTATATGGCACACCACCGTATGTCTGAAACGAATCGCCGCATTGTGTCAAATTTTGCGTTAGTTTGTTCTTGTATCTCCCCCATCCACCCTAGTCACATCTTACCGTGCATGGAGTTCGGATGTGTTCGTAAGAAGCAAATGTCGATTTTAACGGTTTCTGATCTAATTTCTCGGTAAGTTATTTTAGTTGTATATTACTTTAAAACATCCATAAATTTTAATTTCACCCTTTCTACTTAACTTACACATTCTTAGGTAAATACTTGGCCATAAGGTTGTGCTTGTTTTAATTTTAATTTCCAGGTTATAGATTAGAATTGTTAACAGGTGCTCGGCGGTCAATATGGCCTACCATAGGGTGGGCTTATATGACCTGGTAGGCCATATTACCCACCAATTTTTTAAAGACGATTTAGGATTTTGTACAAAAAATATTTATTGTAGTATTGAGAGGCTTACTGACTTTATTTCAGGGTATGGCTTCAAAAGTATTAGATTCCAAAAAAAAAGCGCCAAACATGGAACAAAGAATCCATGGAGAAGGCCATAGAAGATTTAAGGAATAAACAAATGGACTCGCTCAAAGCTTCTAAAGTGTACAGTGTTCCCGGAACAACACTAAGGCGTTTAGCAGCAAAAGACGCATCCATTGCGTTAGTTACTTGCGCCAAGTTAGGTAGGAACACTACCTGTAAAAATCGAAAAAATGCTTGTAGATTATGTTCTAACAATGGAAGCAACGTTTTTGGATTGGTGCGAAAAGATGCTATGACCTTAGCATACCAACTTGCAGTTAGAAATAACATCCGCCACTCCTTTCCTGCTAAGAACCAAAGCGTAATAGGGTAATATGACCCCGGGCCATAATACCCTACCATGTTTAAATCTTGTCTATTTGTCAAGTTCTTTCAAATATTTTTTTTCAGTTAAATTTTTGAAATGTTATTTGTTTATTTGACGTAATATGATAGCAGATAGGTTAATTGGCTGAATTAAACAATAAGGTCCGACTGGTGACAAATACAATAATTCCTATTTTAAGTTAACCTTATGGTGTGCCATAATACCCGAACTTACTCTAATATAATTAAAAAGGATGACAATCTCAGGAGGGCCCTGGCCCCTCCCTGCGGGCGCCCATCCCTGCCTCTAAAGTTGACCGAGTATTCATACTGTTCATTTTCTCTGTCTCTCTAATGGATTGTTAGCTTCTCTTTCTGGAGCAATTTGCCAGCACTGTTCATTTTTCATTTTTGTGGATGCATTTTTGGCACAGGCACAGACACAGGACTAGATCACTGCACAGGACTCCATAAGTCATTTTTTTTGGTTTATGTACGTTGAAAAATGGCGAATTTGGCTCTTAATGTCAAATTTAACCGGTGATGGCTTTTTATCAACAACTTGCACCTTGTTGAATAAATTAAAAGACCGTTTTTAAAACGATGACGTCAGCAATGACGTCATTTGAAAGACCGCTTAGTCGCGAAAACGGACCGGTATCAGATACCGCTCCAAAATTTAAAACCGTTTATCTCGCCAAAAAATCCCTAAAGATTGATTTCATGAAATTC
The DNA here is from genome assembly GCA_963971165.1 of Philopedon plagiatum. NCBI lineage: Eukaryota > Metazoa > Arthropoda > Insecta > Coleoptera > Curculionidae > Philopedon > Philopedon plagiatum. The sequence goes on along the minus strand of OZ020189.1, from coordinate 122,361,078 downwards.
AAAATCATAACGTTATTTTTAAAGTTGGCAGGGCTCACTGCTCAGATGTAAAAACAAAATGTGAAAGTTTCTAAAAACATTCGTTAAAAAATCTTATTCCGAAATTTTCCAAAATCTCATTTTAAATACTATTGGGTTTTTTGTTGTACATGCGAAATATATGCATGACGGCCGATTAGTACAATTCAGCATTTAATTCAGTACAATTTCCAACCATGTAAATACCGTTGCATCCGCTGCACGCTCGCGGGCCTACTTTTTGAGCGTATTTTATTCATTAAATACTGACAAATCTATTGTTCCTAGAAAAGAATTGCTCACTAGCAAAATTGTGTAAAATTTTCTCATCTTTTCGATGGTGCCAAAGGCGTTCCGCTATTTTCATAAATAACTGAGATATGACGGAAAACCGAAGAAAACATAAAAAAAAAACGAATTTTTTGCAATACATTATTAATAAAACGAATTAGCAACAAGATATTTTTATAATGAGTTTCATACATTCATCTGAACACCTTGAGGGACCCATTAAAATTGGTTTCATCCATTGCATAATTTTTCCAGATCTAACGTGCGTCCTCTATATGTCACAATCTGTTAATATTTAGGGTATGTTCTGAAAGTAACCATCTTGGTGATTTTGTGTCCTGTGTGTGATGAGATAGATTGGTTCCTGAAAAAAGGATTCTCCTGTCAACTAGACTGGTAAGTATTGGCTACTGTTTGGTGACTTTCAGAACATACCCTTAATGATTGCTTTTAAAACTGGCACATTAAAACAATAACACACATTAAAGAAACTGAACAAAAAATAAATAAAAACAGTAGTTAAAAGGCTATCAAAATTATTTAAAAAAAAATCACAAAACCTTTACCTTGTTTGTGCTATATATTATGTTTGTTAGAGATATTTAGGTAAACTGATATTATGACAATCGACTGCAATTCTTCTAAATAATATTTATTCTTCACACCTACATTATCAGCTTCTTTAATTAGCTTTTACCCTACTTTTTATTACACTCACTGACACTTTTCTCTTTTTGTACATTTGTAATCTAGGAAATACACGATAAATATTTACAGGCATACAAGGTCTCACATTCCTTTAAACTAGAACAATAAAGTAATATCTGATGAAAATCTAGGCAATGATTCTGATATTTATGCTTACGAAATGCTTGCTATATGAGACTTCTCTGGTGTCCTTTACGTGTGCAGATTATAAAACAATCGAATGTAAGTGGTGAGCCAGAAATGCAAGTGACCTTTTGGCAGCCTTTATGTTGCTATTCTTCAAATGGTAAATACATTCCTTAAAAATAGTTTATTTTCTATAAAAAAAATGGACTTACATACTGTAGTACGGTCACTTTTAGGAATATAATAAATGCGTTTTAACTCACTTTATTAAAGGGGTTTATTATGGTGCAAAACTGAAATTTTACTAAAATTCCTAATTTTTAAGTCATATTATATAAGTAAAAATGACACTAAACAAGCTTTATACTTATTTAAAATTAAAAAATCTTACTTCGTTTTCGTAATTATCTATCATTTTTAATAACAATTAAAAACAATTTAATTACATTTACGCAAACACTAACGTCTACTCCCAACTCTCCCCGCATCCCGCAATCGATAACATGAAATACGTCATACGCATACGTCTGTGGATGAGAACGCAAAACGCATCACGCAAGAAACTATCGTTATCTTTCTCAATTCTACTTTTTCTCATTTTCACACTTAGGAGTTTTCGAACGGAGGTAATGAAACCAGCTGATTTTTGACGGAAAAAGGGTTTACTTGACACAATTGACAAAGATGCCAAATAACACGATAATGAAGACAAAGACGAAACGAAAACATTCACGGTTAGTTAGCAAATCGGCCGAAGAGGACGCCACGTTCTTAATTTGAGTCGCCATTCTCGGGCATTTTTTGATTTTTAACCATGTATTCCATTTCTTGTTTAAAACATACATATGTGATTGATTAAATATTTCTTTCAAAGGAAACATTCCAGTGTCAAACGAGAGCTGACTATAGATTACATGTTCTACTTGTAAGAGGATAAATTTAACGTAAATACCTAAATAACTATGGCCAGTGGCCTGTTAGGGGGGGGGGGGGGGGGTACCCGGTAATTCCTCGCAGACGAAACAGAGTAGACGATACAGAGGAATGTGATTTGTAGTCACGTGACTTTCGAGCGAATAGAGCATGAAGAAATTTGCTTACTATCTGTCAAAAAATTCTTTATCGTCATAGGCTAACAAAGTTTATGGTCCCAACGTGTAATCAATCATATTACAATGTAAAATAAACATAAAACTTATTGTAGTATTGTAGTTTAAAGAAAACAAAATCAACAAGGGAGGCGAACACAACATTTCAAAACAAGAATGTTGCTCATGTGCGAACTTTCCCTCCGTCTCGTCCATCTAAATGCGCCGAGGAAAAAGATGGCCCTCCAAGACCTCGGAATTTAAATAACCGAACGATCAATCGTTTTCGTCTGAAGCCTCCAAATCCATTACCGAACGCCAAAGTCTGTCATCAATGTCATCTAAACGTTCGCGGAGGAATAACCGAACTCAGCTCGATGGCTCAGAATGGTGATAGGGCGGTATAATTGATTGAACATCAACCCGTTATTCCATATCTTGACAACCCACCCACTTAAATTTAAAAGGCGTGCTCGATTGACAAAATTTGGTTCGCTCCGGACCACTTTACGACACTTCAATGCCCTTAATTCAATTACGTATTTCGACATAAAGTTCGTAAACCCAATTTTGTCAATCTCTAATTCTCTAACGCCTCTTAAGGGGACTATTTCAAAAATCGTTTCTTTGGTTGCCTATGCTATTGGCAGGGATGTCGGAATGTCTTTTCACGTGCGAAAGTGAGGTTAAGGTTATGTTTACTATTTCATACACGTTAAATGTTTTTAAAGTTTTGAGCTGTACTTAAAATAATAATATAGGAATATGTCCCACCGTAAGATCCATAACGTAGGATTCTATGCCCCGGAACCCAAAGCTATTTATTCTATGGCCTTACAGAGAAGTGGTAGTAAACTTGCCATTTCAAGGTACCTAATATTAAATTTATTAACCACAAGTCTACCTAATTTTGACCTGTTTCTAATAACATTAAAACATATTACTTTAATTTTCAGATCAGATAGTAGCATAGAAATCTGGAATCTTAATAATATTCCCTTTATTGAACGTACCATTCCATCAAACCTTCAAAATTTTAGTATCGAAGGACTAGCTTGGTGCAATAATCGACTTTTTAGTGTTGGCTTACATGGTTTACTTGTAGAATATAATCTTTACAATTTATGTATAAAAAACACATGGGCTGTTACTGGAGAATCTGCTACATGTTTGGATATAAGTGTAGCTAACACATACATTTCTGTAGGAACAGAACATGGGTACTTAAATCTGTTTAGTATTATTGAAAATGGAGTGAACTTTGAAAAATTCCTAGATAAACAGGAAGGAAGAATTGTTTGTGTAAAATTTGATCCTACTGGAGAGTTCTTAGTGACAGGAAGTCTAAATGCTGTACGAGTGTGGAATGTAAATACAGGGCATGCTATACATAAGATGCTTTTGGGTCGTTCTGAAGCTAAGAAAGATACAGTAGTGTGGTGTCTAGAAGTTTTAAGTGACTTAACAATATTTAGGTAAGTAACTTATAATTATTTCTTCAATAATATTAATAATAATAAGCTTTATGTTATGATCTACACTTTCCTTACAAAATAAGATTCTTAATATTTGAATACAATACTTTAATGCAAACTATTTTGACAACAACCTGACATTCTGCCACATACCATACAACTTAATAATCATACCAGAAAAAGGTAAAAACATGGTAAGGTATGTTCCTAACATTTCTCCCTTTTTATAATTTAAACATAGTCAATAAGATAATTGGGTTTTCTACAGTGACGCCTTGGACGGGAAGTAGAAATTCCTTCTAATTCTTCTTCTGTGTCTTCATCGATGTCATCTTCCTTGCTTTCTATGTCATTACTGGGTACTGCTATATGTTGTGTGTTTTCAGATGAGCACTGTGGCATTTCTGCTTCAGGAATCGGTGAGTCAACCTGAGCTTTGCTGAAACTAGAGCCAAATAATAATTCTGTTTGATGTTGAACTTCTTCATCTACAGGATTTAGATCAAAAATATTTAATAGCTCCTGAAAAGAGAGTGATTTTGGTTGAGAATATGTTAAATCTTCAGAATATCTTCGTCTGAGTTGATCTATGTGCAGTCTCTGTACTCTGTGCTTGTCTTTCTCTGTAAAAACATTGTACATTACGTTTCCAATTCTTTCTATAACTGAACCAGGTATGCAATTGTATTTATTATTTCTGTAAATTTTAGCATAAACAAGATCACCTGGAGCAAATGAGTTCTGAATATCAGATGCTTTATTACATATGTTTGTAATATCTGTCCTGGTAAATGGAGACATCAAGTCAAAAATTGTACACATTTTCCTTCCTAACATATGTTCTGCTGGAGACTTCCCTTCTGGGGAACTCTGGTTTGGAGTTGATCTATAAGTGGCTAAAAATTGTTGTAACTGACTTTCTTCTGGTTGACCTGTTTTCTTAAACTTTTGTAGTGCTCTCTTAAAGGTATCAACAAATCGTTCCACTTGTCCATTTGACTGGGGTGTAAATGGTGCTGTGCGTATATGCTGTATTCCATTCAACAAACAAAATTGTTTAAAAATTGCACTGGTAAATTGTGTTCCATTATCAGTTACAAGGGTTTCAGGTGGGCCGAAGCGCGCGAAAACTTCTTCCAATTTTTTTGCAGTAAATGATGAAGTTATAGTGGGCCATTTTGAATAAGCATCCACAATTAACATATAATAGATACCATTAACAGGTCCAGCAAAATCTACATGAATTCTTTGCCAAGGTTTATTTGGTTTGGGCCAGAATGACGGTGAAGCTTTTGAAGGCGATTTGGCAGCTTCTGCACAAGGAACGCATTTTCTGACAAAATCTGCAATGCTACTATCTATTTTTGGCCAATACACATAGCTTCTTGCTAATGACTTCATCCTTTCTTGCCCTGGATGTCCTTTGTGTAACTGTTGTATGATTTGTTCTCTAAACCTTTTAGGAATGACCACTCTGCTTAAAAACATTAGACAACCTTTGACTATGGACAGGGAATTTTTTCGTGTGTAATATTCTGAAATTTCTGTGCTTATTTCTTTTTTATTTAATGGCCAACCATTCTGAATAAAATACATGACTTTGCTGAGAACGGCATCTCTTTGGGTTTCCTGATATATCATTTTAAAAGTAATCGGCAGAATTTGTAAGACTTCATCAAAAACTTGACAAACTTCTGACTCTATAGTAACTAATGCTATTACATGTTCTTCATTATCGTCAGTGTTAGTATTGATTAAGCGAGATAAAATATCTGCATGTCCAAATTCTGCAGTTTTGGTGTATTAAATTTTGAAATCATATGCCTTCAAAATAAGTGCCCATCGCTGTAAGCGATTTGCTGTGTAAACGGGAATACCTTTCTTGAACCCAAAAATTGCCAAAAGAGGTTTGTGATCGGTCTGTAGGGTAAAAAATCTTCCATATATCATTTTGTGAAATTTTGTTACGCCAAAAACTAGTGCTAATGCCTCTTTCTCAATCTGACTGTACTTTTTCTCTGCTTCTGTTAATGTTCTTGAGGCATGGTAAATTGCTTTCATGGTGGTGCCATCCTGGGATCTGTGTAAAATACAAGCTCCTATTCCTAAATTGCTTGCATCTGCTGCAACAATAATTTCTTGTTTAGGATTATAATGTGTCAGTAACAAATTGGACTGCAAAATCTCCTTAAATTTGTTAAAAGACGCTTGACATTGTTCAGTCCAAACAAATTTGCCATTTTTCTTAAGTAGTTTATCAAGGGGAGTGCGCAAAATATGCATATTCTTTATAAATTTTCCATAATAATTTATTGGTCCAAGATATGATCTCAATGTGGCTATATCATGTGGTGGAGGCATATTTTTATTACTTCTGTCTTTGCTGGATCAGGTTTTACCCCATCTGCATTTATAATGTATCCCAAGTATTTTATTTCTTTTACCGCAAACTTGCATTTTTGTAAGTTCAAGTGAAATCCAAAATCTTGTATGCGTTGAAGAACTTTAGCTACATTTTCTTGGTGTTCTTGAGCAGTTCGTCCCGAAACAAGAATATCATCAATATAGGCTGCTGTACCTTGCAAACCGGATATCATAGTATCAACTACCTGTTGAAAAATTGATGGAGCAACTTTGATTCCAAAAGGCATCCTGTTATACTGGTATAAACCATGATGTGTATTAATTGTTAAATATTTTTTTGAGTTTTCATTTATTTCAATTTGTAAAAATGCATCAGATAAGTCTATTATACTAAAAACTGTGCAACCATTTAATTTAGCCAAAATATCTTCTGCTGTTGGTAACGGATAATGATGTGACTTAAGAGCATCATTAAGGCCAGTGGAATAGTCTCCACAAATTCTGACATCTCCGCTTGGTTTTTTCGTGACAACTATGGGGGCAGCCCATTCAGAATATTCAACAGGTGAAATGATGTCCAATTCTTGTAATCTTTGAAGTTCTGCATCAACCTTGTCCATGACTGCATAAGCAACAGGACGTTTTGGGCAAAAAACTGGCACTACATTTTCGTTAATCTTTAAATCTACCTTCATTTTTGTACATCGTCCTAAGGTGTTTTGAAAAACTCCTGGAAAAACAACTTCTAATGATTGTGTATTCAATGGCAAATTGGATTCATTTGACTTAATATTGTTGCAAACAGAATTTATTGGAATATCCCAAAGGCCTAATTTGGTAATCCAGTCTATTCCTAATAAATTCAAATGGCTGATTTTTGTAAGAAAAAATCTGTAATATATTATGTTTATTGAGCTCAATAAAATAACATCACTTTCTACAAGTTTATTTATTTACTGACTGGTGACCCCACGGATACCAAAAACTAGCCATAAGCACCCTATGACATAATGTGAACTACACAATATCTTAGGGTGAGTCTACATTAAATAAGCATTATACTACATCTTTCCCTATAAGTCTAACTTGAGTGTTTTTTTATAATGCGACCACATCTGGTTTTCACAAGAGTTGACCCAGTAGGCCTGTCTTTGTCAGACTTACTACATTTTGAATCCAGAGAGTCTTTACTTCTGTGAGGGGTATCATTATCTAAAAGACACTCAAGATCACTATAATTAGCATTTGAACAAGAGGCGTGGTTATCACTTTCAACTAACGTTTCATCAGATATATTTTCAGTTTCAAAAGAGGTGGGACTAGACTGATTATATGATTGTCTTAAATCAATTCGATTACGTGTTACCGTATTCCCAGTGCTATCTCATACTCTGTAAGATCTTGGATTTTCATGAGATGCAATGATTTGACCTGGCTCCCATCTCTTTCGAGAATGATCAAAAATTGTAACATTAGAGTTATCATTCAACACCTTTAAATCTTTAGAACTTTGATTATAATAACTTTTGTACACATCTTGTCTACTATTTAACTTTTCCTTCACATTCTCACATACAGTCGGTCTTAAAAGTTCACTATTGATGGGCACTTGCGTTTTACAGTTCCTACTCATTAACAATTGGGCTGGACTATAATCTATATGCTTAAGAGGGGAATTCCGATACTGTAATAAATACAACTCAAGATCACCATGACTTTCTAGTGACTTTTTTATCATGTTCTTTCCTATACACACTCCTTTTTCTGCAAGACAAAAATTTTTGACAAATATTGCTTTATTTTCGTTAGATTTAGATGGGTATTGTATAATCTTTAGGCCTTGGGGGGGGGGGGGGGGGGGGTGTTAAGGCCCCCCCCGTGGCTGCGCCACTGCAACTAAGTAACTTATGTTAGCATAAGTAAAAATATCAAGTCCCAATCTTTCCCAAGGTCTTTCTGGTAATGAATATGGTAATAAAGTCTCTTTTTGCTGACAATATGCATATTTTTCACAAATTTTGCATTTCTTAATAAACCGCTCTATGTCCATATTCATGCCAGGCCAGTAAAAAATTTGTCGCGCTCTATTTTTTGTCTTTTCTATACCAAAATGACCTTCGTGTAATAAAGAAAGCATTTCACTTTGTAATGATAACGGTACAATAATCTTATTACCTAAAAATATGAAATCTTCAGATACACATAAACTATCTTTTAATTTAAAGTAATGTTTAATATTTTCAGGAACAAAACGTTTGTCTTCTGGCCAGCCCTCTAAACAAAATTTACGTAACATATTAAGTTTAGAATCATTTTCTGTTTCATGCTTAAATTGAGATTTACGCTGTTCAGACATTGGAACATGTTGTACCAATGAATGTACTACATATTCAAATTCACAATCTGATTTCAGGCCAGTCTCATTTAAAAAGGCTCTAGACAGCGTGTCAGCTATAAAGATATGTTCCAGGTTTATAAGTAACCAACAGATCATAATTAAGCAATCTTAACCGCATGCGCTGTAACCTAGGTGAAATAGAAGCCAAATCTTTCTTGAAAATCGATTCTAATGGCTTCTGGTCACTAGAAATTTTAATTTTATGACCATAGACAAAATGATGAAACTTTTGTATTGAAAAAACAATTGCTAACATCTCTTTCTCTATTTGAGCATACTTTTGCTCTGCACAGGTCAAACTTCTAGAAGCAAATGCTATTGGATGACCATCTTGAAGTATACAACATCCCAAACCATCATTTGAGGCATCTGTTTCAATTTCTATTTCTTTTGTTGAATTAAAAAACGCTAATATAGGGGCAGATGTTAACAAATGTTTTAACTTGTTTAACGAGTCTTCATGAAGTTTGGACCATTCCCATTGTACTGTTTCTTTAGTTAATTCACGAAGAGGGGCAGTTATTTTTGACATGTTCGGGACAAACTTTCCTAGAAATTTTGACATTCCAAGAATTCTCATTAATTCAGTCTTATTTAAAGGAGCAGGCATGTCCAGAATCGCTTTAACAAACGTTTTGTTTAACTCGACGCCATTTTTAGAAAAAATCTGACCTAAAAATTTCACACTAGTTGACTTAAATTGAATTTTATTTTGATTAAATTTTATGTTGTTGTGTTACCTGTGACGATCATATCATCAAAATAAAGCCCAACACCCGGTATATCTCCAAAAATTTCATATGTCATTTTTTGAAATACTTCCGGTGCTGAGCAGATCCCGAATGGCATTCTGAGGAACTGATATCTTCCAAAAGGAGTACCAAATGTGCAGTAATCAGCACTAAGACTATCTATTTTAACCTGGAGATAGCCGTCTTTCATATCAAGAACAGTAAAAAATGATTTGTGACACAACTGGCTGGCTATTTCCTCTGCTGTTGGTATAGGGAAGTATTCTCGTTGTATAGCTAGATTTAGGTATTTAGGGTCCAAACATACGCGCAAATCATTATTTTTCTTTTCTACTAATACTAACGGATTTACCCATTCAGTCAGTTTTTCCACCTTTCTAATTACACCGTGACTTTCTAACTCATTCAATTTGGTTTGAAAACGATCTAAAAGTACTTTAGGTACCCTTCTGAATGGTTGGACATGTGGTCTAGCCTCTTTTTTTAAAGTAATATGATATTCCCTCGGAAACTCTCCCAAACCCTCAAATACCTTAGGATATCCTTGTACAATATCTCTTAAACTTCCAAAAGACGTGTCTTTTTTATTAATACTAGCAAGTCTTTGTATTAGTTTTAATTTAACACATGCTTGGAGCCCTAACAAAGGCAGCTGATCATCAGAATCAACTAACATACACAAATCCATTGCACTTTTTTCTTTAGTTTTACATAACAGCCAGATTTCACCCACTGGTTTAATTTTAAAAGAAGAACTTCCATATGATACCAATGTGACATTAGTTTTGTTTATTTCAGCTTCAGGACAACAACTTTTTAATAATCTAAGTGGTAATACACTTACCTCAGCACCCGTATCTAATTTAAATTCTATTTTTTTGTTATTTATGACTACTGTCTCTTTCCAAGCTGTCTGTTTTTTGCCACTTGTACCTAAAGATCCTACAGATTTCACTTCATTTACATAAAGTTCACCGCTGTCATCATCACTCTGCTCTGCTTCTTCTTGAACTGCATGCACTTTTTTCTTCATTTTTCCATTTGTTTCTTGTTCAAAAACCACTCTATTCTCTTTTTTCCAACAAACTGCTGCGAAGTGATTTTTTCCTTGACATTTTGCACATGTCTTGCCAAATGCAGGGCAAGACCTTGATCTTGAATGCTTGTATCCACAGAATTTACAAAAATTTTCTACCTGTCTTGTTTCTTGCCTTTCTAATTTTAAGGCACTCAACTGACTTTCTTTCTTAAGCATCTTGACTTGTGACTTACTAGCTTCTGTCGTTCTGCACATATTAGTAGCTTTTTCAAGAGTTAACCCTGATTCTCTTAGCAATGACTCTTGGGTATGCTTGTCACTAATCCCTATTACAATTCTATCACGTAGCATATTATCTTGGTCTTGATACTCTGTAGTCTTCACCGCTTTACAAAGTTCAGTTAGAAAATTATCAAATCCTTGACCTTCTTTTTGCACAATGCTGTTGAACTTGAACCTTTCAAATATTACATTTGATTTAGGGGCACAATAACTGTCAAACTTGTCTTTTACTTTATCCAATTTTTTATCTTCACCAGTCGCAAATGAAAAACTATTATATAGATCAATACCTTCGTCACCAATTAAATTGAGAAACACAGCGATTTTTTAGACTCCTCTTTACTTTCTAATCCTGTACATTCCATAAACACCTTGAATTTTTGCCAAAATTGTTTCCAACTTTCTGCTATATTCCCTCCAAGGGACAGCGGCTCAGGAGGCCTAAAAAGTACTTCCATCTCTAATCGGTTCTTCAACCTGACACCATGTAATATATTATGTTTATTGAGCTCAATAAAATATCATCACTTTCTACAAGTTTATTTATTTACTGACTGGTGACCCCACGGATACCAAAAACTAGCCATAAGCACCCTATGACATAATGTCAACTACACAATATCTTAGGGTGAGTCTACATTAAATAAGCATTATACTACAAAATCTTCCTGCATGTGTTTTCCCATCAAACGTTACATTACATTGACATTCGGATATCAAGGTAAGTTTGTCACCAGAGGCATTACTGGCCATGTGATTGGTGCGACAAGTCAAAGGTTTTCCAATTGAGTGCCATGTTTCTTCTGAGATTATTGTAATGTCTGAAGCGGTATCGATTTGTAATCTTACTGGATTTTCATTGATTAGTAATTGTATGTATTTTCTTTTATTTTCTGATCCAATTTTATTTATGTTGTAAATCATCTTCGTTTTAAACTTTTGGTTTTGTGAAAAATTATTTTTACCATTATTGCAGAAACCTTCTTTGTGACCAATTCTATTGCACTGCTGGCATTTATAATTTTTAAATGAGCAGTATCTGGCAAAATGGAAATCTCCGCAGTACCAACATGGATTTCTCGGAACTTGTGCTGAATCATCTTGGAAGTAATTACGTGCATTGTTTTTGTATCTGTTTGTTGAAAACCTTGATTGTTTTGATTGTTGCCCATATTTCTTTTGCTGTGCTTGTTGTGTTACCAGATTGATATTTTCGTTCTCAATTTTTCCATTTTCAATCATTGCAGTATCTTTTCTGAATTAATTAACTCTGAATTAATTAACTCCTAAAGAGTAACTGTACTCTTGTCCTGGATTTTAGACAAAAGTTTAGTACGAACGTCACCATCATTACTGGATTTTAGTCCACACACGAAAATTAAACATTTAAATTGATCTGGGGTTAGTTCTTTTATTTTAAAGTCCTCACAGTGCTTGTTTACTCTGGAAGCATATGCGACAAGATCTTCTAATTCACCTTTTGAAAGCTGCATGCAGTGGTATCGTACTTGAAAAAGTGATGACTTTGTCCAAACATGGTGATGAGTTTTTTTACTGTATCATTAAAACTAATATCTTTAATTTCCAGTGGTAGAATAAAATTTACATACTGTTCGTGGCAAATAGTATCTAATTTTCTAAGTAATAATCTAACTTTTGCAGGATCTGGTAGCTTTTTAGCATCCTCTTCAAATAGACTCTCATATCTTTTATACCAAAGATCAAAAGTCAAACCTGATTCTGGGTCATAATGAAACTCAGTAATGCTATTTCCTAATGCTTCCATTCGGAATTCATCACTAACATCACCTGAAACTCGAGTGTTAGATGTTCCAAGAGCATTCGCTAAGTGAACCAAAAAATCTTGTTGGTTTTGGAGTATTAGTTCTTGTTGTTTCTGAACTTGATCTTGTTGGGTTTTTATAAAACTTAATAACGCTTGTTGCACCTCTTCTGTACTCATGTTTCCTTTATCCTCGTGGCCAACTGTTATGATCTACACTTTACGATTTTTGTATCACCAATAATACGATTAAAAAGTTAGGTTGTGGTCACGCTGTGTTCAGATAAGATAGAAACTCTAGTGATACAGATGAATAACTTCTTTTTTTTTTGTTTTGTGTTTTACACTTTATTTATAAAAAAATATAGCGTTTTTATAGTACAAAGTGATAGATATTTGTTTAAGTTTGTAAATTTGTTTTAATAATATTTTTATATTGTTAACTATTTGAGTTTTATTTAAAAAAATGATAGTAGAATAAAATTATGTCATCCTAGTATTTTTGCTTCCGATGCAATCATTACAGTCTCGCGATTTCTCACAAATTTCGGCGATCAATTCTTACTTTTTTTCCATGTCTTCTGGCAACACTGCAGGTATCGCCAGTCGCGTCTCTCTAAATATGCTATTTGTTCGTGTCAGGATCATCCTAAACAAACGAATAACTCTTGAACTAAAAATCCGATCGTACTGAAACGAATAGGGCACATTAAGCATATAAAAAGTCATCTCCTGGTGTACTTTAAGAAGCCCAAAACTCTTTTTGCAAAAGTTATTTATTGTTAAAAAAAAATGGCAATTTTTTTCCAATTATCTCGTTAATTATTGACCAGATTTGGACGATCAAAGACTCAAATGAAGGGTTTTTTCAATACCTACAACTTTCCTGTTGACCACTTTTACCTATAGAGCAAATGAAAAGAGCTGTGGACGAGAAACTAGTTTTAGCTTATTCAAGAAATAATTAAAAATCATAGCAACAATTTCAGCTGTTACTGAGATAGCAGATATCCTCAGACATGCCCCCTCTACAACCTAGAACAGTCAAAATGCTTCAAAAATGTTTCCACGTTTTAGACAGCGGGACTGGGCTACCTGGAGTAACGAAAGGCGCGTCGAATGCACAAATCTCATTTTGGCGTGGTGAAACCGTGTAGCCGTATTTCCACGTCAACGTAATATTTAGGTTGTTGAATCTAGACTGTAAAAGGGTTTTTAGCCGTATTTCGGCCTTTTCTCTGATGGAAATCTGCAAGCAACCTTTATTTCGCTTTGCGATTGCCGGATCCATAGAGCTGACTTACATAGTTTTAATTTACGTAGCTAACATCCATATCTTTATGAAAAATAATTTTCAGCTTTTAAGTTTTCAACCGATTAAAATCAGTATTTCTACATGGACATCGGCGTATTAAACTAAAAATTTACTGAATCTTCCATAAGTATGTGTTCTATGTAAACCGATATACCTACCACCATACACAAATATTAAGACCCGTCCTGTTTAATTCTACAAAATACTTTAACCTTTTAATAGCGCATGCGTTCCTGTGACACTGCGCGCGGTCGGAGAAGGAGACATTCTTGGTTCAAGCAATATTAGTCCAATTTAATCCAAGTCATTGTATGCCATTGTGTAAGGTTCATAATGTTTATGTTACTTACATTAACCCAAGCTATTTATTTTGTAGCATTACAGAGAAGCTAAAAAATAAAGTAGATAAACTTGACATTTTAGTATTTAATGGCAAACCCTAACAGTTTAAGTAGAATATAATAATTTTATCTATTTTTAAGTGGTGATTCAAGAGGTATTTTAACTTTATGGGATGGAAAGGTCGGTTCTCAGATTGTAAATTATCAGTCTCACAAGGCTGACATTACTTCCTTATGTTTAACTGAAAATGAGGATTCCATTTACTGTGCTGGAGTCGATCCACTTATCGTAAATTATGAAAAAGTTAGAGTTGGTAAGTTTTTTTTAAACATAATTTGTAATATAACCATAATGTTGTTATGGCATATAAATAAATAGGTACTTTTACTAAATACACTTTTCAATTTAATTTAGGACAATCCTACAAGTGGGTAAGTCAATTCAAAGAAAAATTCATGAACATGATGTGAGATCAATGATATTTCACCAAAACAAACTTTACTCTGCGGGTGTCGACAGCTATTTGGCTTGTAGCTACCATCCACCAAAAACGTTAATAAAGTTTGCTCCTGTATTACAGGCGCCTTGCGTACATATTGCTGCAAAATCGAGGTTTATTCTACTGAGGTGTGTTCAATAAAACTTAAAGATAATAGCCCTGTTCGCACAAGAGTCACAAACCAGTCAGAGCCAATGAAATTACTGGAAAGCAGTCGGCAAACTGTCACGTTACCAAATACCTAAAATTTGATTGGCGCTGATTGGTTTGTGATTCCTCTACGAACAGAGCTATAATTGTTGTGTTTATCTGTATCTTGATTAATATACATTTTCATACATAACAAGTTTATCCAACTCACAATATTTTGATGTCAGGAATCAAAACACAATTTCCAACAATCAGCTATTGAAACGCTTTATGATATAGGTAGCAGGCGCGGCCCGTGACTTTTTTTACATGTGGGGCAAATTTTGCGGACAACTACTAATATCAACGTAATAAGCAAAATACACTTTTTTGGTTAAGGTTTTTTAATAATCTGTCTAGTTCTGCCAAGAAGTTATTTACCTTCAAATAAACACAGCAAGCAAACAAATACTGAAATTGCATTTTTGCTGTGACTTTTTTTAAATAACATGAAAACAGTTTCTTGAAGTGTTCCAGCCATTGTTAACACAAGTACTCAAGTACTAGTACTACACTACTAGACAAAGGACACAACATAAATAATATCCATAAACATATTATAGCCGTACAACAAAATTAGAAAAGCCGAAACATCTCTTGAACTAATAATACTTAAGTGCCGGCGCGACGCCGACGTAATGAAATGTAAACAAAAGTTTATGCAAATATAATGCACATATTAGGTGATTAGTTTTTCTTTGTCTAGCCCAAATGTTTTGCAATAGTATGTTTCACGGAGCGGTTCGAGTGTATTTCCATCCATGTGACAACACGCGGGTCGACGACGGTCCCACGCATGCCAAAAGCGATATTAGTGGGCCGTCTACATTACGTCGATTTAGTTATATATCTGTCTCTTTTTAACTTCCTAAAGCGCATATGTTTGTTTCTCTCTTAGTTTTAATGCATTTATATAATTTTCTATTCCATATAATGAGGTCAATTTACAATACGGTCGAGCTCGGAGCAAGCAACATAGCAATTGGTGCTTGGCTCGATTCTTTATTGGGGAGTTTTCGCATGGAACTTGCACTTTTTATAAAGAAAAGATAATTATTTTTGGGTTTTAAAAATACATTATTAGGTATGTCATTGACCAAATGACCTTATGGACAAGCTGCGCCAGGTCGGCAGATATATATTAGTATAAAAAAATAACTCAGAAAAAATTGTAGGCATTCTAAACACATAGAAGTATGGTCGTTGGGAGAAACAGAAAAAACAGAAGACAAATATAGAGGAATTGTCCACCTTAAAAAACAAACCTAAAAAACTTCTTGCAATTCAGAAAGTTAGTAAAAATTGGGCAGAGGAAGAAGAGGGGGAGGGAATTATATGTTCTTGTATATCAAGGGACGGACAATGGATTTTTCTTAGCACTAGTTTAGGGTTTAGGTTATATAATTTTCGTATGGTAAGTATTTTTAAATATGTATGTACGTATGTATTTGTATATTAAAAGTTAGTACCAACACCAACCCTAGAGCAGATATTTCAGATTAAAAAAAAACTAACTCTGGTAGAAAATATAAAACATCACATTATGTGTATATTATCACAGACTTTTTGTTATGCCAAGCTAATGTTTTCTTCTGTTCACTGTCACCAAAATATAGCGACAGAGACTATTCTTAAATATTCGTTTTATTGTTTATACTTAATAATTACGTATAAGTATGTGGTATTACTTTTTAGGTTCAAAATAAGCCAAAGTTGACTAAAATTGATGATATAGATGACAACAATATAGCTTCTGTTCAAGCCGCTTTCAATGATGTACATAATCAGTTAATTGTAGCATTAAGTAATGGAAATATAACTATATATGACTTAGAAGATGGTAAACCTTTTATTGCCCAAACCATACAACATAAACAAGGTAAGATAGGTAGACCAGTGGGTTGGGGAAATTTCAAAGTTGTATATTAGTTGTTTCTTGGATCCTTTTTATATATAATTTTTTATTGGAGGGTTCTTGGGTTTTTTGGATCCCGGGAAAAAAATTATACAATTTTGTGGGTTGTTATTCACATATTATATTAACGTTTCGGTCGTATTCTTGATGAAGGTCGAAGAATACGACCGAAACGTTAATATCCAAAAAACCCAAGTACCCTCCAATAAAAAATTATATATAAAAAGGATCCAAGAAACAACTAATATACAACTTTATATATATATATATATATATATATATATATATATATATATATATATATATATATATATATATATATATATATATATGTATATATATATATATATATATATATATATATATATATATATATATATATATAATATATATATATATATATATATATATATATATATATATGTATATATGTATATATATATATATATATATATATATATATATATATATATATATATATATATATATATATATATATATATATATATATATATATATATGTATATATGTATATATGTATATATGTATATATGTATAGATGTATATATGTATATATATATATATATATATATATATATATATATATGTATATATGTATATATATATATATATATATATATATATATATATATATATATATATATATATATATATATATATATATATATATATATATATATATATATATATATATATATATATATATATATATATATATACAGTGACCGGCAAAAAGTTCGCAACATATGGGAAAAATTTCTATTAGGT
This sequence comes from Philopedon plagiatum, assembly GCA_963971165.1. NCBI lineage: Eukaryota > Metazoa > Arthropoda > Insecta > Coleoptera > Curculionidae > Philopedon > Philopedon plagiatum. The sequence goes on along the minus strand of OZ020189.1, from coordinate 122,343,705 downwards.
GAGTATTGGAAAAACTTTTCCGGGGGATCGGTTCTGCATGTCCGATAACCTAAAAATCGATTTTGACATACGTCACGTGACCACTGGTATAGCGTCAAATAAAAAAAAAATTGTTAATTTACAAAAAGTGAGGTTAGTTGACGAGATATCAAAAAAAGTTATTTGAAAAAATTGCTTAGAATTAAATTCTAGGTCCTTGAGCAAAATTTTAAGATTTTATTTAAAAAAATAGGAAAACTCAATTTTTTTAAATATTTTTTTATCGATTTACAAATTTCCAGTTTTTTTCGTTTAGATAGCTTGGCTAATGTAAAGCCCATGTATCTGGATGAAAATAAACGAATGTAGTAGTTTTTTCTACAATTGACAGGACAAAATTAAAAAAAACAGGGTTTCGCCGGACGCTAGCTGTTGCAATGATTTGTATCTAGCAGCAGTGTCAAAATTTTAGAGACATTTCAATGAGATTACATTGAGAAAACCTTAATCGTCTTAAATATATCTGAAGTTCGACTTTTTGTAAAGTTAAGGGGAGTAAAATAGATAATAAACAAAAAATTACCTGCTTATTTAATCGAAATTTCATAAACGAAAACCAATGTAAGAAAAACTTAAAAGTAGTCAAATTCTGTACTAACAACATAAAAAATCATTGTTTTTCCTTGGGTGCACAAAATTTAAAACTCAGTATGACCACCATTTCTCTCCATACATACTATTGTTCTCGAGCGCAACTCTCGATTAACATTTCGGAGCATTTTACGATTTATTTGCAATACACAATTTCTAATGACATTCTCTAAATTTTGTATATTCCTAAAGGGTCGATGTTTGTACACAGAGTTCTTTAGGTATCCCCACATAAAGAAATCTAACGGAGTCAGATCTGGTGATCTCGCAGGCCACGGATTTTCAGAAAACCGTCCTATCCACTGGTTTCCAAATTCTTGATCCAGCCATCTCTTCACCTCATTTGTGGAATGAATGCTAGCTCCGTCTTGTTGAAAGTATAAATTTCTTCTTTCGGCTAATGACAAATTGTCTAAAAAGTCAGATATCTCAGTTTGTAGAAATTCTAAATATCGTTCTGAATTTAAATTGTCTCTAAAGAAAAAAGGTCCCACTATTCTGAGGTTGAAAATTCCGCACCACACATTAACCTTAAAACTATATTGGTCTTTACTCTGAATTACAAAGTCTGGGTTTTCGGTGGCCCACCATCTACAGTTTTGTGAACTGACGGTTCCGTTAGAGGTAAATGTAGCTTCATCCGAGAAAAGAACGTTCTTTGGGAAATTAAAATCTTCCTCAATCATACCCTGGAACCAGGCACAAAAATCGAAGCGGGCGTCATAATCCCTATCTTTTAATACTTGTACAAATTTAGGTTTGTACGGATGAAATTTGTTTCTTTTTAATATCCTCCGCACAGATCTTTCGTGAATGTTAGTGATCTCCGATATTTGACTAACTGCTAATTGGGGTGTTTCTGTGATCGACAAACACACATCCAGAGAACCTTCGTCACCTGTTACCGGTTTTTCATGGGAAACTTTATACTGATTTTCTACCGATCCCGTTTCTTTAAATTTATTGATTAGACGAGATACTGTGGAATAATGGAGGGATTTATCGGGGTGCCTCTCATTAAAAATTGCTGCTGTTTCTCTATGGCTTTTGTAATTATCTCCAGAAATTAAAATAATTTCTATCTTTTCCTGAAGAAGTAGTGTGGGTGCCATTTTAAGGAATAAAATATTAATAAACTTATGTAAAATATCAAACTTAGTAAGATGCGAGACATAAACCAATGACATAGGTTGAAATCAAACAAATTATAATTTGTTTGACATTTTTCTGTTGTTTTTAACCTACTAGATTATTTGGTTGTTTTAATTTCAGAGCCTGCTTTGGTAGTTTTAAGTACAACTAAATAGACCTGGTTGTTAAATTTATGTGCGAAAAATCTTAATAAAATCTTGATACAGTCATTTCATTAGATTCAAACCATTGCAACAGCGAGCGTCCGGCGAACACCTATTTTTTCGATTTTGTCCTGTCAATTGTAGAATTGTAGATCTGACTCCGTTAGATTTTTTTATGTGGGGATACCTAAAGAACCCTGCGTACAAACATCGACCCTTTAGGAATATACAAAATTTAGAGAATATCATTATAAATTGTGTATTGCAAATAAATCGTAAAATGCTCCGAAATGTTAATCGAGAGTTGCGCTCGAGAACAACAGTATGTATGGAGAGAAATGGTGGTCATACTGAGTTTTAAATTTTGTGCACCCAAGGAAAAACAATGATTTTTTGTGTTGTTAGTACAGAATTTGACTACTTTTAAGCTTTTCTTACATTGGTTTTCGTTTATAAAATTTCGATTAAATAAACAGGTAATTTTTTGTTTATTATCTATTTTAATCCCCTTAACTTTACAAAAAGTCGGACTTCAGATATATTTAAGACGATTAAGGTTTTCTCAATGTAATCTCATTGAAATGTCTCTAAAATTTTGACACTGCTGCTAGATACAAATCATTGCAACAGCTAGCGTCCGGCGAAACCCTGTTTTTTTTAATTTTGTCCTGTCAATTGTAGAAAAAACTACTACATTCGTTTATTTTCATCCAGATACATGGGCTTTACATTAGCCAAGCTATCTAAACGAAAAAAACCGGAAATTTGTAAATCGATAAAAAAATATTTAAAAAAATTGAGTTTTCCAATTTTTTTAAATAAAATCTTAAAATTTTGCACAAGGACCTACAATTTAATTCTAAGCAATTTTTTCAAATAACTTTTTTTGATATCTCGTCAACTAACCTCACTTTTTGTAAATTAACAATTTTTTTTTAATTTGACGCTATACCAGTGGTCACGTGACGTATGTCAAAATCGATTTTTAGGTTATCGGACATGCAGAACCGATCCCCTGGGAAAGTTTTTCCGATACTCTCCTAATAAAAATTTTTCCCATATGTTGCGAACTTTTTGCCGGTCACTGTATAAGATAATTTCTTAAAATGTTGTGGGTGATCTACTGTAACTGCAACATCAAGTTGCATAATATAAGATTTTAAGCTGAAACTAATTTGTTATTGCTCTGTATACTGTACAAAATAGTTTTCATTATTGCACATGTTTTTTTGGTATTTTATAGAGTACTTGACAGATACAGCGACTTTTCTAATTGTTTCTTTTTGCGGAAAGTATCTTGTTGCTGGTGATCCAAACAGCAATATACTAGTTTTTACTCATACAAAAGATGGGTATTCATATTATGTAAAACTGCCAAGATACAATGTGCCACCAACAGCACTGGCTGTTAATTCACATACTTCCTGCTTAGTTGTTGCATATGCAGATAATAAAGTAAGTATTCTAATAAAATTGTTTAATTTTTTAACATTCCATTCTTTTAGTTGTGAAATAAGTGGTTTGCATTGGAATACAACCGCATAGGGGTATATCTGAAATATTTTTTTTCTTTCTCTGAGATAAGGGTAATAAATTGTTTTAATTCCAGATTTTTGAGTATGACCTTAAAAACAAAGAGCTGACTGACTTTACTAAAAACTTAGAAAGCGAGGGACTAAGTAACACCTTGAAAATGAGAACACACCCCATCAGAAGTATAACTTTTGATCACAGAAACAATGGAATAATACTATTGCATGATGATAGTAACATTATAGTCATTGATAAGCATAAGGTGGGTTATTTAAATTTTTAATACTTTTTCAAAGATTAAGAAACATATTGAGTCATAATAGTTTCACTTTACAGGTCTTTATTTTTTCCTACCGTAACAAAACAAAGCTTTTGTAAGAGCAACCTTTTTCTTAAAGTTTTCTCGACCACGGAAATGCTGTATGGTCGTATATACTGACTTTTTGTTTTAAATAAAAAGAATAGCGCGGATTGTTGTAGCCAGTTGTTACATTTGAAAACGTTTTGAACTACTTTACTGCGGTGGTGTTTTTTTGGGGGAATATACACACTTTGTAGCCCCCCACTCTAGTAAACTTTCTTATATTTAATTTTGTGAGAAGTCATTCGTGTTAAAAAGTTTTGCTTATCTTCGAATGTCTTAAACAGTGATCAAAGGTAGGATAAAGTTTACAGGGTGTTCAAAATGTTGAAAAACATAACGTGAAATACATCTACTCTCATTTAAAAGAATTTGTAATCAATTTTTAACAAAGTTACCCCAGAACAGAATCAAAGCCTAAATAGATATTATCGTATTTATGCATTTATAGTGGCAACAACGTCCACAATTTTTTTATTTAGTAGGCCAATATTGTCATTAAAATCATTATCGTAGACTTTCTGGTTTAATAAACGCCATGAAAAAAACCTAATAGGGTTACGTCAAGCAAGCGGCCTGGGATGCTGCTGCGTTTTCGCTTGCTGGCGATATCGCTTTTCAGTCACGTGATTATGAAGTACAGAAGCAATTAACTGGTCACGTGAAAAATCTCATTAGAGTCAAATATATCGCCAGCCACCGTGAACATAGTAGCACCCCAGAACAGCCAGTCCAGTGATCTGGGGAGTGCATCTTTAACCAGTTTCTCACTCATAATGTAGAGGGCGCAGGACATACTTACATCTTGTTGAAAAATAAGTTTTCTTCTAATCTATATTTTTTTTTATTACACTGCATGTTTAAGGTGTGCTTTTATTACAGAACGACTTTGTTAAATACAGATTTGAGGGTATTTTATTTCAGATTAATTTCGCATTATTCAATGTTTTAAACACCGTGTATATTTTATCATGAATTTGGTCACTATTTGTGGAATCCGAAGATTAGTAAAACTTTTGACTAAGAATGACTTTTTCTTGAAAAGTCAAAAATAAGGAAGTTTACTAGAGTATGATACTACTTCTAGGGATACACTATAGATTATTTTAGCCAGTTTATAAACCCAACACTTACAATGTTAGACAAATACAAAATGATACTAACCAATTAATTGATCATCGACAGTGATTCGCTCAATTTGGAATTAAAACATAGTCTCTGGAATGAGAGTCGACTAGCGCACTAGAAACTGCGCCACAGACGCTGACAAAGTGACAGGTGAATGTTTGGTATATATAGTACCACCTATAACACTGGAATTACAATTAAGTAGTCAAATTACAAAAAAAATACAATTTTTTATTTTCCCCTTTGTAACCTAACACTACATGCAGGCCAAATTTTACGTTGCAACACTACTGGAAGTACCCAAGAATCTAATAAACATTTTCTACTTTAATGAATGTAAATCGCCAACTGGCAGGTACTAGTTCATACCTAAAAGGAAAATTAGTAAGAAAAATATACAGCTCTTGTTTCATATACTATTGAAATTTGGAAGTATAACATTAACTATTCTGAATTGAGTCACCACAAAAACTAAATATCGACCAACAGTCAGTAGCATGATACAATAAAAGATATGATACAAAACCGTGCCAAATTCGTCCGGGTTCGCGCATGGCGTCACGTTGTGACTTATTTATGAAATTTATAACGCGCAATATAGAGTTTACGTTAGTTATAGGCGATTTTATATAAATTCTATTGGCAATATACTTTGCCTCCTGCTTATAATACAAATTTTAAAGTATACTTATTATTTAAAATAATCATGTAATAAACTGCAGTCTGCAGGGGTGTGATAAATACACTAAAATAACCGATATGTTAACAAGTTTAAAATGGATGAATATAGAAAACGTTTTACTTTACCGCACTCTTATTTTTATTCATAAAATAAATTTAAATTTATCAGCACCTTATTATAACAATTTTTTGACTAAATTTGATGAAATTCATGAATACAAGGGGAAAAAATAATTTCATTTTGGGACAGGAATTTAAAGCAAACCCAAAATTCTATTTTTTTTTAAAGGTATTTTAGAGTATAATAAATTAAGTAATGAAATTAAAGAGAGCAGTTTAAAATCATTTATTAAAAAATTAAAAACGAAAATTTTAAGCAATTTAAGCCTTATTCGATAAAATTCAAAATGGATTAAAATTACCTATCTGCAAAACAAAAGCAAGAAAGAAGAATTATAGAATAAATTAGATGTTATATTTTAGAATTATATTGAATAGCTTTGTTGTAGCTAATAAACTTTGTTATTATTATTATTATTCATGACATGACACAATTTATGCTTTAAATTACCTTCACAATCACTTTCGTTAAAATGTCTAGAACAGATTCTAGCATTTTTAACATTAAACTTACCTTCTCGTTTGCACAGACGCTTCCAAACACTTTGTTTCTTTGTCTTTGGGCAAGCTAAAAACTTTAATATCCGGCATAAAGCCCTTGCATTGATTGTCCACGTCACAACCATACACAACACACCTCATTGTCACTTTTAAACTCTTAAAAGTGATATAAAAACACCAGAAAATAAATTTAAAACACAACACGATCTTAACAAAGACGTGTCTCGTTTACAAAATATGGCGGAATTACTCACAGAGTGACGTACCTGGCCACGCCTACCTCCGCGGTGTCATATCTTCTTTTATTTGTATCATGAGTCAGCAGTTTCTTTGTAAAGCATGGGCAGCATCATAGATATTTAAAAATGTTATATACTGAATTAATAATTTATACTATAAATACAGAAAGTCGACAAAAATCCACGCACGGTACCCGTGGATTTTCAACTAAACATATGCATGCATTGCAAAGCACGTCGGGGGGTCGGCTGGGCGCATTATGACCCGCATAAATAATTATTGAGAAATCTTTTCGGCAACTTCGTGCCGACGACCAGTATTTCATTTGTCGATTGTTGGGAATATTCAAAATAATTTCGAAGCATGTTTTGAGTGATTATTTACGTGAAGGCGCGTAGTTCCGATCGATCCTGGTATACTAGCTGAAAAATAAAGCGATTCAATTCTGAATAGTTCAAGTACACTCTTTTCGCCTCATTTTCAGAAATCTGAGAATCATAAGTCTCCAGGTAAAGTTGCCAAGACATCCAGTTCACCGATGATAAACGGATACGGAATTTCTCAAGAAATTAAGATTCATACAATTCAAAAATATAAGGTAAGAAACAAATTTATTATAGCTAATAACGTCTATATACAGATATCAAAATTATTGCCAGTGATTTGTTTGGTTAAGTTTTAGATATTCTGCGTACACGTTAAGGATGCCCTTAAATACAATGAGCCACTTATTGCTATGTATTATGATTAATTATTGTTATCTGCCCGTTAGGCTTAAGCGGTTTAATTTTTTTTAAACATAGTTTTTCAACAATCGGCTTACAAGTAGAAAACACCCTGTATTACTAGTCGGCAAGAAAAACGATTAGTCGGCCTTAAATTGTTAAGTTACTAAATTAAAATTAATTTAATAAGGCAGAGAAAAAAATTCTTCTCCTATACCATCACCATTTTAATCAGTTACATTTTTTTGTTTATATTTTTTACACGGTGTCAAATAATTTTGCGCACTACGAAAACCTGAGCAATCTAATGAACTGACCGGTATCACTTGTCAAAGAGACCTCGTGTGGGAAGTGCGCTGGCATGACGAAATTCAAGATGGACGACTATTTGGCCAAACCCCTAGTCGGCTTCTCTAGTAATTATATTTTAATAAGTCGGTTCAGGTAACTCTTAGATAAAACCTGACGTTTGCCGCCTCCCTAAAAATTAACTAAAAATACTAGCAGTGGGCGGAGCCAGAGTGATCCACAGTGCGTGCGCAACCAGAATCGGGATCCGAGAAATCGGCTGACTGTGTAGGTTATTTTTCTGGGCTACATAGAAAAAGTAAGACATTGTAACTAGTAAGTTGGGAAAAATTACACTTTCTATGTCTAAAAGAAAATTTATACGGTGCTGATTTTTAATGTTCCCCCACCTTTTATTTTCTGAACTACTTAAGGTAGAGGCACAAGAATAAATAAATAACCAGAAGCGCGACGACCTGCTGCCTCCAAACCTTCGATACCCTGGAACGTACCCTGAGATGGTTAGTGAGGTATCAATCTTCGGAGTGTTAGGTACTGTTGTAAATACACATATTATGATAATATCTGTATCCAATATTTGATTACATTATTTTTATGTCTTTTATACAATTGTCTAGTTTCAAACATCTAATTATTTTAAAATTTAAAAATCTTTTATTATTGATTATCATAAGACCCCGAAATAACAAACAATATTTAAATTGCATTATCCTACCAATACGGCCTAAATATTCCAACCATTGATAACCTACTTAATTGCTTCTTGTCTGGACAATCCAATAAAAACTACCTATTTATATTAGAAATTTTTCCCAGACTGTTATCAAATTTTCATTTTACAAAGATTTTGCTATTATTTGTGCCATTAGGAACATTTCTTTTTAATATCTGTCTAGACAAATTGTTGTATTGTTATTTTTAAAAGACTAACGAATTACAAATAAGAGTTAACTATCTCCTTCTGCTCCGCCTTTTTGGGGCGAAACCTAATTTTAGCTAGGAATCCTAGCCTATAGAAGTTGTAAAGAAAGTAGTTATAAGTCAGTCGTTCTTCAAGACAGTCGTTTTTTAATAAATAATAATTTTTAATAAACATTTTTGCCAGCGCATAACAGTATCTTTGAAGCAAGACGGAGTGCAGTTTTCCTGGTATCGTTATTTAACTTTTAAAAGTTCATTTTTGTTTTACGTTTGTTACAATGGACGAATTCCAACGCAAAGGACGGCATGTTTGCAGTTATTTTGTTATTACAGATCATATCAAAGTGATAATTTAGATACATTTGGTAACTTAAAGATGTCGCATAACGATTTTGTAAATTCTATATCTTTATTAGAAATAATATTTCGGAGAAATTTTGAACACATCATTTTAAAAAATGATGCTATTACCCATTTTATAAAGACATCCGCTTTGTTCATCCATGCAAAAGTTTTTCGCGCCAGTATTTGATTAGGTTGAATGGTAGTTTAAATTTATAGATCGTAGTGGTAGTTTTAAATTTATAGATCGAAATTTTAGGGCTGTAAAAAATAGTAAGATGTTGATTTGGAGACACCAATAAAATTATCTAATATCTTAACACCTGTTTTATTAACCTAACTTCAAATAATGTTTCTATTTAAAGTATTTTATCATTGCTGGCTCCTGCATAACTCAAAATAAAATTAAAAAGTACACTTTATTTCCTGCATTTTTCAATCCATCCGCTCTTGTAAATCTCTAAAAATCACAGTTCTTATTTTTTCCTTATTCGCTATACAACTACAAGTAAACAATTTCTCTGTGAAAAGAGCAATTTGTGTGAAATACCGTGGGATATAGATACCAAGTATATTTTAAGGCATTGCACACTACCTAAGACAACACACTAATCACATTGTTAACTAAATATTTTTTTTACTAATTACATTACGACATATTATTTCCTAGGTACTGTAGTCAAACGGCTTCAGCCCCTTGAAATACATAGTTTGGAAACTGCTATCCTTGCAGTTTCCAACCTCCATAGGTCTAAGTTCACTGTTTGAAGAAAAATACCTTTGCTTCACAACAAACAACGTTTTATTTAATAATAAATCAACGAGAACTGTTGGGTGTTACAATCTTAATAGTTTCGAAGTGATACCTGTCTTTATTTGCTGTTTTCCATGGTTTCTCTTCACTGCAGCACCTTCCACTTGCACTTACACTAAACACTTTCATATATTTGGACATGCGATATAATAGACCTGGATTACATTATTTTCTGTGTTGAGAACAAATACTTCTCGGAGACTTTATTTTATGTATCGAGAACAAATACTTCTGGGAGACAACCTATTAACTTTGCAAAGCCATAACTGACGCCATCTTTTTCGGGCAGTTAGGGGAGAGAGCGACGTGACTACCTGCTTGTGCCTAAAGAACTGTACTACTCTGCTCCCCGCACGGAACCGGGGTTGGCGGCCGAATTGCCGGGTACCGGTGACGTGTGAATGCAAGGTTGTCAGATGGAATTGTGATTTTATATATGCCTGTTTTGGAACATACTCACAGGCTCTGCCTTCAAAAAAAATCAACTAAACTTACAGACACCCAATCAAAAACTCCAAGATTAATTAAGACTAATCGTCAAATTTAGGTAAGGGACACAATTTAGTTATGTTTCTATGAAAGATTCCATGCTTGGTTCTTAGCTTTACAAGTCTGACCTTTCCATCTTTACCTGGGATGACATCCAACACTCTAGCCAAAGGCCAGCTAAAAAGGTTTGTATTGTCTTCTTTTAGGAGAACGACATCGTTAACAGTTAGATTTTGAACCGGAGACATCCACTTTGGTCTATTTTGCAGCTGATTAAGATATTCCTTTGTCCATCTGGACCAAAACTGTTGTTGAACCTGAACTATCCGATGCCATCTAATCTATTGTAACTGACATGAGAGATATCTTTTTCCGGAAGTGCGGTTAATGAGCTTCCTACTAGGAAATGTCCTGGGGTCAAACATTCGAGGTCAAGGGGGTCAGATGACAATGGTTGAAGGGGCCTTGAATTCAAAATAGCTTCAATCTGAGTAAGAACTGTAGTGAATTCCTCGAAGGTGAATCTTTGATCTCCAACTAAACGTTTCAAATGGTATTTTGTGCTTTTGATTGCAGCCTCCCATAGTCCACCCCAATGTGGAGAGTAAGGAGGAATGAACTGCCACTGTATTTCATTTCCAGACAGGAAATTATTTAACTCTTCCTGGGTTCTTTCCGATTTTACCATATCATAAATTTCTTTGATTTGATTACTAGCCCCCAAGAAATTTGACCCGTTATCACTGAAGATGATTGACGGGCTACCTCTTCTAGAGATAAAACGCTTCAAGCTTGCCAGAAAGGCTTGAGAAGAAAGGCTCGAAACTAACTGACAGCCTTGGTGGCCATGCACACAAACACAGCTATATAAGCCTTTTCAACTTTAGGGCTCCTCAAAGTTGATGACTTTACAAGGAAAGGGCCACCGAAATCAACTCCTGTTTTCGAAAAAGGCCGAGAAGGGACTACCCTGGCTTTGGGGAGATCAGCCATAATTTGGTGAAATGTTCTTACTTTAAATTTAAAACTGTTAGGGCAGTTTATAGAGATCTTTTTAATCTCTTTTAACTCATTTAGGGGCCAATATCTTAGACGAACATTGGATAAAATCGTTTGGGGACCTGCATGTCCTAGCCTGCAATGTTCCTTTCTTAATAACAGTTTAACTACATGATTTTTTGATGGTAATATGAGGGGATATTTTTGTTCAAAGGGTATTAGCGCTTGCGATAGTCTACCTCCCACTCTGATGAGATTGTCTGCATCAAGGAACGGGTTTAACTTTAAAATTTGCTTATTAGATACTTGTCCAGCATCCGAACTTAATTCACTGAATTCCTTGGAAAAGGCTTGGATTTGAATATGTTTTACAATAAACAGTTCAGAACTCTTCAGTTCATCCACGGAAATAGGACCAATTAAATTTTTACAATGAGGTTTACAGTTGTTGACAAATCGAAGAATAAAAGCTACTGTTCGTTGCAGCCGGGAATAATTCGAGAATTTCTCAAACAATGTTTTCCAAAAGTTATCAGTTATAGCGAATAAAACTGTTTTTGTTTTTTTCTTTTCTTCATTAGTAGGACCAATATCTCGATTTAAGGAGTCTAAGTCTGTGTTGAAGTCCTGTAGGATTTTTGGCCCATTCCACCAAAGACTTGAGTTTATCAGCTGATCAGGTGTTAATCCACGAGAAAGGTGATCAGCTGGATTTTCTTTAGTTGGGATATGACGGATGACGCCATTTAAAATTTTGGGTGAGAGTTTTAATCTGTGATATGCGATTAGAGACAAAAATATTAAATCGAGAGGGATGAGCATTTAACCATGCTAATACAATCTCAGAATCGGTCCAGAGATTAACGGATTGAAGGGACAACCTTTCTTTCAAGATTGAACAAACTCGAGTGACTAAATTAGAGAGCAACAGTGCTCCACAGAGCTCCAAGCGGGGAATAGTAATTTCTTTAATCGGTGCAACTCTACTTTTAGATGTAATAAGTTGGCAAGATACAGTACCGTTGGGGTACAATGCTCTGATGTATACACAAGCACCATACGCTTTGCGACTGGCATCTGAAAACCCATGAATTTCTAGGGAGATGCTATCACTATCAGATAGGAAAAACCGAGGTACTTGTAACGACTTTAGTTGCGGAATTTTTTGAGCATAATTTGTCCACATTGCGAGCAGAGGGGTTTTTAGAGGATCATCCCAATCCATTTTTTCTTTCCAAATTTCCTACATAATGGGTGACAATAATGGGTCCAATTAAGCCTAGGGGGTCATACATTTGCGCAATTTTGGATAGGACTTCACGTTTGGTGACTGATTCTTGTATCGAAACGTCAGGTAGAGATATCGAGAAAATATCTGAGTTTGGGTTCCAGAATTTACCGAGGACTTTATTGGATACTCCATCCATCTTGATATTGTAATTTTCCTGGTGATTATGAGAAGTGTCAAGGATATTTATTTGTTTTAGAAAGGAGCTAGAATTAGAAGACCATTTGTGTAGCCTGAAATTTCCTAAACTGCACAATTCGACTAACTGATGATATAGTTCAATCAATTCTTCGTGAGAATCTGTACCACATAGTATATCATCGACATAGCATTGGGAGATGATGACTTCTGTCGCCAGTGGATACTCATTTTTATACCTTAGGGCTAGTTCCTTCAAGGCGCGAGTGGCTAAATATGGGGCACAATTAGTGCCATAAGTGACGGTTAATAGTTCAATGCACTGGAGAGCTTCCGAGGGGTTTTCGCGCCACAGAATATTCTGGAGGTGAGTGTGCTTGGGATTTATTCGTACCTGTCTGTACATTTTCTTAATGTCAGAAGTGACAACAAATTTAAAACTTCTGAATCTCAACAGGATATCAAAAAGCTCAGGCTGTACAATGAAACCTTTGTACATTATATCGTTGAGAGAGAGTCCTGAAGAGCTCTTCATCGAGCCATCAAATACTACACGCAACTTAGTGGTTTTATTTTCTTCGCGAAGAACACAGTGGTGGGGTAAAAAATATTTGGGTTCATTACTTTCAGTTTTTAGAGATAAGGGGACATATTGTGCGTGATTAAGAGATACATATTCATCAACGAATTTCTTATACTCCCTAAAGAGGTTAGGGTCTCTTTCTAAACGTTTTTCTAAGTGATAGAATCTTTTTTTTGCGAAATGAAATGATTCTCCTAGCAACAGATTTTCTTTTGGTGATTTGAGGGGCAGATCTACTTGAAACGACCCATCCGCTAATACAAGAGTAGTGTCACAAAAATTCTTTTCGATTAGTTCATCTTCAGCAGATAAAATTTTTTCTTTAGAGCGTTGAACGTCTTCCAAGGACCAAAACATTTCTAATAGGGAGTCAAATGGGAGATCTGTTTTATTGCTTTGCACAAAAAAACAGCTGTTAGGTTTTAGAGAGTGAAGATCATTACCTTTAACGAGAGCACGCGTAGGAATTAACCCAGAGAGAATGTACCCAAGGTGGGTACCAACCAAAGTGAGAGCGTCATTATTAATTTTCATCATATCTCCAGAGAGAATTTTATAATAAACATCAGCGCCGAGTAAAATGTCTACAATTGCAGGCTTGTCAAACTGAGGATCAGCAAGTTTCACATTCTGCGGAAGGTTTAAATTTCTTTTGTTAATACAGAAGTGTGGGGCTTTTTCGGTGATTTTATTCAAGACACAACAGTTTACCTTGAGGGAAAAATCTGGTTCTAGAATCGACTTAACTTGCGAAGACATATCGCTTTATTGGAGTGTTCAACGTTGCCTCCAATACCTGAGATTTTAACTTGCTGCCTTTCAGGAATGTATTTTAACCTTTTTAGGAGATAATAATAATAATAATAATAATAACTTTATTTCAAATCATGTACAATATACATAAAGGAAACGACGTCAGTCTCAACAGTTTACACTTAAACTATGGACAGAAATCAATTATATTATATGGTTCTAAATTAATCAGCAGTTTCTTAATTTCTAGCTTAAATCTATTGTATGAATTTATCTGTTTAATATTATTTGGCAAGGCATTATATAACCTTAAACACATATAGTGTGGGCATTTTTCTGTTAGAGTTAGTCGGTGTACCGGGTATGACACATCCATTGTCCTTGTTTTGTACTCATGGGCTATAGTTAAATTAAACATTCCTTTGCGCTTAAAGAAAAACATTAAACATTCATATATATAAATCCCATACACTGTCATTATTCCTAAATTTTTAAAAACACTTCTACAACTTTCCCTGTATTCCATTTTTTTTAAAGGTCTCACTACTCGCTTTTGAGCCACAAAGATATCATGTGTCAAGTTGTGCTTTCCCCAGAAGACAATCCCATATCTCATCACGGATTCAAAATTTGTAAAATATAGCATTCTAAGAGTTTTCTCTCCCATATATTTTCCGACGACCCTTATGCTGTAGCATATTGAATTTAATTTTTTTCTCAAGGTGTCTATATGGTATGACCAATCAAAGAATTCGTTAATATAGACCCCCAGAAATTTTACGTCATTCGAGAAATTTATTTTTGTGTTTTCTAGTTCTATAGTTGTTGGTTTTTCTATGATTGACTGTTTCGTTCTAAATAACATTATATTTGTTTTATCTTTATTTAAAATTAGTTTATTTCTTGTAAACCATTCTGTTACAGCAGCAAAAAAAAACGTTTAGCTTTTGTGAAAAGATCTTCCACATCCTGGCTACTTACAATAAGATTTGTATCATCTGCATATTTGACTAAATGTTCATAATTTTTAGATGTTATACACGCCAGATCATTGACAAATATTATGAAGAGAATCGGACCCAAGATACTTCCTTGTGCTATACCAATATCATTGTGCAAAACTTCAGAGCTACAGGTTTTCCCATTTTTTGTGACTATCACGGATTGTCTTCTGTTATGCACATAGGACTCTAACCATTTTTTAGCAATCCCCCTGATACCATACATTTCTAATTTTTTAATTAATATTTCCCTATCTAGACAATCATATGCTTTTGACAGATCCAAAAAAATGCCCATTGTCAGTTCCCCTTTTTCAAGATGGTCTATAATAAATTGTAAAAACTGAAAAATTGCTGTGTGTGTGGACTTTTCTTTCATGAAACCATGTTGGAATTTGCCAAAAACGTTATATTCCTTTAAGAAATTGATTATTCTCGTGCTCATGGCTAATTCGAATATTTTAGAAAAAGAGTTCAGCAAACTTATAGGTCTATAATTGTTTATATTTTCTGGGTCACCTTTTTTATACAAAGGCATGATCTGAGCTATTTTTAAGTTATCAGGAAATATGCCAAATTAAAGCGAGTTATTTATAAGGTAGCACAAGACATCCTGTATCTTAATTGCAGTTAGTTTTACAATGCTTATTGGTATATCATCAACCCCACTACTTTGCTTATTTTTGATTTTCTTTGCTATTTCACAGATCTCTGTGGGCGTTACCGGTGCCAAGAACATGGAATTTTCATTCTCTTTTATATTGCAAGTAAAGGGTAGGGTAGTTGAATCGTTTAATAGGTTTGGAATTATAGATAACAAATGCTCATTATATTTTTTAGCAATGACCTCAGAATCACCCTCCAATGCAATCTCTGCATGGTTTTTACCCTTTCCACTGATTTCCTTACAGATAGTCCACACAGACTTTGATTTATTGTCGCAATTTTTAACCCTGTCCTCATAGATTTTGGAACGAGATTTAATTAACATCTGGTCATATTTTCTTTTTTCCTGATTATATAATTCTTTGTATACTTGGTTATGTCTTGATAGCGTTAGGAAAATGTCCAATCTGCGTTTGCATTCTATGAGTTCAGGGTTTTTTGCGTCGAGGTGTGATTGTTTTGTTCCAGTTAATATGAGAGGAAAATGTTGATTAAATAATAACTTAAAGTTGTTCATGAAAACATTCCACTGCTTATTGACGTCACCCTCCCCCACGCTATACACCTCCAACCAGTTTTGATCTTGTAGAGAAGCTAGAAAATTATTTTTGTTTTCTTCTGAAAATACTCTTTTATACTGTGTTTCTTTCTTTTTAAGATATTCAATGCTAAAAGAAACCTTCTGTGCAGTGTGATCTGACACATGGCTTTCAAATGTCGATGCCTCTAAATAATCATAATTGGTGAATATATTTTCTATACAGCTAGCTGTATTTTTAGATATGCGCGTATTTTCAAAAATGGTTGGTTTTAAATTAAAAGAATACATTAATGAAAACAAATCATTTTTATGCTTATTTGTTTTTATCATTTCAATGTTAAAGTCCCCTACTATCGAAATTAATTTGTTCTCACTAAATATATTTACCAGGAGGCATTCAATTTTGTCCATGAAGATATTTATATCACCTGATGGTGGTCTATATATAGTTACTATAATTATTTGTACATTATTAAAACTACATTCTACTGCTGCACACTCATACACGCCACTCACTGAAAGATTATTTAGTTTTGTACGGGTTTTAAATTTAGTCTTTTTCTTTATATACACTGCTGCACCTCCATGTTTTCCTTCTTCACGGCAGATAATTGAAGCCAGTTGAAAGCCTTGTATTGCGAAATTTCCTAGTTGTGTTTCTGTTTTCCAATGTTCGCTAATGCACAGTATCTCACAGTTCATGTGATCTTGTAGCATACTGTCTATTCTGTCAACAGAATTTCCTATTGACTGCACATTTTGATGAATTATGTTAATAATTCTTTTGTTCTCAAACTTGTGAGAAATTGTGCTTTGGTTGGTTTTTGGTGTTATAAAAAATGGCCTGAATAGTCTATTTGGTTCTTGTAGTTTTTAAGTCGTCTTTGGTATATTGGACAGTTTGTGTCTCGTGACGAATGCTGGCTGTCTTCTTCTTTGTACTTCATTTTTATACAGTTTATGCATTTTAATTTTCCTGAGTTACATTCTGTTCCAATGTGGTCGCTTGCGCTACATTTATGACAAGAAGGGTTTTGATTGCAATACTTGACGACATGCCCGAACCCGGAACATTTAAAACATTGTGGCATGTTGACGTATTCTTGAACGTAGACTTTCACGAGGTCAAAATTAACAGTTTGTTTCTTTAAGAACCATTTGGCAATGGTTGGGGGGGCTTGCAAGATCCAGTTTTCTTTGTACGGGTTTCGGCATGTTTTTTTTGCGATGATTTTAATATTATCCAGACTATTTATTGTGCCTAAGTCAGCTTCTATTTCGTCATTCACTCTAATTAATTCCTCGACAAATTCCTTGTCTGAGTATCCTTTTAGAATTCCAGTGATCATAAACATTGGATTTATAACTTCATTTTCTTTTAATTTTATGTTGTTTTTATCTTTCAGTGTAGTTTTTAGTTTTTCTTGTTGTGATTCATTCCTACTTTCAATTATTATGGCCCCACTTTTTAGTTGTTTTATTGCTTTAAAACCTCCATCATTGTCTGCTTTTCCAATTTCATTTTTTAGTAGGCGTAATGTTTCTTTAGGGTTTGATACATCATCTATTTTGATTAATGTTTCCAATTTTTTTGTAATCTTTTCAGGTGTGGTCCATGTCATTGCTTCTTTTTCTTTGTTGGGTGTTGTATAAGTCCTTTGTTGTGTTATGGGTACATACGTTTTTTGTTGTATGACGTCTGAATATAGGGCGTTTGTTTTGGGGATGTTTTCTTGTGTGTTTATTGTCCCTAAATTTTTTAATTGCAATTTGTATTCCAATGTAATTTTTTCTTGCTCCAATTGCCCATATTTATATGTAATTAGTGTTAGGTTTTTATGTATTTCAGTGGTGGCACTTCTTATTTTATCCTGATCTTGTTTATTAAAAACGGGTATTTCATTTATGTCTTTATTTGCATGAGATTGTATCTTATCTAGAGCTCCCAAAATATTAAGCAATACATTATGCATATCTATTTTTTGGGCATCTGATTCATGACCGGTTTTTGGCGATTTTTGGTTCGTGTTATTTAGTTTTAGACCATCACGGGATTTTTTATTGTGATTTTCTTCCCCTGGAGATACGTCACTTCTTGGTCGTTTACTACTGTTTTCGAACCCGCTTGGCGGAGGTGAATGAACTACTTATAGACTTTTTTGGTTTAAACACCGATTCAGGTTCATCATCTTTTATCATCAACGTATCGTTATCCCCCGGTAATTCTAATTCAATATCATTGGCGTTCGACACCTTGTCCTTGTTATCTTTATGTTTATATTTAGATTTGCCTAAGTAGGTTTTTATCTGATTTATATTTACCGTTTTTTCATCGGACCCAAGTATAATTTTATTTATTTCCGACTTCCTTAAATCCATTGAACCCATCGAATGTGATCTAGTTTTTCGCGATATTACTTCACTAATCCTTGCAGTTCTTGCATCTTTAACTCTCTCGCCTCCACTAGTTTCTGCCATGCCGTACACAAGTTTTAATTATTTACTTTCACCAGCAAAAACACCTCCAATGAGAGAGCAAATCAAAAACGCGTAGTGTACACAATCACACAGCATCACTAGATCTTCAGTTACTATTGAAATTGTACTGCCAGGATCAATCATAGCTCTTGCAGTCACAACAGTTCCATGAAGATCGGGTATGTTTACTAAGGAAGTACTTAACAAGACTTCGTTGTCATCAGAAGCAAAAACTGAGAGTGTTCTATGGCTATTGCCAGCTGAAGAACTACTTTGGGGATTTTGATTGCTGGGCGGTCTATTTGAGTTGTTAGTTTGCGAGCGATTAGTCGACAGACAACTGCCCTCAGGGGAATGAGAATCAGATGTAGATGCATTTCCATTGTTGTGGTGATTATGGAAATTATTTTGACCTTGATTTCTCCAGTTGGGATTTCTGGTGTATACAACCTGGTTTCTTCTGTCTGGAGAGAGTTCATTATAAGTTGGGTGCAAAAGTGAGTGATGCTTTTTACCACACATTGCACATGACTGAGAAGAAGTGCAATCTTTTACTTGATGTTTTGAACCTAGGCAGTTAAAGCAAAGACCATTTTGTGAGACCACTTCCGTTTTTTTGTTTCAACGATAAATTCTTGAACCTTGGACACGTATATATTTTATGATCAGGGATCTTGCAACAATGACACCTCAGAGGGTTGGAAGTTGGGGAAGATGCGTGATATTCACTGGTACCACGCTGAAGGGTATGAGATCTTTCTTGCTGCTGATTACCGTGTGCATAATGGGCAAATTTCTGGAATTTATTGCTAGAAGCACCCTTTTGTGTTATAGTGGAATATCCTCGAGAAAAGTTTTTATTTGGGGAATTTTCTGAGAGGTCTACCAAGACCGAGCACCGTTTTTCTAAAAAATGTAAAAAGTCTTCTAACTTTGGCAACATTGCCTGAGATGTGGATAACATTTTGGAACCCCTTTCCGAAATGTATGCCTTTTTGGTTCCAAAATCTAACTTTTGCGAAAATAGATATATTAATATTAGATCCCATTGATCAACAGGAATTTGTTGATTTTTTAAAGAGTCCACGTTCTGTTTTATACATACTATAAATTCCCGAAGAGTATGAGCAGTGCCCTTGGTTAAAGTGGGGATGTCAACTAGATTTTTTATATGGGCAAAAATAATCGAGAGTTGATTATCATATCTTTGTTTGAGAGTATCAATCGCAATCTGGAAATTGTCAATTGCAATGTTTCAATTAGATGTAAAGGTTCATCCTTTAAATATGATTTTAAATATATCAATTTTTGAATGTCTGTTAATGACCGATTATCTATAATAAGTGTTTCAAAAAGTTGATAGAAAGCATTCCACTTTGTGATGTCACCATTAAATTGAGGGATGTTTAACTGAGGCAAATTAACATTGGGTGCACTAACACGTATTGCTACAGGAGTCACTTGACTCTGTACATTTTGGTTCGGAGAAAGTGCGAGAACTTTGCGTTTCAATTTGGCCAAGCACGAGAAATATTTGTCCTCAACTCCATCCTCGTCTGTTTTAGCGGGATCTATATTTTCAATTTGCATTTGTATTTTTTCAAAACATTCAAAAGCTTGGGTTAAACTATTGATTCGTACTTCATACTCCATATAATCATTTTCAGTGTTCATATTTGTATTATACCAATTAAGAATTCGTGAAATTTTGCCCTTATAGCAACCGCGTGTTTTAACCAAAGCTTCTAAATCAGCCATTTTCTTTATCTAATTAACAATAAAAGATATGAACTACTAATTAAATTCACCAATATTCAACAAGTGTTCAATAAAATAATGTGCAAATGCGCGAAGAATCTTCTAAACAAAATAAATATGTGAAAAGTGACAATGCGAATACTTATTGCAGCAGAGACTATACCTACCTACTATGAATAACTCTTTCCAACATGCACCCTGTATTGCCAATGCAAATTATGCCAACCAATGCGAAATATTTAAAATTACAGGTATAAATTCATTTGAAACATTAAAATCAAATCATTATTGTGCACATTTAAGTGAAATCGCAAAAAAAACATTTATATGCATATTAATGACTGGGGATACTGTTTTCTGAACAGTAAACACTATTCATACTAAAAAATATTTTATGAGCACCTGAGAAACTACCTAAGAAATAAATCTTATAAAGTTATAATCTAAAAATATCCAGTGCGTAGCACCAAATGCATATTATTCTAAATAAATCGGTATCAACTACCTATAAGTACAGAAAAATGTACAAAGAATATACCGGCAAAAGCAACTTAAGCTAAATATACCTATTAAAGATATGTGTATATAAAATGTATGTATATATAAGGGGCAAATGTGTAAAAATTGAATAATAAATGTGTTTGAGAGTACATTCTGCATATGAATAACCATTCGACTTTCATATACAAGACAAATACGTTTTTTTAACAATCAGCAATATACAGTTATTATTTCCACTTCGAAATAAAAAAAATTAATCACCCTCGTACTTTTATTAAATGTTTGTTAGTCTCTTTATTTATTTAACGAAGGACCACCGACTTTTCACCGTCGGAAAGAAAGTTCACTAAAAAATTGTTTTTGACAACACAATTGTTGTTTAAAGTTCTTTTTTTTTGTTTTAGAGTTTTTATTTTACACGTCCGGCTCGAAGGCCCAATATGTATAGTCAAACGGCTTCAGCCACTTGAAATACATAGTTTGGAAACTGCTATCCTTGCAGTTTCCAACCTCCATAGGTCTAAATTCACTGTTTGAAGAAAAATACCTTTGCTTCACAACAAACAACGTTTTATTTAATAATAAATCAACGAGAACTGTTGGGTGTTACAATCTTAATAGTTTCGAAGTGATACCTGTCTTTATTTGCTGTTTTCCATGGTTTCTCTTCACTGCAGCACGTTCCACTTGCACTAAACACTTTCATATATTTGGACATGCGATATAATAGACCTGGATTACATTATTTTCTGTGTTGAGAACAAATACTTCTCGGAGACTTTATTTTATGTATTGAGAACAAATACTTCTGGGAGACAACCTATTAACTTTGCAAAGCCATAACTGACGCCATCTTTTTCGGGCAGTTAGGGGAGAGAGCGACGTGACTACCTGCTTGTGCCTAAAGAACTGTACTACTCTGCTCCCCGCACGGAACCGGGGTTGGCGGCCGAATTGCCGGGTACCGGTGACGTGTGAATGCAAGGTTGTCAGATGGAATTGTGATTTTATATATGCCTGTTTTGGAACAGGTACGCCTATGGTAATATCATAAGCTTTTGCTTCAACACTGACTCAAGGTCCCTCGGCGTTCCGCGTTAAAGGCTTAGAACAATCGTACCGCTGCCGCTGGAGAGTTATCCTACTGGTTATTTATTTATTCTTGCGTTAGAGGATTGAAGCTCAATACATGTCTTGATTACTAATCCATCTCAGCCACACTTTAAACTGAAAGTACGTTCTCGGATTACCCGATCGGATCGAGAACTCGCGATATACCTGTGGCCAGTGATTATAGAAACACTATCTAGGCGGCGGGCGCCATTTTGGATGTTTTTTAAATGGAAAGGGCAGTCTAGTGATGCATCATTGGAAATATCTTGTTGAATAAAATATTATACCACACATTTAAACGTTTAATCCAAATAAAAATTGCGGCAGGTCAAAAATTGCATTTGTCTACAGGAAATAAGCATAAAGTACATCTAAAATGACTTACTGTATTATTTTAGCTGGTGCTCAAAATTGTATTAGTAGTAATGGTAATGGACTCGTTCACTAAACCTAAATTGAATAATTTTAATACTAACATCTTAAATCAGGGTATGTTTACAGCTCTCTAAAAATAACTTTTAGAGGCGTTACATGTGATTTGCATAATAAAATGAACCCTGAGGTGTCACATAATTTTTTAATCGAGAAATAAAAACGTATTAATCAGTTAAAATTAATAAATTCAAAAAGTCATTGAGTGAGCAACGGTTAACGCAGGTAGCCGGTTGGCTAGCGCACTCGTTTGCGACCACATGTTGCGTCAGTTGCCACTGGTTCTGTTCACGTTTCTTAGTAATTAAGTAATTTTTGGTAGGAACGAAATCCATAGTATCTCGAATGTGCTAAATAGGAAATATGTATAACAATAAAGAGGGGATAGATCCCCACTACACTCGTAAAATAATCAGGGTACTTACGTATACATTACTTATTAACTTTGCTATTCATTTTTTTTTTCAATAAAAACATCTAATTTGAAAATTTTAACAGACGTTGACAGTGATGATTGTCCAATTTTCCAATTATTGGGCTAAAATAGGACCACATTTCTAATATTTTCTTTTAAATACGTTAAGAAAATAAACCTTGTTCTTAAATAATTGTGCTGTTTATTTAAAAGTTGTCCTGCATTTATTTATTTTTAGCACTTAGTATGCCTCTCTTCTTTATCTGAAAACGAATTAGTTGCAGTAGAAGTCAACCCGATGTCTATCATGGAGAAATTACCACCAGCCTTTGCACAAAAAACATTTGGAGCAAAATAAATAATTTAAGTTATAAAAACCCATTTTTATTGCTTTCGAACAAAACCTACATCCACACTCTGCTGTGTAAGGAAAGTAATGTATTCGTGTAGATTTTCGACTTCCAGTGTTTGGCCGTGTGAGTTTGGTCGAAATTGCGCGGAGATGGCTGAACGGATTGAGGGGCACAATAGTTTTTAGCGATCTGATAAATCGGGCAAAACTGGTTTAAATCGGCCAGCCGGAAGTTGGCTTTTTGCTTTGCAAAACAGCATGAATTTTTACTATAGAATTACAATTCTGTGCATTTTTTTATGCAAATGATTTGTATATTTTCCAGTTTGCAAAAGTTTATTACTTTTTCACGAATTTTGGGAAAAAATGAACAAGTTTTACAGAAGTCATGAACAGATTTATCTTAAGTGAAATTTCTTACAGTGCAAAGTGTAACCAAAAAGAAAAATAACAAAATTGATTTATTTATTTATTAAATATTTTAGTGTACAGAAGTAATTCCGTTACATTAATCTTACAATCTAAATAATTCAATGTAAATTAGTGCCTAGATTGCACGTACCCAAATACTAATTAACTTATCAGGTATTCTATACTATTAACTTTACCATCAATTCACTATTTTATGCATCATTCACATTTCTAACTGTTACAACGATACGAAATACCAATATAATAACAATAATTCCCAAATATGAGATCTTTATATTGACATAACACTACTTTTTATTGCTTGACACGACCTATAAGCATTTATTTAGGGTATAAAGCAGTGTAAACAAATGAAGGAATAATTATATTTACAAATACAAAAATGAACTCTCAAAAACTAATTTTGCAACACAAAAGGAAATGATTACAATAAGTTGACCGTTCGCGATTATAAATTTAAATAATTATTGAAGAATTTTGAAATAAAGAAAATATTAAAATTTTATTGAAAATATATCTATAAGGGAAAAATATTCAAATTCCTAAGTAGCCAAATAATTGATTATTAGAAATGCTTTAAATAACCTAGCAAATATGTATTTATACGAATTAACTTAACCTAACCTAAATAGAAAAAAAAACAATCCATAATTGAACATGAATTGAAATGATGTCATTTAATTTCACCAAGAAGTGTAAAACCTTCCGTAAAAAGTTCCACAACCAACCGAGCGTTTTAACAAACAGGACCAAACTAAACTAACAACCTGTACTGTAAATGTGTCCTGTAAATGGTGAAATTCTTCCCCGCTCGGAAAAGAAAGATTTTTATTACCCTATCATGACAAAAGGAGAATTTGTTTTGTCTTATCTGATTGGCCAACAGAAGATCCGCCCCTTAATGACCTATCCTGGGTGACTCATCATTACCAAATGTTGCACCATGTTAAAACCTATATAACTTATTAATAGCAAATTTCTTGGTTGATCATAAAGGGTATTTAGCCAACCACTTACTTAAGCCTTTAGATCATAATTTTATAATCAAATGATTAATTGTGGATGATGAAATTTGAAACCTTCTGAGAATACCTGGGGAAGAAACAATCAGTCAAGCTACTCATGGTACTAAATTTTGAACTGACGCTGAAATGAAAAAATACTATCCAAATCTAAAGTGGAGAAAAAAAGAAATTTTAAAAATCAGCTTATCTTAATTGTCATTGCAATTCCCATCCCACCACCAATACATAATGCAACTACCCCTTTTTTCTTTCCAAGACGTTTCAAATTGTAGATTAATGTAACTAGACATCTAGCTCCAGAAGTTCCAATGGGATGCCCTAAGGCTACTGCACCTCCAGCTACATTTACAACATCAGGTTTTAAACCCAGTTCTTGTAAAACAATAATGCTTGGTGCTGAGTATGCTTCATTAATTTCATAAAGGTCAACATCTTCCTTGGACCAACCGGCCTTTTTCAGCTAGAAAATATACAATGTAAAAAATTTTTTTTAAAAATAATATAATCATATTTACTCACCACTTTTCGAATAGCTTCAATAGGTCCAATACCCATACAGATAGGATCTAGCCCTGCTTCAGCAAAAGCTATAATTTCAGCAAGTGAAGTTAAGTTTCTTTTTTGTAGCTCTTCCTCACTTATTAATACTACTGCTGCAGCACCATCATTAATACCTGATACATTACCTGTTGTTACTGTGCCATTCTAAAAAGTGGAACCATTTTTAAATAAAAAAGGGAAATAGCAAGGCATGTATCATGATTAAGGCTGGCCAGTTTGGTCTGTCACCAGAGGCGTCGGCGTTGATGCCGAAAATAAGTGCGTACGCATACGGTATTAGACAAAAATAATTTAAAACCGGTTAAGTGCGAGTTCGACTCGCTCATAGAGGGTTCCGTACCAGATACAATATTGTGAATTTCTTACAGACCGCAAAATTCTCAGTAACTATAGTAAGACTATCCCTTGAATAAATAGTGTGAGTATAGGTTAAATAACTGAAAACGGATACACCATTGTGAAATGCTTATCCGAATTTTCTCGGCAAAACATTTGCAGCATGGCTTATGTCTCTAAAGTCGCTCCGTGAGTGCTACGCGTCTGAGAAGCGAACGACCTTGGAGAAAATATACGTCTGGGGAGGGGAAGACCTTGGAAAAATACGCGTCTGGGGAGCAGACGACCTTGGGAGAAATACGCGTCTGGGGAAAGGACGCTTTTAGAGTGAGTCGGCAAAAATTTTTTTTTATATAAAAACGACCGCTCGACATCTACAGATGTCATTTTGGCGACCCATTATATTTTAAATCAGGAAATTCCAATTTGAACTTTCTAACACGCGATAGAACAAAAAAACCAGTGAGCGTACACACCACACACGATGGCAAAGCTGAACTGAACTGCTGCTGCGGCCGAGTTCCCCGAGTTCAGTTATATAACGTATACGCGCTTACTTATTTCCGCCATTGCTGCCTCTGGTTATTTATTCAAGGGTTAGCCTTACCAAAATTATTGTGAGTTTTGCGTTCTATGAGAAATTCACAATATTGTATTTGGTACGGAACCCTCTATACACGAGTACAACGCCCATGAATTAAATTACTTTTGTCAAACACCGGATACGCACGTACTTATTTCCGGCATCGACGCCTCTGGTGACACCAAAAGTGGCCAGCCTTAGTCATGTCATGATCCACTACATATTTGTAAAATAACTATGTGTTTGGAAGATTAATATTATGTTTAACCTGATCAAAAGCTGGTCTAAGTTTTGTTTGATTGCAATCAAAACTGCAACAATTTCTTTCTCAAAATATCCATTTTTTATTGCAGCTTCAGCTTTCTGTTTTGAATTTAAAGCAAATTCATCCTGGGCAGATCTTGATATGTTGTAGATTTTTACTAAATGCTCAACTAAAACAAAATTTAAAAATCAATCTCACTGATTTTAATTTGATGCTTCATGATTTAAATCTAAAACCATTTACAAGTGGTCCGTTCAGTAAAGTTACCTGTATTCCCCATGTGAATATGATGAAAAGCATCTGTGAGACCATCTTGTAAGAGAGTATCACATAAATTTAAGGATCCAAGCTTGGATCCTCTTAGGTAAGTTGAATGATGGCCACGGGTCATGTTTTCTTGCCCCCCAGCTACCAAAATACTGGAATCTGCATTTTTTATTGCTTGATATCCCAAAGCTACAGATCTAAACACATGGATTATCAGCAATGTGTTAAATTATAATTATTTAATAAATTTCCTGACAAAGTAAAAATATATACTTATATAGGTACCATTTTAATTTTTTACATAACAATTATGTTGATTCATATAAGAATTACCATAAAAACTATTTAAAGGTATAGTTGACTATTATTACAATGAATCTTTTGTAATGTGGCAATTCAGAAATTTATGGAAATAAATTAAAAAAATAAAAACTGTTGATATACGGAATGGTAAATAAATCTCAAAGTATATCGTCTTGCCTTTTGACATCAATAAGCAAAATGTAAATTTCTAAAGTTTATTCACATTTCACATACGCCCGATATAAACAACATGCTAGTCTCGTGATCGGCAATTTACGCAACGCTATTGGACGACAGACCATCAACCTGCCGCAGCGTTTACGTGCTTTTGCTTATATGGGGCGTATTTGAAATGTGAATAGAGTTTAGGTAAAATTTATTATTTACAACAGGCTTTTACGAGTGCAACTCAGTGACGGATTAAAAAAAAATTAACTCTAATTTTAATTCACACAGTAAGAATACTTCTTAAAAATATACTACTAACATGTGTCCTAACAGATTTTTGGAGCTAAATTAATAAACATTATTTATTTAGTTTTAAGTACTTTCATTTTTTACGGGTATACAATTCTTCTGTTTGTTTTTATTTTTTAACACGAAAATGTATATTATTTCTTTATAACTTGTTTATGGGTTATTTCAAGATAAGTTGCTCATTAGTATACAAAAAATTTTGTTTTTAAAGAAATCAGCAGCCGTGATATATTCTGAAATGCTTGTAAGTAATATTCTTTAGATCACAAATTTAGCATCAGCAGTGAACTTTTTTTGCATTTTATGGTAAGTAGGTACATTATTAGAGTATAAACATACAGTCACATATGTTACTAAGAGAAAGAAGGAAATTTAAAAGTAAAATTAATAAATAAAAACACAAAATATATGGTTTACTGAATTACCAAGGACTACAAATACTCCCTAAATATTAAATTTAGAGACAAAACTAAAATAAACATATAATTATAAAAAATGGTAACATAAGTGACCTTCAGTAACTTATGTCACACAAAATGTAGCCTTATCTACAACGTCAAGGAACATATTATTAATATTTGGTTTACAATATAGGTATGACTAAAAAAATATCTACAAAGACAAACTTATTTTATGCCTATGCGATTCTTTTGAACTGTTAGGCTTAAAACCTTATTCTTCATATCATAAATTAAAATAATGTCATATCTTGAGGAATACTCTCCCCAAAATCATGACACCCTCTTTTAGTTATGGGATCTGGTAAAACGCAGCAAATATTCTGAGGCGTAACAATGTTCCTGTCTTCAATATCAGGAAAGACAAATTCACTTCTCCTTCTTCTTAAGCAGTCGACTAAGTAAGACGTATCATCTTTAACTGCAAGAATTAAAGCAACAAAACGTTTTTCCATTTCATGTTTTGTTCCCTCATTATAAGTGAATTTGCATATAACAAAGTTTCCTATCGTAATAGGATGTAACAAAGATTTAATTTGGTTTTTAAGTTTCGATAGAGGAATGTCATCTTCTGAATCTAAAACTTCTGCTGCAGTATTTCCTTCTATTTCAATATTTTCTTCTGCTTCAACATTAGTCCCTTCTTTAATATTTATCGTTCTGTTTTCGTGTTCGAAAACTTTAACTTTTTTAGAGTTAAAGCAATTTAAATCTAACACTGGTAATTTTTTACAAAAACAGGAGTATTCTCTAATATAAAGATTACTGTCATGGTGAAGAGACAAAGCTTGATGAACTTTCATTATTCCTGGTATTTTTTTTATTCTAATGCCATATTTTTTATGGTCCATAGATGTGATATCACACTCGCTAATAAAAAACATCGTTATTACTTTTGTTTCCTTCCGAACCTGCTCAAACAAAGCCTTAGCATTTCCCACATCGAATCCCCTAGCTACAAGATTGTCTGCAATTCTTTTTATAGCAGAGCCGATACCATCCGGTGCTCCTTTTCCATGGGCAGCTTCTGAAAAGTTCCAGGTACCACACCTAAATCCAAGCTGATGGAACAAAGTTTTAAAGTAAAAAAAATTGTCTTTGTTTTTGTATTGTGAGGCTGGCCCATCGCTGAAAAAGTGGATGACGTCAATATTTTTGGTTTTAAGTAGTAATAATATGGGCGTTAGATGAGCCCACACTGCTGCTGGATCATGTCTTCTCGAATCAGATACTGTGCAGTAAGACTGATATTCTCCATTTTCTAGATAAACAACTACCGTGTGTAAAGTAGCTTGATTATGAGAAGCACCGAAGTGCATAGCTTGAATTTCTGTACCTAGTTTACATAAGTAGTTTTCTGAAAAATCGATATGAATAGCAGCTTCTTCATAGCATAACTCTGTTTTGCATTTTTGGCTTTGTTTAAATTGGTGTCGAATTCGGAAGACATGCGGACAGAATTGCTCTTTAAATTCCTTGTTGAAAACTGTAATTAAATCTCGTAAGTATCCTTCTTCTTGGTTCTTTACTGTTTTCGAAATTGTTAGTGTTTTTCCTTTTTTTTTCTATTACATTTCTTTCTGTTTTCCAAACGAACCATTTAACTTTTTCATTAGAATTAATTTCCTTAGTTATTGCATTTTTATCCTTACAAATTTGGCATTTATTCAGCATACATAATATAGAATTAGTATCACATGTGACAGTTTCACAGAGCGTTTCCAAATCTACTCTATCAAATATATTTTCTCTTCTCAATGTTTCCAGTTTTTTCTGTAGGTTATCATGTTTCTTGCATAAACATGAATCTCTCTCTGACAACTTGGCTTGGACTACCCAAAAAGGACGCCATTTGAAGAAACTAGTTTTTCCTAAGTTGACATCATATTCTTTACAAAACTTTGTATGGAGATTGCTAACTGATTGCAGAAGAAATCGTTTTTGCTTCTTTAAGCCTCGAAAGGTAATAGTCTGTTTTTTTCCAGGAGTTTGCTGGCTATTATCATCACGGCAATAAAACGCCCTCATTTTCTTGCGTAATTTACTAAGACGGTTTTTCTGAATGTCTTTCCTTCTATTATCGGATCTAAATCCCAATTTTTTAGAAGCCTGAGCTACAAATTTATATTTTTTCAAGTTTGGCCCTTTACAAATTTGGGCAAGTGTTTGCTTTATTTTTCATTAGCGGTACACCTGTAGGTGTTTTTTAATTCTTTCAGAAGAACATCTTGGAATAATAATTTTTTTTTCACTGGCTGTGGTACTGCTAGGTCTTCTAGTTCTCGAGTTATTTCTGATAACGGAGACTTAGATGTACTAGGAGTGCCACAGACTTTTCGCTTTAGGCGTTGAACTTTTGACTTGTATTTGTTGATTTTCTTTTTTGCCCCTTCTAATTCTTTTTCTAACTTCCCTATGCGTCTATAAGCTGCTGCTCGATCTTTTCTCAACCTTTTTCTTCCTCTTATTGACGCATTGTTCTGCAAAACTGGTGGTAATCCGGGAGGTGGAGTACTAGGAGGTGTATTTGCCATAAGAAGATCCAATTGCCGTTGCTTCGTCCTGCTTTTTTTGACGACATTTTCTTTGCTTCTCTCGCCAGTACTTCCTTATACGCCTTTGTTCTCGTTCAGATACCTCTTTTATTGGCTTATCCAGTTTTAAATCTCTTCGTTTTCTTGCATGTTCTCGCAGTTTTCTAAGAAATTCATTCCGTCGCTCTGGGTCTGCGTTAAGTCGTTCTCTGTACCGAGTCTGCTTTTCTGCTGCTGTTAAAACCATAATCTATAATGAATACCAAAAATTGCTTAACATGCAACAAGGTTTCTATTTTATTGTTTATTAATCCTAATTTTGTCATTTATGTTACTCTGTGTCACATATGTTACTTTTGGAGCGGTAACATATTTGACATTTCACACATAAAATTTTAAAATTGCCGCTAAATTCAATCTAATCGGTGCGTTTAGATAAATAAAAGAAGTATTCACATTTGAGGTTATGTTTCCATAATTGGTATACAATTTGTTATAAAAGTTTTTATGATTATTGGAGTAACATGTTTGACTTAAAATAAACATACGCACCTGCTTTGAAGAGTATCTTTTTCAAAAACTTTTTTTCTAATCCACAAAACACAGTAAATTTAACAGCACAATCAACCCAAAACACTTAACTTACGTTTACCGGATGTCTGGTGAAAAACAATGTGGTCGCGTCGCACGTAATTTTATTTATTTCTAGGGTAACATATTTGACGTTGTTTCCAGATACACTAACAATTTATAAAATTATGGCTTTTTTTTCAGTGTATCTCACAAACAGCTACCTATTAATAAAAAAGCAGTACATAAATTATTATTATCTGTCGGAAAAAAACAAACAATATGTATCTTAAAACTATACCGCGTTTATCAATTTAAAAAACCGCATCGGTGACTGGTAACATATATGACATTTACCTCAAAGATTCCCATTTTTTTTTGCCAAATACCTATGCAAAATTACACGAAGTTTTTGATCAGAGTTCTGGATTAGGTTAAATAAAATTGACATAGAAAAAAACAGTGACAAATTTTTTAAATTTAACGGTAAAATAATTCGACACGCAAGTATTTCAACTTATCTTGGAAATACCCTTATATTACGTGCAAGTTGGTGCCATGCAAGAAAAAATTGCCTCCAAGCATGCGCGTTGGTGGCTTTTCGATCAGCTGATGCAATTTTACTTGCATTGCATGAAATTAGGAGTTGTTCTAATTTAATTGCAAGTAGCATGTATTTTTAGCAACTTTTCTAGTAATATTTTGAAGCACCAACCATATAAAAAGTAAACGTAACCTCAAAAAATATCGATTTTGTTTTGAATGGGGTTTCAATGGTTTATTTTGCGAATTTAATATAGTTTTTATTGTTTATCTTTATGAAAAATAAAACCGATATGTCCCAAAAAGCAGCATGTATGTACAAAAAAAACTATTTTTTAATCAGCTGAGTTAGATATATTTTAAAAGTTCGCGACATTTCTTGTCAGAATACTTCCATACAAAAATTGCTTCATATGTAAACGGTCATGCAATGCAATTAATTGCCTTGCTATAACTTTCATGCTATAAATTGCAAGTAATGTAAACAGGCTTTTAGAGTTATTATTTGATTTGGGATTATCTGTCATGTTAGTCATTTGTGAACAATTCTTTTAGTTGGAGTTTAGTATTCATTGCTATTATAAATTTTTAACTTGAAATATATGTTACAAAAAGGTTCTAATGGAAAGGAATTTATTACAGTTAAAACCTTGCAACAATTAATTAAAACATTAACGTGTGAATATTGTGCAGCAGATTTTAAGGAACGCTTTTTTTATTAAATGCGTTTAAAACAAGACTGTGTGCTGCAAATCGAGTGCATACATCTGATCCTGTACCCCCAAAAGATACTGAGTTTATTTTAATTGAATCTAAGATTAAAATATGGGTGGTACATTCAACTCGAGAAAAATTCAGACATTCCCCAGTAAATACAAGGTGGATGCTCCAGAAGCGGACAGAAATCGCATTGTCAAAAGTAGTGTTGGGATCACTCGAGTGAAAAATTACCTATCATCCGGTTTTTTCAATAACCTGAATCATCCGGTTATCATCGGTTATAATTCGAGTGACGAAAATTCGGTTTTTATTTTCCAACACGTCTCCAACTAGTTGTCGCCCGCATGCCAATGACTCACTGTGGCTGGCGACAGTGGCGACGTTGCTATTGTTGGTATCACTCAAGTGAAAAATCACTCAATCACTCGGTTATTGCAATCATCGATATCACCCGATTATTAAAGCCAGTACCGAGTTATAAGTTTGAGTGAAAACCGTCGCTCGTAATTCTCCCGAACGCCGCACCTAGTGTTGGGATCACTCGAGTGAAAAATAACCTATCATCCGGGTTTTTCAATAATCTGAATAAACCCGTTATCATCGGTTATAATTCGAGTGACGAAAATTCGGTTTTTACTAAACTACATTTATACATTTATCAATATAAAAGAACCATTGTTCGGCAACAAATTTAAGATGGTCATCAGCATTGGGCATTTTAGAAAGACTTTGACAGCAAAATAGTCACTGAAAATTAACAAACGCACTTGCTGTTCTAGACAAGAAATTTTAAATATGAATTTAAAATTTTTGTCTCTAGACTTGGGTAATGCCGGGCTAATATTATTTTCGGAAATCTTAACTTATGTTTTTCTGTAAAAATGTTTCTAGAATAACCAACCCTCTTAAATCATATAGCATTTTGTTGTAGAAATTTCTTAGGCTGTGCACCGTTGTCAAACCTGGTTAACCACTCGGTAGTCGGTATAATGCGATAAACCAGTGGTAACTCTGGTTTCTGAAAGAACCGGTTTTACTACGGAACGCAGATCGGTCTGTAGCTGGCAAATTCTCAGGGATCAGCGGATCACACAACCTAACGATTTAAATATTCTTGTTTTATTTTTACGAATATCGACTCAACCTCTTCTCCTGCTCCCAACATTTTAAAACACAGATGATTTTAACATTTGTGAAGAAATAAATTTAAATAAAAAGGCAAAACATAAACAACAAATTGACATAACAAACCGGAAAACCAACGGGGAAGCATCGGTTTCTTCGGTGACATTAATGACATCTTTTTCAGGAACCGCGTTTCCAATCTCACCAACTTTTCAGGTTACGGATGCTTACGGGACACAAAACCGTAACCGAAGTTGACAACGGTACACGCCCTTAGTTTTAAATTTTGTCATTTTAAATTTTCGCGCGGAGGTAAGACAAGGAATTTGGAAGAGGTAAGGGGAATAGCTATAAAGCCTAAACAAGGAACAATAAAAAGAGATCATCACTGAAAACGCTACAATACATATTCCAAAAAAAAGTATGGCGAACAACTGAACGTATACCAAACCCAAGCACATAAAAGCACCAAACACAAACACGTCTATGGCGGTTCTTTGTTGTCGTGTCACACTGTCCTGTAAACTCGGAAATTTACTATCACGCATGTTCGTTGTCGGAGAGATGGCGGGAAATTTAAAGTCAAGCGGAATGATCGCGGTTGGGCTTGCTTGGGTATAATAATCAGTATAAAAAGAATAAGGGCAGTCGCTTAAGAACCGAATGCTGATTTTCACGGGCTGTCAAAATCATAACCGCGTTCTGCAAATCTAAGTAGCGTTTCTGGGTGCCGAGTTCATGACGCTTTAGGTTGAATGCTGGTAATTCATCGCATAGAAATAACACTCCGTACCGTATGCAGTCAGAAAATGGCAAAAAGAGTCGCCGACTTTCCACCAGTGGCGACAGGCGGCCGACTGTTTCCAGACTGCCGTTGGTTTACTGGGTCACTTGATGTAAATCAAGAAGTTTTTTCAAAAAGAAGTTCACTCTTGCTGAAGAATACTGATTTATGAAAAACAAAGCTATTATAGGAACATCAGTTGCACATGTTCCTTTAGAAGGCCCATTAGAAGCTCAAGTGGAGCTCCCTTGAACAAATCTGAAGAAGGCCAAAAAGACATATTTTAGAATCAGTTAAGTTTAATAAAGTTCTTGGGAGAACACATTTTCTTAAGTGATATTTTTTTAGGTTAGAATTAGGGACCGTAATAACTACAAATGGTAAAATAAATCCCATAAATGGTTTTGTTGAAAAATTAGTACAAGAGACATTAACATTAAATGAGGCATTTAAACTCAACCAAAGACAATTGGAGATACTGACGTGATCAGTCGAAACGTTGTGACGAAAATACAGCACACCATTACCTTCCGTTAAATAAAAGTTTCAAATTTGAAATAAGGACAAGGACCTCTAGATTCCTATATTAAATCACCGCTTACTGCGTTTTCGGCTGGCCTCTATTCACGGTTACGGTTGACACTTAAACAATGGGTTTGTTTCTGCAGCATTTTCAAATCAATCAGAGCCAATGAGATTGCCCGGTTACGTCCAGCACTGTTTTCCTTGAATATGATTGGCTCAGACTAGTTTCAAACTGCTGCAGAAACATACCTTATAGATAAACTTCATTTGTCAGCCAATTGGTTGACAAATGAAGTTTAATCCATTATTTAACTGTCAACCGTGACCATGACCACAGCCAGCCGAAAACGATGTTAGTACGCTACCTGTTAAGCTAAGTTCTGACAGACGCGGACTGCGGAATCCGGAGAAATGTCAAGTGGCAATTTCGGATTATTTTACACTATACGTTCTGACAGATGCGAAATTTCGCAATTTTTGACGTTTGGTAAATGTCAAAAATTGATAAATTCTCAATTCTCATTTGCTTTTGTTATTGTTGATTGTTGTTAAAAAGTAGGTTGCAATGCAAAGAAACAAGACAATTTTATTAATTGCGTTATATTTTTATCTTCGTCATCGGGGCACTGTAAAAAAGAAAAAAAAATGCTCGCCCAAAACGATGTTGGGTAAGATATTTTTTTGGCTAGGGAAAAACAAGGAGCCTTTCATTCCCTGATTCAAGAAATGAGGCTGACTGACGGAATTTTATGCATAAAAGGACCATTCATAGTCCTGTCGGAAAGGAATTACTTACTGGTAATTTTAAATAGATGGTCACTTCCGTCGATGGGCTCGTCCAAAGCCACTCTTTCATCATTTATTAAAAACTCAATCTGCAAAGATTCAGTCATTTTTAAAAATTTGTGTTGATTTTTAGCACATACACTTTAATTCCAACGAAAGTTGCTTGTTTTAGATTAGATCCAAAATATAACCTCAAAAAAGGTCGATAACAGAGAAAAATATATGTTTTGTCTTTCTCTACGAGGAAAAATCCGTAAAAAAGTTAAAAATATTCCAACTTTTATCTGTCATCGCAAAAAGTAAAAAATTTCCGCAATTTTTTCCCGCCATGAAATCTTGCTTCAAATATGACCAATCAGGAGAGATTCGCAAAAAAAATATCCGCATTCCGCGTCTGTCAGAACTAGGCTTTAATATCCGACGTGGGCGGGCATTAGAAAAGAATGCCACTCGCCCTGATTAGGCGAATCAAAATATGCCGATTTGCAATGACAGAAAAACTGTTTTTGGTAATGTGTGGTGTGCGTATAATAAGGACATAAGTATCTAATTTAATATCTCACAAAAAGAGAAAAATCATTCGGTTGGACGATTACTAACAGATCTACTCCTTCTGCTTGTGTTCCACCGTGCCGTGTGCTGGCTTTTGTAATTAGTATCTATACTTGTGATAGGAATCTTATTAGGCTAGGTTGGAGCTAAAAATGTGAAAAATATCCGTCTGTTACTAAAATATCCGAAACTTATCCGCAATATTTTAAAATCCTAAAAATATCCACCGACTCTAAAAAAATCCTCCAATCAGATTTTTATCCGCCGATTGGTAAAGGAATTTCTCGAGCAAATCTAAGCAAACCTAGGCAAACCCTTTATTATTCCTGTCAAAAGGACTACCGACAGGAACGTCACATCAAGTAAGCATGCGAACGATAACAATAGACGTCTTTAGATATTGCAGGCCTAAATGTTTTGATAACAGACTAGAAATAAACATTATAGGTTGCAAGTGAATTTCTATTTTATCTCCAGTTAAACCATTTTTAAAATCAGTTTTAACAATGGAAGAAAACTGGTGTTTCACTGTCATTCCTAACCTCCTAACCTTAAATCAAAATATCACAAGAGTTTGCCATTGATGTCATGTAGATTAGATATTTTTGGGTCGGCAATTAAGTCCTTATTCACTGCGACCTTTGCAGATCTATTGTGATTCCACCTTATTCTATATGGCTTGCTCCAGCTTTGCCTTTTCGATTAGCCGCAAAAGCCTTGCCAGTCGCCTCTTTGCATAGCTTTCTGCACTCGGGTATTCAAGGCCCACTTGTGAGTACCTTATCCTTGCCAGGCCTTCACATTGGCATAAGAGGTGGATCGAGGTTTCTTCTTCTGTCCGACAGATTCTGAATAGTACTTCGTCTGCCAGACTTATGGTGCTCATGTGTTTATTGAGTCTGCAATGTCCTGTTAACAGCCCTACTATTGCTTTAACTGACTTTCTGATAAACTTTTTTGATAAACTGCTTTGCATGTCTCTGCCCCGGGATATTCTCCCATCAGATTTGAGTTTTCTTTTCCATCCATTTGTTGATGGCTTGTTTGACTGACGTTTTTGCAATATCGCAGAAGGATTCTGGGCCTACGAATGCCATCGATGCGCCTTGTCTGGCCAGTTAGTCAGCTTTTTCGTTCCCTTGATGCCCCTTATGTCTGGAACCCATGCCAGTGTTACTTTCTTGTATCTACCGAGCTCATTTAGGGCCGATACATAGTACCACACTAGTATATAGTTTACCTGTGTGGAATCCAGCGCTTTCAATGCTGCTTGGCTGTCTGAGAAAATATCGATTGACCGGCTGTTACTGCTTTGTCACAAACTTTCACCCACGCAGTGGTGTATTGCTGCCACTTCGGCTTGAAAAACTGTTGACTCTTTAGTTAGATTTACCGGGATTGTTACCCTAGGTGTTTGTCCGTAGATGCCTGCTCCGGCCCCCTCTTCCGTCTTCGAACCATCTGTATACCATACTGAATCCGCATTGCAGGGTGAACCCTTCGCCCAGTCTTTCCGATGTGGTATGTGGATGGAATGTGTGATATGCTATATTTTTTGTTAAAGTTGTACTTGCTGGGTACGAGGTATTCCTGTTATTGGTCTGCTCTGAGCTCATTCTCCAACTTCTTGTAGTCCGCCCCATGCGCTCGGCTTATGGGCGGGTCGTCTTGCATAAGCCTGTCAGTTACTGACATAGCCTCAGCCTGTAAAACTATGTGTAGTTGTGGTAAGTTTAGTAGGACTTCCATTGCAGCTGTCGGCATGGTATTCATGGCCCCTGTGACACTGAGACATGCTACTCTTTGTATGCCAGTCAATAGCCGTATTGCACCTTTCTGCTGGCTCTTTGGCCACCAGACTACCGACCCGTAGGTTATTATTGGTCTTATAACCCTTGTATATATACAGGGTAATTTTTGGATTGAATCTCCAGTTTTTTTCACACATCCTTTTGCATCTGCTATTGACGCCTTTTTTGTGTTTTTTTACGATGTGGGTGTTCCATGTGAGTTTTTGATCGAACCCCTAGGTATTTTATTTCTTTGACCAAAGGTATTTCCCTGCCTCCAGCACTGGTGGTTTTATGCTTGTAGTGTCCGTTTTTTTGTAAAGACAACCTGAGTTTTTTGGGCATTGACTGACGATCGCTTCTGTTTGCACCAGTTGTCTAACACGTTTAGGGCTGTTTGTGTCCATTCCGAGATTACTCTAGCGAATCGGCCTTTGATGACTAGGACTAGGTCATCCGCATATCCTAAGCAGTTAAAACCTTTTTCTGCCAATTTTTGTAGAAGGTCGTCTACCAACGTTGCCAAATAATAAGAGTGACCCCTCCTTGAGGATATCCTTCACCTGCCTTCGTCTCGATGGTGTTCCCTCCCAAGGAGGATATAATGGGTTTGTTTCTGCAGCAGTTTCAAATCAATCAGAGCCAATGAGATTGTCCGCTTTCGATCAGCAAACTGTTTTCCTTGAAGATGATTGGCTCTGACTAGTTTCAAACTGCTGCAAAAACAAACTTTATAATACTTTTCTCCAGACTGGATTTCATGCACCTGCAGATTCTTGGCGGGAGTCCCCTTCTTATCTGTGCTCCTATTAGGGATTCTATTGTGGCATTGTTGAATGGCCCTTCTATGTCTAAGAACGTGTCCATAGCTATCTCTTTGTCCTCTAGTGACTTTGATATTGGCCTACTTAGGTCGTCCAGAGCCGAGTCAGTCGACTTTCCGTTCCGTTGGTATGCATATTGACGGCAGCTAAGAGGCTTTCTCCCCAATATTTCATCTCTGCTACAGATTCTGAGATATGTATCAAGAGATGGTATCGCGATACCGTCTCTTGATACATATCTCGGAGTCTAGAGGAACGTCGCAGAAGGTTTCACACGGTCTCGATACATGTCTCGACATCCCGCCGTCGCGTCGACGGGAAACATGGAGACCAAAACAGCGAGACGGAGACATGTCGCAGCAGGTCTCTGAGTGTGTACGACTATCTCGCGGTATATTTTTGATATTTGTAAACAAAACGTAGGTAGAATGGCTGAGGAAAATAATACAGATCGTGTGTTTTGGGAGGAATTTTTAGAGTTTGATGCAATATCCTTGTTTGTGGAATTTCAAAAGTGCTTCTTATAGTGACAAAAATGTAAAAAGAAAAATGAAGAATTTGTGGAATTATGTAAACATAGATATCCAGAAGCAAATAAGGACTTTTTTATTAAGAAAATTCATAATTTTCGTTGTGGCTAAGGGAATTAAACAAAGTTCGTAAATCCAAAATAACTGGCTCGGGGACAGATGATCCATATGTTTCTAGCCTATGGTTTTTTAAAATTCTAAGCTTTCTGTGTGATGATGAGACTCCACGAAGAGGAATAATTTCAACTTGGGATGAAGACAATAGTCAGGTAGGTACTACAAAAGTTAGTTACAACTTATTTTTATTATTTCACTACATTTTAATTCAGGCCGAGCGCGGGGCCCCTCTGAAAGTGGGACCTAGGCCCGGACCTGTTGAGAAAATAGGCCCTGTGCCATCGTGTTGCTCTGTGAATTAGACATGCTCTTGGCCTTTCGGCCTTTGAACTGTATAATACCGTACCTTGTCGTGGCGATAGGCCTGCAACTTTTCCGCGATATAGCCA
The DNA here is from genome assembly GCA_963971165.1 of Philopedon plagiatum. Classification (NCBI taxonomy): domain Eukaryota; kingdom Metazoa; phylum Arthropoda; class Insecta; order Coleoptera; family Curculionidae; genus Philopedon; species Philopedon plagiatum. The sequence continues at coordinate 122,304,102 of OZ020189.1, read as the reverse complement.
GTTTTTTTTGTTATCTAAGACATCCCACGTAGACTTGAAGCCTAAGTACTAACGTACCGTGGACGTCTGAAGAGCAGTCTATTGACACGGGATTTGAAGGATTGGAGGTTGGGACGGGAGGGGAAAACATCTACAGGCAATTTGTTCCATAATCTGGAGACCCTAGGTATGAATGAGCGAGAGAAGTGGCCTGTTCTAGGCTTTTGTAGCTGGACAGTAAAATGATGCATACGTAACGCGCCTCTTGCTGTTCTGTTAGGAACAGTCAATGGGGGAATAATACCGGCTAGTTCTTCAGAGCAAAATCCGTGGAAGTAGCGGTAGAAAAGGGATAAATCCCCAACAGCGCTGCTATAAGCGAAAGGGTTCTTGCAGGATGGTCTCATCTAGGGCGCTTCTGCACAGCGCTGCCGAAGGGGCTTTTGTGTGCTGAAGGTTCACCTACAAGACCTTTATTTCCCTCTTCAGGCTATTGAAAGGTGTCCTTTTCCTCTTTGACCTTGCCTTCCACCATTGGTTCCATCTGCTCTTTGGCTATGGGCCTTTTGAGCGGACTTACGCCATTTCCTGAGGGTTGGTCATCCTTCGAGGGGTTTTTGAGCATTTCTTTAGCTTTGCTTTAGGCTTTGATACTGCCTTGTGGCGTAGCTACTTTTATCTTAGGCTCTTGAGGACTACTTGAGTTTGGCTCTTTTCGCGTTCTTGCTCTGTTGACTTGTAAACCTCCTTGACTCAGAAACGTATCTTTCCGTAGCCAAAGAAGGGTCATGTCCAGTCTTTTGATCTCCTCTATTAACTCATTGTCTATATGGAGAAGGTCCACAGAGTACACCCTTGGTTTCCATGGATGAACCCCATACTGTCCAGGTGCGTGTTAAAGCCTCGATTTCCCATTCTGAGTCTGGTAAGGATTCTTTGGGCCTTCAGCCTTTCTCCTTCCTCTTCCGGGACGTAAACGGTGCATATCCATGGCTTGGGAATTTCGTCGCCCCCCATCACCTTGAGGGTTGCCCCTCTCTATAGCTCCAGAGTTGGGACTGTCTCCTTTAGCCCTTGTACACTTCCACTGTCGGCACAAGTGATCATTAGATGGCCTGGTCTATGCATGGGTACATTTAACGAAGCGAACTTGTGTACCTTGCACCGGTATTTTCTTGTAGACTTTCATTATGGTGCTCTGGACTGTCCGGAGCTTATCTTGCCTTATTTGTGTTTGTGGGAAGTCCACGTACGTCACTGCAATTTCGTCGAAGCTACGACCTCTGTGAAGGTTATCCCTTCTCTTGTCTTTTTGCGTTCGTGAAGACTGTCAGGGGGAGTATTTGTCTTTGACCTTGGTCTTTTTGAAGAAGCCTTTTTGTCCTTTTGTTTTTCTGCTTTGGGCCATTGTTGACCTTGAGTTGTTGCACCCTTTTAGCGCGTTCGGCAATGCAATCTTTTTCATCGTTTTGCTCGGAATTTTTGACAGGCAGGTGATCGGTCGTACTGTTTACAATGATAGGTCATGTGTCCGTCAAAAATTCCGATCAAAACGATGGAAAAGATTGCATTGCCGAACACGCTATTTGTATCCTGTGATGCCTTTTTAGGTTTATTTTGACTTTTGTGCATGCCTTGTGAAGTTTTCCTTGATTCGGGCCATTTTGGCTGGTATGTAATCTTGATCTTGCCTCACCAGCTTTTGCACAGGTTGGCTTTCGATATTCCTGACATTTTTGCCTTCCGAATCTCGTCGTCCGCCATTCTGTTCTTTTATCCAACCTCTAACGTAAAATAGACCAGAAGTCAACAGGGTGCCATAAATGACAAGTGACTTGGCCACCATATTGCGAGATCTAAGAAAAAGTTTACGGTATTAACAGGTTCCACCATTCTGACAGCGGAAAATAAATTTTATTCGCAGAGTCGCGACTATATGAACTCTCCTCAAAAGGACAAAATATGACCACCAACCATGGATAATAAGGATTCGATGTCCGTATACTGTGAGCGTATCGAACGCGAAGCGTTATCTTTGTTGTTTGTTTTCTCTTGTGAGAGGAGTTTACGAACTTCGAATTACTACGTAATTGAATCAAGAATGGTAGTAGAAAGAGATAAAATAACATTGGAGTGTTGGAGCTCAGAAGTGTTGTTGTCTGTCCTGGTTGCTTAGGAAAACGGCTGAACCTCGGTCTGAACAATCGGTCACACATACGTCTTTGTCTAATGAACTAGAAAAGAAAAAGTGCGACGTACAGATTTATAAATGACTCCGAGCGACTTTGAATAAACACCTTTAGAAATAACATAACCTATAAATAATAAAACCTTTTTAACTTAAATTTCTTATTATTTAGCAGAAAAATAAAATATTTTAGGGCTTTTATTACTTTTAGTAAATCTTGTGATGCTTCTAACGTATTTTTTGTACAAAAATACAAGGTAAAATATTTAAAATAAGATGTGGCCAGTGTTTACAAATTGTGTTTACAGTGTCGCTTAGAATGGCTTGTTTTGGCTTCAAAGAATCGTAAACCATCCCGTATCCAGTCTTAATAAATCCATGCCACCAACGTTGCTACACCCTTTCAGTGGGCGCGTTCTTTTTTACACCAAAAATTCACCTGGTTGAACTGTGATGCAACCAGACTTTCAACAAACCGAACCGTTCTTTTATTTGTGATGAGTGGATTTCCGATTGAATACACCTGATGCAGCGAGCCTTTCACCATAAACAGAATGTGGTTTTTCTGGTTTATGTGTTTAATGAAAAATATAACCTTAAGAATTCATTAAATAAAATGGATCCGTCAGAGTCTCTTGATGTAAATTTTGTTTATAACAATGTTACATATAGTAAAAATGAGCCCAGCTGAAATAGGAGAAGTCTTGGCTCGGACTATGGACTATAAGAAAAGTACAGGTTATGTTTACAACCAAAAACCAAAACATCCAACAACTCGTTCTTAAATTACCCCTGCGATGAGTACACCGTAAATACACCAAGCAGTGACGTCATAGACATTAGGTTTCTCGACAAAATCTGGTGAAATGCACCAAAACATCTGGTGTAAAAAAGAACGCGCCCAGTGCTGCCGCGGTTGATTGTCAAAGCGTACTAGTACTGCATCTAGGGCAGAGAATGTACTGAATCTGTAAAAAATGTACTGAATGACGGAAATTGAAAAATCGGAACGTTTAAGAATTTAAAACAATAGCTTTCTCTGCAGTTTAAAATACTTAAGGGTGGTTAAATAAAATACTTTTTTATTTTGAAATATGTAAAATAATATTAATTTATTCTAACAGAACATTGTATAAAAAGTTGTAATTTATTCCAATAGAGACACGTACAATTGGTACTTAATTACAAACAGCGTGTTTTCGCGAGATCCCGTTGACCAACCGTGAACGGCCGGGAACTACAAGTCATGTGATATCTGCATTGATACATTAGTGACATAGACGTGACACGCTGCTCAAGGTAGATCAACGGGATCTCGCTGAAACTTTCTAAAATAAACAGTTTTATGTATTATAGTCATATTTTTTTAGATCTCGTAATATGGTGGCCAAGTCACTTGTCATTTATGGCACCACCATGCTGAAGTCTGATATTATTACGTTTAGAGGTTGGCTAAAAAGACAAGACCGGACTTGCACTCACCTTTCAACTTAAATAATAAACAAAAAGAAAATCTAGTTTCTGAAAACTCTAATGTCCTAAAGTAAAATGTTTAAAACACTATACAAAAACCCACAAACACTTAAAAACACCAAAATTAAACGAATTTTCGTTTTAGTAAATAATTGTTTTTAAAAAAGTATTTTTTTTTACAAGATTTTATTTAAGATTTGTTTATAGTGAAGTAAATTCTCCACCGTAGTTATACTTTAACTAATGTAAAGTGAAACCGCAAAAAAAGGTAACGAAGCCGACACCTTTCAGCAGTGCCGATAAGGTCCAGCCATAGGCGTCCCAAAATATTCTAACCAATTTAAGATGGGCACAATAAAAAAGTTTTAACATTTTAACCAAATATTATTTATAAGTATATCAAAACCTAACTGAATCTGCAAAAACGATGTTTAACCATAGAAATAATTGTGTTCATGGGCGTACCGTCGACCGATAATTAAGACTCAAATTAATGGCATAAATACGTTGTTATTTTTATGATCGTTTTGTAGTAAGTGTAACTATATTATATTTACACCGTCGTCCGATCCCCAGGCGCGCACGTATGGGCGTACCTTTACGACGCGCGGTTTGTCATGATCGAGATCAGCTATTCAACTGAGAACCAAGGACACACATAATGGCTCGGATGCGTTATGCATGTCATTTTCTTGTCGTTATTAGCTAGGGCCACGCCTCTTGACTATAATTATTTTTCCTAGTTTTTTTCCTGGAATTATAACTTAGACCACTATCGGTCTTATAAACCATTTTTACCGTTTCGTGAATACCGTTCTGGTCCCTCTAGTCGGTGCAAGTCTCCCTTGACCAAGAACGTTGATTTATCCCAAATTAACAAGTACCAAGTGTAGACTTCCTACATCTGAGTACAAAAGCCTGCGTCTAATTTCGAGACGCGGAGTGGATGTCTTCCATGCGTTTCACTCAATCGTAACGACAACCGCGGAGACCGCCAGACTGAATTTAATTACTAAGGCGGAAGACGTTCGTCCTCTTTCCTGTATATAGACTCTATTCATGGATTGTCCTGCCAGGCACTCAGCAAAAAACCCGCCGCTCGGCCCAATTCGCTTAATTGTCCGATTAAAGTTGTCCATTTCTCAGCAGCATTTTGGAATAATTTTCCTCCTTTAAACCATCTTCACCAAGACATGTATCCAGGTTGAATCTCCTTACGGGTTACAGCTAGCAAGGTAAAGCTATTCGGCCTGTCCCTTTACTCCTGTCGGAGGGATCAAGTGCGTCCCGTCCCAAGACGCGAATTTTATAAACAAAGGTATTTTACATCACCGGACCAAGCGGCTCAAACCAAATCAAGTCTGAAATTCAAATCGATATATGGGTGATATCAATGAACAAAATCAGGCTCAAAATGGTTGAAGAAGACACGAGAGCTCTTGGTCTATTTATTTTCTCGCTTCATACCTGAAGTCTTGAATGAGTGACCGCGGTCGACCAGTGCTGCGGATGCTGTCGTCTTACTGCATATTAAATCTCGAGGTTCCCGAGAATCTTGAAATTCTTGGAGTTTCTTACGTGACCATGGCCATCGTAATACTGTCTAATTTTTTTTGGGGGTAAGAGGAGGTGAATCTTCCAAAGATACCGACATGCGACATTCGTGGGTTATGTCACGATTTTTACAGACTAAACACCCCCCCCCCCCTCCCTAGAGTAGTTGGTTTCGGACCGGAGTCTATAAACCAAGTATCTCTCGATAGATTATAACCGCTCGCATGACCCGTTGTCATGCCGAACTTTTATAACCCTCCCATATTTTCGCATACAAATATGGGGGTTTATCTGTGTCCCGAAAGGAAAATTTTTACAATATTGCCTTAAGGTAACAAAAGTCCTACATAAGATAATATTTGTCTCTAGCCTTAAGATATTTGTATGTTACATACGGTGTTAATAAGTAACTAAGCGTGCATGACATGCTATTTACCTAAGTAATCTTAAGATGGGGGAACTTAGATATTTGACTTAATTATTGGTATTCAGGCCCGCTCGCACTAACACTTGCGCTCGCGTTCGCACTACACTCGCACTAGCACTTCACTTTTGCCTTTTCATTACTCTATTTGATTCCTTGGTCTTCTTTTGTATCACCTATTTTGCCTCGTTCTTCCGGCTATTTATATATTTCCCCTATTTCCAAAAGCAACCAATGTCACTCCAGATCACGAATCTAGTGAAAAGGGGCGGGGCTTGTTAGGGTAGTTGAAGTTTACTTTTCATATCCTGAAGCAATCGAGACCCTCAGTAGGTCATTCACCACCGGTCATTCCGTCGAGAGTCGCGCAGTCGAAGCGAACAGTCGTCAGCCGTCAGGTAGTCAGCCGTCAGGTAGAAATCCCAGCCGGGTGTGTTGTTTGTGTTCAAACAACATACCAGTAATAAAAAAGAAATAGTGTAACTTTATAGTTGGTTTTATGTTCTTCTCAGAACAAGGCCGACTATTTATTTACTAACCACCTGGTCTGTAAATTCCAACGCAAGTTGGAAAAGAGCAGCAGGTATTTATTTCAGATAGTTCCAGTGCAGTTAGGCCATTCTTTGTCTCCTTACACAGAAAGCAAGGCACGGCAAGGTTCAACCCTTAACCGTGGTGCCCACTTTACAGGGCTTCTGTGTTTGGAGTCAGTCTCGTGCCCGAGCCCAGCAGTAACCCACGTAAGTTGCCCCAAATACCGTGCTATTCCCTCCATGTCGGCACCTCTAGCCAACATGGAAGTACAAGCCCTCTCAGACATCAATTTTGACCCCACTAGCATCATCGAAATGCTAAGGATCCAAAATGCTGCTCTCCTAGAGCAGATAAAATCCCAAGGTGAGCAAATAGCCCACCTCACCAAGGTCATTGATGACCTCCGCAAGCAATTGCAAAATGCCCCTCCATCTCAGCCTGCCTCAATCCAGAAAGGCACACACCCAAACTTGCCCCCAGTGGCACCTGCCATACCCCCCAAAAACCCTAAAGACCCCCGCATAAAGAAAAGGCAGACAGATGCCGACGAACCCTCCATGGAGCACGATGGTTTCTCCATCGTGACCCACTCCAAAAAATCCAAAAAAGGCACCCCCAAAGCTACCCTGAGCACTTCCAAAGCCACCCCAGTCACAGCCCCGACAAAAATTGAAACGACTTCCACTACAAGCCCCCCCCTCACTAGCAAAGGAGGAGAGCCTGTAGCATACAAACCAACACCCATCATCATCCACAACGCAGGGGGATGGATAGCAATATCCAAAGACCTGACAAACTCCAAGATCAACTTCTCCAAAGCCACCCTCACCAGACAAGGCATAAGAGTAACCCCCAACTCTGCCGACGATTTCAAGCGAGCCACGGCTTACTTGGAATCTAGGCAACTCCACTATCATTCCTTCTGCTCGGAGGAAAATAAATCCCTCCAAGTTGCCCTGCGTGGCATCCCTACCGACATTACCGATGAGGAAATTGCCAATGACCTCAAAAACCTTGGATTCCATCCCGAGGGAGTCAAGCGGATGATCTCCGCCAAAACCAAGGCTCCCATCCCCATCATCCAGGCCCGTTTTCCTCCAAGCGAGTCTCGCATCTACGAGACCAAAAAATTCCTAAATGGCCTTGATCTCAAGGCTGAGCCCCTACACAAAAAGGCCATCGTGCCTCAATGCCATAAGTGTCAAGGTTTCTGGCATACAAAAAATTACTGTAAAGGTGCAACACGCTGCGTGAAATGCGGCCAAGACCATGCCTCTACTGAGTGCAAAAAACCTAAAGAAACCGATGCCACTTGCGCCAACTGTCAGTTGAGCCATCCGGCCAACTACAGAGGGTGCAAAGCATTCCCCACTCTTCGAAAGCCCCAAGCCCTCCCAAATAACTCTAAATTCCAACCGGGCATTTCCTTTGCCCAAAGACTCAAAGGAAACACCACCTCCACCCCAAAAGTGCCAAATACCCCTGAATCCCCAGATACCCTCAAAGATGATTTCAAGAAGATGGCGGCTTTTGTCGAATCCCTTCGACAAAAATACCCTGACTTATTCTAAATAGCCCCATATTTCCTGCCATTTCTCTCGGCAAATCTTAATGTATCACAAAATAAAACCAACAAATCTCCGCATCCTCTCCTGGAATATCAACGGTATCTCATCCTCTAAACATGAACTAGAGGATATCCTCTCACGTCATGACATAGACATAGCCGCCATCCAAGAAACAAATCTCTCCCCAAACCACAGGCTCTCCTTCCAGCACTACAACGTCATACGCAATGACAAACCCAACATACACCACTCAACTGCACTCCTGATACACAAGAACATACAAGCCCATACATTACTATCCCTGGACGCACAAAACTTACACAACACTGGCGCAGCCATTATCACAAAGCACAACGGTACCATCACAGTACGTTGTGTTTACCATCCACCTAACACACAAATACTAGACAATGACGTTCAAACGCTCCTTCCAGCTCAAGACAACACAATACTGATCGGTGACTTTAACGCCAAAAATGTGATCTGGAACAGCCGCCTGACAAATGCAGCAGGCAGAAAGCTGAACCAGGCCACACTGGACGTTGGAGCCACTGTCATAGCACCCAACACACCAACTCACTACCCTGACAATCCCGAACAAAGACCAGATATCATTGACCTTGCAGTCCTACACAACATCACCCTACACAGTAACATCATAACACTGAACGAAGGTCCAAAGGCACACAACCCAATACTACTCACACTCACATCGCAAAACCAAACAACAGACACTCCACAAACAAAACACAAATTAAACTACAGCACTCTTCCCAACTCACTAAAACACAACATAACCATCACAGCAAACATCACAACAGCGCAGGACATCGATGATGCAGTATCTCGCCTTGAGGATGAGATACGCGCATCAATCGAAACCTGCACAACCACAATCACACCAAGACCTACACCACCAACACACATGCAGTACCCAGCACACATCAGACGCTCCATAAACACTAGAAACAGAGCCAAACGGCTCTATCAACAAACACGATACCCACCACACAAACGTGAATACAACAGACTTAACAGAGAAACACAAAACCTTGTACGTGACTTCCACCAACAAAAATGGAACGACAAAGTCGAATCCCTAAACCCGGGTGACTGTTCGCTCTGGAAAATGTCCAAAGCGCTCAGAAACCCCAGACCACCCACTACTCCAATCCACTCCATCACGGGCTTGGTCTTCTCAGATGAAGCAAAAGCTGAAGCTTTTGCGGATTCTTATGAGACTAACTCCCGCCTCCATGTATCCCACGACATTGATGTGGACCATGAGGAGGACGTTGACAGGATCAACAGAATCCTAAATCGTAACCAAAACCTTGACCTTCCCTTCACTCCAGCTTCACCTATCGAAACCCATACAATAATAAGACGTCTCAAAGGACGATCAGCCCCAGGCCCCGACAAGATATCAAACAAAGTCCTCAAAGTCATGCCCCGCAAAGGCCTAGTTGCAATCACCAACTTAGCCAATGCAATTCTCCGCACTGGTCACTTTCCATCAAGGTGGAAAATGGCCACCGTGATCATGATTCCTAAAGCGGGGAAAAATCCTGTTTTTCCTCAAAATCACCGCCCTATCAGCCTAACAAGCTCAGTTGCCAAAGTAGTCGAAAGACTAATCCTAGCCCGCTTCAAAACCCATACGGAGTCCCTCCAAGTCACCCCAAATCACCAATTTGGCTTTCGTGCGCAGCACAGTGCCGAACAGCAAGTGCTAAGACTTGCTGAAATAACAACCGAAGGGTTGAACAGGCGTGAAGCTACGGGCATGGTGCTATTCGATATTGAACAAGCGTTTGATAGAGTATGGCATAACGGCCTGCTTCATAAGCTGTTCACCTTAGGATACCCCACGTACATCATCAAAGTCATTCGATCCTTCCTTTCACACAGAAGGATCAAAGTCAGAGTAAATGCCACCCTATCCACACCTAGAGCCCTTGAAGCTGGAGTACCCCAAGGATCAGTCCTTGCTCCCCAGTTATTCAATGTCTTCACTCATGACATTCCCACCTCCAACAACACTCACATTGCCCTATATGCAGATGACACGGCATTAATCGCCCAATCCAGAAATCCCACCCTAATCACCCGCAGACTCCAAGAAGCCACAGATGATCTCCAAGAGTACTGCAACTCTTGGAAGATCAAACTGAATGCCCAAAAATCCCAAGCCATCTTCATAACTCGCAGACGTCTCCACCCTGATGGCCACATCAACCTCAACAACCATGACATTCCCTGGACAGACGAAGTCAAATACCTCGGGGTTTCCCTTGACAAATCCCTGACATGGAAACCCCACATCCAAAAAGCCCGACAAAAAGGCCAAGTTGCCTACAAATCTGTCATAACCCTCCTAGGGCGTCGCAGTCCACTTGCCATCAAATCCAAGCTCCTTCTCATTAACTCCACAATCAGACCCATGATGACCTATGCCTCTGTAGCCTGGGGCTACTCTGCCACTTCATATATAAAAACCCTCCAATCCTTCGAAAACCGCATCATCCGAACTGCGGTAAATGCCCCTTGGTTTGTTCGTAATAACCAAATCCAGAGAGAATTCCAAATCACCTCGCTCCAATCTCACATCAAAGATAGAGCCAAAAAACTCTACCTCATAGCCGAAAATCATCCAAACCCTGTAATCCGGGCTGCGTCAGACTATGACCCAGCCCTCCAACGACCACATAAACGTCCAAAAATCCAAATCGAGGATTAACCGGAATCGTTCATAACCCGCTGAAGGGTCATGATCTTTTCCCGTCACAAATGCCCCCCCAGCCCCACCCGAATCGTCCTTGACCCGCGGGAGGGCCATTGACTTTTCAGCCCAAAAAACTCCTTTCAAGGGCCAGGACTCCCTTTCAGTCCAAGCCAAAAGCACGGTATCCCCCACAAAAACCATGCCAAGCCCGCAGGGCAAAGCGTGCGGAGAGGACTCACTCAGACATGGTGCGAGTGAGGGGTGGTTGGCAAGCCTATGGGGGTACTCGAGGACCAGTCAGTCCTGGGGTAGCCTTACAGGTGGGACCTTTCCGATTTCCGATTTCCGACCCTCAGTAGACGCAATGTTGCTGTAAAAGCTCAATAAACGTCTTTTCTTGAAAACTTTCGAAGTTTTCATAAGATCTTTGTCTTCCAAAAGTATATTTATTCGCTTTTGAAAGAATTTCGTTCAAAATTTGAATTTCTACCAAGGTTTCTCTGTATTTTCTGGAAGAGCATTGTGAAAAGCGGTTTTCACAACAAATGCTATACATTTTAGAAACCTGTCAAATCCATTATCAAGAATAAAACAAAAATATCTACATGCTGTTGGAATCGTCAGAAGATTCGGAACTAGAATCATTCGCATTTTGAATCAAAAGTGGCGCTACTGGCGGTAAAATAGGATATTCATCTTCTTTTTTTATAACGTGGGCTACACAGTTTCTCCAAATATCACTGCTCAATTCACTTATTACTCGTCGAATATTATCCAGTACCACTGCACTTAATGTTGGTGACTGATTACATTTACGAAGACGTTTTTTTATAGTGCCCCAAATCATTTCAATTGGATTAAATATGCAATAATAAGGAGGTAACCGCAACAGAGTATAGCCGTGTCTAGTGCAAAGATTATCAATTACATATTCATTTTTAAAATTTCGACTCTTTATCATTTTTATCAGCTCTTTTTTTACCGGGACCTTTTCAGGAATTTCCATATTCTTGTGCCTCATAAAATTTAAAATGTCTTCCTTTTTAGTATTATTATTCGGTATTTCGTTTAATATACGCGAATGATATGGTGCATTGTCCATGACGATTACCGAGTTTGGTGGAATGTTCGGTAAAAGCTGATCAACAAACCGCTTTTCAAATAAATCCCCAGTCATGTCCTCATGATAATCGGCAGAAGATTGGTTTATGTTTTTGGCCGACAAAAGCAGTGCATTGGGCATGAAACCGTTTTCACCTCCGGCATGAAGTATTATCACGCGCTTTCCTCTTGAACACGGTGCATTTAAACTGCAATTTTGAGTTTCATCTACCCAGCCGTACTGAACAGAACAACATCATGAGTATCAAACCATGTCTCATCTAGATACACTATATACCTATTTGATTTCCGGTGTTCAACAAGTTCCATTATAACCATCCGATTGTCAATTTTTTTTGCGTTTAAATCCGCAATTTAATAAAATTCCTCGAAGAGTTTCCAATGACTGGTAATTGTAATCAGGGTAATCGCGTAACTTATCCCGGATCATTTCTAATGTTGGCACCGTATTTTCCTTATATAGATTGTAGGTACACAATTCGTCTAATGACATCTTTTGCTGCATCGTCAACTTTCTGAAACTTTTGATTATTTTTCTTTCGCATTGCCGAATGATCTGTAACATCTCTTGTTTTAATTACGCGATAAATTGTAGATATCGAAAGTTGTGTTAATTCGTTAACTCTTTTTATAATGGCTTTATCTGACTGTGCCGGATTTTCTTTTTTAAAACAGCCGTAAATATTTAGAATTATTCGTTGACTTTGAACAGGTAAATCTTTATTAAACTCCGGACATGTTTCGACTGGCGATGCCACGGTCGGTACCGAAGGTAATTCAACATGTAATAATTCGCTCTCATCTACCTCAAAAGGTCGCCAAAAAGCCATTATTATAATAAAAATTCACTTACATAAACCAAGTATCTAAAAACAAAAATAATACGCACCTCACTGGTCAAAACCTAAAACTTAACTGTTTCACATAAATTATGTTCTAAACGAGCATCTGTCTAGACGTAACGTGTTAATTAAATGGAAATGACTCCGTCCTCTGCATGCGATAATATAATATTACCCTTAGTGGAAAAGAGACAACACGCATCGTCGCTGCAGGTGTCCCTTCACGAGACAGGCAGCTGCTGTTTGCATTGTATACCGAAGTTAATCACTAATAAATCTACATGAAATGTGGGTTACTTGTATCGAGAGATCCCGGTATAAGCAGCAGGCCTTTGTCTGGCTTTTTATACCTAAGAATTTATATTTATGAGATTCAGTTAGGACTGGCAAAAGTATATATTCAGGCAATTTCTATATTTGTTTTTAATGATACAAAGTATAAGAAAGAGTAGTATAAATAGATGCACTCGTGGCACACTAATTTCATCAATCGAAAACGCCATTAAACTTAATTCATAATAAACTTTCATTCACAATAATTTTCAAAATTTTTATATGCTTATTTGGTTTTAGTTTCGTTTTGAAATTTCGTTCTGAAATTGGTGGTTTTCCCAAGATGTAGTACTGACGTACTGAATTGGGCCACATTGTACTGAATTCTGTACAATTGTACCGAAACGGCAGCACATGCACCCATTAGGTGTCTTCCTTTCACCCCAAGGAGGAGCTCCCGTGCACCTCCTGAGCAGCACACAGTTGTTCCATTCAACTGGGGCATCAAGCACCTGAACCGTTCGAGCCCTATCCCCCCTGCACCCTCGTGCATCACTTATCACTTGAGCCTAATGTCAAACTTGTCAATTGTTCCTTTCGGAATGGTGTCGAGTGACTCCGGGGCGAGTCGCTCCAGGGCGTCAGACACCTGAAAGGAATATTACTTTTACGTCTTACGTGCGGTACAGCTGAGCAAGGTCGATCGAACAGATTCGAACATTCGAACAGCTGCAAGACGAGACCTACGAGATCCAAGATCCGATCGAGGTCGATTCTGCGGAAATTCTTATTAACATCAAAGAAAATAAAAAACATAACCACACATAACTAACCTAGGTGGAAATCCAGATTATTCTTTAATTTTATCTGTTTGAATACAATAAAATTATTATTCAATGGTCAAAAGTGGAATGGGAGATAGAGATTGGCGACCTTTCGTATACGGAGGCCTCGCAAGTTGTGTTGCTGAGTTTGGTAAGCTGTTAATTTTTTTTGTTAGAGAAGGCTGAATATGCAGCTTTCTATGATTTGTTTTAAGTTTATCAAGATTTCTTAGTAGCTTAGCATTATTACAGTTTTTAATCTTACGTTTCTATTTTTAGAATATAAAGATATAAATAATATCACTGCAGTGAGCTACGCAGTTAAATTACACCACTGCATAAATCCTAACTTTACACTATTCTTTTTTAAGAAATAAACTGTAAAATGTTTTGTTTCCTTTTCATTGTGTATTTATCACACCACTTCGAGAGTTTTAGCTCTCGCACCAATTTGAAAAGGGTTTTATGTGTTAAGTTTGGTATCATGAAATTATTTTTAACCCTCAAATTTGACTAGAGATTTTAACTAGCGTCAGGTACCTATTCCTGTGAGGCCAACTATTTTACAATAATTACAATTCACAATTTTTAATTGAGTGTACTTGAGGCTCAGAACCATAGGTACTTAAATAAACAGTTCAGCTTCCCAGAATTTTGAAATAAAGAAGAAAATTGGGCACTCTTTTAGGCAATTAAAATTTAGTAAAGCTCCTTTCAAGCTGTTTCATTGACCTATTGCCTGCGATAAACTATTATTGACACCAGCTGTAATAAAACCCAGTAAATTTGCAAGAACTATAAACAGGGCCGGCCCTAAAAAAAAAAACAGGTAAAGATAATTTTAATATAATCAGTAAAGAGTGTAAATAAAGTATTTTTTTACCTGCTTTAATAATTTCTAAACTTTTTAATTTAGTTCCTATCTGTTTGGTTAACTGTGCAGTTGTTATATGATTTTGATCATATTTTGTGTTTTCCGAACGTGCTAAAAAATGTGGCGTCCTTGAAAAGACGTGGTTCATAGTGCCTCTGGTAATGCTAGTTTAAAAAGAAAATATTTATTGCCCAATGCCAAGCAAATTGTTAAAAATGTGTTTCTTGATTGAACTTTAGTGTAGATGCAGCTGCAGTAGCAACGTCTTCATTAACGAAAACTCTTTTGTCTACAGTCTACAGTTAAAAGATATTATGACAAAGTAAATCAAAGACAAAAAGTACATAGTGATGCTGGTAAAAGCAAGTGTTTTGACAAAGCAACAAAGACTTAATTCATTGAAAAATTTATGCTGTGTATGAAGAGCAAATGTTGGTTTTATTAAAGCAGTGACTAATGAAATATTAAACCAACATTTCTTGAAGCAGGACACGCCTTTGGACAGTAGTATCTCAAATGGGTTTTACATATCATACCATTAATAAAAGACAAATAAAATTAATGGAATTACAACGATTTAGACAGTGGCAGTTTGATGATTTAAAATCCCTCGTAAAATCCACAACAAAGTACAGATTAGAAAGTCATTCCATTATCTACCTCGATGAGACATGGTTTGATAAACATGACACCCCAGCAAAAGGTTGGGTACATGGATTTATTGTTGGGTACATCCATCAGGAAAATGCCAAACCAAAGCTCCATTGAACAAGGGAAAAATAATAATAAATAATAATAATTTTATTGTCAGATTTCACAGAAGGACAAAATACACTCATGTGCTATTAAAAATTTTGCCCTGAAAATAGTTACAGTGTTTTAAAATAGTAGTATTAACAAAACTAACTATTAAGTAAGTAAAAATACACTAAGCTGACTCTAAACCAGATTAGATATTTAAAGAAAAAAAGTACTAAAAAAGGTCCCTATGATGAATACACCCTCTTGGAGTTTTTTGTTTTGTTGTATAGATATTTAGGTGACTTGTTAGCAAGAATTTGCTTAATAAAACAAACAATACAAAATACAAAGTATATAAATCTACCTTCTATGAGCTTTAACATATTTAGATCACGGATAAAAGGAGTGATTTGTGAGAATCGTGAAACATCCATGATAAAACGGACAGCTTAGTTTTGCATTTTTGGAAGGCAATTCTTATTTTCGACAGTCAAGCAAGGGCCATATACGACATCCATAAAGTTCAAATGAGACAAGACAAGGTATACAGTTAAAGTTTTCCTTATCTTTGTGTCTAGCAACATATAAATGAAAAAGTTTTTTCTGACACCCCCCCTCCCCGTGTTTGTCACTCGTAATCACATTCATGTGCCCGCAACCCCCCCCCCCCCCACCCGTTGTGCGGTCACTCATTTTGCAATTTGAAATTTAGAACTTGATTAAAACAGCCTTACCAATATTATTATTATTTGTGAATATATATATATATATATATATATATATATATATATATATATATATATATATATATGTATATATATATATATATATATATATATATATATACGTATATATATATATATATATATATATATATATATATATATATATATATATATTACAAGACACCTTTGTTAGAATTATCAATAACTGTCAATCAGTATTAGGTTGTCCGTTATTTACCAAGTTGATTTTTTTTCTTGCGACGCCCCCTAAATTTTTAGTTTATCGTCTAAAAAGAACTGTCAGACCAAAATAAGCCCTTAATTTTCAGATAAACC
Source organism: Philopedon plagiatum (assembly GCA_963971165.1). Classification (NCBI taxonomy): domain Eukaryota; kingdom Metazoa; phylum Arthropoda; class Insecta; order Coleoptera; family Curculionidae; genus Philopedon; species Philopedon plagiatum. The sequence goes on along the minus strand of OZ020189.1, from coordinate 122,287,920 downwards.
GTGCCCTTAAGACGATACATTTCCCATTTAAATTACATGGGATTTTGAGACTTTTTACAATACATTTTTTTTTTCTCGGACAAGATGACTTATAGCCATGAGACATACATATTCTTATAGGAAATTGAACGCTCTACAAAAAAGGTCTCTTATAATTTTTCGGTTAATTCACTCCTTCAAAAGTTATTCAAGGTGAAATTTGAACTCTATGTAAATTTTCAGCATTTTTTACTTTTACGGCAAAGTGATTATTATTTCGATAAAAGTTATTAGTTTATTTCTAAAAATATATATAATAAATAATTCTGGTGGTATTAGGGTAAAAAAATTTTAAACATGGAAAATAATATACCGCATAACGGTAGGTGGTCCTGGTTTGAATAATTTTTGAGACCATTCATTTATAACACGCAGTCAACTAATTTTTATTGAATTTCATAAATTTTTGTATACTTTCATGAAATTTCCCTTCAATACAGTAAGTGACTCAAAATTACAGTACAAGCATTCCCGCCAACACACGGATTTTCTATTCACGCAAGCGCGCTAAGTCGCATTTAGTACCTTGAATAACTTTTGAAGGAGTGAATTAATCGAAAAATTATAAGAGACCTTTTTTGTAGAGCGTTCAATTTCCTATAAGAATATGTATGTCTCATGGCTATAAGTCATCTTGTCCGAGAAAAAAAAAATTAATTGTAAAAAGTCTCAAAATCCCATGTAATTTAAATGGGAAATGTATCGTCTTAAGGGCACGGTTTATTCTGAAAATTAAGGGCTTATTTTGGTATGACAGTTCTTTTTAGACGATAAACTAAAAATTTAGGGGGCGTCGCAAGAAAAAACATCAACTTGGTAAATAACGGACACCCTAATCAGTATACATATATGTTTATTCTGAGCAGTAGGGTTGTAAATTGAGTCTTAAATACAGAGTTAACAGAGGAAATCAGTGGCCACATTATAAAAATCTAGCCTTAGGAACTGTTTGAATCAATCTGTTTTTTTTTAAATTTTTTCCTGCATAATTTTATGAAAATAATATCAACCAACATCTAGTTACTAAGAAAGATATTAGGGTACTATTTGGAGTTTTTTTTTGTAAATTCTGTAAGTACTATTGTGAATAAATAAATAAATATTCACTTGAATAGTGTAATTTGAACATCGTAACAAAAATCATGATATTTAGATGGATTTTTTATACTACCACAATATCGTAAAAAATAATCATGGATTCAAAACCATGATTAAGTAATGCAATTTTTATCGCCTTAATATATATTTTTTATCTAGCCCTGATATAATATATTATGAAATCGGTTATTGACAACGGCGGCAACGCTTGTCTGCTGAATCTCAATTTTTAATTTGCAGTCAAAATAAATTAAAATTATTGATTTGAGGGGGTCAAGTTATTATAACCCAGCTTGCGTCTGCAGCCTCTGCTGGGGGTAAACATAACTTATCTCCTCGTCATTGTGAAATTAGTTTTATCAATTACAAATTTAGTACTTTTCCTAACAAACGTTACTAAAAACAAATATTTTTAGCAAATTATTTTGAAACATTTTAAAGCAAGAATTATGTTTTAATTTTTCTTTCAAGTAGATATGTCATTAGGGAAAAGGGTTATATTATATAATAGCTCTCTGAATATGGCTTGTTATGAATGTATGGTGAATTCTCCTCTTGCTGAAGGTCAGTGTGGAATGCTCGAGGCACGACTGTAAATTCGACCCTTAATGTATTTTGTTATGAGCCTATCAGGGGCGGACCGTGACTTTTGGTTGGGGGGGGGGGGGGGAGGGGTGTTGGTAGACAAAACCATTGTTTTTATATAAATATGTATATACTACCGTGCTGTATAATGTTTATAATAACTACTATAAGAGATCAATGGGGGGGGGGGGGGGGGGGTTAACCGCAAAACCCCCCCAGCGGTACGCCTCTGGAGCCTATGCCTGATTTCTTTATTGGGCAATGCCCGTAGATAAATAAAATAAATAAATTATAAAAAGAAATATATCATATTCAATTCAGCCCAATATGGCTTCCTGTCAAACAAATCAAAACAACAATGAATGAAGTCTACTGAGTACATGTAAATATGTAAAAAATGAGAATCGGTTCTCTAAACAGATGCCTTATACCAGTGATGTAAGGATACGTATCCAAAAATCCGTTGGATACGGATATTAAAAGAATCCGGATTATCCGGAACTGGCCGAGAACTTGAATGCGGATTCGGAATCAAAATAAATTCGCATCGGCTGTATACTAATGCAAAGTGCAAAGAGAAAACGGAATCGGAATCGAGTGTAAGCGAACAACACGGTCTGCGATGTGGCATATTTGATCTTATGCTTTCTCTTTCTAATGACCTTTCCTAAAAAAAGATAGCATAGTTATCGGGGTAACGGGTATCATATGGGATGAGACCCATTGGTTAAACTAGGCCCGCCTCACCCGAACCGAATTCAAACGAGAACGAACGACGCCGACGGTGCCTTCCTATCCCTAACCTTCGACTTCGAATGATACCGATACCGCATCGACCTACCTAGCCGTGTATCCGGATAGAAAATGTTTTAGTATTGCATGCATACGTATACATGATCTGTCGCGCGGGTCAAGAAATGGATTCGTATTCGGATAATGGATACTGATATTAGCTGATTCCGATTCCGTATTATCCGGATATCTAAAGAATACGGATATTTACAACACTACCTTATACCATAGGGATTTGAACAAATACTGTTAAAACAGCTATTCTCCGGGCTATATGCCCCTCCAAGCGCTGGATTACATACCAAAATTTGCCGTATTTTGACTAACACTGTTAGGAAAATTTTGGTATGTAATCCAGCGCTCGGAGGGGCATATAGCCCGGAGAATAGTCATGGCTATAAGTCATCTTGTCCGAGAAAAAAAAATTTAATTGTAAAAAGTCTCAAAATCCCATGTAATTTAAATGGGAAATGTATCGTCTTAAGGGCACGGTTTATTCTGAAAATTAAGGGCTTATTTTGGTATGACAGTTCTTTTTAGACGATAAACTAAAAATTTAGGGGGCGTCGCAAGAAAAAAAATCAACTTTGTAAATAACGGACACCCTAATCAGTATACATATATGTTGTTTATTCTGAGCAGTAGGGTTGTAAATTGAGTCTTAAATACAGAGTTAACAGTGGAAATCAGTGGCCACATTATAAAAATCTAGCCTTAGGAACTGTTTGAATCAATCTGTTTTTTTTTTAATTTTTTCCTGCATAATTTTATGAAAATAATATCAACCAACATCTAGTTACTAAGAAAGATATTAGGGTACTATTTGGAGTTTTTTTTTTGTAAATTCTGTAAGCACTATTGTGAATAAATAAATAAATATTCACTTGAATAGTGTAATTTGAACATCGTAACAAAAATCATGATATTTAGATGGATTTTTTATACTACCACAATATCGTAAAAAATAATCATGGATTCAAAACCATGAATAAGTAATGCAATTTTTATCGCCTTAATATATATTTTTTATCTAGCCCTGATATAATATATTATGAAATCGGTTATTGACAACGGCGGCAACGCTTGTCTGCTGAATCTCAATTTTTAATTTGCAGTCAAAATAAATTAAAATTATTGATTTGAGGGGGTCAAGTTATTATAACCCAGCTTGCGTCTGCAGCCTCTGCTGGGGGTAAACATAACTTATCTCCTCGTCGTTGTGAAATTAGTTTTATCAATTACAAATTTAGTACTTTTCCTAACAAACGTTACTAAAAACAAATATTTTTAGCAAATTTTGAAACATTTTAAAGCAAGAATTATGTTTTAATTTTTGTTTCAAGTAGATATGTCATTAGGGAAAAGGGTTATATTATATAATAGCTCTCTGAATATGGCTTGTTATGAATGTATGGTGAATTCTCCTCTTGCTGAAGGTCAGTGTGGAATGCTCGAGGCACGACTGTAAATTCGACCCTTAATGTATTTTGTTATGAGCCTATCAGGGGCGGACCGTGACTTTTGGTTGGGGGGGGGGGGAGGGGTGTTGGTAGACAAAACCATTGTTTTTATATAAATATGTATATACTACCGTGCTGTATAATGTTTATAATAACTACTATAAGAGATCAATGGGGGGGGGGGGGTTTAACCGCAAAACCCCCCCAGCGGTACGCCTCTGGAGCCTATGCCTGATTTCTTTATTGGGCAATGCCCGTAGATAAATAAAATAAATAAATTATAAAAAGAAATATATCATATTCAATTCAGCCCAATATGGCTTCCTGTCAAACAAATCAAAACAACAATGAATGAAGTCTACTGAGTACATGTAAATATGTAAAAAATGAGAATCGGTTCTCTAAACAGATGCCTTATACTAGTGATGTAAGGATACGTATCCAAAAATCCGTTGGATACGGATATTAAAAGAATCCGGATTATCCGGAACTGGCCGAGAACTTGAATGCGGATTCGGAATCAAAATAAATTCGCATCGGCTGTATACTAATGCAAAGTGCAAAGAGAAAACGGAATCGGAATCGAGTGTAAGCGAACAACACGGTCTGCGATGTGGCATATTTGATCTTATGCTTTCTCTTTCTAATGACCTTTCCTAAAAAAAGATAGCATAGTTATCGGGGTAACGGGTATCATATGGGATGAGACCCATTGGTTAAACTAGGCCCGCCTCACCCGAACCGAATTCAAACGAGAACGAACGACGCCGACGGTGCCTTCCTATCCCTAACCTTCGACTTCGAATGATACCGATACCGCATCGACCTACCTAGCCGTGTATCCGGATAGAAAATGTTTTAGTATTGCATGCATACGTATACATGATCTGTCGCGCGGGTCAAGAAATGGATTCGTATTCGGATAATGGATACTGATATTAGCTGATTCCGATTCCGTATTATCCGGATATCTAAAGAATACGGATATTTACAACACTACCTTATACATAGGGATTTGAACAAATACTGTTAAAACAGCTATTCTCCGGGCTATATGCCCCTCCAAGCGCTGGATTACATACCAAAATTTGCCGTATTTTGACTAACACTGTTAGGAAAATTTTGGTATGTAATCCAGCGCTCGGAGGGGCATATAGCCCGGAGAATAGTTGTTTTAACATTATTTGTTCAAATCCTTATAGTGTAAGGCATCTTCAGGTGGTTTAGAGAACTGATTCTCATTTTTTACATAAATCAAAAGAATCTGCATCATATAAATTCCCAAGTTACATATGTATATCATAATATAGATAACGGAAAACACCTCATCACTATATTTTTTGATCTCTCAATAGCATTCGATACCATAAATGCCCCCTTCTTAATCAATAAACTGTATAACTTGGGTGTGCGAGGAACGATTTTAAACTGGATTGTCTTATGCGAGGGAGAGAAGAATGTCTGTGAGGTATGGTGGAGTCAATTTGGAGATGAGACAGGTGGAGCTCGGTGTCCCCCAGGGATCTGTTCTGGGTCCACTATTGTTTTTGCTATATGTGAATGACCTTCCTCTGAATGTTAGATCTGGGTACGTTACGATGTTTGCTGATGACAACTTTTGTGGTTACTGCGGACAGTGTGAAAGATTTGTGGAAGATAACGTCTGGTGTCTGTAGTGAGATGGAGTCATGGTGTAGAGCAAATGGATTAATCCTAAATATGGATAAGACCGTTTACATAAATATTTATAATAGAATATAATACCTTCAATGAATCTGACTACGAAATAGAACTTAATGTTGGGCTGTCAGGTAAAGTAAAGTTCCTTGGAACTGTCTCTTGGCGATCATAATATAGACCATGTGTGTGCCAATCTAAATTCAGCTTATTTTTCTATACTTAAATTAAGAAATACTCTAGACACTGGGGACTCTTGACGGTGTACTATCCTTTGGCGTTTAGTCATGAGCTGCAATGTTATTTGTTGGGGAAATACTAACGGTAACCGTATATTTGTAAATCAAAAAAGGATCCTGAGCACGGATTTCATCCTGAGGCTAATCTTCAACCTCAACCCTAGAGAAAGCTGTAGGAAAACCTTTATAAAGAAGAAGATATTAATATTTTCCTGTGACATGCAGAGGTGTTTGATTTTTATTAATAATAATTGAGCCATGTTTGAGAAACTGGGATCATCTAATTGTTATAACACTCGCGATAGGGACATTTTACAGATTCCCCAGCATAGGACCACCCACTTTAAACGATCACCCTTTTACAACTGTGTAAAGCTATGAGTTACCCAGAAGTCTGCGACTGTTGCGGGGTGGTAAGTTTGCCACAAAGGCCTTCAGCTTCCTTTCTTTTATTGAATGGCTTTTATTCAGTAAATGACTATTTAGTTTCTAACAAACAGATATAATCTACAGCTATAGAATCAAAGCAGAACGAATCGCTATGTGTGTGGTGCAGCAATAAAACAGTGCCGATTACAGACTCCATTAAGCTTCTGGGGGTCCAGCTGGACTCATCACTGAACTGGGACTACCAAACCAACACATTAATCTCTAAACTGCACAGCCTATGTGATTTCATAGGCAGGCTGCGGGAAGTTGTTTCCCTAAGTACCCTTCGACAATTTTACTTTGCCTCTGTACAATCGTTATTAACGTGCAGCGTAATGTTCTGGGGCTCCTCGCCTGGTGCTGCCTCGGTTTTTGTTGCGCAGAAACGCATCATAAGATGCTTACTTAAACTCCACCCCCGAACATCTTGCAGATCCTACTTCACAGAACTTGGATTCTTGACACTAACATCCCTTTATTTTCTAACACTGGTTCTGTTCGTTAAGAAGCATCCCCACCTATTTATCACCAACCCTCAACGATATGCTGACATGACCATTATTACCCGTGGTAGGGCTGATCTAAGTGTGCCCCTCCACAACTCGACCTTTTATGAAAGAACACCGCTGTACATGGCCATCAAGGCCTACAACTTTCTTGCCTTTGGCATAAGATCGGAACCTAACTTTATTGGATTTAAGAGAAACACCACGAAATTCTGGAAAAATGTTTATATAATTTTAATCTTGTTTTTGACCGTTAAACCACAATATTACTGTCCCGTGGTACTTTAGAGGTGTAGTCTTTGGTATCACTATTTTAAAATGTTTTTTTTTCTGTCCTTTTATTATTTTAAAAATATATTTTTTTGTCATTTTATTATTTTAATATGTAGTTTTTGGTTTTATTTACTTTTTACACTATTTTAAGAACACAGTTGCACCTGTCCTACTGCCATGGTATTTTAAAATATTTTAAGTAGGTTTTTATAAATTTAAGTACACACACATTTGCATTTGTAGTGGCTGTTGCCGAATCAGTTTTTGACGTTGCTGTGTTCAAGTAATTTTGTTGGCAATAAAATATTATTATTATTATATGTGGATATTTGCGTTTCTGGTATTTTTTATAAGTGCCTATTTTGTGATGTGTGTTATACTTGTTATATCATTTCCGTACTTTTTTATTCATATTTTTTGTCTTTTTGATACATTTTTATATAAAGAATATAAACACAAATTGTTTAAAATTCCACTTTATTTAAACAAAAAATATATTCGTTTACAATATATTCGACATGTTTCGCCAACACGGTGGCTTCTTCGGGAACGAAACAGATTTGGTACCAAGTGACAAGAGGTAGGTAAATAATTAGGGTTTGGGGATTTTACAGCAATAAACCTTAGGTATTTTTAAAATGGATTTAACAAAGGAGAAGATCTTAGGTCTAATTGGCAATTTAACAGATGTTCAGAAGAATCTGAACATCTGTTAAATTGCCAATTAGACCTAAGATCTTCTCCTTTGTTAAATCTATTTTAAAAATACCTAAGGTTTATTGCTGTAAAATCCCCAAACCCTAATTATTTACCTACCTCTTGTCACTTGGTACCAAATCTGTTTCATTCCCGAAGAAGCCACCGTGTTGGCGAAACATGTCGAATATATTGTAAACGAATATATTTTTTGTTTAAATAAAGTGGAATATTAAACAATTTGTGTTTATGTCTATATGTAGTGATATGGAGTTCCACCAAGTAAAGGCAGAATCAATTCAATATAAAGAATAGTACGTGTATTTTGACTTTAAATCTGTGCTGTTTACTTGTACATATTTGTTTTTGTTCAAAATTTTAAATATTGTTCCTGATTATTTATATTCCTTGATTACACAACTCCACAAAAAACAAGTGTTCGGACTTGTGGATCGGACATATGTATTCCCATGTATTTTTCGACGCTGAATCCGATCCCGAGCTCGGAAATGGCCCTCCAGGTCTGGAATTGGCCCCAGGGGTCAAAAATGGCCTCTATAGGGCCTGAAAGATGGATTCCGGGATGAGGCGAGGTCGAAGGTGCATGCTAAAGCCAAAGCCGGATTTGTGGTCGAAAAGTTTATGGCCAACTGAAATTCCCCGTTTGGGACCAGGAAAATGGCCCCTTAGGGGCCGGAAAATCGTGTTTCGGACGTCGCAATCGCAACAGTGGTATTTTTATGTACTCTCAAATTCTGGAACTCAGACTGTGCTCGAAAAGTTTATGGCCAATTGGAATTCCCCGTTTGGGACCAGGAAAATGACCCCTTAGTGGCCCGAAAATCGTGTTTCGGACGTCGCAATCGCAACAGTGGTATTTTTATGTACTCTCAAATTCTGGAGCTCAGACTGTGCTCGAAAAGTTTATGGCCAACTGGAATTCCCCGTTTGGGACTGGGAAAATGACCCCTTAGGGGCCGGAAAATCGTGTTTCGGACGTCGCAATCGCAGCAGTGGTAGTCCCATGAAAAAATACCCCTGACGGGGTTGGAACATTGAGTGATTTCAATATGTTGTTCTACTCTGCAAGTAGGTTTGAGGTTGAGAAGGTTCACGCTCGGTTCACGCCTTAATTCAAGGATTACTCCTGAGTGATAGTTTTCACAGGTATCTAAAAGATTCTGAATGCCCGATCCACCGATTCCAATGCCTCTATCCTTTCCCATGTATTTCTCTACACTCAATTGTCAGTACGGAACTTCAGAACGCTATACAGTATAAAGTATAAAGTATCAACGATACAGTATATACCTACTTGCAGAGTAGAACAACATACTGAAATCACTCAATGTTTCAACCCCGTCAGGGGTATTTTTCCATGGGACTACTATTGTTGCGATTTCGACGTCCGTCTTAAACACGATTTTCCGGCCCCTAAGGGGTCATTTTTCCCGGTCCCAAACGGGGAATTCTAGTTGGCCATAAACTTTTCGAGCACAGTCTGAGTTCCAGAATTTGAGAGTACATAAAAATACCACTGTTGCGATTGCGACGTCCGAAACACGATTTTCCGGCCCCTAAGGGGTCATTTTCCCGGTCCCAAACGGGGAATTTCAGTTGGCCATAAACTTTTCGACCACAAATCCGGCTTTGGCTTTAGCATGCACCTTCGACCTCGCCTCATCCCGGAATCCATCTTTCAGGCCCTATAGAGGCCATTTTTGGCCCCTGGGGTCAATTTCAGACGTGGAGGGCCATTTCTGAGCTCGGGATCGGATTCAGCGTCGAAAAATACATGGGAATACATATGTCCGATCCACAAGTCCGAACACTTTTTTTTGTGGGGCTGTGTTATTTATAACTTATTATTAGTGCTGGGTATGCAATTGTTCTTCTTGTTTTATTCTTTCTTCTAAATGATTGACGACCCAGTGTTTAAAATCTTTAGAAGAGTAGATTTTTCTTCTGTTAACGTTTATGTCTGGAAATAATGAAAGCTGATCACGAAAATTTATTTATACATATTTAAGATATCTTCGGTCGGGGCTTGCGGCACTACATTATTTTTTAAGTTGGGGTGAACTTTTTGTTTGAACAATAATCATAATTCTTGTTTAGTCGTGGGTCATTAATTTTTACGCTAAATTAACAGCTGTGATTGTTCCCCCCTCTACAATCACAGCTGTCGCTGACCCACCTTTTGCTCACATACCATGTAATAATTTTAGGTCGAGGAAAAGTAGGAAATCGACATAATATGACATTTTATAGATGATATACAGTGTCCGAAAAGTTTTAGTATGGCCAAATATCTTTGCTATTAGTAAAGATAGAGACACCAAATTTAAGGTGTATCTTATTGGTTAATAAATCTGCTTTTTAATGCAATTTAACTGTTTCAGCCCCCTTGAGGGGTGACGCTAGGAAGTTGAGGTCAAAAATCTTAAATGCAACCCTATGCCGTATGGTAGCTGATCAATCTATCTCTTTTATATCTCAAAAGCCCTTCAAAAAGAAACATTTTACCGCAAGTCCGAGGTTTGCTTAGGTTTGCTTAAGTGTGTTCCATACGTCCTTGCAGATCAGCCACTTCCCGCTTTCTGCCACTGATCTTACGGTAAGACAGTACTCCGGAGGCTTTGTAATTCTCCCGTCCCGCTTACATTTTCGTGTATATTATTACCAAAACTAACGTGTCATCTTCTATTGTGGTGGATCCTAAATATGGGCTCTAAATATAATTATTTCCTGTATTTATATTATACATACGTAACAAAAAGTATTTTCAGTTATTCAGTATAAAAAGTTACTAAATACCATCAGTATGCAGGTTGCCCAAAGCTTTCTCGATATTTTACTTTATATTATCACTATTCTTTTATTACAGGTACGTTTCCTATTGACACAACAAAAACTCGATTACAAATTCAAGGTCAAAAATTAGACAAGAACCATGCGAAGTTAAAGTATAATGGAATGGTAGATTGTGGTCTTAAAATCGTTAATCAAGAAGGATTTCCCGCTCTCTACTCGGGGTAAGGAAACAATACTCTTTTGTATACATTTGGGATTTCATTGCACCTAATGTTAGTGTAGTAAAAGAATTATCTTATTTTCAAACAAATATACCCTTACGCTGGGGAGATACAGGTATTAACATAACATCATGCGGCATTGATGGATGCACGATTTTGACAGCTACGCTTGCGCATATGGGATTTCCATGTTTTTGACTTAGAAAAAGTGCAGATATAATCGGGTAACGTTTTCTTAGGCTACTTAAATGCTGCCGATATAAACCGCTGTTGTGATTAAATAACGGATAAATTCAATAAAAGTTCATGTAATTTTTTTTCGGAAAAATCCTCGGACACGTCAATTTTTATTTTTATTTCTGCATTTTTTATCTTATACCAGAATATATAGGGTGTTATATAAATGAAATGCTACGCAACGTTACTTTTTTAAATGGAACCCCCCTGTATAGTGTATATTGTGGTATATTTGGATTCTACACACAATTCTACACAATTTTCTTATGAGGCAATGTATGTCTAAGTGAGCCGTTCCCGAAATATTTACCGAATTTTCACCTTCTAAATGAAATCAAACCTGGCTTTATTGTTCAAAGAAGTCTATTTCATTGATAAAGCATTTTAAAATTAAGTCCTAAGTAGGTATTATAACGCACAGCTCCTGTCACGTTGTCATCAAATAGCACACCTTTTTAAACTGAGAGGTTTTAATCATATTTAGAGCTCGCATACTTTCTTTCAAGGGCACGAAAACCCATAGCACTGTCTCTGTCACACACAATAAGTATTTGCGGGATTCTTATATTTTTTGTTACCACCGTTGAACTGTTTATGACCCTATTTGTTCTGGACTTGTGGGACATATTATTCTTTAACATTTCATTTCGTTCTGATACTATTCGCTGTAAATCACATATCTCTGTCTGAAAACGTTCGTGGTCTATCTCCAAAATTCGCATTGTCTCCACCATATTTTTGCTAATTAAATGCATATCATCAAGTTCCCTCTGTTTTGCTTAAAACTCCATTTTTAAGGTAGTTAATTTCGCTGTCAATTCATCATTGTTGTTCTTGAAATCAACTATTTTTTTTATTTAACTCAGATATATGTCCGCATTTCTCCTTTACTTGTTTACCGAACGTACTATCCGCATCTAAGACATCATCGGTGAAATCCCGGGTACGTAGTTTTTCTCCTTAAAAGCGCATCTTTCTCTTTGACTTCTTTCTTTGTTTTATCTAGGACCTGCTTTAAGTTTTGCACCCTACGTTGCTATTTATTGTCGGCTCACCAGATATTTAAATTACACCTGTTGTCAATGTTTGACAAATTGCACGTGACAAATTGTCAATTAGTTAATAATTTAAACTTTATTGTTAATCGGAAGTAATTGTTGTCGTTACAATGCGTTTAACTGAGACTCGGCGAATAGAACTATTGATTATCCTTGGCTGTGGAGAGAAAACCAGAACACACCAAGAAGTTCGAGTAATGTTCAACAATATATATATCCCAACAGAGAGCCTGTAAGGCAATCTACAATCAGTAGAATTGAGGCGAAGTGAAGAGAGACCGGTACTGTTAAGGATATTGCCAAATATGGTCGACCGGGCCTATCTAATGAAAAAAAAACTGGATATCCTGATTTCATTATATGATAATCCCTTAGATTATCAAATAGTACAGATAAAACTATTCATTCATAAATCATTTTATCACTGCAAGCCTCATCAATAGAGTGGCCACCTAGGTCACCTGATCTTAATCCACTGCAGCATTTTCTTTGGGGTTACGTTAATAAAGATAAACCATGCACACTTGATATTCTTAAAGAGCGCATTTGTAGTGTAATTAGGAAAATTTCTCCAGATACCGTTGAAAATGTACAGCAAGAGTTTATTGATCGTCTGGGATATTGCAGAGCTGTTAATGGCGGCCACTTCCAACATTTGTTAAAATAATTTCTGAGTTTTTTAAATGTAATTTAAGGATGACTTTATGTTGTAATAAAGTGTTATTTTAATATTAAAACGCACATATTACACGTATATATAACACTTAAGACATTCATTGCCTCATACGAAAGTTGTGCATCATTATCTGTAGAATCCAAATATACCATAATATATACGGAGTTCCATTTAAAAAAAGTAACGTTGACGTAGAATCTCAATTATATAACACCCTGTATATTCTGGTATAAGATAAAAAAATACAGAAATAAAAATAAAAATTGACGTGTCCGAGGATTTTTCCGAAAAAAATTTATCTCAACTTTTATTGAATTTGTCCGTTATTTAATCACAACCCTGTATAATGTGTATAAGCTGAAAATATCCGCTGTAGTGGTAACTCGTTTGTTTTATACAATTATTCATTTTCATTTACAATGAGTGCTTGACGTTAACGATGAATATCCATGTGTTTCAGATTTCTCTCTGTCATGCATTTCTTCTCAACAAATAATGTAATGCTCGATTCAAATAGGGTCTGAGTAAATTACGTTACCCATATCTCTTCAATAAATAACTAATTATACATGGTAGTACAAAAGTCGGTATTGGTCATAGAATTCCACCCAATAGAAAAATATAACGTTTCTGGCCAATTAAAAAATACCTTCAACAAAAACTTCTTCTGGCTTACATAACTCCACCCGCGGGTTTCTTTTCATGCGCAGTAACGCAAGATTCTGGAGATATATTAAAACTCAGTACGGCTGTCGTCAGTTGTCGTTTGACGTTGGTATATGACGTTACAGTACTGTAATTGACATAGATAGGTCCGGCTTTTTTAAAAATTAAGTCATAGATATCCCATTTTGTTATTAAAATTTACAATTCTAAGATCGTTAGATAATTCCGCGTGTGTATGCATGTAATGTTCTCAAATATTGTTGTTTATATCAGATAAATAAAGTTTATTACAAATTTTATATAAAATAGTCAAATAATTCTAAGTCCGGGATCTTTTTTTTATCTGAGATAGTCCAAGTAAACTTCAAGCCTGAGTACTAACGTACCGTGGGTGTCTGACGAGAAGGAAAGTGTAGTTTATTAACACGGCATTTAAAGGATTGGAGGCTGGGAGTGGAAGGGAAAACATTTCATCAATTTGTTCCATAATCTGGAGACCTTAGGTATGAATGAACGAGAGAAGTGGGATGTTCTAGGCGTTTGTAGTAAAGAGTTGCATACGTAACGCGCCTCTTGTTGTTCTGTTAGAAACAGTCATGGGGGAATTATAGCGGCTAGTTCTAAAGAGCAAAATCCGTGGAAGTACCGGTAGAAAAGGGATAAATCCCCAACGGCGCTGCGATGAGCGAGAGAAGGGCGTTTTCTTGTAAGCACTGGATCATTGATGAGTCTTTTGGATAGAATCAAGGATGTTAAGTGTCTAGGGTGATGCCGCTCCCTAGATGTGGGAACAGTACTCTAGGTTAACATAGAGAGTGTGTAAGTTGGAAGGGGAGAAGTATTTTCTGGCTCGAAAGAGAAAACCAAGCTTTTTAGCTGCTGATGTGGCTACTGAAGTAATGTGTTTGGCCAGCTGAGATCATGTTCGATAGCGATGGCAACAAGATCGAACGTTTCATTGTTCGAAAGTTCCATTGATCTGTAGGGCTTGGCCATTCATGTGGATGGGGTAAGTGTTGCCGGATTTTTTGCGTGACAGGGAGCAAGACTGGGTTTTGGAGGCGCTGAACTGAACAAGGTTCTTGGCACGCCAGTCTAAGATTAAATGAAGAGCTTGGGAAAGGGGTAGGTGCATAGATCTGCGTCTATTGTCCAGCTCTTGATTCGAGACTTGTCTGAAAAAATGAATGTTGGAGTGAAGAGTACTGTCGTCAGCACAACTGTGGATGGGATTCGTAGTTGAAGAGAGCAGGTCATTAATGTGAAGAAGAAATAGGGTTGGTACCAGGAATGAACCTTGGGGTACGCCAGCATTGATAGGATGGAAGTTAGGTGAGTGAACGTCCACCACGACAGATATGCGCCGATTAGAGAGGAAGTTACTGATCCAGGTACATCGTTTGGGAGGAAGACCGTAAAAAGGTAATTTGTTGAGGAGTGCGCCAGCCATTCTTGGTCAGAGACCTTGGAAATACCAAGAGCAGCAATCTGGGATTCGCCATCAAATTCCATTAAAATTGAAATTTTTGTCACAATAACAGTAGGAAATTTACAGTTTTTCGAGTATTCATTGGCGCGAGAATATTTTTCGGAAAAATTCGCTTTCGCTTAGAAATATTTGCGATTCACATCTCTACGTTTAAATAGATTGCATTTCATGCCCTTCAAACACCCACAGTACATGAGCACTTAGATTAGACGCATTTGTGGACTGTCTCAAATCAAAAAGTCATATGTATGCTTGTGCGATAATGATAATATTCCTATTATTTAGCTGTTAAAAATTTTCTTTGTAATTTGTCGATATAACCATATAATCTGGTACACTTTTAATTAATACAATATTATCTTAATTTCCATGTTTATTGCCTATTGTAATGATTCAAAAATGTTATCTTTGTTGGCTTAATAATAAACTATTATGTACTCGTATATGTAATCTGGATTTACTTGTCACAGTTACAGAGCATTTAATTTTTACCATACCAAGAAAAAAAAATTATCTTTATGAATCATGACTTGTTAATAATTTATTAACGTTTTAAAAAGATTATAATAATAATTATTATAGTGTAATTTACTTATAATTCCTCATTTATTTCGCCTTTCGCTGTCTTTTCCCAACCTTACAGTATTGAACACAATGGTTGAAACTTTTCAATTATAAAGTTAATTTTTAAATCACTCAATGGAATTTTATTTTGATGAGTAAGTAGAAGGGGTTATTCAGCAAAACTGCGTTTATAATGTTTTGTTTAAAGAATATTCTTTAAGGTAAAAGAAAATAATACTCTGGACAAAATGGTTAAAACAAAATTTATTTAGCCTATAACTTATAAAGAATAACCTAATAATAAAAAAATAGTACTCTGTATGATATTCTTTTGCTCTAATGACATCTGCACACCTTTGCATTGACTCAATTAAATTCTCTATAAAACGTCTGTCAGTGATGTGCCAGGCTCGTGTAAGTTTATCAAAAAATTCCGTATCATTCCTCTGTAGATACAGCGATCCATTTTCCCATTTATTCGGTGTAAAGGACTCATACCATACCATGAAAAATATTCCCATACCATAAAAAAACATTCCCATACCATCACAGATCCCGCATTATGCTTTACGGTCAGACGAATATATTTTTTATTTAATCGTTGACTTTTAGGCCGTCTTACATCACTACTAAAGATATTGAATTTAGATGTGTCACTACCACAGGCTTCCATTCTCTAGCTGCCCAGTTGATGCGATCTAAGGCACATTTAAGACATGTTTTGACCATCTTGTTACACAGCCATGATTTTTTCCGAGGTCTGTGGCCATGGACTCCTTATTCAGCTAACCGGTGTGTACGAGCACATATCCCAGGTGGCCTAACTTTTCGGGAGTGACGAATAATTTTTGGCCCAGGTGTTGGCTGGTTGCCCTTGTTCTTCCAGGACTTTTTCTGGGAACTACAGTTCCAAATACTTTATATCTTTTTATAATTCGAGATACTGTGTTCCATAATACATTCAGTCTTTTGGAAATATCGCTCTGCTTGATGCCTTGATAATAGAAATTAATTACTCTGTTATGCATATCAGCAGAAGGAGCATTTCCTTTTGCCATTGTACAAAATGTGACTGCCCTTCAAAAATTATTTATTTAACACACGCTCACTAAAATAGGAATAAAGATGTATTAAAATTATCATAAAATAGAAAATGTTCCAACCATTTTGCCAGGGGCAAAAAATTAATTTTAAAAGTGTTTTGTACCATGTCCAGAAAAGCACTATTAACGTATTTAGTTCTACCTATAGTTCATAACCCAATACATGTTTTTAGTCAGTTAATTAATAAGTAGGCATTTTGCGGATAATTTTTTATTTGGTCGAACTATTATGTCGATTACTGTATATGGAGTCGACGTTCCTGGTTAATCATCTCTACAACGCCCGGTCCTGAGTTTGTTTCCCATTTAAACGTCTTTCTCCTAAGTCATTCTTCTGCTTTGACCCCTCGGATCTTACTCTACCTCTCCTTTCATATATTTTCATTGCCATTACCATTTTGCCGTCAATTTTCTGTCCTGTATGTTCTTAGATATTTCCATTGTCTTATTCATTTATTTAACCTCTTTTCATACACTTTCTCTCTTTGTCATGTGTTCCCTCCATACACCATTATCTGATCATTGGCCACGATTGGTTATACCTCTGCGAGCATTTAGATGACACGGTTGACAGGTGACATGACTACACAAGAAATAATTGATAATAGTCCACCTGACCAATTGTCATTAGTGTCATCTAAAGGCTTGCTAGGTAAAAAAACTAACTTGGCCACTATTTCATAAACCAATTCCCACTTTCCCGTCCTGTTCCTACGGTCGCACCGAATGCCGTGGACTTTCTTAAAATTCTTCCATTCCGCTTACACTCCGTGTGTTCTTTCCAAATCGGACGTGGAACCTAGATATTTAAAATTGTTTACTTGATTTAGCTTTTCTTTCTGTACTCTTATCTCTACTCATTCTTTTTCGTTGGATTCCATGTATTGAGATTTCATTCTACTGAATTTTGAGCCTTTATCTTCCACGAATCTCCCTAGCCTTCCTAACCTTATACGATTTTTCCTGCCTTCACACGCTATCGAAACCTTGCAGGTAATAGCTATAGTATAGAAAAACCAAATGAGAATTGTACAGTATGTGTTTGAGGATATATTCATCATTGAATTATTAATTAATTAAAACAATTTACTGTTTGCACACTGATCAGTGATCACCTTTATCACTCTTTAGCAGTGCTACTCCATTAGTGAGTGGTTTTGTTGGAGATCGCCACTTACTCGTTGTTGTTGTGAGAAAAAGGTAAACAGGCCAATGTGATGTGCCCTATGCCCTATACCATGCCATTTTTGGGCCGACCTTATATCTATGTATGAGTATGCAGTTTGATCATTGTTGAATATAAGAAGAATATTGTAAAAAATATGAAGGTCCGTCAAAAATCGTATGCATAAGTCAGTGGTATTTTTCTCTTGGATGATTACTCACCTCACTACTAGGCCGAGCGGTGACTGCAGTCTACGCCATCGAGTAGGTACAATACAAGAAACCATTTATTACAAAAAATAGGCATTATGTAAATAAGACATCGTTGGTTTGCAGGATCCCTCCTTGTCCAGTTTTGCATAAATGACTATGAAAACAGACGATAGCAACATTGCTTTTTCATCTCTTTTCTTTTACATTTGATCTTTCTGAGTATATAGCTCTTACGCCCTGAATTCTCTACGCAGGTAATCTGATCCTCTTAGTTGTCATATTTCTTCTTTTGTTGATTTTTTCTTTGGACACGATGAAATAAAAATTTTGTAAGTGTTTTTTTGTGAAGATCAGGACAAAGTAGGGGGGTGGAAATCCATTTTTTTGTAGTATTAATCGAGTCTTATTTCATAAAAACAAATATCTTTGTACCTCATAACGTATTTTTATTAAGGCGGCATTTTCCACGTGGCGTCCATGTTGGCCAACTTAATTTCATTTTGACATGGTTCTTCGGCTTTTTAACAATAACATTATAAGTATATTAACTATAGATTCATATCCTGCAAGCAATTTTCAGTAAATTATTTAATGTTTCAACATGTATAATGATTTCATTTAGAAGATTAATATGTTAAAATATCTATGATGACATTTTCTCTCACTAGAACCGTAATATTCTTTTTACGTGTTATTTTCCTAAAATAAATCATAAACTATCTTGAAACTTTTATTAATACGTTAAAAACACCTATAAAATATGAATCTACGTTTAATATTGTCACAAAAGAAAAATAAAGCAAAAAATTGTACAAAAATGAAATTAAGTTGGCCAACATGGACGGCTTCTGAAAATGCATCCTTGAAGAGAAATTATCGCAAAAATGATTATTACAAAGTTTGACAAGGGGGATTTGGCAAACTAACGAGTTATTGTTTACCTAAAGGTAAACGCACATGGATACCTTTTGCATCGATACAGTGGCGATACAATCAGTCCGCGACTGAATCCCCTTGACATGGCTACCCAAGGACGTCTTTTGCCTCATAACTGGTGCGTAAAGGTAAAAAGTCGCCACTTGGACTATAGGCTCCAACAGTCAAGTATATTCTCAGGAGAAATTGGCACACTTTGATCCGTTTCTGTACAAATAGTTTAGTTATTTTGTATTAACTTTTCGAGGCCTTTTTCAAATACATGATTATCTAAATTTTGTTCTAATCATTTTTATTTTTAGAAATATGTAATCCTGGTCAAAAAATCCCTTTCTGGGACAGTGGCCCATTTCTGTAAGCGGTATGTATCATTTGTTTTATTATTATAACCAAGCTGTTTCTTTTGACGTGTTTTCAGTATTTGGCCAGCAGTATTACGTCAAGCGACCTATGGAACCATTAAGTTTGGCACCTATTACTCCCTCAAAAGTATTATTTTAGAACATAACAAGGGTGAAGAGAGTGTTAGCGTTAATATAGTTTGTGCTGTGATAGCAGGGGCTTTTTCTAGCGCAATAGCTAACCCAACTGATGTACTTAAAGTGCGTATGCAAGTTCAGGGCACTACAGGAAACGTTGGCTTAGTGGATTGCTTTAAAGATGTCTATACTCATGAAGGAATCTCAGGGTTGTGGAGGGTAAGTATATTTATCATTTGTATATGCGGTTTTAAAGGTCCAAGATGATGAATTTATAAGGAAGAGAAGTCAGTATGCATTGTAAAATCTTTAACAAACAAGCATCTATACAATATATAATATAAAAAGCTTTTACTCGTCTCTTAATTCGCTCCTACTTTACAATTTACTTATTATAATTTTCATATGTAAAAATAAAATAGAAATTTTAAAGAGTAGATTAATAATGATGTGATGATATGAAGCTCACCTGCTGCAGAGACTTGCCCAGACCTCGCTTTTTTTGGAACTAATAACCCAGAACATGGTTGTCTGTTCTTGGCTAATAATTATTAATAATTTTTAATAATTTAGTGGTGTGACTTGGACCTTCTTGGGTATTCAGGGCCATATATTTTTACCCGCGGTTTCGTTCACATTTTATTGATAAAACTTTCTACAAGACAATATAAACACCTATTATCTAAACCAGAATTTACAGTGTGGTTTTATTGTTACATGGTAACAATATCGGTAATTTGGAACTCGTGGTCGCTCTCTACATGATTTGCACATTTGATGTTATGGGCGAGAGACGTACGGACCACGTATTTACATTAAAATTTAACAATAGCTTGAACTATAGATTCTAATTAAAATATAAACATTATATTAGTTAAGTTATATCAGATTTCCGATGAAGGCATTAATAATATAATTAGATAGCGTTACAAAATTCGAATTTGCTGATCAGATATGTTAATAAGCCAAAATAATATTCCGGTACAATTCTATAACGTGATTAAAAGTAAAAGTATCCATTAAGGTTGTAGAAGAGTTGGTGAACGTTTTTTTCAAAACATTTAATGCCCATTTGTAGAGTTTTTTTTATCCAGCTGGTCAAATTTTTATAAAACGTAAATTTTCCTTTATTTTTAATGCAAAAGTAGGAAAATATTAAAAATATTGTTGACAAGAGTATGGGATTACTGAGGTCTGAAAATCTAATTTTGTCTTTTGTCTAACAGATATTAAAAAAATTAACGGGGGGGGGGGGGGGGGGGGTAAAAGGGAGCGATCGGCAATTTATTCCAAAAATGTAAACTAATATGCCAATTTCGGGGTTATTAAGGTCTTAAATTCCATTTTTGTGTAATAAATGTTAATAAAATTAACGGTGGGTAAAAAGAAGGCGCCGGAAAATTTTTCGATATGTTAACTAATATCTCATTTTCGGGGTTAATGAGCTCAGAAAATCTAATTTTGTCTAACAGTTGTTAAAAACTATACCGGAGGCGGGATAAAAAGGAGCTGCTGAGAATTTATATAAAAATGGTAGATGTATCATTTTTGGGGTTATTGAGGTCCGAAAATCTAATTTTGTCTAACAGATGGTAAAAAAATAACGGGGAGGGGTAAAAAGGGAGCGATTGACAATTTCTTTCAAAAATGTGAACTAATATGCCATTTTAGGGGTTATTAAGGTCAGAAAATGTAATTTTGTGGGCGGGAGTTAAAAGAAGCGACCGGCAATTTCATCAAAAACGTTAACTAATGTGTCATTTTCGGGGATATTGAGGTCAGAAAATCCAATTTTGTCTAACAGATGTTAAAAAAGTTATCGGGGATGGGGGATAAAAGGAAACGGTTGAAAATTTCTCCAAGAACAACAAATGTGTCAGTTACTGGGTTATTAAGGTCAGAATTCTATTTAACAAATATCTGAGGGGGGGGGGGGGAATAAAAAGGAGCGGCTGGTAAATTTTTCCAAAAATGTTAAATGTGTCATTTTCGGGGTTATTGAGGTCAGAAAATACAATTCATACTTTTCAGTGCTTTTCCTTTTGTCAAGTTGGTTCATTTTTTTGACAAAAAAAAGAAATATTTTTTAGGAGCAATAATTCATAAATAATAATAAACCTGAGCACACGCAATTTTTGTGTCATGTAATGTTGAAATCTGGTCTCTAGATATAACTAACCCAACATAACTCATGTTTCATGTATTCATAATCATCAAAACCACACTATTATCACCTATACCACGCGGACGAAGTCGGGGGAGGAAGCTAGTATTTAATAAACTTTTTTGTCTTAGAAGGTGAAACTGAATTAGAAATCTAAATTAGTTTTCCTGCTTGTTTAATTTATCTTTTTTTACATCACCCGCTACAGAAAAATAAAAAAATACGTTTTTAAAGAAGTAAAGATTGAGTTTTGTAGCAAATCTAGTCAATTTTGTATTCAACTTTTAAACTAAGAATAATAGAAGCCGTTTAAACGCAAAGCAACATTATTGATTTCGGAAAATTCTTTAAAAAAAATTACAAAATAAAATTTTGTACATATCTATATAATTTATAATAAAATTTAATTTCGATGTTAATGCCAGATATTCGTGATTTTGACAGTGCTCTTCCGGCGGGCCCTGTGCAAGACAGAGACATTAGAGTGAGACGTTTTAGTGTCTATCGAGTTATGTCTTTCGCCCTTATTGCTCTTTCCTTACTTTCTGCCTTGCACAGGCTTGCCGATGGAAAGATTTCTGCAGGCAAACTATAATATGAGAAAATATATTTCAGGGTGTAAGTCCCACCGCCCAACGGGCTGCAATCATTGCCGCCGTAGAACTACCTGTATATGACTTTTGTAAAAGTCATCTTTTGAATCTTCTAGGCGATAGAGCCTCTAATCATTTTGTGTAAGTATGTTTCTTTCTTTTTATTTAAAGTTTTAAACGCAGTTTTTGATTTATAGTTGTAGTTCACAAAATATTTAAGAAACGTCTAATACACCCTACTTGTCTACCAGTGTATTAACGGTGGACTAAGTACTACTATTCCATGGGTTGTATATAGTGGAAAGCCAACTCACACACCCAGTGCTGGAAACATCCATAAGGATTTCACTAGCCCTTTAGGAGAGTGTGTGGGGTGGTACCTCCTCGGTCGAGGAAGAATTCCTCATCACTTTCGTGCAGCACGCATACACCATGCACCCGCTTTACTCATACTGACAATCCCAAATAACCAGACCTGTACTTTTTATTTTTTATAATACAGCACTGGAATCGAACCAGGTCAAGTGAGTCTGATTCGTATTTCTGCGGCGCTACCCACCGAGCCACCGTCCCGTTCCTTTAAGAAGAACCTATGTCTATGTCTATTTTATACATACGTCGAATTTATATTAAACATTTATGAACTCTATGATTCTTACTACATTTTATATGTCAAAGGTCAAAGTTTATTTCATGTTTTTAAGGTCGTATTTATAGTTGTTTCTTGTAGTGTTGAATTCAGGCGGAGGGACTGTCCTCCCGGGCGCTTGAAAATTCCCCCCGAGCAAACCATTTAGCACAACTTGATGAGTCGAAATTTACGAAATCATACTAATTCTTATAAAATTTGGTCAAAATTAGTATATTATTATATTAGTGGCGGCTCGTGGGAAATTATAAGTGTTCTGCAAAAAAATTAAATTATCGAAATAAATAGCTTGTAATTTTGTTTTATCGCCTTCGACAAGTACATCCACAAATCCAACCATTTCGTGAATAAATATCTCTCTTAAGGTGACGCGCGTAAGGTGTTCCTCTGCTAACACCGGCTGTCTCAATATTAGTATCTAGTAATGGCCTGCCTCTATTTTTTAGCTCAAGTTTTTCTCATAAGTATATTTAAAACTTTTTTAACGTTTCCCAAATGATACACAACATCCATTATTTCAAAGTCTACAGTCTACAAAACTAACAACCGACAGCTAACAATAATAACAACAACAATAACTTCAAATAATTGTCTTTCCTGATGTGATGATATAAAACGCACGCGAATTTACTAGTAAGAACTGTCACGAATGCAGCTAAATGATTAACAGAATGTCCCGTATTAAATTTTATAAACAGCCAACGGTGGAGCTAGGGTTACCATCTGACCGGATAAATCCGGTCTCGACCGGATTTTAAAGGCGTTGACCGGACTTAAAATTCTTTGACTTAACCCATGACAGCGACATAATGCGAATGAATTAATTGCTGCTTTTCCATCGATAATTTAAAAACTCGCCCAAGAATACATAAAAACTTAATTGTCCTTTTACATCATCGCCGACAATAGTCAAGGATTAAACTAGTTGTCATATTAGATTGTAACAAGCAGTGGCGGCTCGTGGTTATTTGTAACGGTGAAGCAAAACAATAACATGAGGTGCATTCACCAGTTTGTAATAATTTATTGTTTTTAGTATTATAAATTATTAAATAAAAACTGCCTAGCTTAAACACTATATAAAAAACATGGCCGCACAACCACCCATACCGAGAGTACCACAATTTTATAAAAGTTCTAACATACACTTTTCCCTTCACTGCTGTGTTTTTATTTACACTTAATGCTGGCCATGGTCTTTCATAACTTAAAAACTCTTTTTGGCCTTCCTTAGTCCATCCCGAAAATGGAATTTCTAATAAGACACAAACAAATCAAAAAACTGATAGAATCCCCACGTCAAAGACCACTATCCAATATTGATAGAGAAAAGTATGCCTTAAAAATGAAAATACCACACTTTCGGGGAGTATATGTATATGAGAGATTCATTACCTGTACGCAGTCCCCAACGTTAGATCATACTGCGGAAACATTCTGCACGTGTCAATTCATAATCGCGAAAAGCCGACGGTGCTCCAAAAACAGAGTATTAAATTGAACAATGCGAGGTCGCAGTATTAAACTAACTCGAGTTTCTGCTTAATGACGGGGGAATAACCTCTCCTTCACGACTCGAACGGAGTCGAACGCCGACGCTTGAGACGAAAACAAGGATTCGTTCGGGCGTACGCGTACGGAACAAGCAAGTTCGCTGTAGCGTTGAATTCTGCTTCACTCAGATAATATGGCGGCGCGACTAAAAACGGCAGGGTTTAGAGCGCAGAATTTTAAAGGTATCTTGTAATTAATTGTGAAATGTAAATAGGATGCAATTATTAATATAATCATATGATACTATAGGGGAAAATTTAATGGAATGATTGAGTTTTTTACTACAATATTTTGGGTGCAAGTTTGCTTCACCGGGCGAGCCGCCACTGGACTAACAAGTGACTGTTCTAAGTTTTACTTGTCACATTTATCCCTAATAGGTTTAGGAAAAATAGTCAATTTTAAAATACGAGTTTGTGTCATAGCATTACAACACTACAAATCGTGTATGTAACGTATTCTGAAACTGCATTGCTATTACTTTTTCTAAAATCTGTATTTCTTTTATTTCAGTTCTAGTCTTTTTGCCAGTATCGGAAGCGCTATTGCTTCAACTCCTATTGATGTTGTTAGGGTAAGTTCTGTGAATCAATTACTTTTTTCTGCGTGTGTGTGTATGTGTATGTGCTCGCGTGTGTACCGTGCCGGGTAATGTAGCAGAATCCCAGTTATATAACTAAAGCAAATTTTTGCTAGATTTATTCTTTTAAAAAAATTACGTATCCTTCCCCTTTTTCAATTGTAATATTTACGAGTAAATATGTATTGATCTCATCTCATTGGCCTTCCAAAGTCCATTCCTGAACGTAGGTTTCCCCATCCCTCTCGGCACTGTGCTACGCTAGACCACATTATATCCGATTAAACCGGAAATTGACTACATCGTTGGACACTAGACTGGTGGCGCTTTGGCACAATTTATCTTAAAGCTTATTTACGCCTATACTATATCGCCTATACCTATCTTCGTTCCCCCCGCATCATCATAATACAGTATGTCCACGGATGGGGTAGACAAGAGGAAATGGGCCAAAAAGTGAAAGATACGAAAAAGGTCATTCTTTATAAAAGTTTTTGGTTGCTTTAAAAATAAGATCCACGATGCCAAACATTTGTTTTTCTGTACAGGGTATGCAAAAAATACAGACAAAAACGTAAAATTTGGTTAAGAGTAAAGTCGCCTTTTTAAATTTTAATGCAAAACGCTGAATAAAAAAGTTGTTTAAATTTTAAAAGAATTCTTATTCCAGATTTTCAAGTAAAAATTTAAAATTTCTAAATTACGCTTTTAAAATCACAACATTTTTTAGTCACTCTTGTGAACACGGTTCCAACATGGAAAATGAACGCATTGTGGCGCATGCGCCATCTAACAACTAGGTACACGCTTGTTGAACATGTACGCTTCCTACGTGGATGCACCCCTGTCAATTTCTACAACATTGAAAACTAACGACGTCAGCTTGAAGTGACGGATACTTCTACTGGGTCATAGGTGTCGCTCTCTACCCTATTCTCGATTAAATATTACATTTTTTAATCATCTACTCAATACTTTTGCATTCTGACGATTGAAATGATCTATTTAACATCAATCTCCTATAAGTATTTTGGGAAATTTTCAGGTACTTTGAAAGTACTACTTTGTCGTCTGCGCGTAGGATACATTTTTTGAGCGGTTGATTTCCTGAAAATTCTAGAATTGTAAGAGAGAGAAAACAAGTGACGCAAGCTGTGTCAAGAACAAAGAAAATGCACACTATAAAGGGTGTAAAGCGCATTGAAATCGTCACTATCAGTCAGATTCTCGTGTCCGCACTGTTAGTCAAACTAAACAGAATTTTTGAACCCTGTGTGGTTAATTATCTCGCGAAGTTAGTGAATAACTGTTTTCTCTGGTCTTACCAATGTGGTAAGATTGAAATCATTCTCAGTCCTAGTGATTAACCACACAGTGAGTTGAACCCTGTGTTGTTAATTATCTCGCGAAGTTAGTGAATAACTTTGTTTTCTCTGGTGTTACCAATGTGGTAAGATTGAAATCATTCTCAGTCCTAGTGACTACTATCAGTTTGAACCCTGTGTGGTTAATTATCTCGCGAAGTTAGTGAATAACTTTGTTTTCTCTGGTCTTCCCAATGTGGCAAGACTGAAAGTATTCTCAGTCATAGTGACTACAAGCCAGTTTGGGTCTGAGTGACCAACACTATCAGTCTATACTTTAGTCGAACGAAAAGTACCAAAAAAGGGGTACCCTTCACTAGGAGTAGTGATATTAAAACTCCACAAGGGTGGAGTCATGGTATCGCGCTTCATAAAGGTCAAGTAGTGGTAGCAAAAAGGAGTACACTTCACACTAGGTGGAGTCGTGGTTGTGTTGAATGCCATACGTTCAGCACTGCAGATTTAGTTTGCAGGATTTTTGGTTCTTATCGACTAAATACTTGATTCTTATCTTATCAAAAATTAAATCAGTTTGTGTCTTATCAACCAGTAATCGGTTGTGTTTATCGATCAACTATCAGGTTGGTCTCGGTAACTAGAAAAGTGAATTTGTGAACATGTCTCTCTCTCCAAGGACGACATTGTCGTCAATCGTCATAATTAAAATTAACCTCTTAAATTTATCTGTTATACTAAAACAAAATGTAAATACTCGGAAATTCTGATAATAATATATTTCTTTGCAAATGTGTTAGTACATTCAAAACTACAGGAAAGGTGGAGTACTGTACAACACTTGACAACAAAGGTAAAACTGTTTCTTGTAATTTGTAATGTTATTTCATGGTTTAATGTTTAGAATAAAAACATGCGGTTAATGTAATGACTTGTTTATCAAAGTTTATAGATATTCATACAAACATATCAGTTTAATGTTAAATTATAATTAGGTTTGGTTTCACAAATGTATTTTTATGTCAAAACCGTTCATGTGTAACGAATGTTGCCAAATTTTCTTGTTATATATTTTGTATAGCAATTTTGTTAGTTTAATAAATAATAAAAAATAAGAAACTTAGTTTATCTTCCTATGGTACAGTCTTTGGTAGCAGCACGATAAGATTTGTGTGTGCCCTCGTTTGTCTTGGCAGTCTGTGCTCAAAGAAGCATAAGCCTGTTATAAACAGTCACATTGTGACTTTTTTTTATTTAATTACACCTTTGATAACCGTGACGTATTTGTCTAAATAATAAAAAGGGTTTCTTTAGAGCGAAGAATATTTATCCAAAATTACAGGTTAAAGAAAATTACTAATAGAATATTAAATAACAATTGTAATATTCGAGAAATATTTCTTATTTTATCAAACTTTAAAAAAAATTAAAGGCACATATTTATTTTTTAAAAACTTCTTCTCCATATTCCACGCATTTTTCTGACATCGAAAATTGCTAAAGCATTTTTTATTTCTTCCAGTGAAATCGATTCTATCGCTCTTAAAATTATCGCTTTAAATCTTCGCCATTTTCAATGAGTTGAGTCTTTCATATGTTATTGTTTAATGAGGCCCCCAGAGAAACATATCACAAATTGTCAAATTGGGGCTCCTAGGGGGCCACAAAATTGGACCATTTCAGCCCATCCATCGATTTCCAAATTTGCGAGTGAGCCAATCCCTTACTCCTGCAGCATAATGTACAGGCCACCCATCGTGCTAAAATACATATTTCGGCGGTAACGAAGAGGAAATTCTCCTAACTTTTCTGACAAAAATGACTACAGCATATGTAAATAAGAATGTCTGTTACATAATTATTGTATTATCAAAAAAATACGTTACAATTTCTCTTGTGTTAGGTAAGAGGGACTTCAGTCAGAAATTCTTGTTTTCGAGAAAATGAAGTTAAAGATTGCGTTATGTTTGTAAATCTGATTATTACTTTTACAAACTTAACACAATTTAATTGTGTTAGTATGCACCGCTGTTTTTTTTTATTGAGGGTAAAGGGTTTATTAAAAGTAAATACTAATTAATTGGTCCTAAAGTCTTGGGTTTGATTGAGTTAGCAAAATCCAGGTCAGTACTCACTTATTTGTAAAGTATATATTGTAACTTTAAGCCAGTTTATTGTAAATAACGACCAAAAATTGGTTTCTGAAACTAATAATCAAATTTACAAACAATAATGCAATCTTTAACTTCATTTTCTGGAAAACTGGAATTTCTGACTTAAGCCCCTCTTACCTAACCCTAGAGATTTCACAATAGGAAATGGCGCATCAAACATTTACTTTTTTAAAATACTAACGGCACGGCGGTTGGCAATTTTAAACTCTGGATTTTCCCTACCCCAGTATCTCACATGCTGAGAAGTTACAGTGCCGTTTGTACTGAAGGTTGATTCATCTGAGAACATTATCAGCTCGTAAAAGTTCACGTTGTTACTTAGAATTTCATCACCGACCGACAAACAAAAATTTAAGTGTTTGTAACTGTCCCCATCTTCCAAAGTTTGGTTAAAAATTGGTTTAAAAGGACGAATTTTATTTTCCTTAAACGCAATTTGAATATGGCTTTTTTTACACAATAATTGTAAACTTCGTGCTCGTTTCCTTAAAGACATAATAGGATTTTCATCAACAGATTGCAAAATTAATACTCTAGAAGCATCGTTTTCATCGTATATTTTTTTGGTCTTTAAATCACTAACGGATCCAGATTTTTTTTTAATTTGATTACTAGCTTATATACTGAACTTCTGCATAATTGTATATTTGGAAACTTCTTGAAACTTCTCAATAACCAAGCGATAATAATTCTCTCCATTTCTGTAATTTTGGATTATAAATATTCTTTGCTCTGAAGACAACATCTTTATTATTTTGACAAAAGCGTCACAGTTATCAAAGGTGTAATCAAATAAAAAAGGTGACAATGTGACAGAAAATTTTTTTTTATTATACTTCTTTGAAAACACCTTATTTTCATCTGTTTTAGTAATAATGTAAGATGGGCTTTTTCGGGCTAGCGCACGGAAAGAGCGCACGGAATAGTATATTTCATTACCAGTCCGGAAAAAAGGATTTTTCTGTGCGCGCTTGACAAATTCTCGTGTGAGGCGCAGCCGAACACGGGAAGTCAAGCAAGCACGGAAAATCCATTTCTGGACGTGTAATGAACGATATATTTTATTATACTTCTTTGAAAACGATAACATAAAACAAAATATAACATAAAAAAATACATACATACAAAATAAACTTGGAATATTTTTATTTTCACAACTGTTATCGGAATTTAAAAAAAAAACTACTAGAGTAATTAAAAATTAACTATTAATAATGAAAGATGCCACTTTTTCAGGTTGAGAGAACATTTTATTAGAATGAATTTAATTGACAGAAAATTAACAACGCTGACAATATGGTCTTTGGCAGGTATGATGCGTTTTCATGGTAACTTTCAAATCATTTAAAAGGTGATTTAAATTTGTCTATGTCAGATAAGATTGACAAAACGTCAAAAAATATTTCAGAAATTCATCTAAATATTCAAATATTTACGAAATAAAATACAAAATAGGTACATATTAAATATCAGATAGCATATAGACTTTCTTGAGTTTAGTTTATTTTCCTATACCTATATTTCTATTTTAAAGCCAAAAAATAGTCGGTATCTTCATTCAGCACACTGAAAGAACTGGAGACCAGGAAAATTTTTTCCGTGCGCTCTTTCCGTGCGCTAGCCCGAAAAAGCCCATCTTACATTATTACTAAAACAGATGAAAATAAGGTGTTTTCAAAGAAGTATAATAAAAAAAATTTTCCTGGTCTCCAGTTTTTTCAGTGTGCTGAATGAAGATACCGACTATTTTTTGGCTTTAAAATAGAAATATAGGTATAGGAAAATAAACTAAACTCAAGAAAGTCTATATGCTATCTGATATTTAATATGTACCTATTTTGTATTTTATTTCGTAAATATTTGAATATTTAGATGAATTTCTGAAATATTTTTTGACGTTTTGTCAATCTTATCTGACATAGACAAATTTAAATCACCTTTTAAATGATTTGAAAGTTACCATGAAAACGCATCATACCTGCCAAAGACCATATTGTCAGCGTTGTTAATTTTCTGTCAATTAAATTCATTCTAATAAAATGTTCTCTCAACCTGAAAAAGTGGCATCTTTCATTATTAATAGTTAATTTTTAATTACTCTAGTAGTTTTTTTTTTAAATTCCGATAACAGTTGTGAAAATAAAAATATTCCAAGTTTATTTTGTATGTATGTATTTTTTTATGTTATATTTTGTTTTATGTTATCGTTTTCAAAGAAGTATAATAAAAAATATCGTTCATTACACGTCCAGAAATGGATTTTCCGTGCTTGCTTGACTTCCCGTGTTCGGCTGCGCCTCACACGAGAATTTGTCAAGCGCGCACAGAAAAATCCTTTTTTTCCGGACTGGTAATGAAATATACTATGTTTTAAAAACGTAATAAATTTCAAATTTCGAAACTTAAAACAACTTTTTTATTTAAAGTTTTGCATTAGAATTTAAAAAAAGGCAACTTTACTCTTAACCAAATTTTACGTTTTTGTATTTTTTGCATACCCAAAAACTTCTTATAAAGAATGACCTTTTTTGGTCCATTTGTCCTTTTGTCTACCCCATCCGTGGACATACTGTATAATTCATTTGGTTTCTTAGAGTTATAGGATAATAATATGTAATTTGGGAGTCGTGCATAGATTCTTTCAGGGCTAAAATTTTTCACTATTCTTAAAAGAAAATTTTAAAACCAATTTTAAATATGCAAAATAGGATAATGGAATGCCAGTCCGTTGGTGGTATATCAAGAAATGTGTTTTGAAATTTAAGACAGAAAAAAAGAAAGTGAGAAAGTAGTCTTAATAAAACTTACGTCTACTTGCACAAACAATTTAATCAAGAATTAGACAGTAGATTTAGGACAAGGAGGAGATACCATTATAAGTGATTTTTGGTTTTTCTTGAAAGGATTTTCTCCATAAACTTTGAAAAATGGTGCGTCGATGTGTGGAGAAATGGATTCTTTTCATCCGGAATTGTCTTTTCACAGGTTTGCTCGGTGGAATACAGACGGCTCGGAGAGCCATAGCGAGGGAGCGCGAAGTCAGATGTTTAGCGTCCCTCCCTCCTTTTTCTTTATCCTATACATGCAAAATGTATGAAGCAAAACAAAAGGCTAGTTATGAATGAATGAAGCTCAATGAATTAAACTAATTGGACACCTGTACTTGATAGCACTCATGTTAATTTCATTGCCAAAGATGGCTCGTAAAGTCAAGTAAATTTATTACTTGATTAGAAGTTTTGAGCAACAGGCTGTTAGACTATTAACTTTCTCGTAAAAATATAAAAATACAAATTATTTTAATACAACCAACTTTTAAATAAATTTTCTTTATTATAGAGAATTTAGTTTGTCGATCTAAAGCTTCTTTTAATTTCAGACTCGACTTATGAATCAAAGAAAGCTTAAAAACTCAGGAATTGCGGTTCCCTATCGAATTTACACCGGAACATTGGACTGTTTTATTCACACCTTCAAGAACGAAGGCTTCTGGGCATTCTATAAAGGATTTGTACCCACTCTGTTTAGAATGGGACCTTGGAATGTTATATTTTTCGTGACCTACGAACAGTTAAAGATTTTTTATTGAACCATTTTATAGTTTTAGAGTGTTTGACGGTTTACATAAATTATTTGTCACTTACATTGTGTGGTTGTGCACCTTTTATCCTTTTTATAGTTATTTTATTTATTGTTTAGCTATAAATATGTATATACAAATGGGTACATTAACTACAAATAAATATTTAAAAATATCTGTTTAGTCTTTTATTGTCTTTTATGTTAGCGGAGATGAAAGGTCGCATTCTGGCTGAATTCGCTAGTTACCAGAGCCATTCCTCACGCGTACGCCGCCTTAACCTTCTTACATCAAAATTTGTCAGGTGAAGTTTGTCTCTTTGTGTGAACGCCAATTTCGACAGTTTGGCATAAGACGCTTAGGATATGTTCCGAAAATCACCAAACAGTAACCAGTCTGGTCGACAGAGAATTCTTTTTTCAGGAACCAATTATCTGATCACATACGGGACACAAAATCACCCTAAATGGTTACTTTCGAAACTTAACCTTAAAGCGGCTTGTTCGCAAGAAAATCTAAATATTATAATGTCACTAAAGTTAATTTTATCAAATAATGCCGTTCTGCAATTGTGTCAGAAATTACCTAGGTGAATTACCGTTTTCCGTTGGCCAGGCACGAAAAGTCAAAAATTTGCCTGTAGATTGGATTTCAACCTAACTCGAAACTGGATATACTTCGGGTCATATATAGGGTAAACATAAAAAAAAATGAAAGGTGACACATTTGGTAAGATGGCTAACACATCAAATAAAAATGTCATACCTGTCTGGCTCTAGTTTAACTTTCAAACGTTGGAAAATACAGATTGTCGAATATAGCTTTGCCTCTGAAAAATTTCATACTTGCACGGGTGAGGAAGTGAGACAGCATTGGGATAACAGAATGGCAATATTAAGCGCCTTCTGCTTTAGTTTAAAGTACTGTCAGCGACAAAAATAAAATTACATAATTGCTTTATAATATTCGGTATCATTTAAATAAGCTATCATTCCTAGTCATTAACTTAGCATAAATTAGTTTAAGATAGGTAGCAGTCAACAGTCATTTTGTTCCTGAATTCTGCTTGCTTGATAAGAATAAAGACAAATTATTTTGTGTTAAAGGGGTTAAATTGTGATTATGAGTGCTATCGTATTTGGTAATTATATTTATTGTAGGTACTAATTACATCTGAAATTCGATGTTATTTGCATATAATAAATTGCTACCAGTCTTATTTGTTATTATTGAAGCCTGGAAATGACCCAATTATCTTCTTTTTTATTACTGTTGAAAATGAATGAATTGTACGAATATACACGCCGGTAGCAGTGGAAACACGCTCTTGAACTTTCTCTAAATCCCTAATGAGTTTATTCGCTTTAGCTTCTTGGCGCATAAAATGAATCATATTTGCCAAACTTTCACGACTTTGCCCAGATAACACTTTGCCTTTTACTTTTAGACACGAACTCTATACTGAAATACACTTCACGGCACTTAGAACATAAATGAATTTTGTGTATATTTTATTTTTAATAATGAAATAGCTGGTTCAGTCATTTCAGCAAAATAGATTATTTTCAACGAAAATCAAAAAAGGTATAGCGGCGAAACAATACCTTATATAATGGTCTTACCAGTGTCCTCAAATTGGGGGCTTCTGCAAGGCCTTGCTAAGGGATCAACATCAGCGGTTCACTAATTCACACGAAAATTGCGGGACACACCAACTTACTACAAGTCTCGTTCATGTGTGTTCTTAAATTTGGTAGTTCCGTCCTGCGGTACTATCATCGTTCTTCGCGCACACCTGCGTTACTCTGGGACTTTATAGGACGCGAACAATAGCGCGAAGATTTAACAAAAGGCAAAATTATTAATAAAATTAAAGAAAACAGTGGGAAAATGGAACAAATTTAAAAAAGCATGCACTTTTGTTTGTACCTAACCCCACCGATGCAACCCGTCTATGCACATATTTTTTTATAGCATAAATCGTTTAAAACTCATTACAAACCCAAAAAAAATATTTTGAAGAAAATTACTAGGATAATTTAGCTACAAAAAATGTTTACATTTCGGTATAATTTATTACAATTTAAAAAGCAGCCATTTGTCTTTAGTGAAAAGTGACGTCAGGAGATCAGCAAAAAATCTACCATTTAACGTAAAGCTTAACTTAAAGTCGAACAGGTTTGATTTTCTCCCAAACAGTCAGAGGGAGAGAAATCGAATTTTTTGGGTTGAGTTTGGGTTTGAGAGGAATAGTTCAACTAGCTTCGATAAAAAATTCAGTTATACCAGTGGCGGTCACAGCTTTTTTCAAAGGGGGGGGGGGGTTTAGTAGGTGTTGGGTTGGCCCAATCGTCGGGTTAGTGTGTTACAAAAAAAATTACCTATGTATATTCAAAATTTCTATTAAAAAAGCATGAATGCAATGTTATCTAGGCCACAGTCAATTCTAGAGACGTGTACTGCCTGCACCAACGGTTTTAAATTTTTTGTTTTACCCGCATCGATCATTTATTAATTATTTCTTCATTCGTTAAAAATAGTGTCTTGGGGTAAGAGGGTACGGGGGGGGGATCCCCCCCCCCCGGACCGCCACTGGTTATACAGGATGTTCCGTTTCGGAGCTATTAAACGTCAAAGTCGAAATTTCCGCGATTTCTGTTGAAATCGGGTACAGGTCGCAAATGCGAATTAAATCGATGTAAATTTTCGGAGATTGTAGGGGACCCCGGAGCTTCAGAACTCGACTGAAACTGGTGAGGATCAGAAAATGGCAAGTAATTCTTTTGAATTTTTTTAGGTCGAAAAATGCCATTTCCAGACCCCTCTTTGATATCTAATAACTCGAAAACAAAACATCAGATCGAAAAACGGACTCATAGGTGAAACTTTAAAATCTCAAATACTTGTTTTGCAATACATTTACCTAAACCTAAAATCACTGGAAAATGGAAATATTTGGAAAAAACTGTAAATTTAGATTTTTGACCCAAATATTCCCAGGTTTTTATTTTTTTGTGGGTTCAAAATGGTTCAAATTAAAATCCCATATACGTCATCGGAAAGAGCTCGTCGAAGTATATGATTACCATATCTTTTAGTTTCTTCATTCTCTATAAGAAGGGAGCAATCGCTGATTAAATTTCGATTTTTAAACTTTTTTTGCCCTCGACATCGGAACATTTGAATCACTCTGTATTTTTTCCTATCTAATTTTTTCCCAATTTTTCAACACTATCTTATAAAGGGATAATCACACTTTAAAATGAATACCGAATGGGTCATCCAGGAGTGTATTTAAGGGGTAAAATTAGGATTTTCATCATTTTTTCCGACAAATCCTATTTTTAACCGACATTATTCCACACTATTTACCCTATTTAGTGATTCTTTTTGGGTTTATTTTATCCGTTAATTATCTAGGAATACCTCCCACTAATTTAAATCGCTTATTTTTTCGGTAAAGTTGTAAATAAATAGGTTTATTTGCATCGGGGACATCTAAAATTTGAAAATTTTTGAATTTTCGAAGATTGCCATCAAAATAAAGAATTGCAGTTTATTACTCGAAATTATTAAGATGATAATATGTCAAAATTTCGCAGAAATGCCAATTTTTGTTGCAAAATTGAAAGGTTCCTGGACCGATTTCGGCTTGAAGTATACATGAAAAAGATTTTAGGAACCTTCTACTTTAAGTGCAGGGATATTTCATTGGATGAGTTACGCATTAAATACCATTTTTATTGAGTTGCCGATGACTACAACACTGGCATTCGCCATATACTCATGATGAGTCATAAGTTCAGTTTTGACGACACAGCCAATGGGATCACGTTTTACAAGTTTTGAAATTCGTGCGAAAATTTGCAGTTTTAAATCCTTTTTTTTTTTGTTAATAAAGACCAAAATAAATGAACAACAGCAACCGCCATAAACATTTAATTTATGTAGAGAATGTAAAAAAAATATATTTCAGATTTATTTGGGTTATATGCATATTCCCCATTGCGCATTAATGGGCGGGGCTAACTCAAATGCAAAGCTATATTTGACAAGCTGTAAATATTATTTACTTGCCTTCCAACAAAATATATAACAGTAGTGCCTAGTTACACAAATAATTTAATCAAGAATTAAAAAACTAATTGGACACTTGTAATATGACAGCACTATGACATGTTAATTGCCACAGATGCCTCTAAACGTCAATTAAATGTATATTACTTGATTAACAGCTTCGAGCAATTAAATCATCGAAAGATGATTTTACAAAAAAAAGAACATACAAAAAAGTTGTAGAATACGCTACACATAAACACGGGAAAGTGTCCAAGTTACCATATCTCCCGATCAGTGTCACTCGACCTTCTGCCATTTTTCGAAAAACGACATGTCTGGTGATTATCAGATTATGAAAAAATGTTAGTCATATGCTGCAAACATAGAATTACCGAAGCTTATGTAAGTACCTCTTTATATTTACATGTTTTGTCGTCAATAATACCTGTATCCAATAATGGACACTTGATAGGAGCCCTGCCAAAATGGGCGAATTTAAGCAGCATGTTTTCATTTTCATGTCTCATCATAAATTTCCGCTCTTTTTAACATTATTGATATGGTAATCTTGAATAACAGTTTTAAGAGATGTGCGCCATGCGAACGATGACACCATAACTTTTTATCCCCACCATATCACTTTTTTTTTATCTAAGACATCCCACGTAGACTTCAAGCCTAAGTACTAACGTACCGTGGGTGTCTGAAGAGAAGGGAAATGTAGTCTATTGACACGGGATTTGAAGGATTGGAGGTTGGGACGGGAAGGGAAAACATCTGCAGGCAATTTGTTCCTTAATCTGGAGACCCTAGGTATGAATGAGCGAGAGAAGTGGTCTGTTCTAGGCTTTTGTAGCTGGACAGTAAAGGGATGCGTACGTAACGCGCCTCTTGTTGTTCTGTTAGGGACATTCAAGGGGGGAATAATACCGGCTAGTTCTTCAGAGCAAAATCCGTGGAAGTAGCGGTAGAAAAGGGATAACTCCCCTACAGCGCGGCGATGAGCGAGAGAAGGGAGTTTTCTCGTGAGGGCTGGGTCATTGATAAGTCGAATGGCTCTCTTTTGGATAGAATCAAGGATCTTAAGTGTCGAAGGTGATGCCGCTCCCCAGATGTGGGAGCAGTACTCTAGGTTAGGTCTTATTTGGGAAACATAGAGAGTGTATAAGTTGGAAGGGGAGAAGTATTTTCTGGCTCGAAAGAGAAAACCAAGCTTTTTAGCTGCCGATGTGGCCACTGAAGTAATGTGTTTGTGCCAGCTGAGATCATGTTCGAAAGCGACGCCAACGAGATCGAAGGTTTCGTTGTTTTGTAGGGCTTGGCCATTCATGTGGATGGGGTAAGCGTTGCCAGATTTTTTGCGTGAGAGGGAGCAAGACTGGGTTTTGGAGGCGTTGAACTGAACAAGGTTCTTGGCACCCCAGTCTAAGATTAATTTGAAGATCTTGGGAAAGGGATAGGTACATAGATCTGCGTCCATTATCCAACTCCTGGTTCAAAACTTGTCTGGAAAAATGAATATTGGAGTGAAGAGTAGGTACTATCGTCATCATAACTGTGGATGGGATTAGTAGTTGAAGAGAGCAGGTCATTAATGTGAAGAAGAAACAGGGTTGGTGCCAGGACTGAACCTTGGGGGACACCAGCATTGATAGGATGGAAGTTAGATGAGTGACCGTCAACCACAATAGATATGCGCCGATTAGAGAGGAAGCTGCCGATCCAGGTACATAGTTTGGTAGGAAGACCGTAAGAAGGTAGTTTATTGAGGAGTGCGGCATGCCATACTTGGTCAAAGGCCTTGGAAATATCGAGAGCAACAATCTGAGATTCGCCATGAAATTCAAGAGACTTGTTCCAGTTATGTGTGACAAAGCTAAGATCAGCGGTGGATCGTTGGTGACGAAATCCGTACTGTCTGTCATGGACGATTTTGTGTTTTTCTAGATATTTTAGAATTTGCAGGTTGATTACTTTCTCCATAACTCTGCTGACAACGGATAGAAGAGATATAGGTCTATAATTGGATGGAAGGGACTTGGAACCTTTCTCCGGGACAGGCTGCACACGAGCAGTCTTCCAGCCATCTGGGAAGATACCCCTGTCATAAGAGATCTGGAAAAGACGAGTTAAGATGGGTGCAAGTTCTGGAGCGCATTTTTTTAGAACAATTGCTGGTATGCCGTCCAGACCAGAGGACTTTTTGGTGGCAAGGGATAGAAGAATTTTTTGAACTTGTTTGACCTGGGGTACAGACTTAGCGGTTGCAAGAGCGAAATTGGGGGGAGGGATCAGGGTGGAATTGGCAGCGAATTGTTTGGCGAATAGTTCTGCTTTCCCTTTAGAGGTGTACATAACTTCGTTGTTAGAGGTCAGTGGAGGAAAAGTGCTTCTACAGAAGTTCTGACTAATGTTTTTGGCAAGTGACCAGAAAGATTTGCCGCCGTTGGGACAGGAAAGCACTTTATCTTTTATGCGGTTGTTAAAAGCATTTTTGGACTCTAAGATAGTTTGGTTGTATTGATTTCTGGCCTCGGTGAAAATTTGACGATTTTCGGGTGTAGGATTTTGAAGATACCTTTTGTGGGCTTGGGCTTTTTTGAGCCTGGCTTTGTCACAGCCTTTGGAGAACCATGGCTTTTGATGGTGGAGTTTAGGTTTCTTGCGGGTATGTGGAATGAAACCTTCAATACCTGCTTGAATAAAGTCTGTGATATGAGAGCAAATTTCGGAGGGATCGGGAGTGGAAAAACAGACAGGGTTCCAAGGGAAAGCAGAGAAGAAGTTTCGAAGACCATCCCAGTCGGCAGAATTGTAGTGGCAGATTGTGCGTTCTGGCATGATTTCAGCAAACTCGGGATGTATGGGACAAGAGACGGTAATGAGGCCATGATCTGAACGACCAAGGGGAGCGCATACAGATGTTAATAAGTAAGGATCAGGATGGGTGGTGGTTCTCCATGTTCGCGTAATTTTCCTATACCTATGTTGGCGGAATGATTTATGAATGATCTGTTCTTTGCTACTGGATCTGAGGTTACTAAACGAGACCTCCTACAATCCTATTACTAAACGATGTTTAACTATTATAAAACTATATGATACACTTAAGAAAAGAAAACATAATGGTGAGATAGATTTAGCTATTAGATATAAAAATGGTCAACCCTATATTGCAAAGATAAAACGACCAACTAATAATGATACTACATAGAGGTTGATCATCCAAAAAACGGTTAAACCCAAATAGAAAACGGAGCGACCTGCTACTTTCAGAATGTTGGTGGATTCGTACCAGGTTGAGTACACTGGGAAGGGATGTTAATATACATATTAACATACATATATAATACATACTTGGCTCAGTGTATATCCCCCCTCAATCTGGTTGTAACACCTACGAAGAACATTTCATCAGTGTTCTCATACAATTGGCAAATAACCATCCTTATGATAAGTTTGTTATTTTTAGCGACTACAACCTACCACATTGCGTGTGGGATAACTTGAGTGTACAGTCACTGTACACAGTGTTCTCTGGTTTCTCCTGCTTCTGTTGTCTGTGCAGCTTATAATTTATTTGAATTTATTGCAGATTAATTAGATTTCTAATAATAACCACCAATTTCTTGATCTAATATTTAGTAATAACCCTAATGTTTATGTTTCCTTAGCTGATGATTGCTTATTGGGCAATACTCAGTCACAGGTTACTCCTACCAGATGCGAATCTCTTAATAACTTTCCTATATCAGGATTCCGCGGTCTTGGCGCTACGGGCAGAGCGGCCCGGTCGCTTCGAGCGTCGATGCCGTGGATGGAATTTTCCACGCGTTTGGTAGGTTTTAATTCAGATAAATTATGGATTATATTTTAAAATATTAAAACATGATATTGTGTGACATTTTATATAAAATTATATCATTAACAAATACAAAAACGTATCTCGTTTATTAAAATTACACTACAACCTAGTACAACCACAATTTAAACCATAAAATCAACGCAACAAAACTGATGTAATAACATTAGCCTGCTCTCTATTCTACCGAGACGCTCGCACACGCTAACTGCGAGGAATTCATCGTTCGGCGACAGACTAAATAATAAGGTGCATCGCCACCTTATAATTTCTCTAAATTGAGCCTCCGTCGAAAGCGTAAGATTCGCATCTGGTAGGAGTAATCTGTGACTCAGTATCATTTAGCATATTATAGCGCTTCTATACCATGTAGTTATGTTAATGATCATTTGAAGTACGATATTTTTTACTATGATTTTATAAGAACTGCGATTTTTTTTGGTAAATGATTATCTCCATGGCATGGCATTCCCTGGGATACTTTGCTCGCCTCCAATGATATCAATACTGTTATCGAGATCTCCTATAACGTTTTGTATGACGTTTTAAATATTTTCATTCCAATTAGACCCTTTAAATCTACAAATTTTCTAGTTTGGTTTTCCGGCGAGCTTCGCAGTTTGGTTGTAGAGAAAAAGATTGCCCACCGTCATTACAAAGAAAGTAAGTCTAGACATGACTACAATAAATTTTCAATACTGCGTGATAGATGTAAAACACTGCAAGATGCTTTTTATGCTATACATTTATATCAGGTTGGACAAAATGTGTTCAACAACCCAAAATTCTTTTGGAGACTTGTAATTAAATGATGCACGTAGGTCGAGCGCGTATCCTAGTGTAATGTATCTTGGAGATCAATCAGCGGAGGATGGTAATGACATTGTCAATTTGTTTGCCAATCAGTTTTCAAATACCTATATTCGTAAGGACATTGAACCGTTTGATTTTGTACCTGAAAAGACTGCTGATGTCTCGTCCATAAGTTTACTGTTTATGGACGTGTTTTATGGCTATAGGGGCGCAGAAATCCTAGCTTGCCTTCAGTAAAATTTAGCCTAGCTGCGGCACTACCTCAGATGTCACTTTAAACTCATGATCTCGCAATGAAAATGCTATTAAAAAAATAACTGGAACATACTTTTCGATGAATTTTTCCTCGGCATTCCGACGGTGTATTTGTTTTTCAAAATTTCGTCTCCTTAACCTCAGAAAAACACTAATCAGATCAGCATTTTTTACGTCGAAAAAGCTATTTTCCAGAGGTCTTTGTTTACGAGGAATTAATCAAAAAACATAGCTCGGCGAGCCTTTGCAGCGTGCGGCAAGGCGGAGATGTGTAGGCTCAGATCGAGTGCTGCGCGACAACATAGGCTACGGTTATAGTGGACGCGTGTTCTGAC
The DNA here is from genome assembly GCA_963971165.1 of Philopedon plagiatum. Taxonomy (NCBI): domain Eukaryota; kingdom Metazoa; phylum Arthropoda; class Insecta; order Coleoptera; family Curculionidae; genus Philopedon; species Philopedon plagiatum. The sequence continues at coordinate 122,246,569 of OZ020189.1, read as the reverse complement.
GAACTGGCGTTCTGACGAATACGTCAGAATATTTGTTCAGATAGCAGTGGTTATAGTAAATGCATATTCTGACGAAATAGATTTATTTTATTAAATATCCAATATGGATGACACTAATAGTTTTGAGGACGAATATCAGTCCTTTAGTAAAAATTTTACTGATGCCCAGAAAAACCGAATACGTAAATGAAGTATTTGCTTCAAGACCAATTAATTAAGCCGACCCAATTAGTTTTCAGATTATTTCAGGATGTCACCAGGTACATTTTTTATTTTAATCCTTACTAAAATAAATACTTACCATTACTATTCATTTCTTTTGAAATTTTTTCCCATTTTTGTCGAGAGACATCCCGATTGTGGTAGTTTTCTCCTTTCATATCCCACAAACATCTATTTTGGAAAACTAATCTTATAAGTTTCCCAGCATCAATTTTCACACACACAATTCGAATGAATTCGCAAGAAAAACCAAACTCAGTTGAACGACTGAACAATTCGTACAAAATCTGACGAATGATACGCACGCAGTATAACCGCAAACGCTATATTTCTATTATTTGATCGATTCGTACGAGTTCTGACGTGTTCGTCAGAACACGCATCCACTATAACCGTAGCCTTATTTAAAACGTTCCCAGTCTTGCGATTTGACTTTTTTTCCGAAAATCAATGAACCCAAAACCTATTGTTCAAGATAAATCACAAAAAACGCTAGCATTGAATATGCATTGTCAAAATCCAATAAAAGTTGAAAAAAGAAGTAAACATCCAACCACGGAGCCTGAGCCCACGCGTCGCTGCCCCGCCGCGCTGTTTCTTGATTAATTCCTAGAAACCAAAAAAATCCATTCTCAAATTTCATCAAACCCAACCTGATCTTTCGATCTAGCGTATTAAAAAATGATAAAAATGGCATTTTTCGAGATACAACACGTTTAGTGTTTTTTTTTAAGTTAAGGAGGCGGAATTTTGAAAAACAAATTATACCATCGGAAAGCTGCGGAAAAATACATCAAAAACTATGTTTCAGTTATTATTTTAATTGCGTTTTCGTTGCGAGATCATGAGTTTAAAATGGCGTGTTTTCAGGCTCGCGCGCCGCGCTGGGACATCCGAGGCTATTCGCCCCATATTATGAGCCATTCATTCTCTAATGAAGATAAGGATGAACGGGAATGTTAATAAAAGTTGCAGACATTTTAAAAGAAATTTATTTTAATTAAATAAACAACAACAAAATCTACACAAAGTAGAAATTATTACAAAAGAATTTTGTTATAACATTTTTTTTTTCAATTTACGTCGGCACACATTTGTAAGGAACATTATAAATAAATATAGATTGTGCAATCATGTGAACAAATATCAAAAACTACACTTAAGAAACCAAACTATTTAATAATTCTAGTTTAGTTCAGCAATTAACCCCCAATAGTTTAGATGACAGGTGGTCAGGTGTCTACTTAAATTTTTTTATAACAGATTAGTAAGCGGTTTTGGCCATTCATCTGCGAGCGTTTAGATGATATTAATTCGATTCGATTATTTTATAAGTATACATGGTTGGTCAGTTGTCAGTAATGATATTTACAAGCTCGCAGATGAGTAGCCGAACCCGCCTGTTACAGTACACCTATGTCATCTAGACCCTTGAAGGTGAATTACCAAATGGGCCGAATACGTATTAGATTAATAAGGTACATACATACTACATTTTTAACAAAATTTGTAAAAAGATATTTCAAAATAATCTACCTCTGTGATAAAATGTGTAAAAAGATTTTTTTTGTAATGCTATTAACCTGAAAATGATCTACCCCTATGACAAAAATTATAAAAAGAGGGAATGTTTCTAAAAGATTCCCAGGATTTGCTTTCTAGATCAGCAGCTGCTTTGATCTCCTTAAAGTCACCAGCTACATGCAATACTCCATACATTATCATGAACAAGCTAATCAGGGCTTGGACAAATATCTATAACATAAGGAAATCAATCATACTAATCTACCCATAGAGATAAAAATTCTTGATTTCTAATTAATTAGGCATCTACAAGAATCCATTGTGTGACAAAGTAATTTCAGTAATCTACACAGCTGCACTTAAGAGCTGCTTTTCATTACTAAAATGTTTGTAAAGTCTACGACATAGAAATGTATTTTTGCCGGTACTTTTAAAAACACTAGTTTTGTAGTTGGGTTAACATGGAAAAAATATGGTATTGCCGAAACAACCGATTTTTCACAGGATCGCTCAAACTAGTCGTTTTTTTTAGTTTGGTCATAAATAAAATTATTCCTAGTTAGGTATACATGGCCTTCCAAAAAAGTTAGCTTGGAACAAAATTCGTTCGTCAAATAGTCACTTCTGTACATTTCTGAATGTCCTATTCTAAATTCTAAATAATTTTCATAAAACCATAGTACATTTAGAGTCCATTGTTTTCAAGACATTGCAAAAATATAATTTTTTTGCACTGTAATAGCCCTTACAGCTTACTAATAATATATCTTAGAGAAAAAATGGCTTACCTACTCTTAATTTGTCATGGTCTCTTAAGAATAAGCTTGAAATATGGACTTTGGATTAATCTTCAGTTACTTCAGTATGAATCAGAAGTGGATATTCTTGGACAGACCATGAAAAACTAAGAATCATAAAAATCGTTTTCTTTTTAAACGCCAGTAGTAGCTGTGAGTAGCAAAAAATGGCATTTTTCAAAAGTTAAAATGTTCAAATGTCACTTTTCCACTGGCATTGTGAAAACTATTGATTTTATATGTACTATACAAAAATGTTAATTAAAGTTTATTACGTCCAAAATAGAAATAAAGTCCACTGGCTCTGGCGATTTTTTGAAAAACTATTTATTTCTGGAATACCATATTTATTCTATGTTAGATGGTCGTCACGTGTAACTTGATTGTTACACAATTAAAAGTTACCTACATCAGATGGCAGTCGAGTAAAATCCAATTCATTTAATCTCAAATATGAATGATCTGAAAACGAAAAATATAAACAAAAATTACTATATATATATATATATATATATATATATATATATATATATATATATATATATATATATATATATATATATATATATATATGTATATATATATATATATATATATATATATATATATATATATATATATATATATTTATATATAAGGGGTAGGGTAGTCTTGACCGACCAGTTGAATAGAACGACTGTTAATTTTCTTGGGGTAGCGGTCTAGGGCTGAAGTAAAACTCCTTTTTTACAAACGCCTTTCGGAAATTTATTTTTTCCCTTTTCAAGGCTTCAATAATGAAACAATTGATTATTTATATGTACGGTTCTCTCGTTTATTTAAAAAACAACAAAAAAATAGGTCTAGGCTAAGAGAATAAGAAAGTTATGGTCATAAATTCAATTTACTCACGTGCAAATTGAGTAATTGAGCATTGGGTATGTTTGACAAGAAATATATCATTAATTACATTTTTAAATTAAAAATCTTGGCTTTGTTTCATAAATTAAGAAAAATTATAAGAGCAAGGAAAATTATTTCTTAACTTGAAGACATATTTGGATATACTGCATATATTGAAAACCAATATGTTATGTTACATTATCGGTTATAAGGATTTCTTGGAACTAAACAGGATTTCCAACTTATGACAATAGAACCTTTTACAGAGCCATATATCGTAAAACAATAGCACAAGACGACAAGAAAAAACAATACAATGTATTAGATAAGGAAAGAAGATAAACGAGCACACTGTCCAGTGGCTCAAGAAAAAGTGAACTGTGTATTAGTTATGTTGTCATTATTAAGTAAGGTAGAGAAAAGGTATGAATAAATTACACCAAGATTATCTATACCTTTCCTCTTGTTTATGCAGTTACAATCTACTAAAAGATAAAATCACTAGACACTAAAGTGACTGTAGACTGCAAAAAAGTCATATGCCTTATCAGAACATGTCATTGCAGCAAACCATAACATCGATTTCCCAAACGTAAAAGTTCTGATCACAGAGAGAAATTACTAAATAGAAACTAGCTGGAAACGGTGGAGATTTTCCTAGGTATAAGTTTTTAGTGCAGTGGAAAAGAACATGAGAACCTCTACTGTAAGAAAACCTGATGTCATTTAACACATCAATATTCCAAAATAATAAGTGAAACAAAAATCTGTTAACTCCAAAGCAAGTGGTGCTTTGGTGTAAGCGCAGCGCTGGAAACAAGTGTCACTGGGTGCCTGCAAAGTTATTTTCAGGGGGCGCATTTCAATAATTACAGATTAAAATACAAAAGCAGAAAAGAATCGCATCCAAGAAAAAATAAAATATATTACGTGTTTTCCCATATGTAAAGTTAGGTAAAATGGATATAGCAGGTTTACCACTTTAAGCCGACGATATGTAGAACATTCTGTGTTAGAAAAGCATGAACATTGTTTGTGTTGACTACTGGCTTAAAATCCAGTTGATAAAGCCGCGAGGGTGTCATGCATCGTCTATGAAGACACGCTACCCAAAACTTCTACTGTCAAAACCCCAAAACGCAATATACCAATATAATATTGTTATTTCTTAACTACAACAGCAACATTTAAATCCTTAGACATATTTTCATATGATAAAGTGGCTAATGACTCGAGTACAAAAATACAAAATAGTTTATTATTGCTGTTAGATACAAAAGTATTTACAGACGTCAGGAAAAATATGCCGCCCGAGTACGCAAAATTTTAATTTCCTTGAGAGTAAACTAAGTGCAATAAAATGGTGAGTAAACAGTAGGTACTGTCAGTGAACTTATAATTTTTTTTTTTTTTTTTGGGTGACCATTGGAATGTGTGGTGATGCAAGTGCTATAACTATTCCTGGATATTAATATCCTAAACAATCTACATACAGGCAGACAAATGATGAAATCTTATAAGGGTCTGGTTTTCCTTCTTTGAGGTATTCAACATCAAAAACAGGAAAGTGTTTTGGAAAAACTATATTAATAAAATGTAATAAACCAAAATTAAGGATGCACAACTGAAAACATTAATCAGACAAGATATTCTTCTATATACAAACAAACCTGAGTAAACCTTTTATCTGTTTGTGTAAGTATGTAACTTTTTCATATTAGGAACATTTGGAGAAACACACATTTTTTTTCAGTTTACAACAATTTAGACAAGCAGGGTTCTTAGCAACTTGAAAATATCAAGGAATTCATTTTTGGTCCGGGAATGGTCATGGAAAGGCGAGAAATTCATCGAAAGTCATATTAACAACAAAATTTTGATCCAATATTATATTATCATTCTCCTATTAATTGAGCTGGCCTTGTTACATTAACAACAAATGTATTTTGCAGTACTCATTTCTCAACAAATAAAATATTTTGGTAGAAAATTCACTGAAGGAATCCTTATTGGCCAGAAATTAGTGTATGATTCAGTACATCATATTAAAAATTGTTATTTGTGATAAAATGAGAACTTACATAAAAAATGCAAAATGAACTTATCACTTAGGAAATAAAAAGAGAAGATGGGAGAATGAAGGCTCATATTTGGAACCAGAAATAGCAGAGTTACTTAACAAGAAAGATATAGGAATTTCTAAACTGAAAAATTAAGTTAGATACTCTAGTAATAAAAAAACAATATAGGTATGCTTTATTCCTTTGACGTAAATATAATTTACATTTTAGTGTGAATTTTGCCTTTCTTTTTCAGTTGTTATCCTTACAGTGTAATTTAAAGGCATTTTTTGTAAAGTCTGTTTAAAGATATAGGTACCGTTTGACAAATTGACTCCAATAATTTCCAATCTGCTCCATTGCCAAATCTGTATTTTCAGAGAAAAGTACAACATTTCCTACCACCAAAAACCAAGTTTTAGAAAAATGGATATTTATTTTATTACAGTTAAAAATTAAATCGGTAATTATTGATATTACTGGAAACAGCGAATTTTTTCATGAAATTTTGCACATACCCTAATTTTGGGTCGTAGAACACGAATCCGAAGTCAGCTTTTGGCGGTCTCGTATGGTTTTTCCAAAAAAAAATTGTTTTTGGAAAACTTTTAGGTTACCTTTTTGTTATAGATTCCTTTAAGTTTCGACACTTTCACTTCAACATATCTGTAAACTTATAATTTTTATTAGTTTTCGTCACACAAAACACCACATTTAGGCAAAAATAGCTAAGAAAATTGTTTTTTCTATAGAAAATTCCATTTTATCGCTACTAGATGTCATTATTTTTCCAGCTGTCAATTTTCCGGCGTTGCCACGTTTACAAAGCATTTTGTAACTGTTGAAATTTTAACAATTTCCGGCCATAAATAAATCCAAAAAAAGAGATGGCAATATGAGAGTAAAATAAGACAGATAGCATTTTATTTTCCCTAAAAGGGCAAAAGGATGACCCCCAACCAACACCCTGGGGCACCGATCCCTCTTCGCCTGCGAGGAAAGAGACTGGTCAGGGCCCCTAACCAGGTGCTAACCCTGCTCCGACCTTAGGGTGCCCTCCGATTCACCGTTATACCACCGTTATATCGAAAATATTAGATCTGACACCTAATTCACCGACTTAGAAAAGTTTTTGATACGAACGGTGGATCGGAGGGCACCCTAAGGTCGGAACAGGGTTAGCACCTGGTTAGGGGCCCTGACCAGTCTCTTTCCTCGCAGGCGAAGAGGGATCGGTGCCCCAGGGTGTTGGTTGGGGTCATCTTTTTGCCCTTTTGGTTAAATTTGGTTCATTTTCGCATTTTCCCGCCAACTTTTTATTATTCCTAATTTACAACTTTGTCTTGAAAAATAAGTAAACCTGGCAACGCCGGACATTTGACAGCTGGGAACGTAATGGCGTCTACTACCAAATACAATGGAATTTTATATAGGAAAAAGCAATTTTCTTAGCTATTTTTGGCTAAATGTGGTGTTTTGTGTGACGAAATAAAATAAAAATTATAAGTTTACAGATATGTTTAAGTGAAAATGTCGAAACTTAAAGGAATCTATAAAAAAAGGTAACCTAAAAGTTAAAAAAATTTTTTGCGGAAAAACCATTCGAGACCGCCAAAAACTGACTTCGGATTCGTGTTCTACGACCCAAAATTAGGGTCTGTGCAAAATTTCATGAAAAAATTCGCTGTTTCCAGTAATATCAATAATTACCATTAAATCTTGCGAAAATGTAGTTTTGGGGCCTTAATATTAGATCCTACTCTACTTTCTAGAGGTAAAAAACTAAGGTAATTATTGATATTACTGTAAACAGCGAATTTTTTCATGAAATTTTGCACAGACCCTAATTTTGGGTCGTAGAACACGAATCCGAAGTCAGCTTTTGGCGGTCTCGTATGGTTTTTCCAAAAAAAAATTGTTTTTGGAAAACTTTTAGGTTAACTTTTAGGTTACCTTTTTGTTATAGATTCCTTTAAGTTTCGACACTTTCACTTCAACATATCTGTAAACTTATAATTTTTATTAGTTTTCGTCACACAAAACACCACATTTAGGCAAAAATAGCTAAGAAAATTGCTGTTTTCTATAGAAAATTCCATTTTATGGCTGTAGACGTCATTATTTTGCCAGCTGTCAATTTTCCGGCGTTGCCACGTTTACAAAACATTTTTCTCGCAAATTTTAACAATTTCCGGCCATAAATAAATCCAAAAAAAGAGATGGCAATATGAGAGTAAAATAAGACAGATAGCATTTTATTTTCCCTAAAAGGGCAAAAAGATGACCCCAACCAACACCCTGGGGCACCGATCCCTCTTCGCCTGCAAGGAAAGAGACTGGTCAGGGCCCCTAACCAGGTGCTAACCCTGCTCCGACCTTAGGGTGCCCTCCGATCCACCGTTATACCACCGTTATATCGAAAATATTAGATCTGTCACCTAATTCACCGACTTAGAAAAGTTTTTGATACGAACGGTGGATCGGAGGGCACCCTAAGGTCGGAACAGGGTTAGCACCTGGTTAGGGGCCCTGACCAGTCTCTTTCCTCGCAGGCGAAGAGGGATCGGTGCCCCAGGGTGTTGGTTGGGGTCATCTTTTTGCCCTTTTGGTTAAATTTGGTTCATTTTCGCATTTTCCCGCCAACTTTTTATTATTCCTAATTTACAACTTTGTCTTGAAAAATAAGTAAACCTGGCAACGCCGGACATTTGACAGCTGGGAACGTACTGGCGTCTACTACCAAATACAATGGAATTTTATATAGGAAAAAGCAATTTTCTTAGCTATTTTTGGCTAAATGTGGTGTTTTGTGTGACGAAATAAAATAAAAATTATAAGTTTACAGATATGTTTAAGTGAAAGTGTCGAAACTTAAAGGAATCTATAAAAAAAGGTAACCTAAAAGTTAAAAAAATTTTTTGCGGAAAAACCATTCGAGACCGCCAAAAACTGACTTCGGATTCGTGTTCTACGACCCAAAATTAGGGTCTGTGCAAAATTTCATGAAAAAATTCGCTGTTTACAGTAATATCAATAATTACCAAAACTAATACCTACTTGTCGGAGAAACCACAAGCTATAATCTGATCTATTACAAACAATTTGATCAATATTATAAGGTTCATATAAAATGTCTTGCTTGCTTAAAGGATACTAAAAGGATAAATACAGTATTTTAGCTCTTTTACTATTTGATTCCGATTACATTAGGAGTTTATCTTTTCAACTGTATTTTAAACCATATGTTTAAAGTTTTTACTTACGTTGTGCCGCAGAGTAAGCTGAATGAAAAAGGGACAAAAACCCTACGGTTAAAATAAACTTATGAAATGTGTTTGATCCCATTTCAATTTTCTGATTTTTATTCTGTTTTTGCTAACAAGGTTATGGTTCCGGCGGATTTTAAAAATTATGCATAAAGATCCGATAAAAATACCATTTGCGTATTCTTGCCAAGCATACCCTTTTATTTTCTTTGATCTTGCCTAAGTACTATTCCTTTCACAGCAAAGAGAAGGTCTTGAGCAGGTCCGGTGAGTGACCCACGTGTTTCTTTCATTTAACGTCTGTTGCAGAAACACGCGTATCATGTCTTGGGGCCTTGTCCGGAGCTCGTCGTCACTGTGAAAGAAATACGTCTTGCAAGGTACGGTAATTTCTCTTGTCCATACGGTAACTTTCATAGATTGTCAATGGTGGAGTCATTGGAAAAATATGCCATGCCTATGGAGGACTTGAACTTGAATTTCATCTGAGGAGGAGGCCGATCGCAATACGTTGGCCGCGGTCTCAAATTTGCATCGGTAATTCGCTTTACGATTTCGCCGCAAGTATGTATCCAAGTGATATTTCAAATACATGGATTTTTATGGGCACAATAACTATTTTTATTTAAATTAGTTTACTTTCTTTTGTTAGAGGAACAAATAACGACTTTTATTGAAGTTAAATCTACTTTGAAACTACTATGTAGTTCCAACGACGCTTGGTTTTTAAAATACAATTTTAGCCAAAAAAAACTTTTTTTCGCTAAGTAAACAACTGTACAACTCTACTAATATAGTATTTTTTATAATTCCTATATAGAATCATAAAAAAGACACAAATATAAAAAAATATATTTATTTATATTCTTTATTACAACATTGTTACTCAAGTAGGTATAAAATTGCAGTAAGATTGTACAGTGTGCTAATTTTTGATCAGGGATAAATATATTACCCCCATCTTTCATTAGCTTTTTAACAATTTTGATTGTTTTCTAAAGCATAATTGGTTTTCTCTCTTCGAGCTTCGTCAATCCTATTCATTTGTTTACAATTGCTCGTTGCCATTGTTGAAATTATGGGGTCCTAATAAGAAAACGTATAAAAATAAATAATTATACAATAAAATGTGGCTGTGATTTTTGTAATTACCATTATGCCTCACACTTATTATACTGTTGTTATTTCGGTACTTATAATTATTTAATCAATACATGACAGAACAGTTCTAATAGTTTATGTACAAAGATGTTGATAAAATAGTGATTTTTCCTGGATTTATTTTAGAAATTAGTAATATTTACCTGAATATTAGCGCCTTAATAATCGATTTTTAATTTAATATATTTTTTTGTTATGCTGTATGAAAAATACACGACCAGTGATGTAGGATGTAGTGAAAGAAATATCCAAGATATCGACAGCATAATAAACTAGCCCTTAATTACAGCTTATAAGCAAATTAAGTTTGGGAGCTACGAAGAGGCTCTGGTTGTTTTCACCGCGTTCTTTCTCGATTCTTATCGGAAGAATATCCTGTTTTACACCCCGACACAAAAAGCAGATTCTACTGTTATATGATTTACCGTTACTCATTGCCAATAGTATTAAGAAAGAAAATTAATAATAAAGTGTCTTCGACAAATAAACGAAATAAATACCACACTTTCTATGAAAAATTATTCTCACTTACGAACAGAGCGCCTCGCTCGACAACCTAGTAAACTAAACAAAAACCAGGGACAGAAATTTAGGCTGTGTACCGGTGTCAAACCTGGTTAACCGCATCGGTTTCTTCGGTGACATTAATGACAGATACTTTACAGGAACCGCGTATGCAGTCTTACCAACTTTTCAGATTACCGATACTTACGGGACACAAAACCGTAACCGAAGTTGACAACGGTACACGCTCTTAAAATGCAGCCAATTGCCGATCGGTCTCCTCCCTTCCCCCATAGCCGTGTCTCTTGCTCTGCCCTTGCCTTCTTCCTTCTAGAGTTGATACAAACCAGTATTTTTCGGTAACAGGTACGTTACGTTCCAGTTCCAAGTTCATACCTGATCCAAATACCTGTTATTTTTTACCTGGTACAATACAAAGTACACATTTGATCTATAATTAATGCAGACGGCGTTCTGGTTCTGCATTCATGAATCGTCATCGTAAGGGAACTTTTACGATAACTAGCAACATCGCATCATCAAGTATAGTAGAATAAGTTAAGTTATGTTAAATGTAAAGTTCATATTTTATTCCCTGATTTAATTTTGAACTAAAAATTCTCTCTTGAAAAATAAAATAATCCCTTTTTCGTTATTAAAATCAAAGGAGCTGCAGCCAGGTCGAAGTTTCACTCGTACTCGTACTCGTACTCGAATGAATGCAAAAAAGTGCAATATTTCATCTTATTTTTAAATGTGAACTCAAAGTTTGTTTAATTTGTGTTTACTGTTTTATTTATTTCTATGTTGGATTTTGTTCATTTTGTTTTTTTGTAGTTTTTAATTTCAAAGTTTTTTTTAGGTAGTATAAGCCAAAGTTGATTGTTTTTTATTTTTAAGTGGGAAACGTTTACTTTGTTTTGATATTGTAATATTATTTAAATTGCTTGTTATACTTAATAACATGGTCGCACCCAGGATTTTGTCTTTGGAAGGGGGGGGGGGCTGAATAATGCAGTTTGGTGGATTTCTTGAATTAGTAGTGCACTTTTTAAATTTTTGTGTGCCTAGGATGTTGGTCTGGGGGGGGGGGCTGCAGCCCTCCAGCCCCTCCCCTGGGTGCGCCACTGCTTAATAATACAAGTTATTACGTTACCATCCTTTTTGTCGTTTAAAATAAAAATATGTTTATTTCAAAACACATGAATTTGACTACAACACAAAATTTTATTGCACATATTATGCAACTAAAATGATTATTAAGTAACAAAATAAATTATTTGCTTCTCTTAAATCATAATCAAATTAATTTATTTCATGCTCTTTCCCGGCGATATATAATATAAATATTAAAATAATTTACTCTATACTTGATATCTCGTGTGCAAGAACGCCCTTTCGGGGAAAATATTAGAATTAGAAAATAACAGCTGAACAGCGTGACAGAGAATAAGTATCAATAATCGTACCTATTATTTTATACCAAATATCAAAATACTGAAAATACTCCAAGCGCCACGGCAAATATCGGGACCGGCGCGGCGGCGCCAAAGCGTATTTTACGTAAATAATACTCTACAGCTCTACACGTATTTCCTCTGCTGAACGGCCGACGCGTGACTCCGACCCGATACCCCATCGAGGCCAGATATCGCGTTCGCGTACATGAGTATTTAAATACGCATCTAGTATTTTTGGTACATTAGTATTTAAATAACCGTCTAGTATTTTTGGTAAAATCGATACCTGTTACCTGTACCTACCCGATATGCGGTCATAACTGTTACAAAATACGCGTTCCTAGTATTTTGTATCAACTCTACTTCCTTCTTCGCTTCTTCGCAAAAACAAACCTTAAATCTATGTTCGCAATAGGTGTCTTCCTTTCACCCCAAGGAGGAGCTCCCGTACAGCTCCAGAGCCGCACACAGTTGTTCCATTCAACTGGGGCATCAAGCACCTGAACCGTTCGAGCCCTATCCCCCCTGCCCTCTCGTGCATCACTTATCACTTGAGCTTAATGTCAAACTTGTCAATTGTTCCTTTCGGATGGTGTCGAGTAGGGATGTGCGATACTCCTAAAAGTACCGGTATTTGTGGATCGATATGTATCGATTTTGCAGTACCGGTCGGTTACAATATCGTTAAGTAAAGTACCGGTACTGTGAGTACCGGTACATCGTTTTATATTAAATGATATAGGATATCAAAAATGTATAAAAATATTTTTTGAAATTGTTTTGCTTTTGGAGATAAATTCTGAAAAGCGACTGACAACTTTTAGTACAATAAAATTAATTACCCAATTACCGTAATTATTATTGTTGAACTGTCTAAAATTATAGGCACAAAAATACAACAAATATAAACAATAAATTTAAAACATTTTTATTTTAAATAATACAACACACGATACAAAATACGGTAGGTACTGTGTAAAAACTTAGTGTATCGGACCGTATCGTACAGTAAAATACCGGTACAGAATATCGAGTATCGGTAGGAAAAATACCGGTACACAAAAATATCGTATTGTACCGCACATCCCTAGTGTCGAGTGACTCCGGGGCGAGTCGCTCCGGGGCGTCAGACACCTGAAAGGAATATTACTAAGGGCGTGTACCGTTGTCAACTTCGGTTACGGTTTTGTGTTCCGTAAGTATCGGTAATCTGAAAAGTTGGCAGATTGGAAACGCAATATCTGTCATTAATGTCACCGAAGAAACCGAGCGGTTAACCAGGTTTGACAACGGTACACAGCCTAACTGTAATCCATTCAAACCCTTTTTATTTTCTTAAGGCTGTGTACCGTTGTCAAACCTGGTTAACCGCATCGGTTTCTTCGGTGACATTAATGACAGATATTGCGTTTCCAATCTGTCAACTTTTCAGATTACCGATACTTACGGGACACAAAACCGTAACCGAAGTTGACAACGGTACACGCCCTTAGTAATATTCCTTTCAGGTGTCTGACGCCCCGGAGCGACTCGCCCCGGAGTCACTCGACACCGTTCTGAAAGGAACAAATTGACAAGTTTGACATTAAACTCAATTCAAGGGCGTGTACCGTTGTCAACTTTGGTTACGGTTTTGTGTCCCGTAAGTATCGGTAATCTGAAAAGTTGACAGATTGGAAACGCAATATCTGTCATTAATGTCACCGAAGAAACCGAGCGGTTAACCAGGTTTGACAACGGTACACAGCCCAAGTAATGCAAGAGAGGGCAGGGGGGATAGGGCTCGAATTGTCAAGGGCGTGTACCGTTGTCAACTTCGGTTACGGTTTTGTGTCCCGTAACTATCGGTAATCTGAAAAGTTGACAGATTGGAAACGCAATATCTGTCATTAATGTCACCGAAGAAACCGAGCGGTTAACCAGGTTTGACAACGATACACAGCCTAAGGCTCGAACGGTTCAGGTGCTTGATGCCCCAGTTGAATGGAACAACTGTGTGCGGCTCAGGAGCTGTACGGGAGCTCCTCCTTGGGGTGAAAGGAAGATACCTTTTTGACGCAAACGCATTATTAGCGCAGAATCTTCGCCATTTTGGTAATTTATTTTTTTGGAAGGCTTTTTGTGTGTCAGTGAAAGCTAACAACAAAAATTGGAAGTTGATTTCTAAATAAAATTGAAAGTGTCAGGCCCTAGTAAAAAGAGGTGTAAATTAATTAAATATGGGAGCTGTTCTCGGCCTTTGTTCAGCTGCTCAGGTAAGATTTGTTTACATACATACTTTATCATTGTTTTTTCATCTGTTTGGAGAGGATTTTAAATTCATCTGATTAACTTTTGCACATACCTCTGTTTATTAAACTTTAACATTTGGGTAGAAATAATTAAAAAAATAAAATCTCAGACTGAACATCCTCTACTCTAGAGTCTAGAGTGATGATTCATCTCCAACTTCCCAAACAGAATCGTATCCTTATAAAAATCTTGAGTTGTGAGATTAATCACAACTACAGACTATTTTAAACTAGCTCTAGATAAAGGTGTTAAGTTTTAAACTGTCCTTCTATAGGTACCTACAAGCTTGTATAATTGAACTATATACAGGGTTCACTGATTGCTGTATGCATGTCTGACTTGTATGTAGATGTAAAAATAAGTAGACTCTTATTTACTGTCAGTTCTGTCTCCTATCTCAATCTGCCTATGACCTGCGGCCTCTCAATCTGAGTGAGAAATCATTTAAAACAATATGGAAGGAAAACATCAATGAAATAGAGAGACAGAACATTATTCAATTCTTTTGCAATAAATCATATGGCCCCAATGTCCCACTGGCTTAAAAGGATTTTACACAAGACACCAAAAGCTGCTGTGTAAAAATGTTGAATAAATTGTGTTATTTTTTTTGTTGATTTCATTCTCCTTCCCTGAAAACATTGTTACACTTACAGTAATTTTATTTTGTTCACATTTAAGTATTAGGGGAAAGGGGGGATACTTGATCAGAAGGGATACATGATCATTTACTTGTTTATGATAATCTGTTGGCATTATCTTCCGTTTTTTATTATCAACGGTATTTTTTTGCAATATGGTGATACTGCAACTATCAACTGTTTTTTTTGCTGAATTTGGTTTGGGTATTGGGATTTTTTTTATTTGGCAACTAAAAAGTAAATGCTTACTTGTGTTGATTGTTCTGTTGCTAAAGGCTTGTATTAAAAATCCAAGATTTGTGATATACCGAGTGAGAACTGCTATTTTTTATGACTAAAGTTAATTTTGTAATAATTTAAATATCAAAGGTAAGTCTGATTTCTTAAATTATTGAAGCTCAGGTACATTAAGGGATAGTGGATCAATGGCCGAAGGGAGATACTTGATGCTGATCAAGTTTCCCTGACCGATCAGAGGCATTATCTCAGAATGAAGAAAATGTAGTTAAATGCGTCTTCCGTATTGGGTTCCGTTTCAAACACTTCTATTACACTAGGAAGTTTTTCAGAAGCTGAGCCTGAAGTGCAAGAATATGTTTAACCTATACCTGGACCTTCGGCATAGTTTATAGTTACTTCCGAACAGCTATTGCCATTCCCACAAGCAGAAGCTCAAGAACAAACTATCAAGGGAAGAAAAACGGTATAGATAGTCTGCTATTCTAACAGTTACCTCAGTTAAAAATGACATTGAAAATTAACTGAAAATTAGAGAGGATAAGAAACTGACAAAATCTGAAAATGCACGAAAGAGAGCTATTGAAAAGATAAGAAAAAGCAAAAATAAAGTCAAAAAAGTTAAAAAGAAAAGATTTTACATCCTCGTCCTCATTGTCTGATGAGAATGAAGATATTATGAACATAGAGAAAGAAGAATTTAAACAGCTTTCACAGGTTACTATAATAGTGATAATGTGAAGAAAGGTAAATTTACAGTTGTGCAATTTAAAGGGGGAAAAGGAGGCTCACTTCTGTTTAGCCATTTTTAAATCAGCGATCAAGTCATGACCTAGTCAGACCATTGGGCAACACTGTCTCATGTAATCTTAATACTTTGATTTTTTAGGTTAAACATTGAGTATATGGAGCAACGTTGTCAAATAAGGTGATGTAGTCATGACTAGGTAACTGATTTAAATAAATACCTATGTTTGATTGACAGTGTTGACCAAAAAGAAGGCGAATGTCAAGTGATTTCATTAAAATACTTAAATGGACAAGAACAGCTTTTTTATTGGTTGACAAAGACATTAGTGATGTTAAATATGAGTAAATAGTTGGTATAACACCAGATCATAATATTTTTCTTAAAGGGGAACAAATGTATTACCAATTCCTTAAACTATTAGATATTTATGAAATGTCTTAGTCTTTCAAATTTAAGTTTATTAGAATAAGGGGTTCTTAAGTTAATGTTGTTTGCTTTAAATAAGATGTAATGCACTATTAGAAATTGTAATTACAATACTGATGAGAAATAAGTAATGTGATTTTAAATGTCAGCTGCTTTTATTTATTCTGTTATACACGTTTTACTACCATTATACTCGTATTCTTAGAATGTACTACCTGTTCCGTTTTCCCACTAATTTTCTTTAATTTTATTAATAATTTTGTTTGATTTGTATTTTAATTAAACCTTCGCGAAATTGCTCGCGTCCAATTCCCTTCCGTATTGGTCGATTGTGACGCGTAGGTGTGCGCGAAGAACGATGTTAGTACCAGCAGTTCGGAACTACTAATTTTACACACACACATGTACAAGACTCGAGCTGAGTTGGTGTGTCCCGCAATTGTCGTGTGAGTTAGTGAACCGCTGATATTGATCCCGTAGCAAGGCCTTGCAGAAGGCCCAATTTTAGGACACTGGTAAGATCTTTGCGTAAGGGATTCTTTCGCCGCTATACATTTTAATTTTCGTTAAATTTAATCTATTTTTGCTAAATTGAATGAACCAGCGATTTCATTCTTAGTATTACAAAATACATACATTTTTTTTTGGTCCCTCGATGCCGATTCTGTCTTTAATTCAATGGGAAAATTGATTGAAAAATAATTCAGTTAGTAATTAATTTTATTTGCTAATTTGATTGATAATTTAATAATTTTAATTGCATTAATTAGTTTGCTAATTAATGTCAAACACTTTATAATCATAATAATCAACTTGTGCTTTACCCAGCATTTTCGCCGAATTTTCGTTAAAAAGTAATTTTACAAAAATAAATTTCGAAACATTCCAGTTTGTTTTTGTAGGTTTTTTTTGCATCGCTTATCATCGGTATTGATTGCCGATGAGATAAATGCAGGTTTATTGTACCAATTTATGTTTGAATTTGATTTAAATATTCTGCATTAAAAACATATTTTCCCAAATATTTTAATTAAAAGGTTTTTATTGCGTTTTACGAATTTAAATACTTCAGATCTTCGCAAGGACTTATATTCTTTATATATTGTTGTTTATTCGATAGTTGTTAATAATAAATATCGACATTTTATTAGACGAAATTAATTTAAAATGTGTTTAATCTTCTTTTAAGAGCCCCAATTTATTTTCAAAGATAAATTGTGGCAGCTTACTGTTCTTTAATAAAATATCTATAATTAATTGCTATTTTCTCTATAAAGATAAAATTTGATTGCTGTTTCCTTAAATTAAATTAAAAATGAGTAGTGTTATATCCCTGTATATTTACACCTACCTTACCAGTAGGATTTTGATGTATGTTGTCAAATATATGAAAGGTTTAAAAGAATTAATCAAATCCTTTTTATTATTTATTTTCTAATTCTATCTGTACAAGCAATACAATAAATGGATAGTAGAGAACTGTCTTCCAGTAACATTTCATCAAGCATCAACAAACTGAATCATTCATCAAGAAGCAGACATCAATCGAGTATCAACACACAGAATTATTCATCAAGAAGCAGACGCCACAACCGTTCACAGACTCGTAACAGAACACAATCTAAAGCAAGAAAACAAATTAATTATCATGAACTGGGTATCGACAACCACATACAAATAGAATTAGAAAATAAATAATAAAAAGGATTTGATTAATTCTTTTAAACCTTTCATATATTTGACAACATACATCAAAATCCTACTGGTAAGGTAGGTGTAAATATACAGGGATATAACACTACTCATTTGGGGGGTCAACCCCCCCCCCCCCATTAAAATGGCGGCTAGGTCGTGTAAAATCTGTTTTTCCTGGAAAAGATGGCATTGTACGAGTTGTTTTATATTACAGACCGCTAACGGACTTTTAAAAAGGCCCGTGATAAAGGTTTGCCCCTTACCTTTGTAGTAAGTTTACTATGCCTAAACGATTTGTACATATTGTGCTGTTCCAATATTTTGTTAGGATTTTTTTTTGTTTGGGAAAAATATGAATCTGAATTTTTTTTTTTTTTTTTCGGTTAAAATGCTCGGTAATATTTTCATTGAAAATGCTGTAGCATTTTGGTGGGCGGTTATGTTCCGTTTTCCCACTAATTTTCTTTAATTTTATTAATAATTTTGTTTGATTTGTATTTTAATTAAACCTTCGCGAAATTGCTCGCGTCCAATTCCCTTCCGTATTGGTCGATTGTGACGCGTAGGTGTGCGCGAAGAACGATGTTAGTACCGGCAGTTCGGAACTACCAATTTTACACACACACATCGGCTGTCCCATGGAGAAACACAGTATATGCATTTTTCTCTGAATTTGCGATTTTAACATAAGAGCATATACTGGGGTTTGGGCTATCTGTTACCTAAGCAAAATTCTTAATACGCCGCAAAATAACGAAGTTTTCGTTAGACGGAACACAGTACCTATCTACAACGCGTCGTTTATTATCAGAATTCATAAACACAGTATCTGCGGTCGCACTAACTATAAAACACAGCATATGCACTGACCAATCAGAAAACGGTATTTTAACGGATGACATTGTACATACTGTGTTATTCCACTGTAGAACTTTTAGTATTTCAATTAAAGTATGAGCAACAGCATGCTTTTTATGTCTTGTAGTAAGGATTCGTAATATTATTGTGCTATGATTTAATATTATATAGTGTTTAAATGGCCACAAAATGAATTAAGAATAATGAAGGATCACGCGCTAACAAAATTGTTAAGAGATGGCTTTGGCTCCTCACTAAGTCATTACAGAAGGCATAATGCTCCGAACTGCCGATACTTGTCACGAGACTTGACTGTCCAGATCATATAAGAAGATTAAAAAAAAGAGATTTCTGTAAAATAGAGACTTACCGAAGTACTTTAAAATCTATTAATATATCACTGAAGATGCCTAACAGATGTGCAGACTGCTTACTTTTTGAATCAGAAATTGATAGTACAAAAAAATGAATCGACCTGTTAATCCTAACTTATTGACTCAGAAAGAAATGCACGATCTTAATGAAAGTCAAGCGAAAACCTTATATATGTAAGTACGAGTATGATAAAAATAGAAACCCTAAATGAGCAAATCCATTCCATGGACCTCCAAAAAGTAATTTCGTTGCCCAACAGTTTTTTTATAAGCAGTTTATAATAACTTCGATAACTTTGCAAGAATTGTCCAGAGGTCTAGAAAAAATTTGCTTGTCGAAAAGTAAGAAATTTTCCGCGAATGGAAAAGCAAAAAAACGCGTTAACCGTAAAAAGGAGGGGACTGAAAATGAAAATTACAGAGGAACCAATTATTCCTAACATTATCCTTCAAGACACAGTTGAAGCATTTATCAAAGGGAACCGCGTACTTCTCTATAAATCTAACTTTGAGGCTGAAGAATACAGTGAATTTGATTTTCTACAGAAAAAATATATACTAACGAAAGAGCTTCCACCCATAAAAAATACCTATCGTGGTATAAATACAGAGAAGAAAGCTAAAATAATTAAAGAGTTAGTGCCAAAAATCAAAAATATTAATCATCATTCTTTTGGGCTCAATCTACCTGAAAGCGAACAATCATGTGACCTGCTTAGTAATGAATAATATTAGGCTGATTAGGCACTATCTATTAATTTAACTGTGTTTTTAAAGTTTTTAAGAAACTATAGTCTCTCTTGTTCTGTTTAAAAATACAAATTTTATCCATACTTTACATATTTTAATGACGATAACATTGTGATTATTTTGAGTTCACATGCAGTGTTTTCTACAAATATGTCCATAAAAGTTTGCTTTCGTTTTTAAAACACTGCTTTGTTTCTAACAATCCTTACAAAATTAAACAAACTCTATTTGTAAAAACACAGAATGCACTTGCTGTGTTTTTTCACTGAAAAGATATTCTTACCTTAAAAACTAAATTAAAAGCAAAACACAGTATATACATTTTTTAAATTTATCTATCTGTATTTTATGGGTTGGTTAAGTATCTACCATTTCGTGATCTATAAAAGTTTATTTAAAGCCTTAAGCACCTCTTTAAATGAAAAATTGGCAATAATACTACCGTATGTTTTCATGGTAAACAAACACGTTTCAACCTGGATTACTCTAAATAATGTCAGTTCCATATACTGTGTTTCTCCATGGGACAGCCGACATGTACAAGACTCGAACTGAGTTGGTGTCTCCCGCAATTGTCGTGTGAGTTAGTGAACCGCTGATGTTGATCCCGTAGCAAGGCCTCGCAGAAGCCCCAATTTTAGGACACTGGTAAGATCTTTGCGTAAGGGATTCTTTCGCCACTATACATTTTAATTTTCGTTAAATTTAATCTATTTTTGCTAAATTGAATGAACCAGCGATTTCATTCTTAGTATTACAAAATACATACACTACCGATGATCAAATATCCCCATCCCTCTGATCAAGTCTCTCCTCTTCTGAGGGATACTTGTGAAAATACATGTTTTGGGAAAACCATTAATTTTGCTAATTAAAAGTTGTTTTTAATTATCACATGCCTAAATATTTTTTAGGTATTCTATTAGAAACATGATTAAAATAATAATTAATAAATAAAATACTAAAAGGTTACTGTTTATAAGGAAAACATAAAACTATGATCAACTATCCCCCTCACCCCTGCAATTATGATTACTTCAGTCATATAACTTGGCCGTTATAAAAATGGTGGGGTACAACTTTGAAATTGCCTACCCATCAGGTCCCCATGTAGAAAAATAATGTTTTAACAAAATAATCTTCAGTATACTTACATGTATTGTTACAAAAATATTTGATTAGAAATAGAGATAAAATCTGTAGTTTGCTAATAAATACTTGGTATCTACAATGATCATAAAATTTAGTACAATAATTAAAAGTAGAAAATAAATTGCAGATACTTTATAACATTTTAAAATGGTAGATTTTCATAATAAAGATTAAACAGTCATAATTCTGGCTATAATTATTGAAACTTGGGATGTTTTTATTCTGGTACCACAATATTTTTTGTCAGTATGGGTAGGTATGTGACTTAAGTAGCCCTCGGACAATCGGTATACTGTCAGTATTTCAGTTCATAAGTATACGGCCAGTATACTGCTGACACATGCACATGATCAATATTTCTATTAGTATTTCCTTCATTTAGACCATAGTGTTTCTAAGTTTGTATCTGCTGCTGCCATAAATTTTATTTTTGATATGGATATAGCAAAAGCCTGTCTTTCGATAATTAGCTTAGCAAACGGTACTCCTGAAAGTCCATCAGTAATACTGAGTCTATCAGTATTTGTCGTCATTAGTAATAGGTATAAATTGAATAAAAAACGTTTTTTTTGTTTTTAATTGTTTTTTATTGCTTCCCGTAAACAAAATACAAAAGCTATACAGGAATCTTAAATTTCACCATTTTAACTAGAAGCTAAATTGGTAAAATGCGGGAGATCTGAATTGTATGGATTTTTTACCAGAAAAACAAAAAACATTTCTTTTTACCAGATTTAATTCTTTTTTAAAAAATAACAATTGAAAATTAAAAATCGCCCAAAATGCGAATTGCGATTCTTAAAAATAATATTATGTATTTAGTGTTTTATTATTTATATTTGAAAGTAGCTTAATTCGCGATAAAGAACTCAGTCTGGCAACAGTGGCAACACTGATGCGAACATGGCATGGGCCTGTTTGAGTGTCCTGATTTTATATTTATATGCATTTCAATTTATATTGGAGGTTGCTGCTTGTTGTTTATGTTTTACTTTTTAAGTAAACTTTTTTAGTTCTGTCATCATCAGCAATATTACTTGTTTTTGACTTTTTCTTTTATTTTAATACATTTTTAAAGCTGTTAAAAAAAAGTGTTTTAAAAAAAACCTGGAGGCTTTGTATTTTTTGCTTTTTTGTCTTTTTTGCTTTAACAACCCGTTGACGTCAGTCATAAGAAATGCTGTAAATGTGACTGATCCTCTTAGGGCTGCTTGGGTTT
Source organism: Philopedon plagiatum (assembly GCA_963971165.1). NCBI lineage: Eukaryota > Metazoa > Arthropoda > Insecta > Coleoptera > Curculionidae > Philopedon > Philopedon plagiatum. The sequence goes on along the minus strand of OZ020189.1, from coordinate 122,224,298 downwards.
TGAAAAATAAGTAAGTAAAATAATTGAAAACATTGGACGCTGCAGATTAAACTTGTGCTTAAATTACCCCTATATGTAGGTGTAGAATGCCATTTTAAACTTCTTTACTAAAAATCACGACATTAATTTAATAACTTATTTTAGAGCAATTTTTTTTCAAAAGGTTTAAGGGCTGGCCACTATGGCTATTTTTCACCCAAAATTTATTTTATCCCTGTACTTAGGTGTTTGTAGGACATCATTTTAAGCATGTTTACCGGAAATAACGAACTTGTTTTAAAAAATGTGGATTTTGGAGCAATTTTTCGAAAAAGATTAAGGGCTTGCCAGTAGGGATCATCTTCGAAAACCCTGACTGATATAGAGCTTTAAATCGAACTGTAAATAAATAAATCAAGCTTTTAAAATGAATCAAAAATTTTAACCAAATAAATCAATAAAATAAACCACCTCAAATAATTCCTGATTTTATTTTTGAATTTCGCATATGTATAAAGCTTTAATATTAATCTTAGTTTATAAACATTGTTTATAAGCTGTTTTGTAAATTGTAAATACTGTATAATAAAAACTTAGACCTAAAATACGTACACATGTAAAAAGCTTACACTGAGGTTAAGTAAGCTTGGGGGCTAAAATAAAAAAATGTTCAACGCGTAGTTGGGGGAAATGGTGATAGTGCTTTACTTATAGTATATAGAAATTTTGTACTTTTAATATTTTTTTTCATAAATGCCAAGAAAAGGTAAAACTCTGTACGGAATCACATACCAGTCTTAGAAAACGCAGGCAAAAATTATTATGTTAGATTATTTAATAAAAGTTATTAAATCCATTATTTTAAAATTGATTAGTTTCTAGAGCCGCGACGCCTAGGTTACCGTGAACGTGGTAATATTTTTTTCGTACAATAACCGTATTTGATACCATCAAAAGTCTTAAAAAAAATTTTCTCTGGTTTCTTAAAAATGCAACAAAGTAGAACATCTTGTATGTGAAAGTATTTTATTTTAATGCCCCATTTTCGGCTAGAACCAAAGATAACTCCACAATTGTCTTTTCTAGGGTATATAAATAGATAATTGGTAGGATATTAATATCTAATAGCTAGTTATATTAATTGCTAGTTATATTAATATTAATCTTTTACTTAGCTGGCATGTTGCTGTGGTAGCGCAGCATGCTCTCTTTGTTGCTCTGCCTGTCCATCATGCAAGAATTCAACATCTTCACGCATAATGTATGCCTTGATGTTACTACTGGGGACTATTGCCGCTTGTATTACCCTGGCACCAGGACTGCAGGATGCTCTTAAGAAGGTTAGTATGATGTTTACTTTTATTGTCACCAATCAGACTGATAATCTGAGAAAATTATTCTTAGCTTTTTAATCTTTTGGGGCGTCCAAAAACGAATGAGACATATTTTAATAGTAGCATCCTGTAGTCAAAATAGATCAATTTAGACCAACTTATCTTAGTACGATTTTGCTTCCTTAAACAGTTATAGGCCTTAGAACACATTGTTTATGATTTTTCTATTTAAACTTGGCATAAGGGGTTTTTTGGGATATCCAAATAAGAGCATGTGGTTGCTTTTTGTGTAAAACATAGAGGGCGCTGACAATACCCTATACATAGTTTTGTTTCTTGTTTTTGCATCAATTTAAAAAAAAAGTTGTTGGTTTTTCTTGAAAGAGTGTTTACTTTGTTTGAAAAAGGGCATTCTTGTTTAATGACGCTAAAGTTCACCGTTTAAGAGAAAACCTAGTTTAAAGATACTTCTTGCTTTATTGCATTTTTTGGTAGGTAATGGGGATTTGTCATTAAAATGTATCGTTTGAACAGAACAGTTTATCGATATACCTTACCTTTTCTATTAAATGGTGTACTTTAGCGTCATTAGACAAGAATACCTTATTTAAAACAAATTGAATTCTCTTTCAAAAAGAAAATCCTTTTGAAAATTTATGAGCATATAAATAAACCTAGAAAAACAAAAGTATGCTTATGTAGGCAGGGTTCCCAGCGTCAGGTAAAACAGGGAAATGTCAGGGGATTCAGAAACCGTCAGGAAAAACGGAAAATTTTAGCAGTAGTCAATAAAAATAAAGTTTTTTCCTAAAGTCAGAGAAGATAGCAATTTACGATACTTTTTTAGTTTATAAATAATATGACTAATCTATTTCAAAGTACAAAGTCTGATTTAGCTGTTTGGTTTAAAAGCAAATTGTCTTTTACTGGTTTATTGTTCTCATATTGAAGAACGAGCAAATAAATTTTACTTTACCTATAACTGAAAGTTGAATGTTTGCTTTTGACTCAGTTAAAAAATTAGCATTCAAAGCTGTAATGTAGCAGTTATTTTTATGTGTGTCTGAGTTAATGGCGGCACTGCTTAAAACCAACTGACCAAAGCTTTTTTATATATACATATATGTACGTCAATAATTTCGCTAATTGATATAGGGGGAAAAATGATTTTCCGCCCGCGACTTTGGCCTCGTGGTATAGGTGTTATACTTTCACGTAGTTTTAAGGTAATATAACCGTGTAACAATTTTACTCCAGAACAAACTGAACCCTCATTTTACCCCCTTAGAGGTTGGTTTATTAAAAACTGTAAAAAACGTGTTTAAACATTTACAGCCAGATTCTTTAACAGTCGCACTGGGAACATAAACGTGTACTCGGAGAACACGGAAGGGGGGGGGGGGGGGGGTTAGCGATTGACCCCAAACCTAGAACAGGGGGGTCAGTGTCTGACCCCGCATTTTTTCGTCAGTGCTTCGATGGTTTTTGCTTCAGCTAAATACTTGAATAAAAAAGCCACTCAATGAACGTACTATATGTTTATTTTGTTTATTTAAATATTATTATGACATTTAAAAGAATGCACTTATTTACGAGGAAAAACTTAAAAAATAAAGAAATAAGAAATATTTGAATAAACTTTATTTCATTTTGTTCATTGAACATTAGAAATAAAAGTCATAGCTGTGTACTAAAAAATATTTAAAAATATAAACAATACAACAAAAATAATTCAGTGGGGTCACTCGCTGACCCCCCCGTTCCGAGTGCAACTGTTAACGCTAGTCCGGTCTAATTTGGCAACCAAAAGTTCTAAACTGACAACTGTAAAATAAAGTAATCTTTATTCATCACTTAAGATTATAAGAAATAAAGCTTGTAGGACTTGTCAAAAATATTTTATATGTATACTAAGATATGGTGTATAAATAAAATTAGAAAGCTACAAATAAAATAGTTCATGTGCAAAATTCTAACAATAAAATGTTTAAAATTTCTATGATTATACTCATTTACTCACACTTAATTTATAATTCCAAATATTCCCCCACGTCATATAAAGCTTGGCCCACTAAAAAATTATACAAAGTATCCCGGAAAGAAACAGCAGGGCAATCATTGCCAAAAAGTTGAAAAACTTAGTATAGTATATAAAATAATTCCCTGAAAAGTATGCGAGTTTTGGCCAACACTCAAACGAGAGTATAAGTGAGGCCTGCCTTTCTATAACGTTCTAAGTACCATTTTTTAAGTTTTACAGGAGAAACAAAAAACTGATTTATTAGTTAGCTTTATTAATATCACAATAATTTTTTTTATATAGTAGTTCATCACATTTATAAACTTTATCAAGGAGTAAATCAAGCAAACGTATATCGGTTATCAGAAAAAAAAATCCAAATGTGTTTAATTCCAAAACGTTGTAAGACCTAACCTACTTTGCAAGTCAAAACGTTGTAAGTAGTAAACCATGGCACAAGTTTTACGTGAAGTTGCGTCGTAACAAGAAACTCCTTTGTGTAATTTCGTTATACTTTTGTTCCTAAAAAGTGTGGAGAGTGTCCCGTTTCCGCACGCGAAACAAAGTTCGTTTAGGCAGTCGAGTGCGAAAAGTGATGTTTTCCGCACTTGTTTGGAATAAAGGTAATTTTCTACAACGGCTACATTAAAGAGATGTATTCTTTTTGTGTTTTTTGAGCGCTGATATAATTGGGACATGTTCCGCTTTCTGCATTGAACCGATTCATGTAATTTTTTTTACAGGTTCCGTTTTGTAAAAATAGTTCTAGTGTCGGCGAGAACCTGGTACCATCCGCAGCCGTATTTGATTGTGACAAAGCAGTTGGATATTTGGCTGTTTATAGAATTTGCTTTATACTGACATGTTTCTTTGTCCTATTTGCATTGATGATGGTTGGTGTCAAGACATCGAGAGATCCTAGAGCGGGAATTCAGAACGGGTATGCAGAATTAATAAAATATTTGCGTTTTATTGGCTTAATAGGTCTGTTGCACTCAATCGAATTTAAATATTATTTATAAGTAGAACAATAGTGGGTAAGAGTGCAATTTCTCAAAATGAAATCAGATTTTCCTTAAAACAAGTCTACGGCAATATATTGAACGTGAAAATTTGAAAGGAATTAAAAGACCCGCAATATTTTACACCAATAAAATAATATATCGATTTGCGCTGTTGTCATAATGTCCGACATATAATACAGAGTCGATATCAGTGGTAGCAGGTACAATGATTCGATATAAAACTGTTTCACAGCTCTCAATAATCCACCTAAAGTTCCGAGGTAATTAAAGATATATGTCCGACTTTTTCAGTATTACTCATTAGCAAAGGATAGCTTACACCGTTATCAGCTTTGAATCGAGAAGTCCGCAATGAATGTAATCGGGCAACAAACCATTTCTGTCAGGTTAGGTGACAGTTGTGAAACAATGTAGCCTAACAAACCTTTTGAATTCTGTGTCTTCGTTGGTTTTGAAAGAAAATTTATTCGTTTGTAGAAGTGTTTTCACCATTAGTGATAGCTTATTCGGTAGAAAATGGATCAATGCTTTGAAAAAGCTGATTCGGGCAATTTGCCCAAGGTTACTATGGACATGATATATTTACTTTCTCTCTCTCTCTTTATTATTCTCTAAAATTATCTATTTTTCCCAGAAATACTTTTTTCGTAATATGCAAATTTATGTTGAGGCAGAGAGGTTTTTATATTAGATTTTGTATCTTTGGCTAAATGCCAGCTCGAGCGACGAACGATTTGGCAACATTGTAAAAGTCTAACAGATTAAAAAGCAGGGAAATGATGACATCACTCGCCTATGTGACAAAACTCGCCAAAGTTTAACTCGATTTTTAGGGCATTTCCCGCTTCCCAAAATATTCCAAAAAAATATTTTTACACTTCATTTTGACCATAAAATCTAATAAGACAATAAAAAAAGTGTGCAACGGCATTGCTTGAGACAGTAGAGACTTGATGCTTTTGATATCTTTATCTCTTTTTCAGTAAAAACCCTTGCTTAGGAAGACTAAATTATACCCTTTAAAAAAAGAAGACGGAGAGCGTTTGGCGCAATGTAAACAAGCTCTGTCTACAAAAATACTAAAACCGGTGTTTTTTTGATATTGTTAATTATTATCCTATTTTAGGACTTTGGCGACAATTTTTGCTTTGATACCGTACAACAAAGGAAAAGTGCATGGAGCCAATTTAACATTTATGTAGACAAAATCTTTAAAAAACTGATTTTTTTTTAGATTAAAGTTGTAAAATAATTGGCAAATCTGATACAAATATTATGAACTTATCTTTTAGATTTTGGGGTATTAAATACTTGCTAGTGATTGGAGGAATAATCGGGGCCTTTTTCATTCCTGAGGGCTCATTTGGACCAACCTGGATGTGGTTTGGAATAATTGGAGGCTTTTTGTTCATTTTAATTCAGCTGATATTAATTATTGACTTTGCACATTCCTGGGCAGAAGCCTGGGTAGGAAACTATGAAGAGACTGAATCCAAGGGATGGTATTTTGCACTAATTGCAATCACATTGCTGTGCTTTGCATTTAGTATTGTAGGAATTGTTTTGCTTTATGTATTCTTTACCAAAGTAAGTATTTATTTATTTAAATGTATTATTTATCACAATACAACTGCATAAGACAAACACGTATTTCTCCACTTTAGTTTCATATTCATAACTAATTAAAATATATTTTTTAGACTGGTTCTTGTGATCTAAATAAATTCTTCATTTCGATAAATTTGATATTTTGTGTGATAGTCAGCGTTATATCTATATTGCCTTCAGTACAAGAAAAGCTACCTAGGTCAGGACTATTGCAATCTTCAGTTGTTACATTGTACGTGACTTACCTTACATGGTCTGCAGTGTCCAATTCTCCAAGTAAGTGAATTATACAATTCTATATGATAAAATGCCATATAATCTGCTGAAACATTGTGCAGTTAAAAATATTAGAATATTTATATAGTTGAATAGTTTATAGTTTGAATGAGTACTTGTTATTTATTAAAATTCTTGTAAATTTTACATTTGTTAGTGAACAAACCCGTTAGATTAAGATTCCAGTCAGTTTATATGATCAGTGGACCCTTTGTCTAAATTTCGATTTTGATGCCATTGTCACAGATTACTCCTACCAGATGCGAATCTTACGCTTTCGACGCCAATTTAGAGAAATTATAAGGTGGCAATGCACCGTATTTAGTCTGTCGCCGAACGGTAAATTCCTCGCTGTTAGCGTGTGCGAGCGTCTCGGTGGAATAGATAGCAGGCTAATGTTATTACATCAGTTTTGTTGCGTTGATTTTATGGTTTCAATTGTGGCTGTACTAGGCTGTAGTGTAATTTTAATAAACGATATACGTTTTTGTATTTGTTAATGATATAATTTTATATAAAATGTCACACAATATCATGTTTTAATATTTTAAAATATAATCCATAATTTCTCTTAATTAAAACCTACCAAACTCGTGGAAAATTCCATTCACGGCATCGACGCTCGAAGCGACCGGCCGCTCTGTCCGTATCGCCAAGACCGCGGAATCTTGATATAGGAAATTTATTAAGAGATTCGCATCTGGTAGGAGTAATCTGTGCCATTGTATAGAACAAGGAAACATTTTTTGAGAAAATAGGAAAAAAATAGACTTCTTAGAAAATGTATTGCAAATATTTACCCTATTGCACAAACTATGTTTAAACTGTCCTTTTAAAAGGGTTTAGCATAAATGATTTTTTACAAAACGTAGGTAGAAACAATAAAACGGTTTTGGTTTCTTTTAGCGGTTTTAGAGTTAAAGCAGACTAAGCAAGTACAATGGGTTTTTAACTTTTGCCTTTGCACTTTAATGAAGATTTCATTATACTGTTTAAATGAACATATAAACTTAGCAAACGGTTTAAAATATTTTCATGACATTTTGGTGAGTTAATTGTGATTGGGGGACATATTTAATCATATTTTTGACATTTACCCCTCTCTCTATTTTAAGGGGTGGGGGTAACTTTGGACTCTTAAATGGGATGATGTACTTTTGCTTATAAAATTCGAATCTACGTAAAAACTACGTGTGTGTACAATTTTTTTTTATTTGCTCTCTGTTACTGAATTATGATTTATTTGGTTATAAAATAAAATATTTACCGTTTAATTTTAACATTTATCGTCTGTCATGCTTGACAATTTGTTTGAAATGTTCCCCTTCAACTTCCAACCACTTTCTCAGTCTTTCTAAATGAATTTCGTACCCACTGTAACATTTCAGGTGTCACAATAAGCAGGCAAAGCGGATTCGGTCTTTCATATCATCTAAAGTTGTGGGTACAGTCGCCATCGCTTGATCCTTTATAAAACCTCACAAGAAAGAGTCAAGGAGGGTCAAATCCGGCGACCTAGTAGGCCAGGTGACTGGACCAGCTGGTCCAGTCCACTTGTTTTCAAATATTTCAGTCATATGATTACGTGCCTGTATTGCATAATGGAGTGGGTTGAAACCACATGTCAGGATTTATGTTTTGGTTTAATAATTGGGGAAATTGGTTTCTTAAAAAACCTGTGCACATTTCTCCATCCAAATGTCCTTCAAACAAATGCAGATCAATAACTCTCTTCCCGATTATACCATGCCAGACATTAGTTGACCAGGGATGTTGATTTGGCAGAGTTCTGAGCCAGTGGGGATTTTCCGATGCCCAGTAGTGAATATTGTGTCTATTTACCTAAAGAAAACAACAAAAAGAATCTATTGATAAGGGATAACTTAAAATCCTACCTGCCTAAAATTATGGAAAGTAGCTTCGTCAGAAAAATAACATTCATTAGGAACCTGTTATTTTCTTGGATTTGTCTTGTGACCCAATAATTGCAAAATGTTATGCGATTTTCAAAGTCTTGCCCATATAGCTCTTGGTGGAGTGTAACTGGCATGGATAAAAATTGTGCAAGTGGAATATGGTCACAACTGATTTTTTACTCATTCCAGCATTTCTAGCAAGCCGTCTGGTACCTACACGCGGGTCAATAGCTACCGCTCCTAAAACGCCAACTGCCCTGAGGAGGGCAGAAGTAATGTCAAGCAATTTTTGGAGTTTTATAAAACAATCTAAAGAAAGATTCTAATTTGCCGAGTGTCGTGAAATACCAAAACCAAGAATTAACAGATCCTGATCTTGTAGCCAGGGCCTTTTCTAATCACTTTCGATCATGTTATTTTTTTACAGCAACATAAATGTAAACGAGTTGTGTCAAATTGAGTTTAATTACAATTTTTAAAACTAGGGACCAAAGTGACGTCGAAAACTATCGCGGTATTTCCCTGCTTTCTGTTGTACCTAAACTTTTTGCAGCTACTATAAACGATGAACACATATGTAAATTACATAATGGAAGAATAGCATGGATTTTTAGGGGTCGATCGAGTATTAAAATTATGGAATTTAAGTTTAGTAAATAGGCCATTATGCGTAAAACTATAATATGATCCTTTAAAATAAATTCGTGGTTAATTTCATAATGATACTCGGCTTGCTTACCTTAAATCTAATTTCACTTTTTAGAGGAATGCAACCCCGGACTTTGGGGTATTTTTGGTGGAGAATCAAGTGGAAATAATTTTGACATCATCGGTTTAATTATTTGGATGTGTTGTGTACTTTATTCCTCACTTAGATCAGCCAGCAAATCGTCAAAACTAACCATGTCTGAGAACATGTTGGCCCATGACAATGGCGCAGGTAAGTACTTATTGTTATATTCTCGTTATGCTCTGCTTGTTTCTTGAACTGCTGTTTATATTGCTTTTGTAACCGCAATAGAGCCATGGCATTATGTAGTGAAATTAAATTAGGTACGTGGGAATGGAGTTAAGGGAAATACAAAAAATATTGTTAAAGTGTAATTACTGATGCATTTTTCTTTAGTGTTCTGCAGAAGGGATTAGGATAATATTACAAAGTGCATTTGCAGCAGATAAATGTAATTGTTGTAATTGTTTAGTGCACGGTCGGTTTCTCAAAGCAATTTAATCAGTACTTAGTCACCTGTAATGTTAATGTCATCGCCCAATGTGACTTTAAACGTCCCTTAAATTTATTACATAATTCAATGCTTTGAGAAACCAATCATTAATTATGTAAAAATGGTTTCTAATTTCTCAAGAAAAAGTTAAAACTTTGATGAAGTCAGTTTTGGAATATTTCATTTCAGAATTTAAAATTTGGAATAAAATTTATGTGGTATTTTTTTTGAAATTTAATAAAGTACAGCTTTTTTCACAAGACTGCAACATTGTTAATATCTCCCAACAAACAAAATTTTTGGGAAAACACTTGAACATGGTAATAAGTTTAAATTTTTTCCCTTGTTTTGACAGGGCCTTTTGGCTTAATAAGTTTACCTTTGACAGGCAGCGCCATCTGAATATTTTTGTAACATAGCAAACTATCCTTTGTGGGTGGGTTAAAAAAATATAATGCCGTTACTTAAAATATACTTTAAATTTGTAATAAAATATTACATTTAGTTTAAGCAGGTGTTAAAATTTACCGCTATCTGATGCATTATAAATTATTGTTGCGACAATACCCACATTATCTGTTTTCGAATATTTAAACGATATTTTTAATAGTGATCTCCTAAGTTCCCACTTATGACTCCACCAGACCTTTTTAATGGGGCGGCTTTATTGAAAGGGTTTGTCAACCAGACAGTATTGCTTTGTTGATAGAACGCGTTATATCGAAAATAGATAATCTATCAAATTTATCATTTTCCTCCATATTATATTCTATTTTCCTCTATATTATATTAGATTTATAATTCGTAAAATTTTCATGATATATTCGAAACATCTATTAAAATGAAATTCAATTTTTAATAAGTACAAAATACATTGAAAACCAATTGTTAGTTTTTACCCCTGACATGACATTTGAAGCACATCCAAGTTTTTTCTACTTTTTTCAATAAGTTTACACAAAGTGTAGGTTTATATTTAAAAAAAAAAAAAAAACAAGTGGCGTAGCCTGTCAAAAGGTATATTTATCGAACCAAAAGAGACTGTCAAAAGATGAGAAAAATTTTAATCATTTACCATGTTAATGCGATCTTCAAAATTTAGTCATCTGGGAGATATTAGCGATGTTCTATTCTTTTGAAAAACCCTTATGTTGCTGCAAATGTACTGGATTTTTTAAAACTTAATACTACTTTTAAGAGTACAGGGCCATTTCCTGTCGTTAAACATGCTCTACCGAGTTTATTTTAGGATAAAGAAAAAAGTCTTTGTGTTAAGTTTTAATATTAATGATCTATTTCGTCAAGACTTATAGGTCGTGTATAAAGTAAAAAAATTGATGCCCGATAGTGTTAAATGGATGGTCAAATGACTTATGGCATTTAATGACTAATTATATAGATAAAAAAAACTATCTGGAAATATTGATAATTAATTTGATACTTTGCTTTAGAACTAGCATGAAGAGCTACATATCCTCGGGCTAAAGTGTTAACTCGCTATCTCCGTTTTGCCTTACTTTACAGGAGAAAAAACAGGTTTTATGTTTGTTCAATACGATTTTTTTTGCTTTTGTATTTTAATCTAATTATTAAAATGTACCGTCCTGAAAGTAACTCTGCAGACACCACATGTTCCAGCGGTGCGTCCAGACATGCAACAGAAAGGCAACACCGCTGCGTAACAAATTGCTGTTTGCTGCGTAACAGATTGTTGTTACGCGACGATGTTGCAGTATAAAGAACGATGCAACAACGCCGCGAACATTTTGCCGTTCCGATTTTTGTTTTATCAAGCAGTGGAGATGGAAATTCCCGCAACGGGCAGCAGAGTACATAGTGAATGATGATTTAATGCGACCAGAGATGTTACAGAACATCGTAAAGCAAAAACTGAAACTCAAAAAATGCTTTATTGTCACGAAACAAAAATACATTACTATTGACAAATCGGTCTAAACCAATCATATTACAAGGTTCCCAAAGAACATCGAGTAGATAACATAAAGAAGCTCAAAACAAAAGAACAGGTTATAAAAGCATATTATGAAACTTAAAACCACCATGAATGTAGCACATAGTTGTCAGTCGAACTGTCATTAAATAATAAGCTACAAATATAATCAAGCTAGTAATACATAAAAACACTTCCTTGAGAATAACAAACATTAAAGGACACATACAAAGTCATACAAAGTTATACAAAGCTGTATAAAGTTATGATGGCCCAAAAACAATAAGCACAAATATTATAAGGTACCATTATAATATTCCTCCAAGCTGTAGTAAGCCTTTTCTGTTAAGATCATTTTAACACTTTTCTGAAATTGCTTGTAATTTCGGATCAATTTCAAGTTATTACTAAGTTAGTTAAAAAATTGTATACCCTCATAAAATACAGAGTACTTTGCCCACGCGATCCTCTATATAGGTAAACGTATGATATTTAAATTAATTCTTGTGTTATAATTAATTTCCCCAGACTCCAACCTGGAATGCTTCCTATGCATGGGACAAACAGTTACTAAAATAGACATGGCACTGTTAAAAAAATTCTTTCTTAAAGAAAGGTTTACAGTTTTCACGGCACAAAATAAACATACTAACCAGAAGGCTATCTCCGATCTCGTGATCGCCGCCTGCTTTTGGCCTTCGAGCGCATCTAACCCGAAATTCTAGCCCGAAACTGCCAGTGCAGTAGCGACTTTCACGTCAAGAGGTATCAAAAGCGCGCTGTATGATGGTGCGAATAAATTTTATAGATTTCCGCAAGAGGTTGAAAGGTAATATAATACATATGTAGGTAAAGTACAGGGTGTTCCAAATTCATTGTTACCACGGGGTATCCCAGTAACTGTTAGACATAGAAAGTTGCCGTTTTCACCATATTATTTTTTGAGATACATAATTATTAATTTTGAGGGTTGCTTACAAAAACTATTTAATATATGGATAAGGTTTAAATTGTTTAGATTTTATAAGTAGAATATGTTGTTAGAAACAATTTTTATGTATTGCTTTTGAAATATAACCAAAACTTATGATTTTTTAAATAGAACACCCCGTATTAATTTTAAATTTTAGTTAATACATTTTTTTTAATGGCAAAAGTTTAAAAAGTAACCCTCTCAATGTGGTACAGGGTGTATATTTTTACACTCCCTTTAATTTTTTATTTTTAAGGGTTGAAAAAACATACAAGAATCAGTGAGAACACATTAATTAACATTTATGTGTGTTTATGAAGTAGTAAAAATTTTAGCAAACAGTTATATATACTTATAAACATAATTATGTCTATCATGAGTCGTTTTTTTAAAAACATTTTACAACCCACACGTAAGATATTTCAACACGTTTTAAAATACGCAGTGGCTATATGTCCGCCGGCGGAAGGTTACAGTTAGACTTAGAATGCCGCCGCAAGGCGGACTCGGGCAAATAATAAGAACTTATCCGCCGTAAAAAATATAGTATCGAGTGAGTGCGGCGGAACGCAATGGTTGATAATTCATTTTCCGCCTTTCGACGGATTTTACTGCATAGTAGCTAAGATCCGCCGACAAAATTTTGGCAAGCTTTATAATTATATATCTATAAGATGTACTGGTACTTAGGTAGGTTTACAAAATTCTTAAGTAATTAATAAATAATAATGTTTGTCAGGTAGTAATAATAACACACACTTGCAAGAAAAATAATTTTGTACTCACCTTCAGGGCTACATTGTAAATAATATTTATTTAATACAAAATAACCATAATACATGTATGCAATTTTAAGTATTACAAAATTTTTTTAAATAATTTTATTCTGGTTCTTCAGTATTTTCGTTGGTTTTCTTCTTTGCTCCCGAGATAGTTCTAGCCTCTCGTTTATAAAATGATACATATTTTTTATCACAGTATCTATTTAGTACTTCAACAGATTCTTCATAGGACTCGGAACCTTCTCCAAGTCTTATATCTTTTTCCATTTTTTAGGTAACAAAATATAATACAACTACACACGAGCTTTTACAATGTAGAGTGAAAGTTATAGGTTATGTTTCGGCGAAATTTAACTGTAATACAGGAACATCCTGCCAAGCGGCGGAAGTCTTTAGAAAATAACACTTTTCCGCCGCGGCTCGTAAATATAATATTTTTATCGGCGGACAATTTAATGGAATGGTAATTAATCCGCCGGCCGGCGGAATTATTGGTTTGTATATAACATACCGCCGGCATTGTATTGCATGTGTGTGTTATTACTATCTGACAAGGAAGTAGACCTTCTGTGTTATTACTACCTGACAAACATTATTATTTATTGATTACTTAAGACATTGGACATTTTAGAAAAGAATTTAAGACAACGCGCTGAGAAAATGTGAATTGGAGACAATTTCTTATTTTAACAAGACAACATCCAAAGCATAGAGCGGTGGATCGTTAAAGAGTGGATACTGTATAGGGTAGGTACCAAGAGTTTGGAAACGCCACCGCAATCCCTAGACGTTAACCTGAATGAACATCTATGGTGGGAACCCAAAGAAAGGGTAAAAGAACATACAATTTCCAACAAAGAGGCGTTAAAAGCAAGATGTCAAGAAGTATGATCAAAAATTGGCAGGTTTTGTTATAAAACTGGTAGAGTCAATGCCTAACAGGTTACAACAAATTATAAAATCAAAAGGGTACCACACACGTTATTAGTTTTGGCATGTTTGGACGAATTTCGAAAAAAAATGTTGGTGGACGAATAATTTTTCTCCCTTGGTTTTTAGGAAATTATGTTTTATTATTAATTATATCTTTGAAAGGCATTGTCTATAAGGTTGGACTTTATATTACAGTTTTTAGTACATGAGTAGTTGTTTTTATTTTTGTAATGAAAATCAAATCTAGGTACTTTAGTAGTTTTAATTTTATCCCATTTTTTAAAAATTTTTATAAGCTTGCCAAAATTTTGTCGGCGGATCTTAGCTACTATGCAGTAAAATCCGTCTAAAGGCGGAAAATGAATTATCAACCATTGCGTTCCGCCGCACTATAATTTTTACGGCGGATAAGTTCTTATTATTTGCATGAGTCCGCCTTGCGGCGGAATTCTAAGCCTAACTGTAACCTTCCGCCGGCGGACATATAGCCACTGCGTTTAAAATAAAGGAGTTTTTTTAGATTTTTAGTTGATATCGGTACAGTGACATTGGAACACCTAGATGCTAAAAATAAATAAAATAAGAGATTTCGTTGACTATAATTATAACTATTTTTTTGACCCTCAAAATAAAAAAGTTAATGGGGGTGTAACAATATAACCTTGTACTATCGACTCTCGATATAATCCCATGCTTTCTTAAAATACTTTGTAATATATTTACATAGCGCTACAAAATTAGAAATCTAAGAAGAAATTCTAATTATAATAACCACATAATAATTTCCCATTTCTTAAAATATAAATTTAAATTGTGAACTGTAAAAACAGTAGACAGGTAATAAAGGCAAATGTTAATTGGAATATTAAGTTTATGAGCTTCTTTATATTCAGTAAACATTTCCGAAAATTCCTAATTGTAAAACGCTAAGGCAGGTAATAAAGGCTTGGGGTAATTGCAATATGTAATAGGTTACGGCGGGGGTCAACCGGGCGCAAAAATAGCTCCTGTACCTGTGTAACAAAAGGGTCCTTTAATCATGGAGGTATATTGGGCGGGGGCTTCTCTTCATGTAGTTAAATGCAATATAATAGGCAATTGATAATATTCTGAGAAATTATAGATAATGCATTGGCATTTTGATTCGGTTTCAGTAATAAAAAGTGAACGTGAAAAAGACTGGATTGTCTTCGAAAATTTTATATTTTCAAAAGACGTGAGTTTTAAAATGTGGAGAAATTTCCTGGAGGTATAACCAAAAAAGGTTCAACTGTAAAGCCAAAGTTTATGCTGTTGGTCCTGATAACGTAATCTTAAAAAACGATGGTGCTCACAATCATGAGGCAAGAATTAAATATAAAATCTGTTTCTAATGCGTGTAAAAGGAAAGCTGAAGAAGATATATCCGAAAGGCCTTCTAAAATTATTTGCAAAGCATTAGCATCTCACTTGCCAGCATCACTTACAACGACCGATGTCAGTGCATTAGAAAAAAATATTTATAACATATTATTGTAAGCCTCAAGGGCGTCTTTACAAAACTTTCTTGGGGGGGGGGGGTAACCCGGACCTAAACTTATCCAAAAAACAATATATATATATATATATATATATATATATATATATATATATATATATATATATATATATATATATATATATATATATATATATTATATCTTTTTTATGGGAAGTATGCAATGTAATTCTCAAAATAAGAATATGTCGATCTGTTTTCAAAAGATCGTGGGGGCGGTGTAATTACCCCCATTACCCCCCCCCATAAATACGCCCTTGGTAAGCCTATGGCAATATCATAAGATTTTGATTCAAGGCTGACTCAAGGTCCCTCGGCATTAGATGCTTAGATCCAACGTACCGCCTGAGAGTATCATTCTGGTTAATCTCTATTTTGTGGTTCACGGTACGAAGTTTTGCATAAATAGCGAATTGCTCTTGCAACACCGCCGCTTAACAAATTATTGTTACGCGACGATGTTGCAATATGAAGAATGGTGAAAAAACGCCACGTATCTAAGCCGCGAATAATTTGTCGTTCCGATTTTTGCTCAAGCAGTCGAGATAGCAACTGTTTTAGCAGCTTACATAGTGATCGGTGACTTAGGAAGAAAAGAAGAAAGCAAAGACGGTGGTGGCAAACACGGCTATATACAAACAGAGAATTAATTTTTTTCTGTAACACTTAATGAGAGCGACAGTGCTTCCTACGTCCACTCGATTTTCACAATCAATCTGCACTAATTGAAGGACCGCTGTGATGTACAGTGTCTAGTCCAAACCGATGCAACGCGGCGTCGTTACGGTGTTACACTGTTGCAGTGTGCCGTTCATACTGAGCGCGACGGCGTTGCGTTACGATGTTTCGTTGCATGTCTGGATGCACTTAAAAGTGCGATGTTGCGGTGTTACGCGTTGCAGTGTACCGTCCATACTAAGCGCGATGGAGTTGCGGGTTCTGTTGCATGTCTTCTGGACGCACGTCAAAATAACCGCCCGATATGGACCGACTGAAACACAGGTTTTAGTTTCACCTATTTTTAAATTTGGTGTGCTAAGTGACTTATCAATATCAAGTGTCATACAATAGAGGTTTTCATGTTTTTTTCGACTGCACCAAAAACTCATTTTCCCTCCAAAAGTGAACTTAGCTGGTTAACACAATAGGTCGACAATATACATCTACATGCAAAGATTCATAATACAATATCAAAAGAAGGAAAATAATGCTATTGATAAAAACCCAAGCTAACTTAATCTGCCTTTGTCCCTGTTGATTTATTTGTTAACTGTTGGTTTGTGTTTACAGATTAGTATTTTTACACCCATATGTTTGTGGTGTGCTTTATAGAGTAAACAGTAGAAGTGAAGAGATTCTTTGCACATTAGAAGTAGATGAATAATATTTTATGAAGTGTAAAGTTTATTATTGTACTGACGGCCACTGTTTTTAAGTTTCTTAAGACAGTCCCTGGTATAGTACCATAATTTTACACATTAAGCGTCACATGCCCAACAGTGGGCATTTAAGTTCTTACCGCTATGCTAGGACCACACTGAAAAATTATTTATTTATCTGTTTGTTTGTTTTAACGTTTAATTTTTTTGCGCTTGTTGTGGTTGTTACCTTTTGGGACGGATGTGAATCATCCATTTAACATACAGAAACTGAATGTTTCTGTATGTTAAACAAATATAAAACGTTCCCGCCAGTGAGAACTCTGTCTTGAAAAGTAGAAAGCGGTGTGATCACTGGTGGTCCATTGGTCCTAGGGAGAAAAATAGAAATGACCACCGGTGGGGTACGTACGCTTAACGTGTTAAAATGTAAACGTTACCATCCCCACCCCCATCTCCATACTTGTGTTGTTGGTGTATGAATATTTAGGCGGAGACAGATATGAACATTTTGCTGAATGGTATATTACAAGCATATGCTTATTAGAGAAGTTCGTATTAACGAGAAAATATGGTGTATTTATGGCCGAATACGTTTTCCGCGTCGAGTCGATAATTTTGTTGAATGTAAATGTTCAACTTACAGAAATATGCGTGGAGAAATTGCTTTGGCGAACATTTATATAGAAACGCATTAAAAATTCAAATATTCACGAGGATTCGCATTCCTGTTCGGATATTAAGGCTAAGATTACACCATAGTACTTCCTTTATCGGGTTGAATTCTTTCCTAACTCGAATCCTTATATACAGGGTGTAACATAAAGGTTGGGAATAAATTAAACGTTAGATTCCTTAGTAAAAAGTAATAGTTTTTTTCATATAAAGTTATGCCCTACGGGATTTCGTTTCCAAGTTACAGGGTGTTGAAAATGTTAAAAAAATTTTGTTTTTGTTTAATAACTTTCGAACACCAGAAGATATGGAAATACAATTTTAGCCGTAGCTTCATTTGGTAATGCCCTAGTAAAATTTAAAACATTGACTTTGTAGCTTACGCAGTGGCGTGCATACGAATACTGCCGTAGGGTTTTCCAAAGAAAAAGTGCTACGCCACTGATAAAAATATTTTTTTGTTAATTTTGTAGAATACGCATTTTGTTTTAAACAAAATTTCCCTCTTGCGTTTTCTTTGTATCTCTTGCCATTTTCCCGTAATTAAATCTTTTGTAAATACCAGTTTTTCCACTGCTTACATGGGAATGAATATGAACTTTGAAATTTAAAATGTATTCACCAATAATAATAAACAAAACAACAAACAAAATTACAAGAGGTGCTGAAAATGTTGTCCTCCAACTTCTATACATTTTTCAATGCGTTTTCTCATAGATTCTCTAACTCGTCCAAAACTACCAGGCATCGCTCGAATTTGCTGACACCCCATTTCAACTCTTTGACGAAGAGTCTGTTCGTCAGGAATGGGAGTGGAATAAACTATGTTTTTTAAGTGCCCCCATAAATAATAATCCAATGGATTAAGGTCGGGCGAACGAGGAGGCCACGCTCTTGGCCCTCCACGCCCTATCCATTTATTCCGGTAAGTTTCATTAAGGTATTCTCTTACTTCACGCCTAAAGTGAGCTGGGGCACCATCATGCATGAACCACATTTGCTGGCGGGTTTCAATTGGGAGTTCTTCTAATAATGGTTGTAATCCATTTTGAAGAACATCCAGATATGATAAGCCATCTAGTCTATTGGGTAGTACTACAGGTCCAATCAGAAAATCGCAAATTATTCCTGCCCAAACATTAATAGAAAATCGTTGCTGGTGCTGGGATTGTGTTATTTCACGAGGATTTTCATCAGCCCACAGATGGTTATTATGAAAATTAACTATACCATCTCTTGTAAACCCAGCTTCGTCGGTAAACAGAACGGATGAGTGAAATAAAAAGTTCTGATTACACATATTTAAAAACCAGGTACAAAATCTAAGCCGTGGTGCATAATCCTCGGCAGAAAGTGCCTGCACTCTTTGTAAATGGTATGGGTACAACGAATTATCATGCAGGATTCGTTGGACTGTCATATGGCTTACTCCCTCCGTTCTTCCACTTCTTCTATTCAGGATTCGCCTCAACAATCTGTAGAATTCGTTCTTCGCGCTGTACTGTTCTTACACTTTGACGTCTTCCGCTAGAGGTACCCGGTTTTAACGAGCCGGTTTCATGCAAGCGAGCGTGAATTCTTGAAAAAGTCTTCCTATTCGGAACGCGTCGAGTTGGGAAACGTTCAACATACAGACGCACAGCTAACACAGTGTTCCCGTTTGCAAGGCCGTAAATAAAATGCATATCTGCTAATTCTTCAATTGAGTAATCCATTTTTAACAGGTTTATTCCACAAAATATCCAAATTGAAAACTTCTAAGGGAAGTTAAATATCTTAATTAATAATGACGTTTTGTCAGAGAACATCGTGGTCAAAGCATAGTAGGTACTCGATTACATTCATTAAGCAGTGGAAAAACTGGTATTTACAAAAGATTTAATTACGGGAAAATGGCAAGAGATACGAAGAAAACGCAAGAGGGAAATTTTGTTTAAAACAAAACGCGTATTCTAAAAAAATTTACAAAAAAATATTTTTATCAGTGGCGTAGCACTTTTTTCTTTGGAAAACCCTACGGCAATATTCGTATGCACGCCACTGCGTAAGCTACAAAGTCAATGTTTTAAAATTTACTAGGGCATTACCAAATGAAGCTACGGCTAAATTTCTAGTTCGATATCTTCTGGTGTTCGAAAGTTATTAAACAAAAACAAAATTTTTTCAACATTTTCAACACCCTGTAAGTTGGAAACGAAATCCCGTAGGGCATAACTTTATATGAAAAAAACTATTATTTTTTACTAGGGAATCTACCGTTTAATTTATTCCCAACCTTTATGTTACACCCTGTATATTGGAGGACTTCAGTATTTGTTAAGATTGCATCCTAGATATGTAATTTGATCTACTTGCTATAGTACCGTAACATTGGCATATAATTGAATTTTAGAAATGTTATTTTTATTTCATAAAATAATCTGCTTATTTTTGTAAATATATTCCATTCCATATCCATCACACGCCGTTACAACACAGTTTATGATTATTTGGAGCCCTTTAGCGGAAAGAAACATCGTATCGTCGGCATGTCTTAAGTTATTAATTACTTCGTGGATAGACCATCTTTAATACCTTCCAAGGCTTGTTTAAGAAGATTTTAAAAATACACATTAAGAGTAAAGGCGAGGGTTGACAACCAGTTGACATTTACTATTTCGTTTATTTGTTCTAAAAAATCAGTGACTTTACGGTGCTGATACGTTAACAAGATATATACTTAATTCATTAAATAAATCAAAACTTTATTTTTAATTTTTAATTTTTAATTTTTTTTTTATAATTTTCCTCTAAACCGCGTGCCGCAGAAGTTCGACAGACGTATCGCATTCTTGCGAAAGATCGCTTAAAAAGAAAAAAACTCATACTTGCATTACTCGCTTTATTACCACCGATAGAGCCACGAAAATACAATCACATTAATTATTATTTTTTAAATTATTTATTATCAAATTAGTTTAGTGTACACTTCTGTACAGGGTGGCGCTTTTTCGACGGTCATACGGGGTTTTGGCGAAATTATACTAGATTGAAAAAATTAACCACGCATCTTCGAGCTCGATTTTAAAAACAAAGTTAACGATGCAAATAGTTCATGGCTACCTCTATGCGTTTTCAAGGTACAGGGCGATTTTGAAATTTTGGCCAATTTCGGCACGCCTTTATATCTCGAAAGATATTAGAGATAGAGAAAAAGTGTTTTAACATATTTTGTGTAGATTTTTACGTAGAATCCAGTGGCGTAGTTAGTTCCATATATATTATATTTTTCCAGATATAATACAGAGATAGTTTTTTTTAAATAGAACGATATATTTTTTAACAGTTCGACTCCAAATTAATTTACCTTTTCATTAATACCACACACTTTATACTTATTTTTAAAAAATACCCTTTAAATTTGAAAAATATATATTTTTAAAAATTAATATTTAGTCTCTTTATACGAGGATGGATTGAAAAGTTCGCGGCCTGACTATGAAAACGAAAGTATACAGAAATCAAATTATTTTTATTTTTCTACGTAATATCCCCCTAACTCGGTGCACTTTGTCCACCGGTTCTCTAATGCCATCACACCACTTAAAAAAAAACGATTCATCCAGGCTTGCAAAGTAGTCATCCACGGCGGTTTTGACTTCTTCATTGGATGAAAATTTCAATCCTCCTCGCGGAGAATTGGATATATGCCATATTATAAATAGGTTGTGCAAGCATTAAATGGATGTGTCAAAAAGTAATTTTTAGTCAAAGTAAAAATTAGCGTTAAGTTATAATTAAAGAACTAGTTAACTAGAAAATATTTACTAGGCCAAGGTTTTTAATATATAACATAACAATAGAAACAAACATCTAGGCTAACCTGAGCTAACACTATCACACATATACAACCATAAGTATCGAACTTTTACATCAACAAACCCACATAAAATTACTTCTTGTGCTCAAACTGCAAGCTGTTATTGTCTAAACATTTCCTACATCTTTTTCGCATTTCGTAAAGCATTATAAATATGCCTAATATGCAGATGGATTATTTTTGCCAGGGAAAGTCTAAATTATCTTTAAAGATTGTTAGTGTTATTACTTTTGGACTTTATTTAATATATGGTTCTTAAAAAAAAAAACAAGAAAAAGTTCATTGGTGTTGAATCGGGAAAATGTCTATCCAATTTACATCAAAATTTTGATTAGGATTGCTCTTACTCTCAGTGAATTGTGGCAACATTTAGGCTAACCTGAACTAACACTACCACACAAATACAACCATAAGTAACGAACTTTTACACCAACAAACCCACTGGCTTGGAGCCCCATCCTGCTGGAGATATACATTATTCATATTGACTGCTGCAGAAATGTTTTCCTCCAAGAACTCAATATAGAGATTTGTTCTCAGATTCTCGCCAAAAATCCTGAAGCATAGAATCCTACAATTATATAAAGCACACGTCGAACCCAAATTTTCCTTGTGTTACCCGTGTAACAGTGGGGTGTGGGTTGTGGTTGGCCCAATATAAATTATTATTACGGTTAAATACTCCAACACTGGAGGTATAGACCTCATCCTATTGTGTGGTATTAATAAAAATATAAATTAATTTAGAGTCAAACTGTTAAAAAATATATAGGGTGTTCCATTTAAAAAAAACCTTGTGTTATATCTGAAAAAATATAATAGATGTAGAGGAACTAACTATGCCATTGGATTCTACGTAAAAATCTACACCGGAAATGTTAAAATACTTTTTCTCTATCTCTAATATCTTTCGAGAAGAGGCATGCCGGAATTGGACAAATTTTAACATCGCCCTGTAAGTTGAAAACAAGTCGAGGTAGCCATTAACTATTCGTATCGGTAAATTTTCTTAAAAATCGAGGTCGGAGATGCGTGTTCAAATTTTTTTATCTACTATAGTTTCGCCAGAACCCCGTATGACCGTCGAAAAAGCGCCATCCTGTACAATAGGGAACATTGTAGTATTAGTTTATAACTAGTTTTCATTATTACATCATATTTCTGGGAGTGGATATTGTGTTTTGTTAGTTGGCAGTAATATTATTTATATATATATATATATATATATATATATATATATATATATATATATATATATATACTTTATACCTATTAACCTATAGTATCCTAATTTATATACGTATGTTTTTTTAGTTAGGGGCTCTGGAACAGACAACCTAGTTGTTCATGAAGGTATGTCATTATAACCACAACATAATAGGTTCCCATAAAGTTATAATACAATTGTTAACCTAGTGAAAAGATATTTGCTTATTGGACGATAGAGAATAACCTTTTAACTTTTAATTTATTGTTAATAAGTTAATTTCCAATATTTTGCATGTTGCATAATACACCTCATGATATATCGTGTCTCCAAAACGGAACTGGACATTGTTATTTATGTTATGAGGATCATAATGGCGATCATTATGGTACTAGGCGTGGATATTATCAGGCGATGCTCTAGCCTAGCCTGATAACACGGCATGTGTCATAATGATTTTTATGATCCGAATTTCAAACAATATTTTCTCTTCTGACATAAATTACTTATGTCTTTGTTGTATTTAGAACGCATGGGTAGTAATTCCTTCTAATTGACATTCAAGTAAGCTACCGTTTCTATGATGCGCCCAAGTTCCTAAGAAGCTTTATAACTTGTTTGCTTAATCATTACAATTACAACAATATAATAAAATCAGTCGGAGGAAATGTTATTTTGACTTGCCGGAAGATAAATTAATTTATTTAAACTTTACTTACGATGATTTTATGAAGTAAATAAACATAAAAATATATATTTAACTTTTGAATACATATGTGGAGAATAAAAGGCACTTAAAACACCCGACCCGACCCCTTTTGTTGATTTTATTACCAAAAAATTTGTAAATTAATGTAAAACATCGTATCGCAATGGTAAAACAAAAACAAGAGACCCATAAATGTACAGTTTAGGCCAAAAATAGAAAACTAATATATTAGTCGGCAACAAAGGTAAAATTCACGAACTCTTCAAAAGAGTAGAAGAGAACACTAGAAACCCTTTAAAATAAACAAAGCTTTGGACTTGTTTAAGGTGCCCTCACAGGGTCAGTTTTAAGTTAATTAGTTGATCGTATGGCAATATATACTTTTTCCAAACCAAATAAGATCTCACAAATAGAAATTCTTAGGATTTAAATGGTATAAAAAGCTAGACAAAGGCCTACCGCTAATACCAGGATTGCTCTCTATCACACGGCAAAACACTCACATTTCATGCAAATTTCTTGGTGATATATTCCCTATACAATTCAAACAGTACCTGCATGTTTGGTGTGGTATATATTATTACTTTATTTTCGCCTACATTATAAAGAAGGAAAATATGGTTCAGGTGGGCCGAAAGGAATCTCGCCTTAATTTACCTTGTGAATTTTATTACTATCGTAAAAATTTTTGGAATTTGGGTCAATACGGTAAATAACCCAGTCCACGTAACAGAAAAAGTTGTGCACTCGCCTTTTGTGCTACATGAGACTATATAAATCAATATACGGATTAAAAATTCCGCTTTCGTACTTGGCCACATAAGTGTTTTGTTCTTTGTCTGACAACAAATTTTTCTTATTCAATTTGGATTTTTTTTTGTTTAGAGACACGGTGTGCCACTGTGCATCAAAATGATTACAAAATAAAAATAATCGCATTTTATGAACCTAATTTCAAGGTTCTAAAACGGATGATTATATTATAAATACGTATGTTAAGTTAAAAATTAAAAAATAAAGGTTTTCCCACTTATCACTAAATTCTATGATTAAATCGGCAGTTCGATAAATTATAGAGAAAATCGATAGAGCTACCATCGGTATACTTGGCAACCCTGGATGTATAATACGGTTTCTTTTATCCACTTCCATCTGTTGATCTAAACTTACGCCCTCGGTGGTAAACCTCCTCACTATTGTGTGAATATCTGGTTGCTTGGAAAACTTCATATGCTGTCACACGAGTTACCTTTATATTTTAGGTGTTATGTGATCAACAGTTGCCCCATAACGTTTGCTGCTGTATGTTGATCGATATTTTTGTGACGTAAAACTCACTGGATGATGCCGCAAACTGAGCAACTTTTGTCGCTAGTGTAAGAGCACCTATACTACTCCCGTCCATTGCATCTTCTTAAACCCGCACCATAATCAAAGTCATGATTCGGATAGGAAAACTAGACCCCACTGTATATAATAAGCTGGTATGTGCATTAAAAGCACGCATATGCCACTCTATAAAATTCAAGAATATAAATTTTGCTGTGAAATTATCATTTTACCCCAATCTGTCTGCATGAAACCTGCGCGACCCAAATTTTTAGTATCATTTGTTTTAAATTGTTCTGTTCTGTTCTGTTCGAGGATTCCTATGGCCTCTTGCCTGTCCGGCATCCAGCCAGTTTTAAATTGTTCTAGGGTTAAGTACTTATTTATTATTTTAAATATTTTGTATCTTAGCTTTGTGGGATCCTGTTTTTTATAGAATATCAGTGAATGGATTTGTGTTTAAGTTGTTAGATTTTCGAAATTCACCATAATGCCTTGGACAATTCTTTTTCTTATTATTTTTGTTTTAACATTTACTTTTATTTTCCGTTTAATTTTACTTAATATGAAGATGGCTATACTCCTATCGCAGGTAACGATGGAGGCGAAAGTGGTGATGGCAAGAAGGTGTGGGATAACGAAGACGAATCTGTAGCCTACAGTTGGAGCTTCTTCCATGTAATGTTTGCATTGGCTACCTTGTATGTTATGATGACTTTGACCAACTGGTATAAGTAAGTAAACTATAATGATTTATTAAGTCTGTATATTGTGTGTCCAAATTGTATGACATTACACTACAGATGTTTTTGTGCATTTTTTTAAAGTAAAATATTTTTGTAATGTTCAGAAAATGTATCATGAATGTCAGAGAAGTGATTCTACATGGTACATGATACTTTCTTTAAAATCTAAGTCTTAGAGCTTTTTAATTTTTTGTTGGATTTAATTTTTCGCGAATCATTGTGGATTCGTCATTTCCGTGTTCGTCATAAAGTATTACACCCCTTTAAGTAATCCTGTTTCTAATTCCATAAAGATACAAATATAATGAAACCGCCCATACCCGTGTCGTTATATCAGTTGAAATTTTCTCTAAAGCAAAATAAATAATCTAAAATATTAAATTCTAATACTTGCGTACATAAAACCTCTGCTTTAGAATAGTCTAAAAACGGCAAAATATGTAAAAGTTTGCAGGTTAAATTCTTTGAATGACGTAAAATGGATGGCCAAGCGACAATGTGGCACCACCAAGCCACGCTAACCTCCCCTCACTCCCCGAGGGGAGGCGCGTATACCTAAGCTCTCGACGCGACCGCAGAAAGGCATTCGCATTCAGATATCAGATAGACATTCAAATTTTCCTCTTTAAAGTCGTTACGCTGCCGGAGGGGGTTCTCATTTAGTGATTTTTCTTTTGTGTTGTGAAACTGACTGTAAGTCCTCTACTTTTTGTCCAAAGTATACCTATTTATTAATTTGTTTTGTAGAAATAATTCTATAAAGAAATTGGATTTCTTTTTACTTAGTGGGGTACCTTATGTGCCGATTTAATCTGACGGTATGCCAGCGCCGATTCTTATCTAACTGGTGTTCCGGTATCTTTGGTAACGAAATTAAATCCATGACCCTACTGTAAAAATATAGTATCTCGTTAATTTTTACATAAATAAATTAGATTTCTTTTTACTTAGTGGGGTATCTTATGCGCCGATTTAAGCTGACTGTGTACCCAGTGCGGCGGTTTTTGAAATTTTAAAGTTTTATATCTCCTACTTAAGGATCCGTACCAAATTTAGGGGTTTTAATAGTGAGCCCACTGGGAATGTTTTAGTAAAGAAAAAACATATTTTGTAATTTGCGAAAAAGTTGAGTTTTTAAATAAAGGTCGGAGTTTGAGATTTAAAATAAAGGTCGGTGAACCGACACGGTAGATTTTTATGATAAAAGGGCATTTTAAGAAATTAAACGTAATCTGTATTAGTAAAGAGAAATATTAAAATGGGTTGGGTTGGAGTAAATATGCATGGTCGCATTTGTACTAACGTATTATCAAGATTGGCTACAATAAAGTAAAGGATGGGTGTAGGTACTGGCATGATGGTACCTGTAGAGCGTTAACAGATATATATATATATATATATATATATATATATATATATATATATATATATATATATATATATATATATATATATATAAAACGGTGCGATGGGTTTTCTTAAGAAAGGGTTATAACCGACGATAGTGCGCTGTCCCGGTTTTCGGTGCCTTAGTAATAAGAAAACGCTTGCTCGAGAGGAGAAGTGAGAAATGCGTAGAGCAGGTGGACTCCTAACTTTGATTGCACTTTTATATGTTATACGTTGAGGTGTCCGATATTTTGTTTAGGTATTGAATGCTGATTGTAATCGGCTTATTACAGTAATTAATTTAACAGTGGGGTTTCACTGCTCAGGTTTTCGGCTCCTCACGAATTGTCCGACAGTGGGGTTCCGCTGAAATGCTTTCCACCCTACGGATTATCATTATGAAAAGCGTGTACGTAATTTGGGGTGATATTGAATGTTAGAAGGTATTTAAAGTGAGTAAGTCCATGCAGAGGTTCGCTGCAGACGCACAGTAACAGGTATAGGAGTTTTATTAAAAAAATAGGTAAAGAAAACTTCACAAGGACCACCCTCAGTGTCACCGACATTAGATGTGTGAGCTATGAATGGGAAAGGCGCAGCCAAGAAAATCACCGGTAAAGTGTATACAGGAAAATCACCTGTACTGTCGCAGACAAACAGACAAAAACAACATGACAAAAAGGGTACAAATTACGGGAGACAGACAAAGACCTATTTGTTTATATACTGGATTTTGAACTGTTATAAGTATTTTCTTGTTATTTTGAATTTGAAATTGATAACTGGGATACAAATGAATAAATGATAAAAACAGGTTAGTTCTTTGATTCCTGCTCCCTACAAGGCGACAGATTAAAAAGTGTAAAACATAATAAAAGCTATCAAAGCAGGGCCGTATCCAGCACTGCTTTTTAGGGGGGGCTAAGCAAAATATTGGGGGGGGGGCTTAATATTGTTTCTACACTATAGTGTAGAAACGTTAAAAATACATAGAGAGTTTTGCTTTTCCTTTTCACGGAAATTATCGTTTAAAAAAACATTTCTGCAAAACGGATTGTATATATATATATATATATATATATATATATATATATATATATACATTTTAAGTGAACTCAAAATGTACTTTACCATAAAATAAAAAATCTAGTAGGAGATATGAGATATTTATCTTATGTTGCATGTTTCATGTCTTATGCATCCTTGGTGTGCGACCGGCCTTTCATGAAACATGAAACATGCAACATAAGATAAATATCTCATATCTCCTACTAGCGTACACCAATGCAGCAGCAGTTTCGTTAACTTGCAGTATTTAAATGTCTTCGAGTGAGGAAGATGGCATTGTAGCATGGAAATTTCTGCGAAGACGTAAACGAGATTCACCCGTTACTTGAACATAATATTTTACATAGTCCTGCAACTGTTGCATAGGAACAGTTCTCCCAGAATACAGACGTCATTTCTTTCTCAGTTAATAGACCCTATACTACCTCGTTAAACGCGCAACATTTACTGCAAAAAGATACCCATAGAATGTCGCATGCGGTTTAGGTAGCGAGGCATATACCGCTGCCGCATTGGTGTACGATTGTTGGGTGATTTACATTAATTTGAGCGGCGCACGTCTACTTGCAGTATTTACCGCGTACAGCATGTTTCATGTTTTATGCATCCTTGGTGTGCGAGCTGCCTAAGAAATAGGCAAGGTGTATGCCGCGCGTGACAGCCAGATTGTCGCTCATTTATAGTACGACACAAAGGCCGTGTGCCGCGTTTATAACACCGCTCGATCGATGAGCTTTGCGGGTTAACATAGGCCGCAAAACAAATAATTTCAACTTAAATTTTAAAGCGGTGTTGCACGTTCCAACATCGATATAAATATGTTCGTTTAGAAATATAGGTAACTTTTCTAGGGGGGGCTCAGACCAGCTCTAGGGGGGGCTCAGCCCTCCCTGGCGCCCCCCTGGCTACGGGCCTGTATCAAAGTCTGATGTAAAATTTGCCGTTGTTCCAAACTTTAAAAGGACCGGCAATAAAAATAAGGTAGCACATCCAGATGATTACAGCCAAAGTGATTGACTTTGTCGCGTGAAGAATAGACCGGGGGTCGATCAGTTGCAATACACTTAGAGAAAGTTACATTTATTGCACAATTCATCAAATTTTCACGAGAAGAACGATTTTTTTTAGGGTTTTTCACAAATTTTGTAGATATTGGCGTAGTTTATGGGTTTATCTCAAAAAATTAATAATCATTCCACAGAAAACTACAAATTATTTACGTAAAGAACTTCATAATGTAACCCAAAGAAGTCATTGAGAACGAGAAAGAGTTAACCAAACCTTATTTTTTCGATTTTTCGTGCGTTTTATGCTTTCAAACTTTTACACTTTATTGCACCACTTTTACAAAATTGAAACAAATAATCTCATAATCGGCGAAGCTTCACAATAACGTTGCCAATGCAACTTTAATTTTTGAAGTTACACTGGCATCACGCATCGCCATCCTAGAAAGTGACACAAAAAATGCAAAGTAGAAACGTATTTCACTAAAAAATATTCCTTTAAGCGCCTGTTTACTTTTTATATAAAATTATATGAACTGCTCATGTCAAATGTGGTAAAGCGTTTTCCCACGACACAGCAGTGATATCTCTTGATTGAAATCTATTTAGATTATGCCGTACTACTATTTTCGCTTGAAGAATCCCCGGCCCAAGTTTTCTGACGAACTTTGCGAATACCCTGTATAAAAGGCGTTTGCTTAAGTGGGCGAGCATAACAAAATTGTATTTTCTTGTCATCACTTTTGCATAATCATTTTATCTTATGTTCTTTAATATGAAGGTTATAGATGTTGTTTTCTTTTTAGGCCCAATTCAAATATTGAACAGATTAACAACAATCCGGCTTCCATGTGGATAAAAGCTATTTCTAGTTGGCTGTGTGTGGCCTTATATGCTTGGTCTTTATTAGCCCCTGTATTGCTCTCTGACAGGGAATTTTAAAATGCACAGTTCTTATTACCAAGATGTCTACTTAAAAACCATGCTAAAGCTTCGAGTTTTATAAAATATTTAGAAACAAAATACATAACTATTATTCCCAAAATATTGATATACGTATATTTATAAACTGTAGTATTCTTAAAACTTTGCCGTTTTATTATCTATAGAAGCATTTGTTAGCACGGCAAGTGAATATTTAATATGTATTAAAAAGTTGGTGTTAGGCGCTTGCGCTACAAATAAGTACAACGCAGAGAGATTAAACATCAAATATTCGGAATTTTTTGGTTAATTCGGAGACCCCAAAGTTGAATTCTGAATTCAATATTTCTAGTATGAAGCGCCCGACAAGCGGATCTCTATTTTGGTCTGTCCTTTAAAAATGCTATAATTATCCGTAGTATACAGTGCTGTTTATTCCATTATACAGGGTGGCCCGTAACTAATGAGCTATAGTGGAGATAGAGATCAAAATAGGGAAATTAAGTCAAATAGTAAATTGTTGCTGGTTAAAAGATATGGGTTGTTAAGTGTGGAAAATTATTTTCGGAATGTAGCAGTTACGTATGTCAAAATCATTAACCGCTAGCACGTTCAGGGATTTTGATTGAAAAATAATTCTGCTGATTTTGAAATTAATAATTCAAAATTAGAATTATGTTTTTAAACCTGATAAATCTTTGACTTTGAAGAAAGACAACAGTCGTCTGTTCTTCAGACACCCTGGGTGTGAGCCTGCCTGATGAAGGGTAAGGGCTCAGAAATCCCGAGAGCATGAGGGCACCTAGACCAGAATAAAAAAATAGTCCTTATTTTATTTTTCCTTTTGCAGTCTTCTTGTTCTGCTCTAGCGAAGAAGTTAATCTTTGCATTTACATTTAATATATTACCTATAGACCGAAGAAATATCCCATTTTTGCTATATATGTATATGTATAATATATATATATATATATATATATATATATATATATATATATATATATATATATATATATATATATATATATATATATATATATATATATATATATATGTATAAGTATTACGTTGCGAGTGCATTGGCCCCGAGGCCTACAGTTTAACGTGGCCTCCGAACCACGGTTCTAAAAAAGATAATTCTGCCTATTTTTAATTTAAAATATTGAATAATTGATTTTAAATATCTGGTAGATTGTAAAAAAAATTACGCTCATCATCCTGTATATCATTAACAAGCAACATTTTACTAAAGCGAATTTGTTCAATCTCCCTATTGTGATTTCCAGTTTTCCATTCAGTAACTGGACACCCTGCATATGTGAATAGTCTTAAAATTATATATAATGCTTTCTTTAGAATTGTTGTTATATAATATGTGTATTTCGCAAATGTTGCCTCATTTTTTTATGGTATGTAAGAAGTTTTCTTATTTGTCGTCTAAAATTGTTTTCTTTCTGCTGACTGACCACAATTTTAAGCAAATTGGTCTTTGTACTATTTATTATTAAAATTTGGGTTATTTTTTGGCGACCTAGCGTCTTAAATGCAAGTCTTACAGCGTATTATTACTTGACGCCATAGACGGACAATGATGACTTGTAAAGCCAAATACGTTAATGACCGGCCAATAACGTAATTGCCCATGTAAATTGGGTAATAGCGTAAGAAAACTTGCCCAGGTTTGTTTCGGTTTGCTCCGAATCTTTTTCTGTAAAAAGAGACAGAAAACTACATAAGACTACTTAATATGAGATTAGCAATATTATCTGTAATAATTAACTCAACAGACACTAGAAACAAATATGAATTAGATTGTATTCATTGATTAATACCTTTGAAACCAAAGGGCGAATTCATGCTCGTCGCTGCCTGTTTGTTGATTCCTGCTTCTACACATATTATTGATATACTACACAAAAATATCCATCATCCGCTCTCGACATGGCCTGAATAATGTAAAATCATTCTTAAATTGCGACTTCGCAACAGCGCCTAATTTTCATGGACAGTCACGTTATCGTCTGGTGGTTAATGAATATGGCCGGATTATCGTCCTTGTCCGTAACATGTATATTTAATATGATATTCACATACTTTAAATTTATAATTGTTAAGTTTAGGTTCA
Source organism: Philopedon plagiatum (assembly GCA_963971165.1). NCBI lineage: Eukaryota > Metazoa > Arthropoda > Insecta > Coleoptera > Curculionidae > Philopedon > Philopedon plagiatum. Next base: position 122,192,324 of record OZ020189.1, on the reverse strand, counting down.
AATATTGTGATACTGATTTTAGGTTGATGAAGTTACTGGTTGATGAAAGGCCATATTATTCCAAGATTATGTATTAAATATGTATGTTATCTAACTTACACTGCAGTTATTTGTGTCTAAAGTAATATCGCTTTTTTTTAAGGTATTTCTTGGTAATCGTTATGATTTTTCCTTAAATATAATTTTAATTAATGACCCTCACCGTTCGAATAACATGGCTTTTTAAAACATTTAATTACCTATTGTTTAATTGAAATATATTGTAGTGTTGTTACTGTAGTTTTTGTTATCCTTGTTTCTTTATTTTTTCATAATAAATTATAAAGGTATATAGAGTGCGTAAAGAAATATACTGACAGGGTATATAAATTAGTTAAATAATTCTGGTATCTGAAAAATACAGAAAATAATAGTTGGTCTTAAACCTGGAAAAGTTTCACTCTTTTGGATTTTTAGTGTATTTTTATATTTATATGGTTGTATACATATGTGCGGCATAAGATGAGTTCATGTTAGGAATTGACGTCGATTTCATTTTCCATAATAGGAAAGTATTCACAAAGTTTTTCCTCAACCCATGTCTCCATTCCTAACTTTCATTTGTAACAATGTTGATTTTTTTTATTTAAAATGTCCCAAAAAGCATTTCTACTAACTTCGATACGAGTATTTCTGGAAATCTTGATGTACGAATTAAGTCAAATTTTTTTATTTTGCTTGACACTTTGTGGCAATGAACAATTACATAAGATTTTTTTGCTAGCTGTCCCCACTAGATCGTATTATGGTATGTATGGTGCACAAGTATTTCACTATTCAAAAGTATTAAATGACGTTACCGCATTTTTTGTCACAGGTCTTTTCCTACTTTATAAAAAGTTGGTTGTTATTATAAAAACATGTACTGCTGGTTATGAATGGCCTTATGAAAAACTGTTTACACTAAAAAAAAATGTTTTTAACGTTTTGGGTACAGATTCACCTAAGAATTGAACAAACCTACAAGATTAATCGGCAGCACTATCAGGACGTAGCGGTTAACCCTTGGAAAAGGTTAGCTCAAGAAATGCTGCATGTGTCCCATGACGGTGTTGTAACGTGGCGAGTATTGCCGCCATTAAATAAGCATATTCCTAGGGACTGGGTTCCTATATTGAAGATTAGAGAGAAATTAAATTGAAAGTCCCATTTTGTAAAAAATAAACACATGACAAGTTAGATGCCGCCAATTTCTAATCTTACCAACTAATCAGACTAGCCAAAAGGTAAATTTATATAAATAACAGCCAAACGTACTGTTTACAAAATAAAAGTTACAAGCAAAGAAAAATGCTAAAACAGGGATATATTGTTAAGAAACCAGAGTATACTGAACTGCACCAGAAAAAAGTGATACTGCTTTTCAGCTAAAAAGGCGAATGAAAATATATAGAAGACGTTTCATTTTCATGAAATACAGAATTAAACTTACCTAGATTTTAGGTAGTTGCACAATAACGAGCACTTTTGATATCCTGCACGTAGATGTGCAGGCATATAGGCAGTAGGACGGAGTGAACAAGGCCGAAAATTTTTTTCCTGCAGATTCATGGGCCTATATGCGGAAAAGTTGCCTTTTGTTGACAGTATCGTAAAACGGTGTGAATAGAAACAGTTTTCAACTTTTCAGACTGTGTAGCTGAGTCGCTATTTATTTTATCGAAAACGGAAAATATGGAAAATGTGTGTCACGACGAATAGATTAAAGGGCATACTGAACAATTTCAAAAAAGTTCACAGTTTTTTGGAGAAAAATCGATAGTACCTTCAAAGCCCCTGACTTTGAACAATTTTTAACTTTCGTTCTTTGTAGCTTCTGTCATAGACAATAAAAGTGTAGTAATTATACGTACATGGGGGGCAACTGTACCTTTGAATATTTGTAATAACATTTTTACATTTATGGATAAAAAGTACTTAAAAAAAATCACTGCGTTCAAAGTTATGGCTCATATCCGTAACTTTGACAGACCTAATAAACCTGGTATATTCAATGTAATGATCTTTAATCACTACATTGAACAAGCTTGTAGTTATAAAATCTGCCACAAATAATACCCGACAAAATTTTAATTTAAAAACATTCAATACAATAATAAATTACCAGGAATTGGAGTAACATTTATTGAAATTTCAACCATAAGTTTTAAATAAAATTAACGTTATAAATGTTAAATGAAACATATTATCAATAACAAAGAACATATCGTCACGACAGAGCCAGAACCACGAATGTGCAAAATGTTGGTTTTTAGAGAAACACATTTGAATGATTTGTTATGTTGCTACAACTCGGCAATTTATAATCTTTATGTTTAAAACCTATATCGTCGACGAAAACGCAAATCCAAGTAACTGCAAAAACCGATTTTTTTCAGGATAGACTAAAAACTTAACAATTTTGACTTAATTAATCCGATTTTATAAAAAATCTTTTCAAACTACTTGAGTAGCACTATCCGAGGGTCTGTACAGTCAATCGGGAATTACTTTGTTTTTTTGGTTCCTTCGTGTTAGATATGTGGTCTTGACATCCAGCTTCTGCGAAAAATTATTGGTTACGAGGTTTTGCTTTGTCAGAGCAGCAATATTAAAATATTGTTAAATGCTTTCAAACACGACTTTATTTTATCAGAAATACAAACTGAATAATATTCTTATTTAGAATACAAATAAGGTACACTTGGTATAAATACAAACTTAAAAATATTAATGAGGTAGCGCATCATAAAATTCGTGTAGGGGAGACCGGGGCTGGTTGGCGCACTTTTCAGATAATCATTTCTAAGGAGTTAATAACTAAACCGAGTTTAATTTTAGGGTCACATAATCATTTTCTATAGTTTTGACTAACATCCTACAATTGAACAAACTTAACATTTCATATTTAAATGTCAGAAAAAAAAAATTATGTGACTGTGTCACGTGCGCCAAATTACCCCGTACGCGGGGAAGGTTGACGCAGTGATATAACTTAAATAAACTTGTTATAAGTTTCAAAACTTTTACTTTAGATAGCAAAAACTCTAAAAAATATAAAACTCTTAAGAATAAACATCAAAAAGAGAAGAAAAAATTTACATGTCGTCATCTGAATCGCAGTTTATGCATTGGTAAAAAAGCTTATTTTCTGGCGCAGCACATGCTTCATGTGCCCACATGCCACAAGAAGTGCAGCAGATTCATTTCTCTTTTGGCTTACTCTTTTTAAAGTCTCCCCCACACATCAAACAAAAGCAGTCATTTTCTTCTTCATCATCAGTTTCAGGTTTTTTTTTCTTTGATTTGCCTTTTCCTGTGGTTGGCTTCTTTCTTGAACTTTCTTCTTTTGAAATGTTTCTCTTAACAACTTCTTTCTTGGTCTTTCGACAAAGCTGTTCTTTTTCCAAAGCATCCTTCTCCGGCGTGTCTGTTATTATTGCAGACTTTCTTTTCCTAGTTAGTTTTGTAGGACCAGCTTCTTTAGCTTCGGCTTTCGGAAAATGCCTAATGGTCTCTAGAATATATTTTTTAATTAATTCATCTTTTCCCATATTAGAAGCGTTATCAGCAGGCCTTAGAACAATGTCTTGGATAACTTTTATTTTAATTTTTTCTTCTGGTTCCTGCTTCTCTAAATTTAGATTTTTATTCCATTCAGAGCATCCAGGAATGGATAACTGGGCATCCATCTCAGTATCCCTACGTGTTGGTTTAACAGGACATTCAGCTGCAGATAAACCAACAGAATTTTCTCTATTTGTTTCTTCATGTCTTGGGCGGATCGATGGGTTGTTTTCGTTATTTTGTTTTGCACATGGTTCTGGTCTGTCAATGGAATATCCAGCCATAAATTCTGAATCGTCAAACACATCTTTGTTAAAAGGGCTAATGCCGCTAACCTTAAATCCTGACATTATGTTGTTGGGTGTCATTGCTAAAGGCCAAGCCATTTTTACTATACTAGGGATGTCATAGATTGTCATGCTTTTTCCAGGGTGATTTGTTATCCATGCGTCTGAGGCACTGTTAGTATACTACTTTTTTAATGGGTCAATTACTCCTCTATCAAGGGGTTGCAGTTTGTGCGATGTGTGAGGAGGAAATGTCAATACAGTCACACCATGTTCTTTACAAATATTTAATCCTTTTATCGACAAATGAACTATGGTTATCAAGCAAGAGCAGGACGGGTTTCTCTCTTGTACTTCTTATAAATTGAACAAAGTGCTTGATAAAGTCGACAAAATGCTCCTCCTTCATCCAACCTGAGGGATTGCAAGCTCCAGCACTTCCAGCTGGCGCACCAGTTAAAAAGTAATCTTTAAAATTAACGCGAGGAAATATGAAGAATGGAGGAATACTGTTACCCATTGCAGAAACAGCTGCTGCTACTGTAACCAGTGTTCCACGTTCTTGAGAAGTAATTCTGCCAATTTGTTTATGGCCTTTTCTAGCGACTATCTTATCTGGTTTCTGTGACGAAGTCACCCCAGTTTCATCCATATTCCAAATATCTTCTGGGCCAACAGCTAATCGATCAAGCACAGTTTTTAAGTTTTCAAAAAATGTAGCAACTGTATTTTTATTAAAATTTATACACCGGGCAAGACTTGTTGCTTCAGGACAACGGATTGACAGGGTTGCATTTCTTTTTAAATACACAGAGAACCAGTCTGGGCCTGCCATAGAATTTTCGTGCCAGGCCGGTGGATAGTTTAAGTCTAGGGCGATAGCGTATTGGAAAGCAAGTTTTCTTACTTCCTTAACAGATAAACCGTGATAAATATCTGATGCTCTTTTAATATATGTTTCCAAAATTCGTTCTTGTTCATGAGAGAAGACTTTTCTGTTTGGCACATATCCCACAGTAACATTATCGAGGCTATTATTTTGAAGATCCTCAAGACTTACTTTGGAGCAAAATCGAATTAACGTCCGTGAAGGTATATTAAAATCTTTGGCCACGCTTCTTCTGGATCTTCCGTAAATTAAGGCTTCTTTGGCAGCTCTTATCATTATTTCTTTTGAAGTTTTTCCATTTTGGGCCTTTCTTTGGTAGTTTCTCATTTTAGAAACCTTAAACAAAAAAAAAAAATTAATATAACAAACAATGTTACACGGCAACTAGCGCTGGGGCAGGTTGGCGCAGCGCCAACCTTCCCCAATTTTTTGAGCCAACCTGCCCCAACGCCATCTTGAAATTCTAACCAGCCAAAAAATATCTGTACTTACGATAATTTAGTAATTTTCTAGTTGCACTTAAAGAAGAACATGTCACGTTACTGTAACCAGTGTTCCACGTTCTTGAGAAGTAATTCTGCCAATTTGTTTATGGCCTTTTCTAGCGACTATCTTATCTGGTTTCTGTGACGAAGTCACCCCAGTTTCATCCATATTCCAAATATCTTCTGGGCCAACAGCTAATCGATCAAGCACAGTTTTTAAGTTTTCAAAAAATGTAGCAACTGTATTTTTATTAAAATTTATACACCGGGCAAGACTTGTTGCTTCAGGACAACGGATTGACAGGGTTGCATTTCTTTTTAAATGCACAGAGAACCAGTCTGGGCCTACCATAGAATTTTCGTGCCAGGCCGGTGGATAGTTTAAGTCTAGGGCGATAGCGTATTGGAAAGCAAGTTTTCTTACTTCCTTAACAGATAAACCGTGATAAATATCTGATGCTCTTTTAATATATGTTTCCAAAATTCGTTCTTGTTCATGAGAGAAGACTTTTCTGTTTGGCACATATCCCACAGTAACATTATCGAGGCTATTATTTTGAAGATCCTCAAGACTTACTTTGGAGCAAAATCGAATTAACGTCCGTGAAGGTATATTAAAATCTTTGGCCACGCTTCTTCTGGATCTTCCGTAAATTAAGGCTTCTTTGGCAGCTCTTATCATTATTTCTTTTGAAGTTTTTCCATTTTGGGCCTTTCTTTGGTAGTTTCTCATTTTAGAAACCTTAAACAAAAAAAAAAAATTTAATATAACAAACAATGTTACACGGCAACTAGCGCTGGGGCAGGTTGGCGCAGCGCCAACCTTCCCCAATTTTTTGAGCCAACCTGCCCCAACGCCATCTTGAAATTCTAACCAGCCAAAAAATATCTGTACTTACGATAATTTAGTAATTTTCTAGTTGCACTTAAAGAAGAACATGTCACGTTTCAACTGCAATATTTACCGCATTCTTATCGCTACTTACCTCAGAAATATCCCAGAAATTCTCACTTGACAAAAATTTACAAAAATGGCGGAAAAGTCGACTTCGCTCTCTTTCCGATCAACGAAGACTGGCCGGCAGTTGGTTTTAAATGGACATTATCTCGCGCGAATAATGATTCAACAGTGAGAAAACAGCATTACCAATATGTCGGGAAAGTACTTAAATTTACTATGCGCCAACCAACCCGTGCGCCAACCAGCCCCGGTCTCCCCTACATCTTGGGGTAACACATTTTGGTCCTGATACTTTTGTTCTTTTATCTTTATACGATTTGTGTACAATTGACCTATCTGAGGATTTATAATAGTTTTTCATTCTCCCCTCTACGAAATTATAATTTTTCTCTTTTAAAAGGGCAAGCGACAGCGAAAGTACAACATGCTAGGTGATCGGTTGCTAGGTATGAAAAACTTTCGTGCCCTGGACGACAAAAAAAATAAATATGTGAAATTAGTAATGTCAAACGTTTATTTAGAATGACAATTAAATGTAAAATTACAATTGTTATATGAGTAGCCAATATGCAAAATCCGCTATATGCTTCATAACAGAATTTAGAGTAGGTATTAAAGAAAAACGTATACCCAAATAAAAATAGGACATAGAATATGTTTTAATTACTGAAAAAATTTAAAATAATTATTATAAATCTTTAAAATAGTCGCCTCTAATCCTTTACGTCAGAAAATTATGGTATTTAGGTTTGTTTTTTGATTATAGCGTGTTTTGCAACCGTATAAAGGCCGCCTCAGACATCCATGCTTTTCGCTCGTTTTGCTTGCACAGTCTTAAGTTGCTATGCAACACTGAACGCTGACGATCCTTCATACACTCCGTCTTTAAGTACAGTTTTCTCTTCAGTCATCAGTCTTCCGTTTTCCAAAACAAACATGGACCGTCAAAAATTAGCTGTTTGTGCAGCAGCAGTCCTGATCATAAAAAAGAAAAAAAAGGTGAGACCCCGGAAAATATGGTCCAAAAAATGGTTGCTTTTGAGAGAAAAATTTACACACATTAATTTATTGAATGAGTTGAAGTTAGAACCGGAAGACTGGTTTAATTATTTACGTATGGATGAAGCAACCTACTCCGAACTACTACAAATTGTAATTCCATACATCGAAAGAAGTGACACTAGAATGAGAAAAGCAATTACTGCGCATGAACGGCTTACTGCCACGTTAAGATTTTTAGCAACGGGCAGAAGCTATGAAGATTTAAAATTTACTTGCGCCATATCTGCACCAGCTTTGACCGAAATCATACCAGACACTTGTAAAGCTATTTATGAAGGATTAAAACGAGAATATATGAAGGTAAGCATTTTTAATAGGTATTATTTACAAAAGTTAACAATTTAAATCATATTTTCCATTATTAATAACTACTTATTAAATTGTTCGTTTTGAAGAAAACGCGAATAAAAGTTCCTTACAGTTTGAGGGGATTCAGGATAATTACAATGTTGTATTGCGTTGACCGGTTGATTCTCGGGTTGGGTGGTGGGTGGGTTGAGTGATTCAGGATAAGTATAACCTTGCAGTGTATTGACCGGTTGATTTTCGGGTTGGAAGGTGGGTGGGCTGAGTGATTCAGGATAAGAAGAACCTTGGAATGTATTGACCGGTTGGATTTCGCGCTGCATGGTGGTTGGAATGGGCTGTGGATCATTCACAATACTGGAACATGCTGATAGATTTCCAAGTTGTGCTTGAAATAGAGCTTCATTTATGATTTTCTTGCAGTACATGGCCATTTCTTGTGGAAGATCACTCAGTTCCTGTGCTACATGTTGCCCATACGAAGTATACCTTCCAACTGGTTGTGTCCCTGCTGAAGTATTTGATTGTAACGACTTTGCTATAATATCCAGTACCTCATCAGAACGATCATTTGTCTTTCTCTTTAAAGACGTTGTGGATGTTGCTCTGGATGAGGATCGCGACACAGATGGGGTCGAAGGAGGAGAAGTGTTTCTTGTCGTATTTTCGATTCCATCTATGTTGTCTTCAACATTTTCCGTATCTTGTAGAGTCTGCAATACAAATAATAATAATATACAATTTTATTTCTACAAGATTGTTAAGTGAGCAGAAGATATATCTTATTTTTTATTACAGTTTCCTACAACAGAAGAAGAATGGAAAAAAATTGCAAAAGGATTTGAAATCAGATGGCAGTTTCCGAATTGTCTAGGATGTGTAGATGGAAAACACATCAGAATAACACCTCCACCAGGAAGCGGATCTTATTTTTGGAATTATAAAGGTTATAACAGTTCTGTTCTTATGGCAATAGCAAACGCAAATTACGAATTCATATACTGTCATATGGGAACGAATGGACGTGTTTCCGATGGAGGCGTGATTGAAAACACAACGTTTTTCCAAAAACTTATAAATGGACAACTAAATATACCTAAATCTGAAACTGTTGGAAATAGTACTAAGGAGCTGCCATATGTCTTCCTAGGAGATGAGGCTTTCGGTTTGCGCCCAGATTTTTTGAAGCCTTTTCCTCATGGGGATTTGTGTAAAGAAAAAAAAATTTTCAATTACCGGCTATCTAGGGCACGCAGAATTATTGAAAATGTATTCGGAATAATGGCTGCACGATTCCGTATTTTGCACACCGCTATCAATTTGCGCCTAGACCGTATAGATCTCGTCGTTTTGACCTGTGCGGTTTTGCATAATTTTTTGCGCAGAAAGTGTGGTTCATCATATATTCCACCAGAGAGTATGGATAGTGAAAATTGGCTACAGTCTACAATAACTAATGGGTTACGAATGGAACCCAATATTGTGGCCGGATTACAGCAAGGTCATAATAGACATTTTGGACGAGAGGCAAATGAGTCAAGAAACACTTTTCTTGACTATTTTAATAATGAAGGAAAGGTCAACTGGCAGGATAAGATGATAAGTTAAATCGTATTATTGTTTTCGATATTGAACAGGCCAAGCGTTGACAGTCTTAAAATCCTACGTGATATTTAGAGTGCACCTATCAGCAATGAGGAATGAGGTTTATGTATTACAACTAGTAGTACCTATATTTTTTGACATTCAACACTTGGGTTTATCAAATACAAATAAAATTTCCTTTAATTAGAGTTTTTTTTAAGATTCACCCTAAATACGTACCTCGTTACGTGGACTCCCAATGATTTCTTCGAGAGTGTCCATGCCATCTTGTCTTGGTGTTTCTTGATCAGAAAGAAATAGAAGCAGATCAAAATACCATAAATTTGGTTTCTGAATTTCTTCTGTTCCTGATCCCGATTTTAAGGAATTATTGTACTTTTTTAATTCTTTACGGAAGCAGGTTCTCAAGGAATTGATTTTTTTTATCACCATATCCTTGTTGGCCGCCAGATCGACTTCCTTCAATTTTTCAATTAAGATATTGTAAGCAGCATTTTTTTTATTTTTGTCGGAATATTCCTTGCTCTTAATTTTCCACAAACATTCATGATTTCTATACATTTCAATGAAATCTGAGAGAAACTCTCGTGACATCAGTCTCAGATCACCCATTTTAAATTAAGTAAAAGACGCTATGCAACACTGAGAAGACCAATCAGACTCAACGTCTTCTTCGCAAGCAAGTTGGAACGCGAACGAAAAATCAACCGGCGGCTGATTGCGTTCAAGCCAGTCAATTGACGGTACACAATAAACAAAACGGAAAACTTGATGCCTCACACACACCGTCTTGCATAGCAACTTAAGACTGTGCAAGCAAAACGAGCGAAAAGCATGGATGTCTGAGGCGGCCTTTAGGTATATAGCAGGTTTTGAAATTTATCGACACCGCCATATTGATTTTTAATGACGTGCAATACCCGCTATTTTCGACAATTTTGGGCTTACATGTTACTTATTGTTTTATTTTATTATTATTATTATTATTATTACTATTATTTTTACATTTAGCTAAATAAATATTTTAAAAAAATAATAGTTAAAGCATAATTTATTATGATTCGAGCAAGAAGTAATGAAGAACAAAAAATATAAACAGTACATATTTTAAAAAAAATTAAGTCATAGACTCTGCGGCATCTTCAGGGAATTCGAAGTCACTATTAGTGGTGGAGCTATCATCGTCATCATCATTATTGGCAGCAGTAGCGGCTGTATCGTTTTTCTCTGAAGCTAAGAAGATGTCGTTATAGAACTGCAACTTGTCATTTTGCTTCCAGTTTTCACCAAAGTGTAGAAGGATCAGTTTTTCAACGTCTTTAAGCTTTGCTGGTTTAATATCAACTCCCTTGTCAACAACTTCAATGCGACTGTTATTTTGGAAGTTTTTTCCTCTCTTGCATATAGATTTAGGCTCACAGCCAGTAACATTATAGAACGGATCTCCTTGTATCAATGCAGTCTTGTTGGATTTACTTCGTGTGATGAAGATTTTCTTGGCCTGTTGAAATTTGAAATGCCATGCTCCTGGCTGCTTGATTGTATTTTCGGAGTATAATTTCCAGTTTTTAACGGGACAACTATTTTCGCCTAAGTGTGTGACTGAGGAATATTTGCTTATCACATCAATATATTCTTGGGGGCCCTCCATAACATTGCGCAACTTGAATTCTCTCTCTAATTTGCCAAATATCCGATCGGCTGGAAGGAATGAATGGCCGACAATTGGAAACCAAATCTCAATTTGTTGGATATTTTTAGGTGCTTCAAATATCAGCCAAGAGCACAACATTCCTAATAAAGACCTATTTTTGTTTTGCCCTCCGCAACCATCGGAGAACAATCTTATGACCGACAGATCATTTAGGTTCGAGTTGCACAGTCTATGGTGTTGTAACACCCACCACTGATTCCTATCTCTCTTTTATTTATTCGGTTGGCAGGGTGAGCGGTAACCCCGGAATTCAGATGGTGGTGACAAGAAAAACTTTTGCGTGGAGTCCGGAAGAGCCCCGTGTCAACTGCTGTTGAACCACCTATTTAATTTAATCCCTATCTAGCCTTGCAATAGACTTTTAATTGTTTTATTCTTACTGCAGAGGTTTTCGTACTAAACTTGATTTTTCATGAAATTCTGACTTTTATTTGTTTTTCCTAACTATTTTCCTTGTTTTTCTGTTCCCTAACAGTAAAACGCAAAATTCTGGATCAATTACACTTTTATTTCCACATTTACGGTTGAGAGCCACCCAAAAATTTACAGTTTTCCAGTTTTCTCAATAACTTTCCAATAAATTGACAGTATTTTAATGTTTCCCAAATTTTCTCATCATTCACAATAGTTTTCTAATAATTCTAGACAGTATTCTATTATTTCCCAATTTACTAAAGGTTCATAATAATTTTTCAATAATTCTAGACAATATTTTAATATTTTAAGCGGCCTTACTTTTTCACTTTAATTTCCGCGCTTTTGTCAAAATTTCGTCGAGCTCCAAACTTCCGACTATCACCGTATTTTATTGTATCCAGAACTTTGTACCTTCCGAAGGACAGAGACCGATTTTCAACCCGGCAGGGGTTCCCCTTGCAACACGAAAGTTTCTATCTGACTGACTGTCCAAACAGGCGCTTTCCCGCTTAAATAGCCAATTTTCCCATAAATATTTCCCCGTTTTCAACCCCTTTCGCAGAATCGAGGCCGAAATAACAAGTTTTTATGACCGTTTCCTCGAAAAGTTTAACGCATGGGTAGCCTTGTTTTTCATCCAAACAAGGAACCTGCGTGATTCAACACGCTTTTATTACCTTTTTATTGCAAAGGGGGCTGTTTTCCTCCCTTCTCTGACATTTATTGCTTGCAGGTGTTCCTAACATGTTCAAAACAAGGCTATAAAATTATCTAGGCCTAACTATTGTGTAATCCTACGCAAAAACGGGGGTTGGGTCGATAATTATGCGCGTACATGACAGGGCGGTCTATTCGCTGGCCAATTAGAGGCGTCAAGACTCCGATTTCTTTGTCTTGTGTCAGGGTAATTAAAAGATTTTCTTTGAAGAAGGGGAAAATTTCACCATCTAGCACAGCAGAACAAAGAATAGTTTTTATTCCGAATTAAAATGTTCGCGCAATTAGAAAAGTTTTTCAACTTCTTGGCGAAGTTAAATGAATTTAATTCATTGTTCTCAATTGAAATTAAATCAAAGTGTTGGTTCCTGCATTCACGTAAGTTAATTTGGTTAATTATTTGATAATTTGCTAAAACCTTTCATATGAACAAATATTCGGTCACGTAGATATTTAAATAAATTTTAAATCAATTATTTCTTAGCGAAATTCAGCGTTTTCTTTGTGTGAACACTTCTTTAAAAATTTTGTTTATTAAAAATTTCCCTTAACTTGCAAACGATTAATTTATTTTAAATATTTCCTGTCGTATCGCAAAATTTATTTCTTTAGAACTCCTCCGATTATTTTATAAATGTAATCTCGGTTAATTATTTTAAAATTTTATTTTCATTCCTTTATTTAGTATGCGCTATCCCCTTTAAATAATTGCTTAAAAGCCGTGACATTACACCACTCCCTTTCCCAAAACATAACGTACCTTTTAAATAAAGGTACTTTATGCGTTGACAGATGCCTAGCATCCCAAGGAACTTTACTGGGTCACCGTAACCTAGGTCATGAATTAGGCTATTAAATTCTCGGCGGTGCATTAGACACGTGCTTGTCTTTGGGTTATTCTTTCCGTCTAGTGAAAAAGTAGGTGCTTATTAAATTCTAAAAATTAGATTACATTTCTACCTGGTTTTACCTTATTATACAATGTGTTACACAGTTCTTAATCTACAGATAAAATTTTATAACAATAAGTTTCTTCCAGGAAACGCTTTCGTTCTTTCTAAATATTTTATTAAATTAATTGTTTTCTGCCCTCAATTAATTTGTTAAATTTTCCCCTTTTAACATTAACTTTTTAATACTTTTTGTCTTTATTTAACGAATGGGTTTCCTTATGGTTCATTATAGCAATCATAGTAAGTCACAATGTTTTTAATAATTGTAAATGACAATTCCTTAAAAATTTCATATCTTTTCATGAGTTACAAGTCGCATGTAAATTTCTTAGCCTACTTTAGTAAATTTGTCATACTTTCAATATATATATATTTGTATTATTTTTATGTTATCATAGTAATTAAATAGGACCTTGTATTCATTTTCTCTATTTAATTTTTATTCTTCGCACATTATTTTCAGAAATATTAATTTTCCTTAATCACACATTATTTTAAAAATATTAATTTTCCTTAACAGTAGACGGGCGTAACACCCAACAATAAATCTTGTAAATATGAATCCTCTACAATCATACAGACATTAGGTACATTATTCTAATCTTATTTCGTTCTACAATACAGTCTAAATCTCTCTCTTGACCCTTAACTTCGTATTCTACAATTCTGACTAGTATTCACTCAGTTTTTAACTTTAGATTTACAATTAATCTACAAGAATATTTTTTTTAACTTATCATTGGTTATCTACCTAAGGAATCTACGTATGGGTTACTGCGTAATTGGTTAATAAATTACAGTATACTTAATTTAATAAAATTGTTACATACTACCTTCTATAATATTTATTATCCAGACCTTGTTAATACAACATAAGGTTTTTTTTTTGTTTTTTTTTGTTTTAAATTTTTTTTTGTTTGAGTATAATTTTATAGTTTTATTAAAAATTTTTTTGTATATGGGTTTTTTTTTGTGTGTATATAACGACCTTTAAATATAATAGAAACATTTAAACCTACAGAATACTGAACCTATGCTTATATGTGAATGACCTTACCTAACCTATATATAGACGTTTTGTTTTTCTAATCACTGTCACTGTCACTCTCGCTGTCCCTCTCGGCGGGGGTCCGCCGTAGCACCATTCGCAGTCCGTCTAGGAAAGCTACCTCGTATTCTGCTATTGTCTTCGGTGTCAAAGGGGCTGCTTCCCCTGGGAGGACAGGACCTCCTGGTGGTCCCTGGGAGGGCCCCGGAACGGGCTCAGGTGTGGCCATCCTTGGTACTGGCTCTGCCGCCTCGGGTGGAGCAGGGGCGGCTGGGGCGTCCTCGTTCATGGGCCTGGCGGGAGGGGGAGGGCCCTGGCATTCCCTGCATTGGCATGCCCGCCCCCCGTGGTCTTGAAGCAGGGCCCAAAAGTCCGCCAGCCGGAAGAGGTCACGATGGCCCGGCAGCGGTTGGCAACTGGGGCAGTCGCACAAGGTGGGGTCGTACCGCTGCCCGAACGTTAGTGCCCAGTCTGTGCGGAACATTTGGTATTCCGCATGCACTAACGCTAGCCACATCGTCACTATCGCGCGATGGGGGAAAAACTCCTCCGGCCCCGGTTGGTTCTCCCCCAACTGATAGAAAAGGTCCCTTAAATGGTAAAGGGCTACTCTCAGCAAGGTGTTAGTGAGGGGGTGATTCCCCCGGATGTTTCGCACATATGTGAGGAATAACATCATCCATTCCATTTTATGTATTTTTATTATTTATGTTTTGTCTTTTCTCAAAATTTGGCGAACTTAACTGTCTCTTTATATGTATGATTTATTATTATTGTCTTTTCTCTCCCCTTTTTTTTTCTCTTTAATATCACTGTCTTTTACTTTCACTTTACTTTAGGGGATCGCACGGCACACCCAATCAACAGTCTTTTAGGCAAAGAACTACTTGCTAAAATCCAAACGGCTTGGTTCATTTTCCTAATCTCCAGTGGGGGTAATTTTTCTAAATTCACCCGATCTGTTAATTATAAACTGTTTTTATCCCGTTTTATTTCATTTTACACTCTAAACTTGTCTCGTACTATTAACTGCCTTTGTTTAGGTTTGTTTACATAGAAGTTAACATTTATTATATTTTTTGTTTTCTCTAATATGTCTAGATCGTTTAGGGACCCTAATATTCATAAATAAGTATTTTTTTCTATTTTCTACATCTTAAGATGTCAACATTAAACCCTTTCAACTTCATAGACCCATTACTCTCATAATAGTTAATTAGGAGAACACTAGCTTCTTTGTGCGCTTATGCCTTCCTTGCTTGCACGTGGGCATTTTAATTGGGTTCCCTAACAGCCTCGCGGTCAAATATTCGTCAAGTGTGACGAATTAATCGGGTAAACAAAACGGTCATATTTTCTTGGGGTTAAAAATTTTTAAATGCTTTACTTATTTGCTTCTTTTCTAGTCTTTAGCGGCGCCTGGGGTTCTTTCATGGCAACTTCGGGCGTCTAGCATAGATAATTCTATAGGGCGTTACTTAGGGTTGTTAAGAAGTTACGTTAGATGGCTCTCCGAGTATCGTCTTTTGCTTTTTAAATTCTTTCTTCCTTGGCGGCTTCACTTCGACTAAATAAACTCCATTTTAATTTTGGGACATTTAGCAGTTCACGTTGCAGGGAGGTATATGATGTCGGTTGTACCATGTTGGGTTCTTTCACTTCTTTGTTCATTTCATTTTCTATGAAAAATGTAACGTGCTTTTCCTTTTCAGTTACAGGTGCGCTTGCAATGAGCGAATTGTCGGCTGGGTCTTCACTGCTAAAATAAGTTTTCATATTTTCATCGGGTCTATGGGAACGCATGTGTTCCCGCTGTTTATGATGCAATACAAACAGAGTTAAGGTATCCCAGCAAGATGCTAAAAGATGTAGTGAGCAACCATTTAGCTTATGAATGGCTACTGCATTCATACATGTTTCTAATAAAAATTGTATCACCCGAAATATGAAATAGATTCCGATTATTCCACTGGTCCATTCCCCTAAAATAGTAAAATATTTGTATATCGTACGAATCGCTGACTTAGCTAATTTTTCCATTTCTTGTTTGTCAAATAAGCGTAACGCAGAGAATCCTTGGGATTGGACATCTTGTCCTGCAATCCTTCGGACAATTATATTATTTAACTCGTTTCTCTCTAGGGTAAATAAAAGTTCATCTTGAGCCTTTTTAATTTCCTTATAGGTGTAAAGACCGCCTGCACCAAGGTCTTTAATAGTATGAAATATCGCAGCTTCTTCTGCATCCACACGCAATTCTTGGGGCACTATTCCTTGATTTGGATATGGATCAAATCCAATCCATTTCTTATCAATATAATACATTGGGGATATTATTGAGTTACATTCTGTTTCTTCGGCGTGCTCTTGGAGAATTCTGGTAACAGGTGACATAAAATAACTTTTATTATAGGCGGCTACCGGTAGCTCTGCGTAACAGTGTGTTTCTCTTCTTACTTCTACTGGTACAGCTACACATTTCATAATATACATCACTTCTCCTGCTACTTTAGCGACATACCCTAGTTTGTTCTTGACTAGAGTTGCTACAGCATTCGGGCTTAAAGTGGCCATTATGAGTCTATTTTTTAGAATTTCCCTATGTAGTAAACAACGTCGGTGGACAGTCTGAGCAAACATTTCGTTTACCGTTCGTTTAAAGGATTGTTCCACATATAAAAATTTTGTGTTGACGTAAGTAATTAGGTCAGCATCTCGCTATTCATTATTCATTTTGGTAAATGGAGTGGTATCCATCCAATGACGATTTCTTTCGTATGACTATGAGCCTAGGATGTTCACTTTGCCAGGCTTTTACTCCACATAGTTTTTCTTCGCTAAGAAGTTGTATGGCAAATACTTTTGTTCTATCTTCCACTACTACATATTGATTCGATGGTAATTTATGTTCTTTTTCTTGCACAAATGTCGCAATACCCTCATAAAGTATGTTAAACTGTTGACATATGGCAGGATAGTTTTTATCCCATAGAGATTCTCCATTTATACTATCCATGCAATATCCCTCCAAAAATGGACAAATCACTCCATTCCGCAAATGTATTTCATTATTTTCTAACGCTACCTTTGTATAATAATCCTGTAGTGTTATCTTCACATCCGCTTGAACTATTACACTATTATATTGTATCCCATTTTCGTGGTACTGTGCTCCTTCACAGTTGTGTGCCGAACCGATACTTCCTGCTAACAGAAGTGTGGTAGACACAGTTGAGTTTGGTGTCAATTTATCTATGATATGTCCACTGAGTCCTCGGAATTGCCTATAAGTATGCGTTTTCCGGCAGTCTTCCGATCCTAGTTCATAGATATAGGTAGATATTCCTCCCTCTACCGCTGATTGATGGGAGAACATTCCGCAATGACTTATCAATCTAGTCACTTCAATCAGACATGAATATACGCGGATATATTCATAACGTTGTTTCTCTATAACTTGCACATATCCGTCTTCTATATTACAACCATTTTCAGGATCTGGGCAAATACTGACATCACGCAGCGATATCGCTGTTATGTTAGTGGACAGATTTCTGCAATCATAAGCAATGAGACTCGAATAAACAAACGGGACCATCACAAGCAATGTGAACATCTTCACTGCAACAAAATAAACTATTTTAGTTTTCTCATCTTCAAGATATACATTTTTCTTAAGTTTTACTTGGTTTCCTAATTTTTACTTATATACGTCTACAAGGTTTCACGTTAATTCTTATATACTTTTACAGGGTGGCTCTCCTAATACATATTTTATTCTACTATATAATCATCGTATCGCCGAGGTAATCTCACTTCTCGTGTGCGAGTACGCCTTACTAAAGGTATTTCTCTAACTTCTTCGTTAGAATCCGATGAAGAGTAATCACTCTGTTCTTCATCCTCATCGTCGTCGTCGTCGTCTTCTTCTTCCTCTTCTTCTTCTTCCTCTGGCGGGGGTTCCCTTCCTTCCCGCCCATGTTCAAGGAAGTCATCAATTTCTCTTTGTTTGTCTTCCTCATGCTCTATATTCTCAATTTCCTCTTCACGTACGTCATTCTTTTTCTCTTTATTTAGCTGAGCTTTCTCCAGAGTATAGTCTAGCTCTTTACATGGTTTCAATCTGTTGGCATGTACCATATGCTCTTTTCTTCCCGTATGTTCCTTAATTTTAAAGGTCACTGGTCCTTTCTTTTCTATAATTCGATAAGGGCTTGTCCATTTATTATAAAACTTCGAAGCAAGTTTCTTTCCTGGAATGGCTGGAGTGTAAAGGTACACTAAATCTCCTAACTGAAATTCTTTTCTCGTCCTCTTTTGATTATGTTTTTCACAACGTTGATTAATACTTGTTTCTAAATTTATTTTTGCTAGTTTATGAGCCCTATGCATTCTAATCATAAATTCACTCACGTAGTTTTCGTCTATATCGTACTGTATACGAGGTTCTCTTATACTCAAGTGTATAGGGAGTTCCATATCGCGTCCAAACATTAGAAAGAATGGCGATTATTTTGTTCCTTCATGCGGCAAATTTCTGTATCCCATTAAACAATAGGGTAAAACTAAATCCCAGCTATCATTGTATTCACTTACAAAATGACCTATCATTGTTTTAATTGATTTATGGAAACGCTCAACGACGCCGTTTCCACTTGGGTGATAGGGAGTCGTTTTCAATTTTCGAATTCCCAGAAGTGTACAAATTTCTAGGAACATTTTTGATACAAACTGACTTCCACAATCAGTTAAAAGTTCTCTTGGTGTTCCAAAACGACAAATTATATTTTCTACAAAAGCTCTAGCTACTGTTTCTGCTTTTATGTCCGGTAGAGGTATACACTCAGGATAACGAGTTAAGTAGTCTACACATGTCAGTAAATATTTGTTGTTATTTTGGGTCCTATTCAAAGGTCCTACTAGATCTAAACTTATTCTCGTCCACGGTGTAGTTGGAATTGAGATTTCTTGAAGTTCAGCTGGTGGTTGATAATTCGTTTTTCTTAAATTACATGAACGACATTTTTCGACATAACTTATAACATCTTTTCTAATAGTTGACCAATAAAAATCCCGTTGTATTATTTCTTTGGTTTTCTTTTGTCCTGGATGAGAACCAAATACCGAACTATGGTATAGTTGTAGAATTTCAGGAACTATGGCTGCTGGTGCCATTATTGGATCGTGCCTTTGATTTTCTTCTCTATGTCGATATAGTATTCCTTCAGGGCTAAAATAGTATTGTTCGTCTTCTGGTCCTAACGACGATATTATTGTTAATAACTTTGGATCATTTTGCTGTAAACTCTTGAGCTCTTCCTTGCTCCATATCACATTAATCATAGGAGTAATATTTTCTTTTTCTTTCACGACAGCTATAATATTTTCACACGGATTTTCTTCTGACCTCAAACGTGTAAGAGAATCCACATTGTCGTTCTGTTTTCCTGGCCTGTATA
This sequence comes from Philopedon plagiatum, assembly GCA_963971165.1. NCBI lineage: Eukaryota > Metazoa > Arthropoda > Insecta > Coleoptera > Curculionidae > Philopedon > Philopedon plagiatum. Next base: position 122,172,836 of record OZ020189.1, on the reverse strand, counting down.
CAATTGTAAAGCTGTATTCCATAAGAAACATGGCCCACTTTGCTAATCTCGAACTTGGATCCTTAATAGTCAGCAAATATTTCAGGGGACGGTGGTCTGTCATTATAGTAAAATGTGTTCCAGTTAAATAATTGCGGTATGTCTTTACTGCAAATACAACTGCTAGGCATTCCCTTTCGATTGCACTGTAGCGTCTTTCTGCATCATTCAGCGTACGGCTGGAAAAGCATATTGGAAGCTCTGTTCCATCGTGAACTTGTGTCAAAATTGCAGCAACTGCTGAGACGCTTGCATCCGTATTTACTATAAAAGGTTTGCTGAAATCCGGATATCGTAAAATTGGAGGTGAAATAAGAGCTTCTTTCAGGTGTACAAAAGCTTCTTGTTGTTCTGGCCCCCAGTGGTATTTGATATTTTTCTTCGTAAGCAATGTTAATGGTTGGCTTATTTTCGCAAAATTTGGCACAAACTTTCTATAAAATCCACATAGACCAAGAAATGCTCTAATTTCCCTAACATTTCTAGGAATGGGGTAGTTCTCAATTATTTCAGTCTTACTAGGATGCGTGGTAAATCCTCCTTCTTTTATAAGGTGTCCAAGGTATTCTATTTCTTTTTGCATAAAATGACACTTAGTGGGTTTAAATTTTAAGTTACTTTCTCTCATTTTGTCAAACACATGCCTAAGCCGTTCCAGATGTGTATCTACGTCCTTGGAAAATACTATTATGTCATCCAAATAAACAAGACATTCACTATATGTCAACTTTCCTAAAATATGATGCATCATCCGGCTCCAGGTAGCTGGTGCATTCTTAAGTCCCATGGCCATTCGCAAAAATTCATAATGATTATCGGGAGTTGAAAAAGCTGTCTTCTCTTGGTCATCAGGATGTACAGGCACTTGGAAATATCCTGACGCTAAGTCCATGGTTGAAAATAGAGACGCCCCAGACAGTTTGTCTATAGTTTCTTGTATATTAGGTAAGGGGAAAAAATCTGTCTTTGAAATGGCATTCAAATCTCTATAATCAATGACTAATCTAAACTGTACCTCTTCTCCAGGATGTCTTTTCTTTTCCACTAAAATCGCTGGAAAACTCCACGGAGACTGACTTTCTTTAATAATTCCATCATCTAATAATTTTTGAATTTCCTTTTTCAAAATTTCTTGTCGGTGGTACGGCACCCTATATGGCCGTTTTAAAATAGGAGGAACATCTTCCGTTATAATCCTATGTGTAACATTTGACGTACAACTAAGTTTCTGTTGAGGGCTTTTAAAAATATCAATATATTCCACAATTAAATCTCGCAATTTTATTTCACTTATTGCCCTAACATTGTCTAAATGAAGTGTTTTCAAAATATCTTTTGTATCTTTTTCATTTACCTTTCGTATCATAAGCCCATTATTCTTCTCACTAGATTCTACGACTTCTGTTTCGTAAGCCCTTGCTATAACCATTCTTGGCTTCAATTTTATTTCACTTTCTGTTACATTCGTTATCCTCACAGGAATGGTTTTCCTTGTTTTACACAACACTCTAGCAATGATGAGTCCTTTCGGAGCTTCAGTGCTTGGTTCTAAAACCATGAATGGTGTAGAAACACTTGCCAATCCTCGTAAATTTGCAGGAAAGATCGCCTGTGTCATCGGGGGAATTACTACCCAATCAAACCCAATCACCCACTTTTCTTTATTTTCTTCTTTATTTCTTAAGTGTTTTTCTCGTAGCTCCTTCACTTCGGTTTCTAACTGGGCAAGCCTTTCTTCCAATTTATTTGTTGGCTTCTCCTCCATTAAGGAAATGACACTGTCGAAAGCATACATACAATTATTTCCCCAATCTATCTTGACTCCGTATTGTCGCAAAAAGTCAATACCCAAAAGCATATCTGCTTGAAAACTATAATTTTCTATCACCACAAAATTATGTTGCACCACTATATCTCCAGGGAATGTAACCAAAACATTCGATACCCCTGACGTGGGTATATTATTCCCTTGTATATCTATCAATTTGACATCTGTGTCACTTACGAACCCCTTGGCAATATCAGGTTTTATCAGGGATATTACTGCTCCACAATCTATCAAGGCTAGGCATGGCTTACCATCAACACTAACCTTAATCACACTACACAACTTTGGGGTTCTTTCCTCAGAGCACGTAAATATCCCTACCTTATTCTCCTTACTACTTACTCCCAACTTGCCTGATCGGCAGCCGAACTCCGGGGCTGAAATTCGACTGCGTTGGAGTTTAACACCTGCTGCTGTGTTGGCTTATAAACACGACTTGCTTTTCGAGGACAAGTCCGAACCAAATGTCCAGGTTCCCTACAGTTATAACATAGTTTCTCAAATCATTGTCCCTTAGCATTTTTTCTTCTAGGACACCCACTGCTTATGTGTCCAGGTTGGTTACACGTATAGCACGTACGGGTTTCTTTCTCTTTGCAGTAATTTGCTGTGTGCCCATCTTTTTGGCACTTAAAACACTTAAATCGATGATTTCCATTTGCTAATTTCTTGTCATAGCTTCTGTTGAGTACATTATTTGCGTTTGAAACCATTCTGCATTCCCTACTGCCTGACGGATGAACCAAGTTTTCTATTGATTCTTCCCTTTCGGCTATCCTCAAAGCTTCATCCAAGGATTGCGGGTCTCCTGACAGAACTCGCTGTTTCAGAGGCATCGTCAGTCCCAGCGTAAACTGCATGGTAATATCCTCTTCCAATTCCTTCTTAACAACATCATCATGTGTAGGATCTCCAGTCAGGTTTATTGTTCGATTGCCCAGTAATTTTAGTCTAGTCAAATACTGTCGGCAAGATTCTCCTGTCCTCTGGCGGCATTCAATAAAATTTTTCATCGCAGCACCCTTCACATACTGCCGTTTAAATTGATTTTTCAAGTTTTCTTTCAATATTGTCCAACTCTTCGTGTCCCTTAGTGCTGGATCCGAATCAATAAATTGCTTGGCCCTGTTACGTAATTTTAGCAAAGGTATCGCTACCATCTGGGATTCTGTCCAATTTGCTAGTATATTTGTTCCTTCAACTACCGTCAGAAAATCGTCTATTGAAGTTGTTCCATCATAAATAGGCAGGGAGTCTAAGCCTATCATAATGTTTCCGGTGGTAGCAGTCATTGTTGCAGGGCTTGTGGTGGTTATGGTTGCTGTTGTACTAGCTGCTGATGTTGTAGTAGTCATATTTTATTGCAGGTTGACACCTTTTGAGGGGGTGAAATATTGTCCTCAAAATAGGGATCTTCTATGGCTGGTTACCGGTAATGGTAAATGGATCTATACACAACCAAAGCTAAAATTTAAATATGTTGCACAATCTTATCAATATTTAAATCAACCCTACAATGTAATCCAACAATTGTATTCAGTCACAATCTATCCAATATTTCAATATTTAAAAAAATTAATTTCAAATTTTTCTTCCAAATTTTTAATCAACTATTAATCAATTAATCAACCAATCAACCCCACACCTGACACCAATTGTAACACCCACCACTGATTCCTATCTCTCTTTTATTTATTCGGTTGGCAGAGTGAGCGGTAACCCCGGAATTCAGATGGCGGTGACAAGAAAAACTTTTGCGTGGAGTCCGGAAGAGCCCCGTGTCAACTGCTGTTGAACCACCTATTTAATTTAATCCCTATCTAGCCTTGCAATAGACTTTTAATTGTTTTATTCTTACTGCAGAGGTTTTCGTACTAAACTTGATTTTTCATGAAATTCTGACTTTTATTTGTTTTTCCTAACTATTTTCCTTGTTTTTCTGTTCCCTAACAGTAAAACGCAACATTCTGGATCAATTACACTTTTATTTCCACATTTACGGTTGAGAGCCACCCAAAAATTTACAGTTTTCCAGTTTTCTCAATAACTTTCCAATAAATTGACAGTATTTTAATATTTCCCAAATTTTCTCATCATTCACAATAGTTTTCTAATAATTCTAGACAGTATTCTATTATTTCCCAATTTACTAAAGGTTCATAATAATTTTTCAATAATTCTAGACAATATTTTAATATTTTAAGCGGCCTTACTTTTTCACTTTAATTTCCGCGCTTTTGTCAAAATTTCGTCGAGCTCCAAACTTCCGACTATCACCGTATTTTATTGTATTCAGAACTTTGTACCTTCCGAAGGACAGGGGTTCCCCTTGCAACACGAAAGTTTCTATCTGACTGACTGTCCAAACAGGCGCTTTCCCGCTTAAATAGCCAATTTTCCCATAAATATTTCCCCGTTTTCAACCCCTTTCGCAGAATCGAGGCCGAAATAACAAGTTTTTATGACCGTTTCCTCGAAAAGTTTAACGCATGGGTAGCCTTGTTTTTCATCCAAACAAGGAACCTGCGTGATTCAACACGCTTTTATTACCTTTTTATTGCAAAGGGGGCTGTTTTCCTCCCTTCTCTGACATTTATTGCTTGCAGGTGTTCCTAACATGTTCAAAACAAGGCTATAAAATTATCTAGGCCTAACTATTGTGTAATTCTACGCAAAAACGGGGGTTGGGTCGATAATTATGCGCGTACATGACAGGGCGGTCTATTCGCTGGCCAATTAGAGGCGTCAAGACTCCGATTTCTTTGTCTTGTGTCAGGGTAATTAAAAGATTTTTTTTGAAGAAGGGGAAAATTTCACCATCTAGCACAGCAGAACAAAGAATAGTTTTTATTCCGAATTAAAATGTTCGCGCAATTAGAAAAGTTTTTCAACTTCTTGGCGAAGTTAAATGAATTTAATTCATTGTTCTCAATTGAAATTAAATCAAAGTGTTGGTTCCTGCATTCACGTAAGTTAATTTGGTTAATTATTTGATGATTTGCTAAAACCTTTCATATGAACAAATATTCGGTCACGTAGATATTTAAATAAATTTTAAATCAATTATTTCTTAGCGAAATTCAGCGTTTTCTTTGTGTGAACACTTCTTTAAAAATTTTGTTTACTAAAAATTTCCCTTAACTTGCAAACGATTAATTTATTTTAAATATTTCCTGTCGTATCGCAAAATTTATTTCTTTAGAACTCCTCCGATTATTTTATAAATGTAATCTCGGTTAATTATTTTAAAATTTTATTTTCATTCCTTTATTTAGTATGCGCTATCCCCTTTAAATAATTGCTTAAAAGCCGTGACATTACAGTGTAAGGCTGATGCAATTTGATTGCAACCTTTAGAAAATTCGTTTTCGGTCCATACATAGCTAAATGTGCTATCCTTGTTTTGAGCAGACAGTGATGAGCCTTGACAGATTGTAAAGTTATATAAATATAACTGACGAGAATAATACGCAGCCTGATCCGGAACTTTGGGAAGGACTAGATTCTTTTGACAATCGTAACATAAAGTTAATGCATTGTCAACTTCTAGACGAAGTTTTTCATAGAAGGCATCTGCGCGCTTCTTATGGTGTTTCCAGTTGAATTTAAGAGTATCTCTTTTCTTCTTATCCTTCTCCAGGTTAATTTTGTTTTCAAAACTCCAACAAGTGGAGCATTTATCGGAATATGGGCTGTCAAAACTTATATTAAAACATTCATTGAACACGGTCCTAAAGTATTCATATTTCACGGAAAGTTCTTCAGCTTGATACTTTTCATTATATAGAGTCCATAATTTTTTCGTGTTGAGCTCGCTTGGCAAGTATTGTCGTTTCGTATGTTTGCCACGAGTATAATGACTCTGAATAGGTCTGAATGTTTTAATAAATTCCTTAACTGCTTCTCGACGTGGTTGATACTTTAAAGTTCTGCGGTCGCCTCCTCTTGTTTCTTTGGGTGTCGTACCAGATTCCATAAATTTTTGACACAATCTATTTACTCGGTCGCGCTTTTCACCAATAATATTTAGAAATGCCGCTCGACAGACTCTGACATTTTCAACAACCCCACCTCTTTGTTTCGGAAGAACAAAACAGGTACTTAAATTTCTTCTTCTTTCCACACCTCTAGGAACGCATTTCTTTTTGGGGGTTTTGAGGTAAACATGTTGTAATATATAATTCTTTTTCCACTCTAAATCTGGAACTTGATAATATTGTTGATGTATTTTTCGCACATCCTGCATCGAAAGTTCTTTACACTGGAAAACAGATGCCTTATGTGAGCAAGTCGGCTTCTTTGGTAGCGCTTTAGGTAGTTGCCTGTAACAAAAACATGCTATGAACAGACGAACAGAGGAACACGCAGTAGAATCAAAGCTACCTTATTTTATATTCCTAATAAATATTGTGACAAAAAAAAACATATACAACTACAAAATGTACTTAGAGGCGAATTCGGCAAGTTTTGTTACCTTTTTGGTTGACAGATCGACAATGGATTAAGTGTCAAAAGGTACCAGCGTCGTTTGTTTATCTACACCAAGTTACACCAAAGACGGTCAGTTTTATTTTGTCTCTTTCCACTACGTAATATTTTCAAATGGCGTATGTCTGAACTAGATAAAAATATTACACTTTTTACACCAGGTGTAGATAAACAAACGAAGCTACCGATTGGTTAACCAATTGGTACCTTTTGACGTTTAATCCATTGTTTATCTGTCAATTTTGACCAACCAAACAGGGTACCAAAGCTTCCCGAAATCGCCTTAGGTACATACCTTTTTCTTTTCGCAATGTTCCTCTTCCATGTTTCAGCACACCTTTTTCTTGACCGTGTAGGCTCGGTTTCAACAACTACACTTCCACCACTATCGCTAATATTTTCTTCAATATCAGACATTTCCACAAAATTTTTTGCAATACTTTTCAGAAACGTACCTAAACAAACACTAACGAATGCCGTCTACAATGAAGTAAATAAAACAGCGACTGCAACGCCAAAAATTTGGTACGTATTAACACAAGGAACCTTAAAATAGCGGGAAATCTAAAAATAACTGGTTTTGCAGCTGTATTCTTAATACACCTAGTAGGCTTAAGCGAATATAACGCACTTTGCAAGCGTTCAAAAACTTAGCTGACCTTGCATCTGTTCACCTCGTGCATATAGCGGCTTTTGAAAATGTACCCACTTTTTCGATCGGATTTTAAAACCGTTACAGCGCGTTTTGCAACTCAGAATATTTTTAAGTAGTTCGCTTTGACCTTTTAGAAGACAGTGGCGACAATATTTCAATTTTAATTTTTTAGACATATAGCGGGTTTTGCATATGGTCTACTCATATATGAGCTTGAAATATTTAACGGCAAATGTTGATTAAAATCTTGTCCGAAAGCAACGGCACTGGAAATATTGACTTATCTGTCGACTTGGGTTACATAGTCTTTAAATTCTGCTTTTGAATGTTCGTTTTGCTGCATACATATAGCAAACGATTGGCAACTTCTATTTTATGAGTCACTGAGTCTGCTATATATCCTTCCGCTACCTCTGATGACTTCCACCCCCCGTGTGTTTTCATATCTAAAATGTCCACACCTGGGGCATTTGCTAGTAATGTAGAGGATGTTCTTCGAAACGAGTGACCGGTATACTGATTTGGATTGGAAATTTTGAGAAATTTAGCTATCTCGTAAGGAATTTTTGAAATTGTATGCTTTCCAACTACCTGATTTACACATCTGCCACGCTCATACCGATAAAAGAAGCGTTCATCTTGAGCATTTTGTGGTCGAAGTTTCATATAACGATTAACAAATGTTACCCAATCTTCTATAACTACAAATCTTTGCACATTGTTTTTGGTAGTAAGAATCTGCACTATACCATGATACAATTTTTATACTCCACATCCTTCACTTTTAGATTGTATAGCTCGTCAGTTCTGCATGCCCCAGCTACTCCAAAAGTCTCTACTACTTTTTTCATTAAATATATTTCAACAGGAGCTTCTAACAAAAACATTGATATATCATCCTCTGTAAATACCTGAGATTTTCGAGGCTGCTATCCGTCATTCTTCCTTTTTATTAATGCCTTTAAGCTGCCAAATTTTGAGATGTCCTGGTTCTTATTTAATGAAATAGTTAATTTCAACATCGAGTATTTTGACCACAATGTAGCAGGAGATAATGTCTTTGATTTTTCTAAGAAAAATGCCAATAAAGCGTCTTCCGATATTATAGACACATCTTTACTTGTACACCATTTAACGAAACTTTCATAGACTTGAATGTACCGATCTTTAGATTTATCCGGTAGCAAACTTCTGCACGCAATATTCGCTGCTTCTTTAATACAATTCATGTTTTGTTAAATTTTCACCAAATACAAAAGTTATCAACTTAAGTATTCAATATAGTTATAAAATAAGATTATTTAATAACTGTCAAAATAATATTCATTTATTGACATGAATGTTACCTTAGTAACGTTAACAACCAACTGTATGATACTGTTACAAGCCGCCTTATATCCATTTTATTACAATCCATTGAGGATTTTCAGCATCAAATTTGAATGTGCGTGTTTTAAGAAATCGAGAGGGGAGAATGAAAAGTTTAATACATTACACGCTGCAAAAGCCCTTTCAGGTGCTCGGAGTTTTTAAATAGCCTTGGCTACGCTACGCTTCGCCTAGGCTATTTAAACACACTTCGCACCTAAAAGTAAACTTTCGCAGCTTGTAATGTAAATAACTACCGTCAAACGGGGTGAATCGGATCAAAATTTCAGGTTTTTTCAATATTTTCATCCTTTAAAAAAAAAAGAAATTCTGTAAAAAATATATGTTACAGATACACGTCTAAGGCACAAATTACTGACTTTTTTTCAAAACTGAGCAACCACTTTCCTCATTTTTTTTTTTCAAAAAGTGATCCGTTTCACCCCAGGGAATGGGGTGAAACGGATCAGTTGTTTAAATGCCGTTATGTCGCGTTTTAACACTATCGGGGGTGAAACGGATCACAAAAAAATATTTTTAAAAAATATCTTGAAGACTGCTTTAAATAAAAATTGTTAAAATTACTACAAAATAGGAGATTTTATTAAAAAACTAAAAAAAAGTACCATTGACAATAACAACTTTATAGGTATTTTGGCTTATTCTAAGTTATAGTTTTTAATGTTTTTGAAAGTAAATGTTCCTCTTCTTAGGGGGATGGCTTGTATTTTTTTTTTATAATATGCTCTTGCTTGATCACGGCGATATCTTCAATTTCGGGATAGGCAAAAACTGATTCTTTTTTTGACGACTTCTTTCTTAAACATTTAATCGTAGCCTCTTCGCCTAAAATCTGTTCAATTTTCGCAGCAAAAAATCTATCTCTTTTGTTAGTGACAAATTTCACGATAACAAATTCTCCAAGTTGAAAATTTGTATCTATCCCCTCTGTTGAACCTCCGTCGTTATTTTCCAATTCTGAGGAACTCAGATCAGTGACTTCTTTCTCTTGCTCACTTTGAGAACTTTCACTTTCTTCTACAAGGTCTTTCTTAGAAATACTTTTTCCTGCTATCACACTGACCCTTTTACCCCTTTTTGGATTTTCGCCAGAGACTGTTCTTAGTTCTCTTAAATGATCGACAATGGTGTTCGCCCACCTTTTCTCTACTCTTGCTTCCTCGGTCTCTCCATTTTGGTCTTTTTTTTTCAAGTGTTCCATCTTTTTGAGTGTCTGAGTTGGATTAAATGGCACAATGCCACAAGCTTTAAAACCTGCTTGGGTATTTAAGACTGATTTCAGGCCCACTTTTTCTATTGTTTCATTCAACAATGCAGGAAACATAGTTTTTGGAAGAACACCTCTGTTTTTGATCTTCCAATTTGTGAGCACCTTTCGCCAAGCATTCTTAAGGGGTCGAAAATAGGCAACATCAAGTGGTTGCAGCAAATCTGTCGAGTTGGGCGGTAAAAGTACGAACTTTATACCATTATTTTCACACTGCTCAATAACGTTAATTGTAAGGTGACTGCATAAATTATCTCCGATCATAACCTTGGAACCTTCCAACTTTCTAAAGTAGGGAAGAGCGATTGATATAAACCAGTCCTCAAACGTTGTGCTGTCAAATCAACCATTCATTGCTCTGTTGTACCGTGAACCTGGGAAGCCTCCATCTGCCCACCCTTCGTGCATATGTTTGGCCTTATATACAATATAGGGCGGCAAGAGTGTTCCATCACCAGCAACTGAAAACATAACGCTTGTGCTGGTTTTTGACGTATCCATAACTCTATGAGCGTGTTTTGATCCCTTTCTTACGACGACTTTTACAGCTCCTGGGTCGTCAGTAAAATTGGTTTCATCATAATTGATGACATTTGACGGCGGAACACCTTCCAGTGACTCTCCAAGTTGACGAAAATATTGTTCAACTATTTCGTAGGAGACGGCAGCCCTTACTCTTTTTGTATTTTCCGCCAATTTTACCGTGAGATTCTTATGTCGCTGCATAAATGATTTGAACCAATCTATTCCTGGCATATTGTCACTGAATCTTTTTTCCCTTTTTCCTGCTTTGTTTAGATATTGCTGCACCATATACCGAATATCAATACTTTGAGGAAAGCCCCAATCCGCACATAGTAACATGCAATCCACCAGCTTTTTCTCCTCGAGTTCAGAAAGGACCGGTTGTCCTCCAATATTTAAGGATTGTTGGCCAGCGCGATATTTTCGCTGTAAGGTCGTGTAAGGCACTGCATACATCTCAGAAGCTCTTCTTATACTCATACGGCCATTTGCAACAGCTGCCAGTGCTCGCTCCATAAAAACTGGATCATATTAAAATTTTCTTGTGTGTCCTAATTTGTTTTTGTAGTTTCGAGGCATTGTATCTGTAAAGAAAACAAACACATGTTACGTTGGGATCCCCTACTTATCGTCCTACCGTCCCCTACCTATCGTCTTACTCTGCCCTGCCTGCCACACATCGCAAGTCGCAACAGCCTTGCCGCCCCCGAACAGGCTACTTTTTAATGAAAGTAAATATGTATGTAGGTACTAATAAGAAATGCATGACCCGTTTCACCCCCTAAATTTGAAATTTTTTACAAAAAAAATTATTAAACTTCAACCAACAAAGATAAAAAAATTTTTTTTATTGAGTAATGTATTCGACCAATTAAGTAGCTTAAAAAAACTTACCAGAAACCTACTACTTTTATTGCTTCTTCGGGGGAAGCCAATCTTTTCAAGTTTTGTAAAACTCACAATAACGACTTTTTGTTTTTTTGCCAATACCACGCATGCGCAACGCGAGCCAGCTCCTTATTCGGGCTTATTACTGTGAATGATCTATTCGCCGACAAGTTCAAACGTTTATTTGCCCCAAAACTTACGCATACTATCAATCCTAAAAACATTCCGTAAAAATGCGTGGGTGATCCGTTTTACCCCTTACGATCCGTTTCACCCCGTTTGACGGTATTTATTCTTTGAGGTAAAATAGTCCAATTATCAGAATAATGACTTATATGAAATGCCTTTATTTTTTTCATATTTAATGCATCTTATATCCGTGACGTGTAAATCAGTCTTTTTTTGTCCAGGTCTAATACTGCTGTAATATTGCAAATTTGGGTACTTTAGAAACCACGTATGATCCAAAATGACACCCGAAAAGGTTGCTTTAATCGAGCCTTTTGACATGTTTCGATATAATCAGATGGAAGTTTTATATTTTTATTTTTTAACTTTCTTTCAATTAGGTGGTGTACGCTGTCAACTTCCATCTGAGTATGTCCCTTTTCAAGGAATTTTTGAATTAAAATTAGGCCTGTTTCGTTTACAAAATGGTATAAAGCATTACTCAAAATATGATTACGGTTTTGATAACCGCAACCATCGCTATAGAGTATAATGGTTTTTGTTTGCGGATTTTTTTCCAAAAAAAAAAAAAAAAAGATGCTTGATGATAATCGTTGCAAAAATGTTTCAAGACCTCCTTCAGCCTCGTGCCACAAATAACAGGATACTTATTTATCTGCTAAATTAATGGTAAAATTATGGCCGCATAATTTTGTTTTGTAGTAAATAGCGGAAGCTTGAAGTACAGGGGCGAGCTTTACAGCCTGTAGGTCCATGGTAAAGACAGCAGTCTCTATTTTCTATTGCCATTTTTTTATCTATTTCTTTTTCTTGTCTAGCATCATCTTTTCTTTTAATGTGTTTTTCATAATCTTCCTGCGAAATGTTTTTAGCCTTGTAGCTGATGCAAACATCACATTGGTCTTTTTTTGGTTTGTGAATGTATATATTTTTTATTTTCATCTGTTTTTAAAATGTACTAGACTTAGTTCTTTGGCACTGTTTGGTCTGGTTTTCACCTCTTCGACAGAGAATTTTATAAATTAAAACTTATTTAAAACAAAACATTTTTATTCACTTGTAAAATTTACAAATGGCTTGCTGCCTGCATATTCTTATTAGGTACCTTTTGGTACTACCAAACTCAATACCAGTGTTGCCAATGGTTCTCGAGAGAAATACCCGTTGGAAGATTCGCGATTACCCACAAATACCCACATTACAATTTTATCGGCTTTTTTTTGTAAGATATTGTTATAGCACCGCCCACCGATATTCTATTTATCTGTGGACGGTGGTTATAGTTAGGGAATAGGGAGGGATAATTAAAAATATCTTTATTAGATTTCAGAGTCGAATTTAAATGAAACAAAACGATTTATTTTACGATTGTATTTATTAATTTTAAATCAATTTAACGTATTATACTTTAATGTAGGTATATATTGTATTGCAAACATAACATTAAGCAATGAACAAGTGATTATCCTAAAGTTATTAATAAATGCTAATAATAAACACGATTCTTAACAACTTTTCATTTTTTTGCCCAAATATTGGTATTTAACATTTCCTTAGCTGGTTCAAAAATTAGTAGGCCTCCATTTAGTTTAATTCCTTCTTTTGTGTGTATAAGAGCTTTTGTTGTTGAATTATGTAAATTTGTACGCGTGTCTGTTTTTATATCATTTAAACTGCTACAAAGTCTTTCTACTGATGCGTTCGAAAATGGCAGTATAAGTAAAAAAGAGATAACTATTTTCAGTGGCGTAGCTTCAGATTTCGGGCCCCCCCGCAAAATGTTACTTTGGTCCCCCCTTTAAAATTTATATCATCACAAAATCACAGTTTAACCCTTAACTACTATTGTGATTTTTATTCGCATAACTACTATCGTGGGGTGTTTCGGCACCCCAACCTGTTTTTTGTAAAACAATGTTTTTTTTTAAGTTTTTGCGTTGTGGGTAGTTGATATAAGAGAAGTACAGACAACTTAAGCAAAACAAAAATTTTATTTTAAAGAAAAATACGAATTATAAGTATTTTCTTAGAAAAAAAAACAAAATGCAACACTGTTTAAAAAAACATTAAACAAAAATAAAAACACTTTTTTCACCCCTCCTAACTGATTTTTTCCTTTGGCAGGCTTGGTAGTTACTCCCTAAAACAAAAAACAACATGTATATATAAAAATAAAAAAACTGACAATCATGTTGAAAAGGTATGATATTGCAAGTGTTTTACGTGGGTTTATACATACATATGTATTTAGAATACCTAATGTTGTTGCTAACTGATCTTTGTGAACAGGTGTCACATTGAACAACAGTCTGTGAATGGTTCTTGCAAACGTTTCTTGAGCAAATATTGCAACATGTCTTGGTTTTACGATCCATTTCTCGAGGACACATGTAACAGCGTCTATATTTTCTTATAGCTCCAGCTTCGACAGGTTCTCTAGTTGTAACTGGGTTATCGCCCAAGAAATTCCCAATAATAGTCTTTAGGTCTAGTGAAAGTTCCCTTATCTCAGATCTTTTTTTCATATGATCCACAATAAGTTCTCTTCCCAAAACAACTGAAAATTTACGACGTGGCATGTTGATAGTTTCTTCTGAAGTTGATAGAAGTAATAAGTAACTATTAGCACGTGAAATATCTAACATAGCACCAAATATTGCCATTGGCCATCTTCTGGTGCGTCGTTGGCATGAATATGTGGCATATCGTTGATCCAGGGCATCAACACCTTTGGTGCTGTTATAAAAGTTAATTATTTCAGGTTTTCCGTTTTCTTCAACAAGCTGACTATGGTGCATAGATGATACAAGCAGGACGCATCTGTGCTTTTTGTGAACAAAGGACACTATTGTCTCATCATGCGTAAACCCAAACAAGCTTAACTTCTCTTCCCTAGATTTATTTGGAAGAAACTGTTGGGGAACCTCCCGTTTATTTTTCCGCATTGTGCCTACGTATGTTAGTCCTACACTTTTTAGTTCAGAAATTAGCTGAATTGAACTAAACCAGTTATCCCCGGTTACATTCGGTTTGTGTTTGTGATTGGAGAAACTAATTTGAGGACGCTAAGAGTAGGTACCGACAGTTTGTTTGGATTTGGTTCTGTGGTTTTTCCTGTGTAGACGTATGAGTTTATTAAATAGTATGTTTTTGCATCACATAAACGCATTATCTTGATACCATATTTCTTTGGTTTGCTTTTTAGGTACTGTCTAAAGGAACAGCGCCCGCGAAACCCTACAAGCATCTCGTCAACAACAGAGTATTCACTGCAAGTATAACTGGCTTGACAATTTGAATTGAAAATACTGTAAATTTTTGAAATTGCTGCAAGTTTGTCTCCGCTCTGAATTGTTTCTTGACGGGAGGTTTGGTCATCAAATCTTAAGGCAGCGAGCAGAAACAAAAATCGGTCCTTAGACATTGTACCTCTAAAAATATTTCTTCCAGTGCCATCAGTGGAAAAAAGACTGCATCTTCGTGATTAGATTTAAAGACTCCTGCTAACAGCAATAATCCAATAAATGCTCTCAATTCAATTGCATCTATATGCCCCACGTAGGAAGCTGTGTTACCATAAGAAGCACTTAGATCAGTTATCTTAGCATTGGTGTGTTCTAGTATTTCCTCCAAAATATCTTCTGTGAAGAGGACTGGCCAGGCTTCTAAGGGTGTTTTAGGAAGTGCATTTAGTGCTGGGCATTTTATTCTAGGTTAATGAAGGACAATATTTGAGCTTCTTGTTCTAGATGGCACAGGTGGTTTTTTGGACCATTTGTATCTGTTTCGCCCATAAACATATGCCGGTAAATCATCATATACACCATCATCAACATCCATTTCTTCATCATTATCTGCTTCAATTTCGGAGTCTGTAAGATGGTCGCTATGCTCACTTGCTGCATCACTTAAATCACTGTCTGTCTCCTGACTTGGTTCTGAAACACCCACATCATCATAGAAGTTTTCAGCTAGCTTTTGCAGCTGGGTTTGTGTAATTTGTCTCTTCATCTTTAAAAAAAAGACTAACGGAACTACTATCGTGGGGTATTTGGACACCCCAAACGCTGTTATTTCGGAAATGAAATTTTTTTTCGTAAAAGTCTTTTCACCGTGTTAAAGAGGGGAGCCTTTTAGGAGATTACCTGAAATAGAAAAATTTTCATTAAAAAAATAAAGAAGTACTTTCGAAAATTCGAGCACTGGGGTGTCAAAATACCCCACGATAGTAGTTAAGGGTTAAATTAGTAATGTATCGTGCAAAATCTCTCCCTTACCCTTACATTGGGATAAGGATAGATAAAAAATAAGAAATTAATTTAAAAAATATTTATTTAAAATAACAAGTAAAAATATTAATAAACTAATAAGTAAATTTAAATGAACCTAAGTATTGCTGCAAAGCTTCTGCCGATTTAAATAACTCTTCTTCCGTCATTGATACGAGAATGGGTGGACTTAAGAAACTAAATTTATCAACAGTCTTCTCCATCCCTTCAAAGCGGTTGTTTAATTGATTAATAACAATGTCTAAAACTTTGTAATAAATGTTTACTTTAAAATAATACTCTTGATTATAAAGCAGATAATTTGTATCATATTCGTCATATTGCTTTTTTGGCTTATGCTGCCTTTTTTCTCTAAATAATGGAGAAATATTCCATCTTTTAGCTATGCTAGTGGCGTCAGTTTTTAAATCTTCGTATTTATTTCGATAATTTTTGAGATTTTCTAGTGACATTTTCAAACACTTTGAAGCTTTCGATAGATCTAACTGTGGTGCTTGCAATATTTGAGATGCTAAATTTATTTCTTCTAATATTTTACAGCATATCGTTAGTATCATTATGAGTTCAAAGTTTTCAATGGCCATCAATAATCTAATTGCTTCCCCACGTTCATCTGGTTTAGTTGAAATTAAACTTATTTTGGTAAGGGCCTTAATAATATCTCCAAACCGCAGTTTCACAGCTAATAAAGATATAATTCTGCCAGCCCATCGAGTAGGATTCAGTCTTTTCAGTTTTGCTTCAGATTCGCCCGAAAAAGAAGCCAATAAATCCCACCTGTTTATACTGGAGCCGAAGAAGGTATACAGGTCAGCTATGATAACGAAGAAAGATGCAACTTCTTTAACTCCTGAAACTGCATCATTGATCACGAGATTTAAATTGTGTGCAGTACAATGTATATAAGCTGCAGTGGGCTCAATGTCTATTATTCGTTTTTGAACCCCTGAATAAATACCACTCATTACTTTAGCACCATCGTACCCCTGTCCTCTGCATTTCTTAATACTTAACCCTAATGCCTTCAACGACTCAGATATTTCGGAAGTTAAGCCGGCCGCACTCTGATCTGAATCTTTTGTAAAGCCCATAAAACTTTCAATAATATTTATATTTTGAGGTTTACCGTTTTCGTCCTTTTCAATTTCAACATACCTAATTATTTTACTTAGTTGGTCAACTTTTGTGATATCTTGTGTTGTATCCATTATGATGGAAAAAAATAAGCTTTCATTTATTTTAGACACTAAGCGTTTCTCCAGTGTATTTGCCAAACAATCAATTAATTCATTTTGGATGGTTGGACTTAATTAATAGTGCCTTTTGGCTTACTTACTAGCTCTCTCATCACTAAATCGTATTTTGCCAAAAAATTCACTTGTGTCAGGAAGTTGCTATTATATACCTGATCAATTGTTTCTCTATGACCTCTGAAAGCAAGCGAATTTTTTGCCAAAATTAAAGTTATATCAATTAGCCTTTGCAGAATTTTCTGCCAAAAATTACATTCATTTCGAATTATTTCTTCCAGAGCTTTATCAATACATTTATTACTTTTCCAGTGATCATATATGTAGCAACAGGTGATGTGGTACTGAGATTGTTCGTGAAGTTTAACTTTTTTTGAAAGACCTTTCCAGTCAGAAGTACCGTGTTTCCAGAAAGTGTTGGTAGTGCTAAATAACCAACAAGGTTCACAGTAAGCTTTATTATCTATAGCGGAATAACACAACCACTTCCTGAGAATAATTTGTCCATCATGACTTTTTTTTTGAATAGTAAAAAGTAGAAAAACTTCTATTTGAATTGTCTTTTGGAAAAGTTATAATAGGTTGACAAGGCCCTTGGGTAACAATAAACATTTTTAATTTGTCACTTAATTCATGGTTTTTAAAATTATCTTTGTCACATGGAAATGTCTCTTTGGTTAATGAACTAAGAAATAAATTATCAGTCTCAGTCTTATAACAAGTTGAATTTTTAATATTATCCGTAGCTGGGTCGAACTTATCAAGATCCATACTTTCATTTTTAGACGTAGAACTTGTAGAATGCTGGTCGTTTACTATGGCCATATCTTGAACATTTGGTCGATCTCCTGCAACTGAAGCAGTTATTGCACTGCAAGTTATTGATGGAAAAACACTCTCCTCCTTGGAATTCAAACTTTCAGCAGGGATTACAGGAAAAATGTAGAAATTTTGAACATTTTAGATGTTTCTGCTTCCAACTTTTGTTTCTTTCTTTTCTTTGCAGCGCCACTAGTTGTGCTTAAGTGGTCCATATTCATTATTCAACCTAAAAAGAATGAAATTATTATTTAAAGAATATTATGAAAAAATCAGAAAACCAAAAAAATCCATTCCTAAATTTAAAGTTTTTGCAAAAAATGGTTTCTCTCTTTAATTTTAAACTATTTTTATGTCAGTCAGATATGATTTTTAATAAGTATAGTAAGTATAGCTATAAAATATAATGGTAAATCATTAAATAGGACCATTCACTATCACCCGAGGAAATTTATTTTAATGAAAGAAAATTCACAGGGTTTTAATTATAAAAAACCATTTTTACTTACTAGATGCAATCGATACAGCCAGTTTCAGCGACACATAGAGCAGCTCAGTCGACGTTGACAATCAGAACAACCAAGGATTATTTATCTACACTCACAATGGATAACCCTATTAAATTTATCAGACTACACAAATATAACGTTTCAACTTTTCAACTTTTGACGTTGCCTCAACCCACTACTCGAATGCCGGCCCGCGTCGCCCGCGGTCTTTTATATGCTTTTTTGTTTTATTCTCGAAGTGGGTCGAATTGTCTCGCTTTGACTGGAAGCGTTTCCAGGCGTCGCGAATTTTCATACGGCCCGGCCCGCACAGTGGTAGATAATGTCGAAAAGAACAGTCAATAAATATAATATAATTAATAAATTATTAAAATAATTACATTAAAATACAATTAAGCAACAAATTGACCTGACCAACCTTGACACCAGGGTCCCCTTTACGTCAGGGCTCCCCCGCGGCCGCGGGGTTTGGCGGTATGGTAGCTACGCCACTGTCCGGCCTGTCTTCTAAGAATTTGTTGCAGCAAAATAAACATTCGACGTCCTCTTCTTCACTTTCGGATTCACTGCTACTTTCTCTCCTCATACACTTCTTTCTTTTCCCTCTTGTAACTTCAATATTCTCCACCTCCATTGACTTGTTTTTATTTTTAATCTTTATTTGTGACGAATTTTTATTCTGGGTATTTTCATGCAAACATTTAATTTTTGTATTAGCATTAATATTTTTGACGCTCACTTTTTTCTTTTTGCTTTCTTGCTCTTTGAAAGACTTCTCTAACTCTTCTTTGTAAGCAGTACTCGTGAGAATCACCGCTTTGCCTTTCTTTACATTTCTTGTTTTTTTCGAAGCAACCTTATCTGCCACCTTTGGGAAAGGAGCAATTTTTCGAGGAGAAATATAGTGGTGGATTTTGCTAGTGGATGGTCCAACTGGAATATAATTTTTCTTTGATTGGGTTGAACCCAGTGGCTGCACGGTTTGTTCCACTGGCGTAGCTACTCTGGGAATTTTAATAGGATCTGAAAGTTTTGGGGGTTCTTCGATTAATACTTCGCCATCGTCTTCATTAGGCTCGGTTAGTGGTTTGTCCGTGGGAAGAGAAGCTGCAAACATGTCATCTGTGAAGATAGTACGATTTACTGGATAAATTCCGATCTTCTTGAACCCATTGATGGCGTTCAGCGGTGTTGATGCTTGTAGATAGGCTTGGCCAAAAAAGAATGAACCAATCTGAGATATGATAATACACTTGCCTGGGTTTTGCCTCAACCAAACTTCCACCTGTGCAGTATAAAATGTGCTTAGTGGTGCCATAAAGGAAACATCAAGGGGCTGCATACGATGACTGCAGTGTGGAGGTAAACATAAAATTGTCACACCATTATTCCGACGTTGCCGTGTTTGTCAAAATAGCTTTTCCTGTTTTACCTATACATATCCCGTCTTAGGCCCACCTCCCCTACTTACAAAAAATACCTTTACTTCTTTCTTGCCTCTCTCGGTCACTGTTTTGTCTACTTTTTACTGAATTTACATGCACCTCACTTTGTAGTGCCTTAGCCTGCGACTTGCTGATTTCTGTTGCACGACAAAATTCAATTGTCTTTGTTAAAGTCAGTTTAGACTCCCTTAGCAATCTTTCCTGTGTAGTCTGGTCAGAAATACCCATGACTATTCTGTCCCTAATCATGTCATCTTAATCTTTGTATCCAGTTGTCTTTACAGCCTTTCGAAGCTCAGTTAAAAAACTGTCAAATATTTAATTTTCTTTTTGTGCTAAACTATTAAATTTATACCTTTCAAATATCAAGTTTGCAGTAGGTGAACAGTAGCCCTCAAACTTTTTTTTAATGGCCGTCAACGACTTTTTTTGGTCGGTGTAAGTAAAACTATTATGGAGTTCTAGGCCATCATCTCGTATCAAATTTAGGAAAACTGCAATCTGTGTTTCTTCAGTTTTGGAGTTCAAACCAGAGGCAGTCAAGAACACATCAAATTTTTGAGCAAAACGTCTCCAATTGTCGGCAATATTGCCCTCTAAAACCAATGATTCGGGCGGGCGAAACAAGCTTTCCATTTTACACTAGCTTGGCGAACGAGAAACCACTAACAAGCACAATACCTGACACCATGTATTATATGGGGGTCCAGGACAAGAATAATACAACTAGCGTATTACTGTTAGTATTTTTATTTAAAAAACTAGAAACCACCTTATACGACATACCATCAAGTGTACGTACGTCTGACAACTGACAGAGACGCCAATGTTGCCATACTTATACTTCTAAGTATTGTTGCTTGCATAATCTTACCATACAAAAGTTGGAAACATGTCATTACTCGCAGTCGTTTCGCCGTTAGTATCATTATCAGAATTTGCTGTTAAATTAGATACATTTCTATCTTGATTGGAGCTTAAAGCTGTGTCAAATAGAATATGGTCATCAGGGCTTTGACAGCTTTTTTCGGGTTCCACGACGTCCTTATTTTGTCCATATTCTGTCGCATCAGGAACATAAATATCTTCAAAAGTCAAGTCCTTACTCTCAATGGTTCCGACGTTAGTAGCGTCAGTAGTACCATTAGGACTTAAAACGGGCGAATTTCTTTCTTTATTCAAGGTCGAAGCTTCGTCAAACTGAATAAGATTTGCAAAAAACTCATCACTTTCAAGGATGTTTGGCAAGTCCAAGTCCGACAATTGTTTGTTTTGTGCCATGAAAATCTGTAAAATAAAAAAATATCTCCAGAATAGTAACATTTAACTGCACATTACACAAATAGTTTTAAGTTTAGAGTTGCCGTTATCAAAATAAAAAAAAACTAACTAATGACCTTCCCGATTCACAATAGAAGACAATGGCCACACAAAGTCTTAACCAAACCACTACTGTGGTAAAAACAAGTAGGGGAAGGCGTGGTAATATCGCGCACCTAAGCGAAATCATTTTTCAAATTTGCAATATTCATAATATGTTGCAACTTGCTAAACGATTGTGACATATCTTTAGGTTATGATAGTATATGGGTTATTTAATAAAAATATCAAAGAGTATATGGGTTATTTAATAAAAATATCGAAGCATTTGCAATTTTTCCAAATTGTGCAATAGTAGCTTTTCGTGGTGTTGCCCCACCCAGTGGGGTAATGTTGCGCATGTGGTGGGGCAATATCGCGGTTTGTAACACCCACCACTGATTCCTTTCTGTCTTTTTCTTATCTTGTTGGCGGGTGAGCGGTAACCCAGGAATACAGCTGGCGATGACAAGAAAAACTTTTGCGTGGAGTCCGGAAGAGCCCCGTGTCAACTGCTGTTAAACCACCTATTAATTTTTTCCCTTATCTAGCCTTGCAATAGACTTCTTAATAATTTATTGCTTACTGCAGCGGTTCTAGCACTAAACCCGATTTTTTTTAATGATATTTTGACTTTTATTTGTATATTCTAATTATTTTCTATGATTTCCTGTTCCCTAACAGTAAAACGCAAAATTCTGGATCAATTACACTTTTATTACCACAAGTTACGGTTGGGAGCCACCCAAAAATTACACTTTTCCCAATTTTCTCAAAATTCACAATAATTTTCCAATAATTCTAGACAATATTTTAATGTTTTAAGCGCCCTTACTTTTTCACTTATATTTCCGCGCTTTTTGTCAAAAAATTCGTCGAGCTCCAAAACTTCCGACTAACACCGTATTTTATTGTATCCAGACTTTTGTACTTTCCCGTGGACAAAATCTCCCGCTATAAAAACCGGCAGCGTTTCGAATTACATCTCGCAAATTCTAACTGTACTGACCGCCCAAACAGGCACTTTCCCGCTTAAATAGCCAATTTTACCATAAATCTTTCCCCATTTACGACCCCTTTCGCAGAATCGAGGCCAAAACAACAAGTTTTACGACCGGCTTCCTCGGAAAAGTTGACGCGTGGGTAGCCTTGTTTTTCAACCAAACAAAGGAATCTGCGTGAATCAGCACGCTTTTATTACCTTTTTATTGCAAAGGGGGCTATTTTCCTCCCTTCTCTGACATTTATGGCTTGCAGGTGTTCCTAACATGTTCAGAACAAAGCTATAAAATTATCTAGGCCGTAATATTGTGCAATCTTACGCAAAACACAGCTTGGTCGATATTTCTGTAGGACGTCATAAGGGCGGTCCCTTTTGCCGGCCAATCCGCGAAGGCAAAGCACCGATTTCTTTGTCTTGTTAGGGTAATTAAAAAGATTTTCTTTGTTAAGAGGGGGAAAATTTCACCATGTTGAATAGCAGAACAATGGGTAGTTTTTATTCCGATTTAGAATGTCCGCGCAATTAGATTAGTTGTTAAACTTCTTTGTGAATTTAAATGAATTTAATTCATTGTTCTCAATTGAACTTGAATCAGAGTGTTGATTCCCGTATTCACGTAAGTTAATTTGAAATATCATTTAATAATTTGTTTAAAGCATTTCATATGATCAACTATTTGACCACTTAGTTATTTAAATAATTTTTCAATCAATTATTTCTTGATAAACTTCAACGTTTCTTAGTGTGAACGCTTCTCTACTAATTTTTAATTATTAAATTTTCTCTAATTTGCAAATGATTAATTTATTTTAAACATTTCCCTTCGTGCCCCGAATTTTGTTTCTTTAGAACTCCTCCGATTATTTTTATAAATATAATGCCGTTTAAATATTTTAAAATTTTATTTTTCTTCCTTTATTTAGTATGCGCTATCTCCTTTAAATAAATGCTTAAAGCCGTGATATTACACCAGTCCCTCAACCAGACCATAACGTGCCTTTCAACTAAAGGTACTTTATGCGTTGACAGATACCTAGCATCTCAAATAAACCTTACTGGGTCACCGTATCCTAGGTCAGGAATTAGGCTATTAAATTCTCGGCGGTTCGTAAGGTCGCGTGCTTGTTTTGGGTTATTCTTTCCGTCTAGTGAAAAAGTAGGTGCTTATTAAATTCTACAAAATACATTACATTTTCTACCTTGTTATTCAATGTGTTACAATTCTTAATCTACAGATAAAATTTTATATCAATAGTTTTCTTCCAGGAAACGCTTTCGTTATTTATAAAAAAATTTATTTAATTAATTTATTTCTGCCCTCATTATTTCGTTAAGTTATCCCCTTTTAACATAAACTTTTTAAGACTTTTTGTCTTTATTTATCGAATGGGCTTCCTTAAAGTTCATTATAGATCATATTAAGTCACAACGTTTTTAATAATTTTAAATGACAATTCTTTAAAAATTTCACATCTTTTCATGAGTTACAATTTTTATTTAAATTTCTTAGCCTACTTTATTAAATTTGTCATACTCTCAATATATAATTGTAATATTTTATGTTATCACTGTAATTAAATAGGACCTTGTATTCATTTTCTCTATTCAATATTTATTTTTCCACACATTATTTTAAGTTATTATACGTTCTACAATTTAGTTTAAATCTCTCTCTTGACCCTAAATTTCGTATTCTACAATTCTGACTAGAAATCACTCGGCCTTATCTCAAATTTACAATTCTGTATATATATATATATATATATATATATATATATATATATATATATATATATATATATATATATATATATATATATATATATATATATATATATCGTTACTTAATTACCTAAGGAATGTATGTATGGCTTAATACCTAAATGGTTAATAAATTTCCAGTATACTTAATTTCTTAAATACTACTTTCTATAACATTTTGATATTACCCAACCTTTATAATACAACATAAGGTTTTGTGTTTTGTTTTTTTTTGTAGTTTTTATAATTTTTTTTGTAGTTTTTATAATTTTTTTTGTTTGTGTATAATTTTGTCGTTTTATAATTTTTTTTGTATATGGGTTTTTTTTTTTAATATATGTATGTATACAGTGACCGGCAAAAAGTTCGCAACATATGGGAAAAATTTTTATTAGGAGAGTATCGGAAAAACTTTCCCGGGGGATCGGTTCTGCATGTCCGATAATCTAAAAATCGATTTTGACATACGTCACGTGACCACTGGTATAGCGTCAAATTAAAAAAAAATTGTTAATTTACAAAAAGTGAGGTTAGTTGACGAGATGTCAAAAAAAGTTATTTGAAAAAATTGCTTAGAATTAAATTCTAGGTCCTTGTGCAAAATTTTAAGATTTTATTTAAAAAAATTGGAAAACTCAATTTTTTTTAAATATTTTTTTATCGATTTACAAATTTCCAGTTTTTTTCGTTTAGATAGCTTGGCTAATGTAAAGCCCATGTATCTGGATGAAAATAAACGAATGTAGTAGTTTTTTCTACAATTGACAGGACAAAATTAAAAAAAACAGGGTTTCGCCGGACGCTAGCTGTTGCAATGATTTGTATCTAGCAGCAGTGTCAAAATTTTAGAGACATTTCAATGAGATTACATGGAGAAAACCTTAATCGTCTTAAATATATCCGAAGTTCGACTTTTTGTAAAGTTAAGGGGAGTAAAATAGATAATAAACAAAAAATTACCTGTTTATTTAATCGAAATTTCATAAACGAAAACCAATGTAAGAAAAACTTAAAAGTAGTCAAATTCTGTACTAACAACATAAAAAATCATTGTTTTTCCTTGGGTGCACAAAATTTAAAACTCAGTATGACCACCATTTCTCTCCATACATACTATTGTTCTCGAGCGCAACTCTCGATTAACATTTCGGAGCATTTTACGATTTATTTGCAATACACAATTTCTAATGACATTCTCTAAATTTTGTATATTCCTAAAGGGTCGATGTTTGTACACAGAGTTCTTTAGGTATCCCCACATAAAGAAATCTAACGGAGTCAGATCTGGTGATCTCGCAGGCCACGGATTTTCAGAAAACCGTCCTATCCACTGGTTTCCAAATTCTTGATCCAGCCATCTCTTCACCTCATTTGTGGAATGAATGCTAGCTCCGTCTTGTTGAAAGTATAAATTTCTTCTTTCGGCTAATGACAAATTGTCTAAAAAGTCAGATATCTCAGTTTGTAGAAATTCTAAATATCGTTCTGAATTTAAATTGTCTCTAAAGAAAAAAGGTCCCACTATTCTGAGGTTGAAAATTCCGCACCACACATTAACCTTAAAACTATATTGGTCTTTACTCTGAATTACAAAGTCTGGGTTTTCGGTGGCCCACCATCTACAGTTTTGTGAACTGACGGTTCCGTTAGAGGTAAATGTAGCTTCATCCGAGAAAAGAACGTTCTTTGGGAAATTAAAATCTTCCTCAATCATACCCTGGAACCAGGCACAAAAATCGAAGCGGGCGTCATAATCCCTATCTTTTAATACTTGTACAAATTTAGGTTTGTACGGATGAAATTTGTTTCTTTTTAATATCCTCCGCACAGATCTTTCGTGAATGTTAGTGATCTCCGATATTTGACTAACTGCTAATTGGGGTGTTTCTGTGATCGACAAACACACATCCAGAGAACCTTCGTCACCTGTTACCGGTTTTTCATGGGAAACTTTATACTGATTTTCTACCGATCCCGTTTCTTTAAATTTATTGACTAGACGAGATACTGTGGAATAATGGAGGGATTTATCGGGGTGCCTCTCATTAAAAATTGCTGCTGTTTCTCTATGGCTTTTGTAATTATCTCCAGAAATTAAAATAATCTCTATCTTTTCCTGAAGAAGTAGTGTGGGTGCCATTTTAAGGAATAAAATATTAATAAACTTATGTAAAATATCAAACTTAGTAAGATGCGAGACATAAACCAATGACATAGGTTGAAATCAAACAAATTATAATTTGTTTGACATTTTTCTGTTGTTTTTAACCTACTAGATTATTTGGTTGTTTTAATTTCAGAGCCTGCTTTGGTAGTTTTAAGTACAACTAAATAGACCTGGTTGTTAAATTTATGTGCGAAAAATCTTAATAAAATCTTGATACAGTCATTTCATTAGATTCAAACCATTGCAACAGCGAGCGTCCGGCGAACACCTATTTTTTCGATTTTGTCCTGTCAATTGTAGAATTGTAGATCTGACTCCGTTAGATTTTTTTATGTGGGGATACCTAAAGAACCCTGTGTACAAACATCGACCCTTTAGGAATACACAAAATTTAGAGAATGTCATTATAAATTGTGTATTGCAAATAAATCGTAAAATGCTCCGAAATGTTAATCGAGAGTTGCGCTCGAGAACAACAGTATGTATGGAGAGAAATGGTGGTCATACTGAGTTTTAAATTTTGTGCACCCAAGGAAAAACAATGATTTTTTGTGTTGTTAGTACAGAATTTGACTACTTTTAAGTTTTTCTTACATTGGTTTTCGTTTATAAAATTTCGATTAAATAAACAGGTAATTTTTTGTTTATTATCTATTTTAATCCCCTTAACTTTACAAAAAGTCGAACTTCAGATATATTTAAGACGATTAAGGTTTTCTCAATATAATCTCATTGAAATGTCTCTAAAATTTTGACACTGCTGCTAGATACAAATCATTGCAACAGCTAGCGTCCGGCGAAACCCTGTTTTTTTTAGTTTTGTCCTGTCAATTGTAGAAAAAACTACTACATTCGTTTATTTTCATCCAGATACATGGGCTTTACATTAGCCAAGCTATCTAAACGAAAAAAACTGGAAATTTGTAAATCGATAAAAAAATATTTAAAAAAAATTGAGTTTTCCAATTTTTTTAAATAAAATCTTAAAATTTTGCACAAGGACCTAGAATTTAATTCTAAGCAATTTTTTCAAATAACTTTTTTTGATATCTCGTCAACTAACCTCACTTTTTGTAAATTAACAATTTTTTTTTTAATTTGACGCTATACCAGTGGTCACGTGACGTATGTCAAAATCGATTTTTAGGTTATCGGACATGCAGAACCGATCCCCTGGGAAAGTTTTTCCGATACTCTCCTAATAAAAATTTTTCCCATATGTTGCGAACTTTTTGCCGGTCACTGTATAAACGTCCTTTAAATATGAAAAAAAAATTCTAAGCCTACCGAACCTTAATCCTAATCTTACTCTTACCTAAAATTTATAGATAAAACCCCTTTTTTTTGTTTTTCTTAACTCTACCACTCACTTTTTTCACTGGTCACTTTGGCGCTCTTCAGTAGTCGCTGTCGCTGTCTGTCTCAGCAGGGGTCCGACGCAGCACCATCCTCAGCCCGTCGAGGAAGGCCACCTCGTCAGTGGGGCAGCTTCCCCGGGGTGGACAGGACCTCCTGTTGGTCCTTGGGAGGGCCCAGGAGCGGGCTCAGGTGTAACCATCCTCGGTACGGGTTCCGCAGCCCCGGGTGGAGCAGGGGCGGCTGGGGCATCTTCGTACATGGGCCTAACGGGTGGGGGAGGGCCCTGGCATTCCCTACATTGGCATGCCGGCCCCCCTTGGTCCTGGAGTAGAGCCCAAAAATCCGCCAGCCGGAAGAGATCCCGATGGCCTGGCAGCGGTTGACAACTTGGACAGTCACATAAGGTGGGGTCATACCACTGCCCGAACGCTAGGGCCCAATCTGTGCGGAACATTTGATATTCCGCGTGCACTAGGGCTAACCACATGGCCACGATCGCACGATGGGGGAAAAATTCTTCCGGCCCGGGTTGGTTTTCCCCCAGCTGGAAATAGAGGTCCCTTAGATGGTATAGGGCCAATCTTAGAAGGGTGTTGGTGAGGGTGTGGTTCCCTCGGATGAATCTCACATAAGTTAAGAAAAGTATCATCCACTCCAATTTTAACTTATTATTATTTTTTTCAATTTATCACAAATCTCACCGCGGGTGAATTTAATTGTCTCTATATATATTTTTAAATATATTGTTTTTAAATTGTCTCTCTACAATTAACTAGGTTTATCAGATTTTTCTTTATTTTTTTTACTATTACTTCTCGGCACACACGATCTACGGTCTTTTAGGCAACGAACTAATTGCTAAAATCCAAACGGCTTGGTTCCTTATTCTAATCTCAAGTGGGCGTAATGATTCTAAACTCATTCGATCTCTTTTTACTTTTAAACTGTTTTTATCCCGTTTTGTTTCTTTAAAACACTATAAACTTGTCTCTTATTAATATATATATATATATATATATATATATATATATATATATATATATATATATATATATATATATATATATATATATATATATATATATTATATATGTTACGCTCATTAGTCGAATTCGGGCAATGTCCGAAAAAAATACGCAAAACTAATTTAGAGAAACGAATATTTCCCAAACCCGAAATTTTATTTTTATACGGTTATTGAGCATTTCAAAATAAGCAGAACTAGTTTTGCGCAATTTGAAATGTACAAAACTAGTTCTGTACATTTCTGAATGGCCAGCACTAGTTATGCTTGTTTTACAGCCTCCCAAACCCAAATAAAGAGTAGGGTTATGTTGTTGTTTTTTGTTTCGAATTTATTTCGTTTGTGCTCGTGACATTGTGTATGTTACAATTCTTATAATTACGATATTCACCCATGTACCTATATAAAAATGCAAGCTGAATTCGACTCTCAATTAGTTCGGTTATTGGAGGCTTCAGGTACTGAAAAACATAATGTCATGACGAAAGGCCCTTACTACCTTACTACACTTTGTCTAAGAATAAAGTTTTATTTGTTGTATTTGTCAGTATTTAAATAAAATATATATATTATTTAAATAACATTTCCAACTTTATTTTATTCGGACGCTGCGCGCTGATTAAATGAAAAAAGCATAACTAGTGCTGGCCATTCAGAAATATACAGAACTAGTTTTGTGCATTTCAAATTGAGCAAAACTAGTTCTGCTTATTTTGTAATGCTCAATAACCGTATAAAAATAAAATTTCGGGTTTGGGAAATATTCGTTGCTCAAAATTAGTTTTGCGTATTTTTTTCGGACATTGCCCGAATTCGACTATTAAGCGTAACATATGTTCCTTTGTTTGTTGTGAATTCAACACTTTCTTCATTTCTCTAATGTTTATTTATCTTTTATGGACCCTAAAACTCATAAATGAATTTTCTAATTTATTCCTCATAAGATGTCACAATTGAACATTTTTTCAATTTCATAATCCCATTTTCAATTTCATAGACCCATTTCTCACATAATTAATTAAGTAAACAGTGGCTTCTTTGTCCGCCTATGCCTCTATTTCTCGCACGTGAGTATTTTAATGGGTTTTCTAGCAGCCGTTGCGGTCGAAAAATCGTCAAGTTTGACGAATTAATCGTTGGTACACAAATCGGTAATATTTTCTTGGGGTTGAAAATTTTTAAATGCTTTACCTTTTTCGCTCCTTTTCTAGTCTTTAGCGGCGCCTGTGGTTCTTTCCCGGCATCTTCGGGTTTCTAGCATAAATGATTCTATGGGGCGTTAATCAGGGTGTTAAGCGTTTACGTTAGATGGCTCGCCGAGTATCGTCTTTAGCTTTTTAAATTATTTCTAGATATAAAGAAAGACCGTTTGCACGGTTTCCACCAAGGTCTTTAATAGTATGAAATATCGCAGCTTCTTCTGCAACAACACGTAGTTCCAAGTAATTTTAATCTATTCAATTTTTCAAACGTATGAATGATGGCGCTGCCTGTGTCTCACTGCTTATGCAGTACGACAGTTGTAGCTTTAAGGGATTACTTTTTCGGAAGGTTGGTATGTTCGTCTATCCTGTACTGATGAGAACCAACGAGTTCGAAACCGGTCTGCAGGTGACGACATCCTAACTAAAGAAAAAGCTTCCTTCTTCCTAGTAGTTCCTTGCATTCAAAACAAGTATTTTATTATCTAACTGTGTTAGAAGAAAATACGGCAAATTTTGGTATGTAATTCAGCGCTCGGAGGGGCATATAGCCCGGAGAATAGCTGTTTTACCATTATTTGTTGAAATCCTTATTGTATAAGGAATTTTCAGGTGGTTAGAGAATTTATTCTCAATTTTTGCATATTTATATGTACCCCTGACAAGTAGACTTTCATTCATACGTTTGAAAATTTTACCTTACGGTAAACTCTACTCTGAATGCTCGAAACTGCTAATGGATGGCGCTGCCTGTGTCTCACTGCTTATGCAGTACGACAGTTGTAGCTTTAAGGGATTACTTTTTCGGAAGGTTGGTATGTTCGTCTATCCTGTACTGATGAGAACCAACGAGTTCGAAACCGGTCTGCAGGTGACGACATCCTAACTAAAGAAAAAGCTTCCTTCTTCCTAGTAGTTCCTTGCATTCAAAACAAGTATTTTATTATCTAACTGTGTTAGAAGAAAATACGGCAAATTTTGGTATGTAATTCAGCGCTCGGAGGGGCATATAGCCGTTACCACCGAAATAAGAAGGCCGATGAGCTTGGAGCGTGTCGGCACGTGAGTAGGCCAACCGTTGTACAGACGTATAATGGAGTATACGCTAGTTTAGTATTTTTTTTAGCAGTTTTAACAATTAGATGCTGAAAATTGTTGTACAGCTTGCTTCTTCATAGATTTTACATAGTTTAGTTTATAATACTCTACAATTTTGATATGAAATAATATGATTTCAGTGAAAAATGATACAGTTTTACGCTGCCGACATTTTTTTCAAATTCATCATTAATCATATTATTTAATTAAATAAGGTCGCGATTGGCTTATATATAATTTTTTTTTAAATTAGAAGAGTCTATTAGGTATTAAAAATGACATGATTAGGGATATGGTGATACTTAGGTTGAAAGAGTATCTAATTTTCTCTTATTTCCTTTTCCAAGCCGGTCATTTGTCTTGCTACAATAGTTTTTTAAAAGGGTATTTGTGATAGAATTTATTATAATTTTGGCAATAAATGTGCTATTGTGAACTTCACATTGAGAAAAATCTGTTAATAAGCCATTTTGCGAAATATATTTTGTTGTAATTGCTGACAAAAATTCCTTTTTATTGTGGATGTTTAGGAAAGCCTCCTCTTGATTTTCTAAAATTTTATTGAATATAATATATTCATATAAAACAATATTAGTGACTTTGTCTTTCGGAAATTTGAGACTTCCTCTGCTTAAATTTTTTATAAGACAATGGTTGTCTTCAATTTGGAGATCATCATTATATGTTAAACTTAGTTTACACGATTCGCATTTAAGTTTCTTTAACAAAACATAACAACAATAGCCTCCCAAGTATGTAATAACCGGCATTTCTGATGTCACTATTGCAATGTCCTCTTCGGTAATGTAAAAATCATGAGTAAACAAACCTGATTTTGAATTGGTTTCCTCGGTCGTTTCGGTCGAAAAATCATCATTTTCATAAAAAGTACGAATATTTAATGTACCAAAGCAACGCGATTTTAGAGACATTAGAGACTGTATTCTAAGTTTTTTTTCACATTCATACAACTGGCGCATAGAAATGTTGTACTGCCCCCCTGCCAATTGCCGATATTTTCCAAACCTGTTTTCGAGAGGATCAGTTTGAAATTTTCCTAGTAACACATAATTCATACCTATTTCTTCAAAACAATATTTTACAATTTCTAGCATACCATAAATAGTGTGATGTAAAGCTGTATGTGTTTGTGAAGTTAAAGTTTTTGTAAATTGATCTGATTTTTTCCAAATTTCCAACCACTCTAACATTTTGTGCAAAAATATAACTTTGGGATCGTTATCACCGGCAGAAGAAGTTATGGGTTCTTGGTATACGTCATTTAGACGTTTTCCCTTGTACGGTGTTTTTACATTAACTATCTTCCACCAAGTTAATATTACATTAAGGAAGTCAGCTGTATCTTTGGAATGATTGATTTCACTACCAAACTTTAAAAGAGCTTGAATAACAAACGGATTAAAAATTTTTAAAGCTAGGTGAACATTTTGTCTCTCAAAATTTGTTGGGAAAAGAGCTTTTAAAGTTAGATTATAACCGTATTTTAGCAATTTGTCATTTTCTTTACTGTGAAGAATTTTTAAACTTTGAAAAGATGCATATTTCAAGTCAGAAGTCTCGAAATCAGGATAGATAAACATCTGGTCAGGTTTTAAATTGAGCCAGTTAGTTTTTATACACTTCAATAAATGTACGCAGTCGAACAAATAAAATAAAGGCCGATTTACATTAGCAGGATGAGGAAAAACAATACTTAGTTTTCTTGTGGGTGAAAAATTACACATTGCTTTGCTATTAATTGCATTATTATCACTTAAAACACAAAAAATTTTGTATCCAATTTCTTCTAGTCCTAAAATAATAGACTTTATAAAATTAAAAAGCATTTCATGATTAATTTTTGTAACTGGTGAAATATGTATTACTTCTTTAAAATTTGAAAGTATACTGCTAATCATGAAAGTAAATGCTGAGTTTGCTAATGTCGTACTATTCACAGCTGTCCCAACAATGTTTCCTCCTTTATAATCAATGTATGGTTTTATATGTATTTCATCCATGAGCAAAATCATGTATTTGTCGTGATCTTTTAAATATTTAAATATATTTTTGGCGTATGTCAAAAAAGATTGCCGTTCTTCCAGAGTGGGGTCTGTAAGAAAGGAGTTACATATAGATTTTAAAGTGTCAGGATGAGGCAATGTTAAAAATCCATGGTTTCTTAAATATTTATATGCATGTGCACTAATTGTATTTATTATCGAACATAATATTAAGGTGTCTGCAGAATATCGATACCTTTCTTTAGGTAAAGTCAATAATTTTAGTTGTTCGCATACAAAAGACAACAAAGAACTATTTTGTTCCTGTTTTAAACTTTCTATTATATTGCAGATTTGACTAATAATGTTTTTAAAGCTTTCATTTGATGTTTGTTGGGAACTCGATTGATTATTTTCAATTTTATCTAATTTTTCTATCTCATCTACTACTTCGGATAAATCATTAATATCACTTAAAATAAAAGGTGTTTTAAGTTTACGTGTTTGTAATAAAATTTCATGTTCATATAAATATGTTTGTAGTTTTAAATCTGACTTAATATTTATAGAATAAGTTATAATGGGACCCGGAGATGTTTTGATTTTGAATAAAAGGACCTCATTTGGATTATTAACTATCTTATGCCATTTTTCAGGAAGTACCCATTTATCAAAAATATTTTTAAATTCATCAATGTTTTTAAAAAAAACGGACTTTTTATAGGCTTCAAATTCCTTTATACTATCTCTAAGTGCCTTTCGCAAATTCTCCTGCTCTTGTAAGATGATTTTCTCATCTCGACCCTTTCGGCTGATACTATCAGGTTTTGAAAGATATGAAGGGCAATTTGGAAAAACCGTTGGAACCGAACATGGTGCAAGTTTTGGATGTTGCAAAGGCACCTCAACAGTTTTTCCAGATTTTTCATCATAATAGGTAGGTACTTGAAAATATTATACTTCCCTTTGTGAAATGTTCTTCACAAACTCTGTGATTTTTTGTGGGCACAAAATTGTCTCGTGGAATGCTTCGGAGCCATTTCGCTAAAAGATCAGCGTCCTTCGGAAAGCCAAAAACATGAACACTTTTTTCGCCGGCATAATTGCCCTTACAACCCGGAACGCAACACTTATATGGCATTTTCACTGCACTGTTTTGCCAACACTATTGTTCTAACACACTTAAAAAATAAAGACTTTAAACAAACACTATAAATATTAGAATATTTAATTAAGCACACCGGTTGACCCTTAGCAGAGCCCTTTAGGGTTGACCATTCTGCATTCTGCCTCGGTGCACGCTTTCTCAAGCTTCTTGTAAATAAGACGCAGCGTTGCCAACATGTATATCTAAAAGTTTGCTTAGGTGTAATAATTATTATTTTAGTAGAGGTTAAAGATAATATTGTACCTACTTTTATGGTATTTCAATGTCAATGTAAGTTTTGAGGTTTGTCAAGCTATATAAATTATTATTTTCTGATCATTAAACGATTAGAATGCCGTATAAGTTTTTCCTTCATAGGGATAATATCTTGGCCTATTGGCAACCCCGTTCAAGCTGAGATTTTCATACGAATTCCTTGATGGCCTACTTAAATTACGTAGGAGGTGCGTGACGTCAGAGCCCGGTGGCCTTTTTCCCTTCCCGGGGGTAACGATATAGCCCGGAGAATAGCTGTTTTACCATTATTTGTTGAAATCCTTATTGTATAAGGAATTTTCAGGTGGTTAGAGAATTTATTCTCAATTTTTGCATATTCAATTTTTGTTTTCTTATCTTCATAATATACATTTTCTTCATGTTTTTACTTGGTTTCCTAATTTTTCTTACATACGTCTACAAGGTTTCACTTTAATTCTTATATACGTCTACAGGGTGATTCTCCTAATATTTATTTTTATTCTACTATATAATCTTCGTATCGCCGAGGTAATCTCACTTCTCGAGTGCGAGTACGCCTTTCTAAAGGTAATTCTCTAACCTCTTCGTTAGAGTCCGATGAAGAATCCTCACTTTGTTCTTCATCCTCATCGTCATCGTCGTCATCGTCTTCTTCCTCTTTTTCTTCTTCTGGCGGGGGTTCCCTTCCTTCCCGCCCATGTTCAAGGAAGTCGTCTATTTCTTTTTGTTTGTCTTCCTCATGTTCTATATTCTCAGTTTCCTCTTCACATACGTCATTCTTTTTATCTTAATTTAACTGAGCTTTCTCCAAAGTATAGTCTAGCTCCTTACATGGTTTCAATCCGTTGGCATGAACCATATGCTCTTTTCTTCCCGTATGTTCCTTAATTTTAAAAGTCACTGGTCCTTTCTTTTCTATAATCCGATAAGGACCGGTCCATTTATTATAAAACTTCGAAGCAAGTTTCTTTCCTGGAATCGCTGGAGTGTAAAGGTACACTAAATCTCCTAACTGAAATTCTTTTCTCGTCCTCCTTTGATTATGTTTTTCACAGCGTTGTTTAATACTTTTTTCTAACTTCATTTTTGCTAGTGAGCCCTATGCATTCTAATCATAAATTCACTCACGTAGTTTTCATCTATATCGTACTTTATACGAGGTTCTCGTATACTCAAGTGTATAGGAAGTTCCATATCGCGTCCAAACATTAAAAAGAATGGCGATTCTTTTGTTCCTTCATGCGGCAAATTCCTGTATGCCATTAAACAATAGGGTAAAATTAAATCCCAGCTATTATTGTATTCACTTACAAAATGACCTATCATTGTTTTAATTGATTTATGGAAACGCTCAACAACGCCGTTTCCACTCGGGTGATAGGGAGTCGTTTTCAATTTTCGAATTCCCAGAAGTGTACAAATTTCTAGGAACATTTTTGATACAAACTGACTTCCACAATCAATTAAAAGTTCTCTTGGCGTTCCAAAACGACAAATTATATTTTCTACAAAAGCTCTAGCTACTGTGTCTGCTTTTATATCCGGTAGAGGTGTACACTCAGGATAACGAGTTACGTAGTCTACACATGTCAGTAAATATTTGTTGTTATTTTGTGTCCTATTCAAAGGTCCTACTAGATCTAAACTTATTCTCGTCCAAGGTGTAGTTGGAATCAAGATTTCTTGAAGTTCAGCTGGTGGTTGATAATTCGTTTTTCTTAAATTACATGAGCGACATTTTTCGACATAACTTATAACATCTTTTCTAATCGTTGACCAATAAAAATCCCGTTGTATTATTTCCTTCGTTTTCTTTTGACCTGGATGAGAACCAAATACCGAACTATGCTATAGTTGTAGAATATCAGGAACTATGGCTACTGGTGCCATTATTGGATCGTACCTTTGATTTTCTTCTCTATGTCGATATAGTATTCCTTCAGGGCGAAAATAATAATGTTCGTCTTCTGGTCCTAACGACGTTATTATTGTTGATAACGTTGGATCATTTTGCTGTAAACTCTTGAGCTCTTCCTTGCTCCAAATCACATTAATCATAGGAGTAATATTTTCATTTCCTTTTTCTTTCACGACAGCTGTAATGTTTTCCCTTGGATTTTCTTCTGATTTCAGACGTGTAAGAGAATCCACATTATCATTCTGTTTTCCTGGCCTGTATACAATTGTAACGCTGTACTCCATAAAAAACAGAGCCCACTTTGCTAATCTCGAACTTGGATCCTTAATAGTCAGCAAATATTTCAGGGGACGGTGGTGTCATTATAGTAAAATGTGTTCCAGTTAAATAATTGCGGTATGTCTTTACTGCAAATACAACTGCTAGGCATTCCCTTTCGATTGCACTGTAGCGTCTTTCTTCATCATTCTGCGTACGGCTTGAAAAGCATATTGGAAGCTCTGTTCCATCGTGAACTTGAAAGGTTTACTGAAATCCGGATGTCGTAAAATTGGAGGTGAACTAAGAGCTTTTTTCAGGTGTACAAAAGCTTCTTGTTGTTCCGGTCCCCAGTGGTATTTTATATTTTTCTTTGTCAGGAATGTTAATGGTTGGCGTATTTTCGCAAAGTTTGACACAAACTTTCTATAAAATCCACATAGTCCAAGAAATGCTCTAATTTCCCTAACATTTCTAGGAATGGGGTAGTTTTCAATTATTTCAGTCTTACTAGGATGCGTGGTAAACCCTCCTTCTTTTATAAGGTGTCCAAGGTATTCTAGTTCTTTTTGCATAAAATGACACTTAGTGGGTTTAAATTTTAAATTACTTTCTCTCATCTTGTCAAACACATGTCTAAGACGTTCCAGATGTGTATCTACGTCCTTGGAAAATACTATTATATCATCCGAATAAACAAGACATTCACTATATGCCAGCTTTCCTAAAATATGATGCATCATCCGGCTCCAGGTAGCTGGTGCATTCTTAAGTCCCATGGCCATTCGCAAAAATTCATAATGATTATCGGGAGTTGAAAAAGCTGTCTTCTCTTGGTCATCAGGATGTACAGGCACTTGGAAATATCCTGACGCTAAGTCCATAGTTGAAAATAGAGATGCTCCAGACAGTTTGTCTATAGTTTCTTGTATATTAGGTAATGGGAAAAAATCTGTATTTGAAATGACATTCAAATCTCTATAACCAATGACTAATCTAAACTGTACATCTTCTCCAGGATGTCTTCTTTTCTACTAAAATCGCTGGAAAACTCCACGGAGACTGACTTTCTTTAATAATTCCATCATCCAATAATTTTTCATTTCCTTTTTCAAAATCTCTTGTCGGTGGTACGACACCCTATATGGCCTTTTTAAAATAGGAGGAACATCTTCCGTTATGATCCTATGTGTAACATTTGACGTACAACTAAGTTTTTGTTCGGGGCTTTTAAAAATATCAATATACTCCACAATTAAAACTCGCAATTTTATTTCACTTATTGCAGTAACCTTATCTCAATGAAGTGTTTTCAAAATATCTTTTGTATCTTTTTCATTTACCTTACGTATCATAAGCCCATTATTCTTCTCACTAGCTTCTACGACTTCTGTCTCGTAAGCTCTTGCTATAACCATTCTTTGTTTTAGCTTAATTTCACTTTCCGTTATATTCGTTAACCTCAACGGAATGGTTTTCCTTGTTTTACACAACACTCTAGCAATGATGAGTCCTTTCGGAGCTTCAGTGCTTGGTTCTAAAACCATGAATGGTGTAGAAACACTTGCCAATCCTCGTAAATTTGCAGGACAGTTCGCCTGTGGCATCGGGGGAATCACTATCTTTTCTAACACAGAGATAATTGCGCCTTCTTCTAAGGACTCGGGACCTTTATTCTCATTGTCATTATTTTCTAATCTCTTATTAACTGTTTCGACAGTCTGAGAACCCATCTCTTTCTTTCCCTTGAAACCAGGACCTATATTCCCATAGTCCTTACTTTTTAAACACTTATCACAGGAAACTGGACCTATATTCTCATAGTCCGTCTTTTCCATACACTTATCTCCGGAAACTGGACCTATATTTCCATAGTCCTTCTGTTCCAACCGCTTATCTTCGGAAACTGCAGTTTTCCTAGGTGACGTCCCCACTTCTCTATCATGCTTCGAATGTAATTTAGCGTTTGCCTCCAGATGACTGCCTATCATCTGAACACTACATCCCTGCATTATTGGCAGTAACGCGGGACGACTGATCGACTATCTTGTGGCATCACCCAATCTTCTTTATTTTCTTCTTTATTCCTTAAGTGTTTTTCTCGTAGCTCCTTCACTTCCGCTTCTAACTGAGCAAGCTTTTCTTCCAATTTATTCTTGGGTTTCTCCTCCATCAAAGGTATGACACTGTCGAAAGCATACATACAATTATTTCCCCAATCTATCTTGATATTGTCGCAAAAAGTCAATACCCAAAAGCACATCTGCTTGAAAACTATAATTTTCTATCACAACAAAATTATGTTGCACCACTATATCTCCAGGGAATGTAGGTAACTAAAACATTCGATACCCCTGACGTGGGTATATTATTCCCTTGTATATCAATTAATTTGACATCTGTGTCACTTACGAACCCCTTGGCAATATCAGATTTTATCAGGGATATTACTGCTCCACAATCTATTAAGGCTAGGCATGGCTTACCATTAACACTAACCTTAATCACACTACACAACTTTGGGGTTCTTTCCTCAGAGCACGTAAATATCCCTGCCTTATTCCTCTTACAACTTACTCCCAACTTGCCTGATCGGCAGCCGAACTCCGGAGCTGAAACTCGACTGCGTTGGAGTTTAACACCTGCTGCTGTGTTGGCTTATAAATCCGACTTATTTTGCGAGGACAAGTTCGAACCAAATGTCCAGGTTCCCTAAATTATAACACACTTTATCACAAAGTTGTCCCCTTACATTTGTCTTTTTGGGACATCCACTACTTATGTGTCCAGGTTGATTACACGTATAGCACGTACGGGTTTCTTGTCCCTTACAAAAATTTGCTGTATGCCCCTCCTTTTGGCACTTAAAACACTTAAATTTATGGTTTCCGTTTGATTTAAAGGGACGGAAAGCTACTCTCTTATCATAGCTTCTGTCGACTGCAGTATTTGCGTTTGAAACCATTATGCATTCTCTACTGCCTGACGGATGAACCAAATTTTCTATTGACTCTTCCCTTTCAGCTATCCTCAAAGCTTCATCCAAAGATTGCGGGTCTCCCGATAGAACTCGCTGTTTAAGAGGCATCATAAGTCCCAATGTAAACTGCATCGTAATGTCCTCTTCCAACTTCTTCCCAACAACATCATCACGTGTAGGATCTCCTGTAAGGGTTATTGTCCGATTGCCCAGTAACTTAAGCCTGGTTAAATACTGTCGGCAAGATTCTCCTGACTTCTGTCGGCATTCTATAAAATTCTTCATCGCAGAACCCTTTACATACTGTCGCTTAAATTGATTCCTTAAATTTTCCTTAAACGCTGCTAAACTCTTCGTACCTCTTAAGGTAGGGTCTGAGTCAATAAATTGTTTCGCTTTATTGCGTAACTTTAACAACGTTATCGCTACCAATTTTGCTTCTATCCAGTTCGCTAATACACTAGTTCCTTCAACTACCGTCAAAAAATCATCAATTGAAGTAGTCCCATCATATATAGGCAGAGAGTCTAAGCCTATAAGAATATTTCCAGTTGTAGCAGTCATCGTTGCAGGACTTGTGGTGGTTACTGTTGTTGTTGTGCTGGCTGCTGATGTTGTAGTAGTCATATTAGTTAAATGCAGGTTGACACTCTTTGAGGGGGTAAAATATTGTCCAAAAATTAGGGATCTTCTATGGTTGGTTACCGGTAGTGGTAAATGGATCTATACACAACCAAAGCTAAAATTTAAATCTATTGCATAATCTTAATCAATATTTAATCAACTACTAATCAACTTTTTATTCAACCTTTTAATCAAAAAAAAAATTTTTTAAATTTTTTTTTTCAATCTTTTAATCATCCATTAATCAATTAATCAACCTCACAACTGACACCAATTGCAACACCCACCACTGATTCCTATCTCTCTATTCTCTAGTTGGCGGCGGGTGAGCGGTAACCCAGGAATACAGCTGGCGGTGACAAGAAAACCTTTAGCGTGGGGCCGGAAGTCCCTTGTGTCTACTGCTTGTATCCCACCACTTAATCTAACACTTTTCCTAGCCTTGCAATTTACTCCCATATAATATTGTACTTACTGCAGAGGTTTTGTTCACCAACTTCAATTTTCTCTATGATTTTTGACTTTAAATAAATATTCTACCTATTTACTATGTTTCCCTGTTCCCCAACAGAAAAGCGCAAAATTCTGGTTCAATTACACTTTATTTCCACAAGTTACGGTTGGGAGCCACCCAACAATAAACTTTTTCACAATTTCTTGGGTTCAACGCACTTACTTGTTCACTTTTTAATTTATCGCAATTTTAATCAAGAAAAAAGTCGGCGCGCTCCAAAACTTCCGACTAACACCGTACTATTGATTCCAGACTTTTGAACTTTCCCGTGGACAGTAAATTCGGACC
Source organism: Philopedon plagiatum (assembly GCA_963971165.1). Classification (NCBI taxonomy): domain Eukaryota; kingdom Metazoa; phylum Arthropoda; class Insecta; order Coleoptera; family Curculionidae; genus Philopedon; species Philopedon plagiatum. Next base: position 122,132,293 of record OZ020189.1, on the reverse strand, counting down.
CCGTTCGGGCAGCGTGACGATCTTACATCTTTGAGTACGTACACTATACTGACTTTCTAGCCGGAGCTTTCCCGCATATATAGGGAAAATTCCCATAAATCTTCCCTCTATTACAATTTTTTCGCGGAATTAATGTGACAACATGCTATTTACAACCCTATAAATCGTGTCTCCACCTGCGCTTTCTAAGAAAGTCTACGTGGGCGACCCTATTTTAGCCGGAAAATGAAGGAAAAGAGCGGTATTTATCGGTTATTCACGACGTTTTTTATTGCTTTCTGCTTTATCCGGTGACATTTATTAGCGCGCGCCCTCATAACAAGGCTATAAACTTATTTTGATATATTCATAACCCTTGTTTTTTCCCAGATGCGTCTGCTCAAATGTCATCGCGTAGCGTTCTTTTGTTGGACCAATCAAATTAAACAGCGCATAATTTCACTGTTATATTAGAACAATTAGGGGAGGAGTCTTTCCGAATGGGGGCGAATCTTCCTCGTTGAGAATAACAATGCAACCGGTCAGTTTACTTCAGCTTCTTCAAATGTTCGGCCGAATTAAGAACACTAACCGGGCTCGGGACTTAGAAAAGTTTTCGCGGATATCGGCGAAGTTAAGTGAAATATTTTCTTCGTACCCAAGTGAAATTTTTCTTTACAATAAAGGATTAACTTTTCTAATTATGTGAGTTAACTTGTATAATTATTTTATAAATTTTTTAGTAATCAATTTTATGGCCGCTTAGGTGTTTGAATATTTTTCAAATGAATTATTTTCAAATAAACTTTAACCCTTCCCTAATATTTCAAGTTCTTTAATAAATTTTTAACCCGACTATTTATTACTGATTATTTTATATTATTATTATTTTATTTTTTTTCTAATATTTTCCTGACTCATTAAATATTTCAAACATTCTTCAAACGCGAACGTAACTTATTTTAATGATTGCCCTTTTGTGTTGCGAATTCTTTTTCGAGAATTTCTTTTCGTATTTCTAAATATAATTCCTTTTCAAATTATTTCTCAAAATTGTATTTTACTTTCCTTCATTTGTTTACACGGCTTTACATCCCTAAATAAACACTTATTGGCCGCGATGCCACATGTCCATAGTTGCTACCTTTATGTATGATTTATTGAATAAACGAGCCACATCGTATACTGTAATCTTCTGTAATATAAGAGTCATAAACAGCAAAGAGAGCTTTTTTAAGGGGTCCAAAAAATGTCAAATCCAGGGGCTGAAGGTGGTTTGACGTATGAGGAGGTATTGTAAGAAGTACGATGTGGTTCTTTTTACAAAACTCGTAAATTTCCAACGAAATGTGGCTCGCATGATTATCCAGAATAAGCAAAAGTAGCCGCAGTAGATTTCGCATAGCTTTGGAAATGTTTTAACCATTTTAGAAATAGCACATCATTGGACCACCCGTTATCAGAACATGAATAAACGCATCCAATGGGGCCGTCCTTTTCTAACTGCGGAGACATGCGTTTTCTCGGATAAATGATTATCGGCGGAACGTACGAACCAGCTGCACTGACAGCACATAGGATGGTGATAGTTTGTCCTCGTTCGGCTGAAATTGCCACTCCAACTTGTTTTTGTCCTTTTTTGCCATATACTTTTCCGGACTTTTTTTGGACAGTAGTAACACCAGACTCGTCTACATTAAAGATTATGTCTCCGTTAAATTGGTACTTGCTTAAAACTTCTTCGAGATTTAAAAAAAAAATTCCAACAGCTTCAGCATTAAATGACGATATACGCTTAAGACTTGTACCTTCTGGCTGACGAAGGCTTAGTTGCTGATTCCTCTTTAAAAAATACCTCGGCCTCCAGCTAGCTTCGTTTCTTTGTTAAATCTATGGGTTAAATGGTTAGCTTCTGCAAAGTCAAAAGCTATTCGTCGTAACTCCCGTGGAGTTACACCGTAGAACAAATTTCCCAACTTCACAACGTGATCTGTTAAGTCTTGCTCTTGTTGTTTTGTAAAAAGAGGTTTCCTTCCCAAGCAATCAACCTCTACAGCAGGTTGAGTTAGAGCTTGACCACCGTCGCTTCTTTTTTTTTAAATGATCACGCAGTGTTGATTCCGGAATATCAAAATTTCTAGCCGCCTTACGTATTGTTGTACCTGAACGAACGGCAGTTTTGGCATTATTAAGTTGTTCAATTGACCAACTTTGTCGTTGGGTTTTCCTCTTGTAATTTCTAACCATCTGAAATGAAAAAGTTGTTACTATTGAAATTAATGCCCCATATCGACATTGACCTTGTTTTTTAACCAAAATTTCGTTGATTATCAAACAAAATAAAAACCAGCGGTGGAAAAGGATTACTAAAAAATGCAACAAAACAACTGACTTATAACCTCTAGATTGTCTAAAAACGGTCACTCACCTCGCTTATTCCCTTGATGCACCAAACTCTAACGAAAACAAGCAAACGTACAATGTGGTTTATTGCGTGCAACTGAATGATCCGAGCGGGACGACAACCTTTGTAACATAGTTGCCACATCTGACTGATAACATACAAATTGCCAAACTTAATCTTTTGCGCTTTGAAACCCGTGTTTTTGGATTCGCGGTATTACCCCACTGCGCGGTATTGCCCCGCTTTACCCTATCTGTAAAACATAAATGAAAATATTCATAAAAAAGGGATTCGCAAAAACACGTAACTGCATACTACTTTTTAAATACCTTTTTAATAATTTTCATTTAAAACGGATTCATATTTTATACGTTAGAACACCAATTACATATGTATTAAATTTAAAAAAATAACGTACTTACCAACTGAAAATTGAACACAATACAACACAAGTGTAAATCTCATAGCCAACTGTTAGATACTTGTTTTTGCAGGCTTATTTATTTCGCGTTTCAGATTCGTGGTATTGAATTTTATGATTTTAAAATAGTTAGAATTTTTTGCTGGTTAAGGGTTTTTGCACAAATAATTCCTTTAACTTGACTGATCGATTGCCACCAAAATCTAAATTTCGAATTTTTGTTAGTTACGTGGTTTTGCGTTTTCGTCGACGATATTTTAAAACGCAATGGCCTATAGTTTGAAATGTGATTTGGCAATTGTGAGTATAAACAATATTGTTTAAACAAATGCACATTATTTTGGCATGGTGTTTTTTTTTATTTTCACTACACATTCGTTTTATGTAAAGTACAAATAAAGTAGAAAAATCAACGTATTACATTGAAACATACTTTATTTCTCTTGAATGCGAAATAAGCAAATCAAATAATATAACAAAATCAAAATAAAGAGTGCTTTCGATTATAGTATGATAACCAAACTAATCAAAATAATGATTAAATAATTCACTTTGATTCGCCTTCTTCCTCTGCATCTGGCTGATTCAGTCCCGCGTTTAGTTGCGCTTGTTTTGAGATTATTATAAAATCCATGATGAGTCTTTGGTATGGTATTATCTTCGCACATTGGCAATGCTGTTGTATAAGCATTGTTAACAGCTTTATTTGGACGTCTCCCACGTTTAAGTTTTAATTGCACTTCAACAAACTCATCGTCTTTAAAACTTTTTTTGTAGAAAATGTACTGAGAGTTTTTTTCTATACTGAAGCCAGCAAATAGACCTCCACGGTAAATTTGCAATGTAGTTTTCAGAGCCTAACATAATTTACATATTTTCATATTTAATTTATATTTAACATATTTTCAACATTAAATGGGGTGGGGTTATTGCGTGCACTTCTGATTAATTGTGCCCAACCCTCTGGTATATAAACGTGAACAAACTTAGCCTTTCTTTATATTTTTGAATGAATGGAATAGCATTCCATTTCTGTGTGCCCGGTTTAAAAAAACCGATGGTTTATAGTTTCTAAAGTTGGATGGCTTCTTACTAGATCTTGTAAACATTGTTGCAAAAATAAAAATTTTCTGTTGCCCTCCACAATCATTTGACATCATTCTAAGCTCAGAAACATTATCATGTGATTTAACCTACTTGAAAATCGTCGTGCTCGAAGAGAAGAGAGCTAAGCCACACACTTACTGTTTCGAGAATATCGACAATTAAGCTTTTACTGTTTATGTTAAAAAAAATGTTTTCTTTACAGCGACATTGTTTATTTACTGAATGTAATAAAATTTGACACAGACGTAAAAAGATGCTTTATTTTGATGTTGATTTGCAAAGAACAAAAAAAAAAGCATTGTATCATGGGTGATAAATAGGTAATTGCCACTTGACTTTTTCACGACCATAATAATTAAAACCATTACAGATGTAATTTTTAAAGGTGAAAAGAGCCAAGTGCTTAATTATATTAAAAATCAAACAGCAACTTCTCAAAATAGTATTTATTATAAGTACATTTCATTAAATCTCGTCATCAGAATCATCAGCGTTGGTAGTGTTGGTACTCTCGGTAGCGTCTAGGGTTGGGTAAAACTGATGATAAATAGATGGTATTTTATTTGACTTACATAAAGATAGTAAATCTTTCAATTTTTTTTATCAGTTGTAAGACGGGATTGATTTCAACAGTGTGCATAGTATTTTGCTTACGGGTAGTTCTAATGCATAATTGGCGGGTGTTGGTGAATATTGGTATAAGTCAAAAAGTCAAGTTTTGAGAAAAGCTCAATTTAAGTTTTTTAAATTTTGTTATGCTGACATTTAAACAAACAAATGGTTTTCAATAAGGACTTTTTTTACGTGATGTTTTATTTATACATTCTAACAGAATCTTATCAGAAGATAAAAAAAAAAACAAGCATTTTTGGAGAAAAAACATACATATATCACTTTACACTATACTTTATTATAAAAAAGAAGATACTTATTCGGTATAAGTCAAATATACAGCAAAATACTAAAAACTAAGAAATAGGTACAATAATAATATTGTAGGAAAAAAAACTAGAGTACATAACTAAACGATATTTTCTTCTTCATTATCCCCTGTACTTTCGTTATCAAGATCGGGTAAAGTATTTCGTACATCTTTTGTTGTCAAATTTGTATAAAAATTATGAAAAGTTTCCGAAATGTAAGGCATAAGCTCCATCAAGTTTTTTTTTTCTTTTCCACGTTTATGGAATTGGGGACCCTTGTATGACAAAGGTATCCTTACATTTTTAGGCCATGTTTTACCCTTTCTTAAGAAATTAATAGTCATAAATGGCTCATCTTCATTTAAGCTAGTTTTATACTCTAGGATATCTGGATTCTGTGAAAATCTTAACCATTTCATTTTCTTCCATAGTACTTTTTCTCCAGAGTCATTAACTTTCCTTTGTTGCAAGATTGTTTTATACAAAGATGAAAATTCAAAGAAATCTATTGAGGACATTTCAGTAACTAGAAAAGGTTTCTTATTTCCACACAATCTCACCAAGTTCATCCAATCTCGCGGATGCTCTATTGGACAAGGGTATAGTTTCTTTTTTTTTTCTATTATAGAGTGATCTTAATCACACTCCATGTGAGTGTGTCCAGGAGTGAGAAATTTGTGGTGTATGTAAGATAGATCAGGGTTATCTTTGAAAATCATCATGCTGGTAAAAACGAATTCTTATTTTGTCCAGCACTTGTATCAGAATAAAAGGTGATTTCTTTTACTTCAGGTGAGTTGTGTAAAAGATGTTTGTACAAGCAAGATGCAGTTTGATTTGAACCTCTCCCAGCCACACCTTCATGCCACATAAAACATATTGCTTGACTATTACAGCAGTCATGTTATGTCAAATTAAATGTTCACAACTGTCTTTTATAGAATGCTATTCACGTCTGCAATTCGGGCGTAGGCAAGCATTATTGCAGATCAAAAGTGTAAATATTCTTTGACAAATTTTCAAAAGCAGCCGTCTTGTTCATACGTTTGGCCTCGTATGCATCCGATGCTCCTTTTTGATGAACATCAAGTTGAACTTGAATTTCTTGCTTTTTATTTACATCCTTAGTTGTTTTTAGAAGCATATGGAATTTAGCGCAGGTATCTTTACTGGGGCATTTTATTTTTATTTCCATAGAGTGAAATATTTCCTGATATTTAAATTTTTATACTGGTTTATTTTTGGTAGGTAACCATTTTTTGTACTCATCATACATCCTCGTTAGGGTATAATAATAAGGAAGATACTGTTTCGATGAGTCTTTTCTGCTATAGTGACTCATAAGCTGGGATAGATGAAATATGCGCTCGTACTAAGTGTATGTCTTCTTCAGGAGTTTTATTTCCTGGTGGTGCAAGACCTCGTAAGTCGTCGTGTGGTATTCCAGAAACTGAAGAACTTATTTTTTATAACATCGGTTAGGAATCTCTGTGTCTCATCTAAAGTTTTCAAAAGACATTTTTGGCAAATATTAACTAATTGGCCATCTACTGGTAAGAAATATTTATGAGACACTTGCCTATTCTTGTGTTTTTTGTGATCTAATTTACGTTTTTCCGTTTTCTTCTCCTCTGTTGATATAAGTCTAGCCAAAAAATGTACACGTTTCTTGAAGTTCCCCTGTGCCCAGTACTCTTTAAAAACTTGCTGTCTCTTTTCTTCTTGAATTTTTTCTTTGCACTTTAGTCAGCAATTTGAAAGGTCTAGGCATTTCCTTTCTTTGATTTCCTTACCTTTTTTCGTAGTATATGTAAGTCCAGAATTTCTGTTTTTTTCCTTTCATCGCGAATTTTCTTACTTTCGTTTTTCTCCGCTCTTCTTCCTGGTTTTTTCTTTACAGTCTCAATATGTTTTTCAACCTGTTCCTCATCATTTGGCTCCTTCTCACGATTCCCAGCTTGGTCGTTTTTAGTTCTTTTTCCCCTTTTTTCCGAGAGATTTTTAACCTCTTCTCTGGTATTTCCGTATCGAAATCTGATTCGCATTCTTCTATATAATTTGGGTCAGCGTCGCTATCATCAAATGGTTCTTCATCAATAATTATCTTAGCTGGCTCTCCCTGCATCAAGCCTGCCACTTCCTGAAATGGTCTGTTACTGACATTGTCCTGATATGCTTCTACAATACTATTTTCCAAAGTCTGACGCTCATTGGGTTCCAAGGAGTTTAACGAAGGTGCAGGACTCGAATCTGAAAATTAAAGAACTGAATTCAAGGTCCGTCAATTCGCCATGCTAAAAAGAGGACATCTCAGAAAATAATAATCTTCACTATATTAATATAATTTTTTAACAGTATAATTAAAAATAATTTGAATTGATGGTTCCCTATTTTACAGATTTTAAATTACAGTCCCATTAGATTATAATAAAGTATAAAATTTATTGTCCAATATATCATACTCGCCCTCTAAGTTGTCTTGTTATAGTCCGAGATCCCGCTGCAGGATTCCTACGTTCATCGAGTTTTTAATCAAAATCTAATTTTTACATATAATAATGAATTGGGGAATATATTTTTGCAAGGGTGCCTATCAAAATGTGGCCGCTAGTATTTTTAATTAAAATAATATTAATTGATTTTTCATTCAATATCTGTATAGTGTTTGTAAGTTTACCGATTTCCTAGCATGAGCCATGTAGTCCAGTGGGTAAGGCATTCGCCTATTGACCCAGACGTCTTGGTTCGAATCCGGTCTCGGCCGGATCTTTTTTTTTTAATTTTTGTCCTTAAAATCGGATCGGAGGGCACCCTAAGGTCGGAAGAGGGTTAGCACCTGGTTAGGGACCCTGAGTCTCTTTCCTCGCAAGAGAAGAGGGATATGTGCGAAAAAATCTAACAATCGTTCGGCAAAATTCGGGATGCATATTCCTGGTATTAGCTAGACGTTAGTGAGAAGTTTTGGTTGCTGTCCCGCACTTGGCCGCAACCTCTTCGCAGCCAGGTGTAAACAGGTATTGCTTTGTTACATTTATACGTTTATTAGGTAGGGGAAAGGGAGGCACTTTCAACCATTTTTGATAAAACGCAGCATAATTTGTATGATATGATATTATTACTAAAACGTTCTTATTAAGATAACTAATAGAGGTTTTTTCTTTATTTTAACTACACTGGCCATGCTTTATTTGGAATATTTGTGCACGTAAGATAGCAAAGGAAAAAAAGTGTAAAATGGCTGAAACTGCCCCAGTGGTGGGGTACTTTCGGCCATACAGTTAGTTTCAACCACTGATAATTTGGATATTAAAAGCCTCAGTTTTCATCTACAAAATATTTTAATTTTAAAGATACAAATACACATTACCTACCTATGACATAAACTTAATAAAACTTCTTTCTTAACTAGGTAAGCAAAGGTAATTTTTAAGGGAAAAAGTCATGAAACGTATAACGTAAATAAATTCTTAATTAATGGAATATGCTTCAAGATTGACTCCAAAATACAGTAATCTTGAAGTTCTCGCCGTTTTGGCCGAATTTGGTGGGGGCAACTTCAGTATCACCTCAGAACGATTGACGACTGATATGTCATCAACGACCGGATAAATAAATTTATAAGTTGGTATTTTACGGCGTAAAAATTTTACAACATATTCTTCGCGTTTTGTTATATCGATAACTCTCCCTACACAATGGATAGTTGTAGATTTTAGGACAAATTTTACTAACAAAAAATCGTTTATATTTATAATATCATTGTCTTTCAGTTCTTCGCACGTATCTTCCTGCTCGCTAAAATCGTCACTCAGATCTTCTGAATCAAGTTCTATTGACTGGTCTTCATCAGAACTACTTGTGCTGGGATATCTGTTCCTCCTTTTCTCTGCTTTACTCTTCTTATTTTGATGTGGAAAAACTTGTTTTGCTACTATTTTTCTTTTTCGTTCTTCTTGCTTTGTCTTTCGACTTTCTCGTTCTTTTTCAATTTCTTCTAATCGCTCCTTTTCGGGGGTGTCTGTATATATCCTGGACTTTCCCTTTCTACTGTTACCCTGCTTTCGTTGCTTGTTAATGCGTGGTCTTGGATAGGGCCTGACCAAATCTGGTGTTAGAGAAGAACTCAAACTGGGACGCTGAACTGAAATTATAGAAAAGGAGATATTAAAGCTTGTTCTGACAAGGTTTTATAATATTTTGTAAGCCGGCAAATAAAGGCGACAAAGAAATAATTTGACGGAGTATTTGCTGAAAGTTTCCAAATATTTATCAAAATCACAACAACCACAAACATTCAAATATATTTTACAAAAAAAAAATATTACCTAAGCTAACTGAGCTTGTCGATGGTTTGGGTGATGAAGGTGGCGTCTTACTAGTCGCATCTGGATCCTCTTGGGAAGCGTCACTCGGTAGAGCTGGTATCGGCGATATTACTTTCTCCATTATAGGTTTTTCTGAACGGCATAGAGCACTATTCTCAGTTTCTTCGTCTACGTCGACAAAGCTCGCCACAAAGTCGTCGTCTCTGAAGGCTAATCTGTTGACAGGCCACAATCCTGGTTTTTCGAAGGACTTGGTAATATTTTTTTGCGTAAAAGCTGTATGAAAAGCTACTTTTGTTAGTTGGGCAATTTGCTTAATACTAATTGTTTTACCAGCATTGGACGTCATCCAGTCATTGAAAGCGACTGACAGACAGTTCTTGAATGGCCCATACACTCCCACATCAAGCGGTTGCAATTTATGAGAAGTGTGGGGAGGAAAAGAGAGCATTATAATTCCATTATCCCTACAAAAATTTATAGCTCGGACAGTGGTATGGGATTCATGGTTGTCTAATAAAAGTAATATTTTGTTCTCCTTCGAGCAATGTGTTTGTTTCTGAATATGGTCCAAAACGCTAAGAAACAATTCGCCTGTCATCCAGCCACTTTTGTTACCCAAAGCGAGACTTGAGGTAGGCGCATCAATCAAATATTCATCTGGATTCCGAACCCTAGGGAACACATAAACAGGTGGTAAAGCATGTCCCACTGCATTTATTATCCCAACGAAAGTCGTTAGTTCACCCCTTTCAGCAGAGGCTGCCTGACTAACTTGTTTTTTCCCTTTAGGAGCAACAACTTTTACAGGTTTAAGAACTGTTGTGACACCTGTTTCATCGACGTTGTATATTTGTTCAGGTTTTAGATTGTGTTTTTTTATTATCGTTACAAAATTTTCAAAAAATTCGGCCACGCATCTTTTATTAAAACCTGTTGCTCTTGCCAAACTCGTACTTTCAGGCTTTCTTAAACTTAAGACATCTTTATTTCTCTTCATAAATGATTTTAACCATTCTATTCCGGCCTTCTTTTCATTATTCCATTTCTCCGGGATTTTGCAATTTGGAAGAATACATGCATAATCATATGCTAGCACTCTTATCTGCTTATAAGTTAATCCATAGTTCATATTAGAGCAAGTCTTAATATACTTTACCAATTCAGATTCCTGAGCGCTTGTGAAAACTTGGGAAACTGTATATTTGCTCGAATATTTTGGAACATCTTTCCCCTCCTCTTCCCCATTACTTTCATTTCCAGAGTCATTATATAGTGAAGCCAATTTTTCCGGAGAATTCTTTCGCTTCAGTTTTTCAATTCTTGAATGTAAAGTGCCCCTTTTAATATCGAAGGGTCCTGCAGCTACTCTTTCAGACATTCTTTTATTTAGAACACTGCGTATTGCCTCTTTCATTCTGTTTTCATCTATTTCTGTTCTGTGGGTCTTTTTTCTGTAAGTTCGTACCATCTGTAATAAATATTAATAACTTAACTGAAAAGCTCTCTGTCTACCTGAATGTGGGGCAGATTCAACCAGTGGTCGAATCTGCCTCATATAGCTAAGGTTGAATGTGCCCCGTTACCACGTTTAAAGAATTATTGGACATAATACCGACAAAATAAATTTTAAGGTTAGAAAATGCCGTTCCCCATCTATATGCAACAACAATAGGTAATATGGGGCAACCGTTATGCAAATTCTATGAAAAATGCATTAGCTAGCTTTAAATTAAAAAGTGATTGTTACTTACCCTGAATTGCCAATATTCACTTTGTAATGTTTAACACAAACACGAGACCTTGTTCACGCACCAAAATCAACTGAGAAAGGTAAGTGAAAAATGACGAAGATGGCGTGAAGTTGAGAAGCGCGAAATTCAAATACGAGTTTAGATATCACGACTGGTTGAATGTGCCCCCTGGTTGAATGTGCCTCCCTTTCCCCTATATTCATCAATTATATATCAAATTAAAGTTAATTTTTTTCTGTGTGTGATGGCATACCTCTGCCTATGTAAAAGTAGCCGCAAATAGGGGTTACTAGCTGTTAAAAATAGATTAGAGTGAAAGGGAGTTAGCGCGCTACGTCGTTCGTTAGACGAGGATGGTGATTGCCAGGTGTACGAGTTTTTAAAGCCAATGCGCATGCGTCGATCGCTAGTGTTTTCAACTAAAGCGCGACATTCTTATTCTAACCATTTTGTTTTGGAGCTCTTAATACACAACGTTGATTTATTTAACTTTATATATTATTACGTTTGATAAAATAAATCTTAAATTTAAAAAAAAAATGAAGAATTGTTTTCTGTGTAATAAAAAGAATAATGTGCTTGACTTTAATAATGCATCATTTAAAAAGTGTTTATTAATGTTATTGTTTCGTCGTAAAAAAATATAAGTACCATGACATTTTATTAACAGTGGAATCTATGGACAATTAATTTCGGATATTATAGAGAATGTCTGAAAAAAATTACAGTTTTAAAACTAAAAGATAAGCAAGAATTTGAAGATTTTTGCAAAACGCAAACCATAAGTAAAACTTTTAATTTAACTTAAGAATGATTTAGTTTATAGTTACTATACATATAATATATCGGTACCTCAGGTATCTGTCTTAAAAATGATGTTTGTTTTTCCTATTTATATTAAAGAAGAGACGATTCGATTTTTTATTTAAGAATGGATGTTTTGATATATTTGAGTAATTTTAAATACAACTAAACAAAAATTTATTAATTATAATTTTTTTTTGTAGTATTATAAAGTCGTTCCCACTACTGTTTGCGCCGTTGGTTGAGAACACATTGGCTTTAAAAACTCGTACAGCTGGCAATCACCATCCTCGTCTAACGAACTATGTAGCGCGCTAACTCTCTTTCACTCTAATCTGTTTTTAACAGCTAGCAACCCCTATTTGCGGCCACTTTTACATAGGCAGAGGTATTCCATCACACACAGAAAAAAATTAACTTTAATTTGATATATAATTGATGAATATACCTAATAAACGTATAAATGTAACAAAGCAATACCTGTTTACACCTGGCTGCGAAGAGGTTGCGGCCAAGTGCGGGACAGCAACCAAAACTTTTCACTAACGTCTAGCTAATACCAGGAATATGCATCCCGAATTTTGCCGAACGATTGTTAGATTTTTTCGCACCGATCCCTCTTCTCTTGCGAGGAGAGAGAGTGGTCAGGGCCCCTAACCAGGTGCTAACCCTCTTCCGACCTTAGGGTGCCCTCCGATCCGATTTTAAGGACAAAAATTTAAAAAAAAGATCCGGCCGAGCCCGGATTCGAACCATTTCAAACATCTTTATTAGTTTCATACTTAAATATGTATAATACTTCTTACAATCTAGCTTAATTTAACAAGTATTTCCCGGTACAATGCATAATTGAATACGAATCCACCGGGAAAACGCAGCCAGGCCATGGCTGGGGCTGGTGTTAGCCCAGGGTAAGAGTGTATTATGTACAAAATGAATGCAGCCCTCCCCGAGTGATCTTTGAGGGCCATGAACAAATTCAATCTCTTTTGAGAAAAAAGTTAGTGTTAGTCTAGTTGTTATGTACATAGTTTTAAATTTAGTTTTACTGGAAAAGTAAAAACAAAAAACCAGCTTTAAAGATCAGGTACTATGTAGCAATATTCGTCAAAATTATTTCCTAAAATTAGATTTCCATTCATTCATCCGTGCCCAATCATTCTATGTTCATTCTTAATTACATCCGCTTGCATACTCTTTAATTTTTAAGTTGTTATGTACAGGTATTTACATTATTTGCATAAGTTAAGATCTATATATACAAGTTATTTATTAATATGAATTGTTTAATTTTTCCAGCAATGTTAACTTGCGTAATTTATGGTTTTATATGCCGTTTTTCGACATTATTATACGCTAGCAGGGTGTCTACTGCGTTTTGCTCCGACATTCGGAGAGTATATCCGGTTTCAACTCCTATAGCAAGCCCCGCCCACTCAAGTGGGCGGGTCTTGTCAAGGGAGTCGGGAGAACATTTTTGAAATTTACCAATTTTTATGAAGTTGATATATGTTTTATTATAATTTACGAAAATATTTCTCAATATTCGCGTAATTATGTACCTTTTCGTGGTGAGTTTCGTCACTCTCCCACGGTGGCAAGGTGTTTGCTACTGTTCAATCTACTACACAGTCTTTATGCGGAATTCAAGTCTACTAACAAGACCCGCCCATTTTCATGTGCGGGTCCTGCTAAGAGAGTCGGGAAGAATGGATTTTTGGTTGGGAAAGTGGAAGCTTGAATTAGTATTTTTATGATTATGGAATGTATTGGATGGATTTGGATTGGCGGAAGCGAATTATGGATCTCTCTCCTCGAAAAATATAGGCAATCTGTTGTATATAGGTTTGTGCATAACCTCGTCTCCATGTCTCGTCCGTGTCAGGTCTTGTGTAAGTATTGAGGCGTCGGTTTTTGTCTTGTAGAATTTGTTCGAGGTTTCATACACATAATCGCCAAATAATGGAGTATTGGCGATCCTGTGTAGGTCTCCTACGACTGTCCTCCTTGGTGACGAGGTTACGCATCTAAGTATTTTATTCTGCATACGTTGCAGCCGGGCCATCTGTGTATCCGACATGCTGCACCATATCGGAGCCGCATACGTCATTACCGGTTTGATGATTTGATTATATACTATTAGTTTGTTTCGAGGAGAGAGCGGGGAACGTGGACAAAGGATTGCGTATAAGTGTTGCATGGCTATAAAGGATTTTTGTATTGCATAGGATGTGTGGTTATGGAATTTTAATCTTGAATCTATAATTACACCCAAATATTTTAGCTTTTTAGCTGGTAATATTTGGGTGTTGTTTATTTTTATTGGAATGTTTATTTTGTTATTAGTAAACTTTTTCGTAATTATTAAGCATTCACATTTTGACTCGTTGACTTCAAGCTTCCACTTGGAATACCATGGGATCAGGGATTGCAGGTGATTATTAATATGGGTTTTAGCCACGTTTGCGTAATACGAGCTGGCATAAACCAGCACGTCGTCCGCAAACATGGCTAATTTCGTGGATGGGAAGTGTGGGATATCTGCTGTGTAGAGATTGAACAGCTTTGGGGACAAAACTGTTCCCTGCGGCACTCCTGCGTGCACTCTCTGTGGAGCCGAAAGGGAGCTCTCCACTCTTACGCGAAAAGTCCTGTTGATTAAGTAAGAGTGGATTAGCGTTGTGAGGTACAATGGAAAATCGTGGATCATGATTAATTTATATATTAGCCCATTTAGCCATACACTGTCGAAAGCTCGTCTAATGTCCAGGGCAAGAAGCACAGTGTTTTGGTGGTTGTTAATTTTGTCCAGGGCATCCTGGACTACCCTTGCCACCAGTAATGTGGTGCTGTGCTTCCTCCTGAACCCGAACTCTCCGACAGGAATTTTGGCTTCTAGTTCCAGATTTTCCATTTTTCCCAGGATTACCTTCTCGGCTACCTTTGAGAGCGCACTCAAGAGTGCCACTGGTCTATATGACTCGGCACTGGCAGGGTTTTTACCCGGTTTCAGCAACGGAATAATTATTGCCCTCTTCCACTGCTGAGGGAAGTGCTGTAACAGGATTATTGAGTTGATAATATACATTAGCTGTATAACTGCTTTCCTTGGCATATTTTTGATAGCTATGTATGCTATTTCGTCTTCGCCAGGCGCCTTGTTGTTAGGTAATTGTCTGATTATTGTGGTTAGTTCTTGTGGCGCCGTGTAGAGTCTTTGTTTCATAGTGGGTGGTATAGGGTATTTTTTGTAGGTGAATTTATTTACAGTTTCCGTTATGTCATTCTGTTCTGGTGTCACGTTGGGCGTGCCTCTGCAAACGTTCGCCAGGTGCACGGCCAACGTGTCAGCTTTTTCTGTGTTTGTCTGTGGTGTCGTGGCGTCTAGCGAAGGGATTTTGTTATATTTGTTTCTTAGTCGTCTGGAGAGACGCCACAGAGAGTTATCCATTGTGGACAAACCCTCTACAACATCTCTCCAGGTTCTATTTTTGTGGGCATTTATTCTGTTACGTACTGTTACTTGCAGTTCCCTCAGTCTCACCCTGTCCTGCGGGCGGCGCATCCTCTGCCACCTTTTTCGGATCTTATTCTTAAAATCGATGAGCTGTATAATCTCATCTGGCAATCTATCCTCCGCTGGTTTGTTCTGAATTTTCCTGGCTGTACGGTTCCTTGCAGTCTGGAGATTCTCAGTCATATTGCTTACCTCTTTTTCTAACTCTTCAGTTGTGCTAATATTGTTGTTAATATTAGTATGTTGGTTTACAATATTTCTGAATAATCTCCAGTCTGCGCCCCCGTAAAACCAGGAAGAAGAAGGATCCTCATCATTTTTGATGTTGGTTTTCCAGCTCATCAGGACTGGCAAATGATCCGACGACAACTCATCGATCACAAGCAGATCCGGCAGGTCCAGGACGTTTTTATTTAACAGTAAATCGATGAAAGAAGGCGTCATTCCGTTTGCTGGGTAGTGGGTTGGCGTTGCGGTGCTTTTGATCTGAACGTCCCTGTCTATTGAGTAATCTCGGATAAAATTACCATTACGGTTATTTCTCCGATTTCCCCAATAGACGTGCCGGGCGTTCAGATCACCTAATAAAAGAACCTTATTCGAAAGATTAAACAATTCATCAAAAGTATTATCCGTTAGCCTAAGCATAGGGCGCGCATATGCTCCTATTATTACAACATCATTAGCTAACTTAATTGCTACATATTCTAATACTGTATTTACACGTGGTACTGTGATGTGCGCAAGGGATTGCTTGACCAGCATGGCCACGCCTCCTCCGCGCACATTTCTGTCTTGTCTGTAAATATTGTAATTGCGTATTTTAAGTTTGTCGTTGTTTGTTAGTTTTGTCTCTGTAATTATTAATATGTCGATTTTGTGTTTGTTTAAAAAATGGATCAGTTCACCTATTTTATTTAAGAGCTTGTTCGCGTTCCACATTGCTATTTTTAAAGTTTTCATATTGAATAATTATTGGCAGAATTTTGAATGAACTGGACAACCGCAATGGCTTTCGACATTTGGTCATGATGTTTGTCCATTTCATCCGAAAAGTCATTTAGAAAGCGAACAAGCTCTTCAAGATTTACTGCATTGTTGAATTTGTTCATTGCCGCCAACAGACCACTCACCTGGCCAGTTTCTGCTGGGTTTTGGTTGTGTTCACGCTCATTGGCCTGCCTGCGTCTTCCAGGGAGCGGCGGAAAGTCTTCCTTCTGCTGGCTTCCTTCTTGTGTTTCTGGTTGCCTCTGGTTTGGGCCTCTTCCAACGGCCACCGTTGGGCCACTTGCCCTGGCCTTCCAGGCGTTATTTGTAGGTTGCGGTGCAGGAACGTATCGTTGATTTGCGGCTTTGTTTTTGTTTAATTGTTCGACCCTGTATTTGTAAACATCGCACGTCGTGCTGTTCGCTTTGTGGTCTTTTTTGCAGTTGCAACATTTGACTGGTTTGTCTCCAGGGCATGCCGTAGTGAGATGGCATTCCCCACAGTTCACGCATTTAGGGGCCCTGTGACAATTTGTCGTTGCGTGTCCCCATAGGCAGCATCTCTTGCATTGAATAATGTCTTTTTGCTGTTTCCTTCTCTCCCATGTTACTCTCGCTCTGTTTAGGTATCTGATTTTCTCCATTTGGGTCAGCTTAAATTCATTTGTCGTGACTACTAAATATAATGGCCGGAACTGCGTTTTCATGATGTGGATGCTTTTAATTGGTATATTATGTTTTGTTTCGATTTCTTCTTTGATATCATCGGTATCTGGCATGTGATCTAGGCCTCTGATCACGAACGCATGCGTTCGTTCGTTTTGTGCGGAATACGTATGCCATTCTATTTGCTCTATTTTTGGATTCGAACCAAGACGTCTGGGTCAATAGGCGAATGCCTTACCCACTGGACTACGTGGCTCATGCTAGGAAATCGGTAAACTTACAAACACTATACAGATATTGAATGAAAAATCAATTAATATTATTTTAATTAAAAATACCAGCGGCCACATTTTGATAGGCACCCTGGCAAAAATATATTCCCCAATTCATTATTATATGTAAAAATTAGATTTTGATTAAAAACTCTATGAACGTAGTAATCCTGCAGCGGGATCTCGGACTATTATTCTCATTGCCAATAGGGGAAGCAGGTCCTTTCTGACTGCTAAAATTAGCAATTGTGAAACAGTTTTCATCTATAAAGGAATAAACAGTGTTATTATTTTAGGACATAAATAGTTAAATCATAACTCGCCACCCATTGCCCTAATGGTAGGGTGACCAGATTTCAACTTGGCGAAACCGGGACACATGCTTGAAAATATGTAGAAATACTTTTTGATCGGCATGAAAACTGCGTACATGTAAATTTTAACATTTTAATATGAAAAAAGTCACATTATAAAAAAAAAACACACCATTTCTTTTAAAATAGGTAAATACTTACTTTCTAATAGGTATAGCTTTTTTAAGTAACATAAAAACAACAAGAAAAACATGGTAGGTACCGAAGCACCTACATACATAATTTTAATTTCTTTTAAACAAAAGCACATTCTAACAAAAAAAAATTTAAACGGAAACTTATAATTTAGTTAGCAACTGTTTATCTTATTAAGGTGTATTTCTCATTAGAAGATACCTTGCGTAAAACACTATCTTTGTTTATAACAAAAGAAAAAATTCTAAACAGGATAGGTTAAAATTTTTTAAACAAAATATTATATTCTCCACGCCATCCAAAGACAACTCGTTTCGTTGATGGGTCCACTGGATATTAAGGAGAAAATTCTTTCTACATTTGAATTATTTTATGGTATACTAAAAATATACTTGCAAATTTTTAAAATTTGTGTTAACAAAATCGTTTTCTTTAAATATACTAATCCACTTTTGTGAAGCAGATTTCTTTTGAAATTCTACATTTGTTAAAAAATTATTTTCCTGCAAAATGTTTTTAATTTTCAACCAAAATTTTATCTTCATTTAGACCTAGAGGAATATTTTTTGAATTTAAAAAAGAAATGCAGTTTTGAATTTCCTCAAATTGCGGAATTGTTTTTAAAAGCATCCATCAGTTAAAGGAATGTAAGTTGTGTAGAGGAGCTTTCCATTTTTGTAAATATTGGATAGCCATTTGATAAAACCGCTTTACTACTTTTTCAAACTCCTTTCGTCTCTCTCTGCTAACAAGATCTTCTGTTTATTGTTGTTCATATTGTTGAAACGTAAAAACCGGGACATTTGTGCGTCCCGATGCATTTTGTCGGGACACCGGGACTGCGATTCAAAAAAAGGGACAATCCGGGGAAAACGGGACGCCTGGTCACTCTACCTAATGGCTCTGCCACAAGAAGTTACATGGTCTGTGATGACATCGGAAGAATGTATACCTATCTGAAATGGGAAATATGCTAAATTATAGCAGCGAAAATAAATCATGCAAAAGTATGAACGTAGTAGGAGTGACGAATGTGTAAAGTTATTTCGTGCTACGGGTTTGCATTGGTTGCAATATTCTTCGGCCAATAATTTTTTGCACCAGTATAATGCTTAAACTGCATACCAATAATCCACCTATCCATAGATGCATGTCACATTTCGACATTAAATTATTAGTCAAAACACAATACATATTAAACAAGCATTAATTTACCTACATATATCTGCAACGGCCCTGGTAAAATTTGTATCGGAAATAGAAAAAAAAAATGGAAATCAGTATTATTACATATGTATACAGTCGCACGCTTAAGAAGGGTTTTCGGTGTTAGGACCCCCCCCCCTCCCCTGCGAAATTGTGTGCCTTTGTATTTTAATATTTTCTAATATTTATAAACAAACGGCCTGCTCAAAAACACCAAACGTGGCTTTACGTTTCTTAAACAATTATTATGTTTCAAAACAAACTCTTACCTTCATCGTACTCGTCGTTATTTCCTGTTCTACAAAGTTCCATAATTAAAATACTTCTTTGACTTGCCATAACCTCAAAATTTTATTTTTCATTTAAAATAAAATCCACAAGTCGTAATGATATTATATTAGTATCCCCACTTAATGAACTTATTATACATCTAGCACCAATATAAGAGCTAGTATTTCCTTTTTAGCATATAAAAACAGATAAACGAGCATACGATATACATACTAGCACTGGACGTTTAAAACTAAAGCATACAAATTAAATTTAAATAAAGTAGATAGGGGAGTTTGGCCTAAAATGACATACCATTTTATTTTTTGCTCGGCTAAGAAGTAGTAAAGAGAAATATTACTTTTCCAGAAGTAAAATAGATACGTTGGAATATATACATTATGTATATGTAACGAAACTGTGTATTTTAAACCTCTAAATGAATTAGAAAAATTCACGATAATAACATGAACGGTATGCCATTTTAGACTGATATTCGGGTAAAATGACATAGTGCGAAATCGTGCTTTTAGCGAGTACAAACTGGTTTTACTTTATTAATTACTTGCAAATATCGCAAACAAATTGCTTAATTTTTTTTTTAACGCCAGCACAGTCATAATGAGCCCACTGTTTGCATATCAAGCACCTTATCCATGTGTCGGTCCTTTTTGATTTAGAATAGAGCTCTGTACAGTAGAGGCAAGATGCATCATGCTCATCGCTTTCGTGATGAAATAGGTCTGGTTCTTCATAGGCGTCTTCTGTATCAAAAGTTACTCGCTGTTTAACACATCTGGCTGATTTTCGCCGTTCTTTTGCCAATCTTTCTTCAGCCTTTTTTCGAGCCTCCAAAAGAAACGGACTGCTCGTCATGTCAGCGGCTCCTTGAGTATTTGGCTCCATTTTGACGAGTCGCTACTGGAATGGCTGATATTACTGCTACACTTACTCTTGTAGAAGAAGCTGTAGTCGGTAGCGGCGAGGCGCATTTCTTTTTTTGGATGTGTGAAGTTCTGACTCACAAGATTTAGAAGCGAGTGGTTCTGGAATATAGTACGTTGAAGGACCGGCTTCAAGATTACAAGAAGTGAGACTTTGTTTGGTAGACAATTTTTGTTCAGGGATGGAAGGGATAGGGCAGTGTACATTCTCTCTCGTTACTTGTTTTTCTAAGACCTGGTGACCATCTGGTTGAATATCTTCGACAGCTAAAGGATGGTTTGTAGTTTCACTTGCGGAAAAGTCGTGGTCCTCAAAAATATCTGGATTGATTGGGAAAAGTCCACATTTCTTGGAGCCACTGATCGCTGTTTTGACAGAGGCGGCTTTTCCATAGGCATTTGAAAATAGTGAACTGATTGATACTGCGTTACGACACATCCAGGATGTCCCTGTAGCCAGTTTGAAACTTCTTGGTCATAAAATATCTTCAGTGGACCAAAAAATGAGACGTCTAACGGCTGTAGCTTATGCGTACAGTGCGGTGGTAAGCATATAAGAACTATACCGTTGGCTTTGGCGAATTCAAGAGCGTCCAAGCTTTTGTGGCTTGCGTGTCCATCTACGACTAGAAGAATTTTATCCTGTGTAGTAGGTTTAACATGTTGGGAAAAATGCTGCAGCCATTTTAAGAACACTGGCCCGGTCATCCAACCCTTATTTTATACAAGTCCAATAGTTCCAACAGGAGCTCCATCTAGTAGCTCGTTTTTGAAATTTTTGCGGGCAAATATTAGTGCTGGTGGTACAAAATGGCCAGTTGTTCCCATACAACACATTACTGTAACATGTTGTCCCCTTACGGCACTTGTTATTGCACCAACCTGGTTCTTCCCTGTGGTAGCGAAAACTTTGGGGGGCCTTTGAGCTGTAGACAATGCGCTTTCATCAGCGTTATATATTCTGGCCAAGTTAATGTTGCTATTAGAAATAGCTTTTCGGTATGTTTCAAAAAAATATTGTACTCGCGGCTTGTTGAAGCCCATAGCACGGGCAGCACTTGTAGCTTCCGGCTTTCTCATACTTATATCTGGATGGCGATTTCGAAAACCAGCTAGCCAATCCCATCCAGCCATACGAGTTTCTTTGTTAAAGCGGTGATCCATACTATTACGTTCTGCAACTTCAAAGGCAAGCTTCCTGAGGTCTGTGGCTGTTAACCCGAAGATGCGAGCTTCTAATAGCTTGACATGTTCAATTATTTCTTGTTCAACATCGGCACTAAATGTTGTTTGGTATCTACCTAGGCCTTTAGTTGAGCCCCGAAAATTTTTGTTCTTGCGATCTTTGCACCTCCTTCGTAAGGTTGCTTGTGGTACGCCAAATGTAGTCGCTGCCTTTAACCAGCCCATTTCTGTTTTTTCCACCACCTGAATAGCCTGGATCATTGACTCTTCACTCCAACCTTGTCTATTGGTTTTTCTTTTGTATTTTCCTACCATCTAAAAATTAATTTTCATTAGACAACCGTTTTGCACAAGGTAAGTTATAAAAATACCAACCAGGGTAAAATGACATAGTATGTCATTTTACCCTGACACTGGGTATGACATTTTAGCCGAGTAGCCATTTTTGTTTAAACAATAAATTCTTAGCTATTTCCTAAAATAGAATTTAATAAATAAACATGCTAGTATATAGTAAAACACTTTATCCATTATGTGTTCCCATAAAAATTCGCAATATTTAACTTAAAGTATTTAATAATAGTTTAAAAAGCAGTACATACCAAAAACTTATAGACCTACCTTAACGCTTTTCTGCAAAATGTCTTATAAAACGTACGCCAGCCCACATTAACTAACATAGGACGACAGACACGAGCATACTATCCATACACAAATTATAGTAGGTTTTTAATGGGAGTATTTACGGGAAAACCCGAACTATGTCGTTTTAGCCGGTATGCCATTTTAGGCCAAACTCCCCTAAGTCAGTTTGGCGGGAAATCACATTGCAGAATTTTAATAGCGGAATGAGAGATATGTAAACTTAAATCACAAAGCACAAAATTTTGTTATAGGGAATAACAGTATATGAAGACATATACATTTGTAGTGATTACTTTGCGATAAAGAAAACTGATATATCTATGTTGACATATACCATTTTCCTTAAGAATTTTTATAGGGAAAAACGATATATATATATATATATATATATATATATATATATATATATATATATATATATATATATATATATATATATATACATATCGTCGTTGAGCTCCGAAAACCTCGTAAGCAACAAAAAGCAAACTTTATAGGAAACACGTAAAACTGTTTTATAATCGTTACTTAACAGAATTAGAGATACAATTTTGCCGTGGCATCCTCCTAACTGGTAGGAACTTTTTGTCATATAACAGACATCAAATTTTTCATAAATTTTAAGGAAAAAATCATATTTGTCGCTTACGTGGTTATTTCACTTATGCCATTTGTACAATATTGGCGAATACAAGGTTTTGATAATAACTACAGCGTGATAAAAAAGGAACAATTTTAAAAAAATATGATATAATTTTAAAGTTTACATTTAGTACAGTGTATTACTCTAATAAAACATAATTAACATGAAATATGCATTTTTATAAATGTGGAAGGTCATCGTAGAATCCGTAACAATCACGGGGGATTACACTCTTTAGTTGTTGTAAGTGCGTAAATTTTTCCCGTGATATTTTTATTCTTGCAGAATAAAGTTGTGGTACTTCAAAAGGACCCTTCTTTATACGTTGTGGTAACTCCAACCATTCGTCAGTCACATTAATCTTGTAAAATATATTGCCAACTGGTGAATACTTGTAGGAGCAGACATCTGCAATTACGGGATCCCTTGCCGGGTCTAATAGACGTAACGTACTGAACAGCTGAGAAGTCCTTAAAGAACGTGTAATCTAGGTACTGAACTTTGTAAGGCTGCTTTGGTCGTGCTTCTTTACAGATTCTGGCATAGTCGGAAGGGAGGTGGATTTCCTTGTTCTTTAGTTTTCCCTCGATCGTACTGTGAACGCTGTCTACCTCCATTTGGGTATGACCCTTTTCCAGATAGTGCTGGGTAACTGTGACATTGTTCTCGATTGCAAACTTCAGCAGTGCATTTCCTAGAGCATTGTTCCTGTTCTGGTATGGCCAGCCGTCGCTTATAATAACTACTGAACTTGCATTAGGGTTCTCTTGCATTTCTTTTGTGAGAAAATCTACCACACAACTAGCGAACACCGGTGATGCGAGGCCTCCCTCACTTTCATTCCATATATAGCAAGCAACATCTTTTGTAGCAATATTGTGAATGGTAAAATTGTGTACACATAATTTGGTCTTATAATACAGGGCACTAGCTCTTAACATTGGTGAAAGTTTAACTGCTTGTAAATCCATAGTGTATGTTAACTGCTCTCCTCTCATTGCTTTCTCCTTTTCCTGATTTTTTTGTTCCCTCCTTTCTTCTTTACGCCTAATGTGTTGTGCGTATTCTTCCTCAGGCACTTGTTTGTATTTGTACCCAATACAAGTGTCACACTGGTCCTTTTTTGGTTGAAAAAGTCCCAAATTTTTTGTTTTAAATATTTCAAGAAATTGCTTTCTGGCTAATGCTACTCTTCCTTCACTTTGACAAGCATCAACATAAAGTCGATGCAGCTCAGATTTTGATTCAATTGTCGGCTCTAAGTACTCTTTAGATGTCGAAGCTCGACAGTAGTGAGAGGGCATTTTTGGCAGTCTATTCAGAAAAGTAATAGCAAGTTCTTTCCTTTCATCTTTTTCCGCATTTCCATGACCACTGTGTTCATATCTAGGTGTACCTTGATGCATACCATCCTTATCTTTCAAGACCCAATTTCTGACTGTCCACTCTCCTATTCCAAAAGTAGAAAGAAATAATCTTTTGCAGACTGGCTGCAGCTCATCATTGACTTTCAGATGGTAATGCAGTGTACCTGTCCTGCGTGATGGATTGTCAGTTGTTTTTATTACTCGCTTTCTTTCCTTGAAGCTGACTATACTGCTAATGTATACTTTCCTTTGATTCCAATCCATATCCCGCCAAAATTTTGTAAACAGGCGTTCCCTGTCAGCTTCCAAGATGCCAGAACACATTCTTGTTTTTACTCTCCTACATTCACTGCTTGAACAAGGAGGACCCATCTTTCTTGCTTCCTTATTTACAATGTATTTTTTCTTTCCCGCCTCATCCTTGCGAATACCAATATAACCTTCTCCCTTCATACGTTTAAACTTATTCTTATTTCTTTTCCATTCTTCAGGTCTAGGTCTCGCATTTCTTTTTCTTTTGTTCTGATTTTCTTCATATTCGTTTACTGTATGCTCGGAATGAGGCGTCTCTAGCAGGTTAACATTATTTTCAATATCCTCACTACCATCGGAGAAATCACTATTAATTTCATCAGGGGAAGGATTGTAGGTTGAATCTGATGCTGTATCATTATCAGTACTTTCTAGGCTTTCTGTACTCTTCCCAGCTGAAATTGAATGCTCAGATTCAGTATTCTGCTTTTCTTCCGGCTGTGAAGATGTCTGAATTACGCCATTATCGAGAACCTCATTGGTACAACAAATTCTAAAAACAAAGGATTAAAATTATGACAATTAACACACGAATAAACTGGCTAACTCACACTTCCTGAGCTGTAGGTACTACAGGAGTATAGCCTTGATCGTCGACACCAGTAGAAAGCGCCATTGAGAGGTACACTATCCGGACGAATATCATCAGGAGGAACATTCTCCGCAAGAACATCATTTGGAAGAATACCATCAGGAAAAATACCATCAGGAGAAACATTCTCAGCAAGAACACCGTTTGGAAGAATACCATCAGGAAGAGGACTGTGAAAACAAAAACAGCAATAGTCAGTTTTTCCGTTTAGCTTCAAATTTAGTGAAAAGAATACTAACTGAAATATTTTTAATACAGAGCCGTAGTGGTAAAAAATATTACAATTGTTACTCACACTAACTCTCCGTCACCAAGATTTAGGACGAACTCAACATTTGGGGCCTCATTAAGCATTACGGTGTCATTTTTTGCTGAATTTTCTACAACTAAGTTTAACAATTTCCATCCTCTACTTCTTGGATCCATTGAGTGCCTATTCAATAGCTAAAAAATAGAAGTACAGTTTCCACTACCTTAAAATGCGCGAAAAAAAAAATATTCTTTAAGTATTGTAAACTGAATATCAATACAAAGTTTATATTTATGTAGTAAACAAAAATATATTCTTAGTTCCCTCTGTAGATTGCGCTTGCAAATGATTGTGAAAGTTTTTAAACTACTCTGTATAAAAATTAAAATTCTGTGCGCGGGAAAATCATCTTATAAAGTGGAAAAACACGTAAGCGCTTGAAGAAAGCGTTATTTTCTATAGTACAAAAAACATGTAAGCGCCAGTATCATTTTATTTTCAAAATAACAGTAGTTTCTATGGTAAACTTTATCAATAATTGGTTGCACGTTAATCCTTAGCCTAGGTATATCAATATAATAAACAAAACTTACCGAGAAATAAACCTTTTCCAACAATTAGCAGAACAAAATAACACACAAGTATACGCACCGTGTTCAATATAACGTACGAATGGCGTTTACGAGTTTTCATAGCCCAGCTAAAAGATAGGTAACGCTTGCGAGGTTATGTCACGTGACCACACAGATCCGTTCCGATGCATTGTGCCTTACAAGGTTTTTGCAGCACATGCTGGGGCTGATCTTTAATCAAATTAACACCTAAACCAAATTTAAGCCATTGTGTCGCTTACGAGGTTTTCGTTGCTCAACGACGATATATATATATATATATATATATATATATATATATATATATATATATATATATATATATATATATATATATATATATATATATATATATATATATATATAGTTCCAAGAACTGCAAAACTGAGTAATCCTCCCTATGTAGTAAGAGAAATAAACCAGGCAGTTTTTTTTTGTGGGGTGCCTTAAAACAAAAGGTTTGTTCACATAAGCTTCCCACGATAGGGAAATATTAAAAGAGCGCATACAAGAAGCAATACATGAACTGAATGTGCCGCGAATCATTCGTAAAATGTACGGTAAATTTATTAAGTTGGCGGAAAAGTGTGTCGATGTGGGAGGTAGCTATGTACAATAATTTTTAAATATTCGAATTTTTATTTCGAAATTTATATTTAATCTTTATGTTAGTTTATAAACAACTTTGTTTTATAAAATTTTTGTTAAAAGCAATAAATAATTGTACTTCTCTCTTGAAGAATTTACATGTTTTCCTAATTTATTAACACCCTGTACATCTGATCTAAATTTTGTTTATCGTGAAATCATTTTCTCAAGAAGCAGAACTTTTTATAAAGAATGACTTTTGGTCGTAAATTGAATAATAAAGATTTTTTCCCTCTTGGGGACTCCATCCGCGGACACACTATATATATATATATATATATATATATATATATATATATACAGTGACCGGCAAAAAGTTCGCAACATATGGGAAAAAATTTTATTAGGAGAGTATCGGAAAAACTTTCCCAGGGGATCGGTTCTGCATGTCCGATAACCTAAAAATCGATTTTGACATACGTCACGTGACCACTGGTATAGCGTCAAATTAAAAAAAAAATTGTTAATTTACAAAAAGTGAGGTTAGTTGACGAGATATCAAAAAAAGTTATTTGAAAAAATTGCTTAGAATTAAATTCTAGGTCCTTGTGCAAAATTTTAAGATTTTATTTAAAAAAATTGGAAAACTCAATTTTTTTTAAATATTTTTTTATCGATTTACAAATTTCCGGTTTTTTTCGTTTAGATAGCTTGGCTAATGTAAAGCCCATGTATCTGGATGAAAATAAACGAATGTAGTAGTTTTTTCTACAATTGACAGGACAAAATTAAAAAAAACAGGGTTTCGCCGGACGCTAGCTGTTGCAATGATTTGTATCTAGCAGCAGTGTCAAAATTTTAGAGACATTTCAATGAGATTACATTGAGAAAACCTTAATCGTCTTAAATATATCTGAAGTTCGACTTTTTGTAAAGTTAAGGGGATTAAAATAGATAATAAACAAAAAATTACCTGTTTATTTAATCGAAATTTTATAAACGAAAACCAATGTAAGAAAAACTTAAAAGTAGTCAAATTCTGTACTAACAACACAAAAAATCATTGTTTTTCCTTGGGTGCACAAAATTTAAAACTCAGTATGACCACCATTTCTCTCCATACATACTGTTGTTCTCGAGCGCAACTCTCGATTAACATTTCGGAGCATTTTACGATTTATTTGCAA
The DNA here is from genome assembly GCA_963971165.1 of Philopedon plagiatum. Taxonomy (NCBI): domain Eukaryota; kingdom Metazoa; phylum Arthropoda; class Insecta; order Coleoptera; family Curculionidae; genus Philopedon; species Philopedon plagiatum. Next base: position 122,104,825 of record OZ020189.1, on the reverse strand, counting down.
TACACAATTTATAATGACATTCTCTAAATTTTGTATATTCCTAAAGGGTCGATGTTTGTACACAGGGTTCTTTAGGTATCCCCACATAAAAAAATCTAACGGAGTCAGATCTACAATTCTACAATTGACAGGACAAAATCGAAAAAATAGGTGTACGCCGGACGCTCGCTGTTGCAATGGTTTGAATCTAATGAAATGACTGTATCAAGATTTGATTAAGATTTTTCGCACATAAATTTAACAACCAGGTCTATTTAGTTGTACTTAAAACTACCAAAGCAGGCTCTGAAATTAAAACAACCAAATAATCTAGTAGGTTAAAAACAACAGAAAAATGTCAAACAAATTATAATTTGTTTGATTTCAACCTATGTCATTGGTTTATGTCTCGCATCTTACTAAGTTTGATATTTTACATAAGTTTATTAATATTTTATTCCTTAAAATGGCACCCACACTACTTCTCCAGGAAAAGATAGAAATTATTTTAATTTCTGGAGATAATTACAAAAGCCATAGAGAAACAGCAGCAATTTTTAATGAGAGGCACCCCGATAAATCCCTCCATTATTCCACAGTATCTCGTCTAGTCAATAAATTTAAAGAAACGGGATCGGTAGAAAATCAGTATAAAGTTTCCCATGAAAAACCGGTAACAGGTGACGAAGGTTCTCTGGATGTGTGTTTGTCGATCACAGAAACACCCCAATTAGCAGTTAGTCAAATATCGGAGATCACTAACATTCACGAAAGATCTGTGCGGAGGATATTAAAAAGAAACAAATTTCATCCGTACAAACCTAAATTTGTACAAGTATTAAAAGATAGGGATTATGACGCCCGCTTCGATTTTTGTGCCTGGTTCCAGGGTATGATTGAGGAAGATTTTAATTTCCCAAAGAACGTTCTTTTCTCGGATGAAGCTACATTTACCTCTAACGGAACCGTCAGTTCACAAAACTGTAGATGGTGGGCCACCGAAAACCCAGACTTTGTAATTCAGAGTAAAGACCAATATAGTTTTAAGGTTAATGTGTGGTGCGGAATTTTCAACCTCAGAATAGTGGGACCTTTTTTCTTTAGAGACAATTTAAATTCAGAACGATATTTAGAATTTCTACAAACTGAGATATCTGACTTTTTAGACAATTTGTCATTAGCCGAAAGAAGAAATTTATGCTTTCAACAAGACGGAGCTAGCATTCATTCCACAAATGAGGTGAAGAGATGGCTGGATCAAGAATTTGGAAACCAGTGGATAGGACGGTTTTCTGAAAATCCGTGGCCTGCGAGATCACCAGATCTGACTCCGTTAGATTTCTTTATGTGGGGATACCTAAAGAACTCTGTGTACAAACATCGACCCTTTAGGAATATACAAAATTTAGAGAATGTCATTAGAAATTGTGTATTGCAAATAAATCGTAAAATGCTCCGAAATGTTAATCGAGAGTTGCGCTCGAGAACAATAGTATGTATGGAGAGAAATGGTGGTCATACTGAGTTTTAAATTTTGTGCACCCAAGGAAAAAACAATGATTTTTTATGTTGTTAGTACAGAATTTGACTACTTTTAAGTTTTTCTTACATTGGTTTTCGTTTATGAAATTTCGATTAAATAAACAGGTAATTTTTTGTTTATTATCTATTTTACTCCCCTCAACTTTACAAAAAGTCGAACTTCAGATATATTTAAGACGATTAAGGTTTTCTCAATGTAATCTCATTGAAATGTCTCTAAAATTTTGACACTGCTGCTAGATACAAATCATTGCAACAGCTAGCGTCCGGCGAAACCCTGTTTTTTTTAATTTTGTCCGGTCAATTGTAGAAAAAACTACTACATTCGTTTATTTTCATCCAGATACATGGGCTTTACATTAGCCAAGCTATCTAAACGAAAAAAACTGGAAATTTGTAAATCGATAAAAAAATATTTAAAAAAAATTGAGTTTTCCAATTTTTTTAAATAAAATCTTAAAATTTTGCACAAGGACCTAAAATTTAATTCTAAGCAATTTTTTCAAATAACTTTTTTTGATATCTCGTCAACTAACCTCACTTTTTGTAAATTAACAATTTTTTTTTTAATTTGACGCTATACCAGTGGTCACGTGACGTATGTCAAAATCGAATTTTAGGTTATCGGACATGCAGAACCGATCCCCCGGAAAAGTTTTTCCAATACTCACCTAATAAAAATTTTTCCCATATGTTGCGAACTTTTTGCCGGTCACTGTATATATATATATATATATATATATATATATATATATATATATATATATATATATATATATATATATATATATATATAATATACATATATAATATATACATATATATATATATATATATATATATATATATATATATATATATAATATATATATATATATATATATATATATATATACAGTGACCGGCAAAAAGTTCGCAACATATGGGAAAAATTTTTATTAGGTGAGTATTGGAAAAACTTTTCCAATACATATATTATATATATATATATATATATATATGTATATATTATATATGTATATTATATATATATATATATATATATATATATATATATATATATATATGTATATATATATATATATATATATATATATATATATATATATATAATATATATATATATATATATATATATATATATATATATATAGTGTGTCCGCGGATGGAGTCCCCAAGAGGGAAAAAATCTTTATTATTCAATTTACGACCAAAAGTCATTCTTTATAAAAAGTTCTGCTTCTTGAGAAAATGAATTCACGATAAACAAAATTTAGATCAGATGTACAGGGTGTTAATAAATTAGGAAAACATGTAAATTCTTCAAGAGAGAAGTACAATTATTTATTGCTTTTAACAAAAATTTTATAAAACAAAGTTGTTTATAAACTAACATAAAGATTAAATATAAATTTCGAAATAAAAATTCGAATATTTAAAAATTATTGTACATAGCTACCTCCCACATCGACACACTTTTCCGCCAACTTAATAAATTTACCGTACATTTTACGAATGATTCGCGGCACATTCAGTTCATGTATTGCTTCTTGTATGCGCTCTTTTAATATTTCCCTATCGTGGGAAGCTTATGTGAACAAACCTTTTGTTTTAAGGCACCCCACAAAAAAAACTGCCTGGTTTATTTCTCTTACTACATAGGGAGGATTACTCAGTTTTGCAGTTCTTGGAACTGTGTACCACTGGTCGGGGACAAGTGCATCTATTTTTCTCCCTATATTCTCAATAGTGGAATGAACACTGTCACATTCCATTTCGGATTGTACAGACTCCATAAATTTTTGATTGATAATTTTTAAGTTATCTAATAGAGACAAAGCTCTTAAAAAACATAGCAGACAAAGTAGTATTTCGGTTCTGCCCGGAAGCAGTGGGAATAGAATGTCACTTCAGAAACTTCTGGAGGTAGGTCGGAAAGTAACTACCATGGGCATGTTGCCACTTCTGATGATCCTTTAGTTCCATCAGTTTCATGACGCATATAATTTATGACACTTTTATCAGCAAGAGTATATACCGTGGAATTATAGGTTTTCAATTTCTTTTTGTAATACAATAATTGTCCAATTCCTAGTTGAGGTGTGAGTAAGACTTTCCAAATCCATGGTGTACGACCTAAAGCTTAAATCATTACGAGCTCATTCTTCATCTTCTTTTCTTTGTTCTCGGGCTTCTTGTGTTCTTAAAAGGTGTAAATCCAAGTCATGTTGACACTTCATTTTTTCATCTTCTGATTTATTTTTAAACTGAGTGCAATAATCGCACTGGTCTTTTTTAGGTCTGAAGAAGCCATAGTTAAATTCACTAGTAAAAATATGCTTGTAAAATGAGGAAGTGACGGGGATCACCTGACGCTCTTCGCCATATTTCAAGTAATCTTGATACAGGCGATTTTCTGATAACCCAGTTGGAAGGTACATTCTTTTTGAAGAATTCCTAGGATAGTGTGATTAAACAACCGGGATTGACTTTATACGACCTCGCACCATCTCTTTACGGTCTTCTGGAATTTTATTGGGAGCAGGATTTAAACCCCTTTTATCTTCTACAATTCCAGCATCCAAAGTTTCCTTCATCGCATTTTTGACTTTTTTCCAGAAATATCTAAAGTGCTCAGAAAAAAGTTTTTGCAAACTTGGTGCTTTCCACTTGTAGATGTCAAGGTGTATACTAGGGTATGTTGCCTTCTTGAAGAAGTGTTTGCTTCATTAACAATTGCATACAGGCTTTTTGGTACATTTGAAACACATTTATTAATAAATGCTCATCTAGATCTTTCATCGTTAGGAGATCCTGTCACGGTAAAAAGTTATTTATTTTATTCGTTTTAGTACATTTTTATGTTCTTTTAAAATTTATTTTGCTATTTCCTTTTTGGTGATCGCTGGAGCGTCTTAACCTCTCCATTTCAGACAGCGCGTCATTATTACAATTACTCTTTCCAAAATTGCTTATCGTATTCTATCCATCAAATCCTTTCATTTGACGAAGCGGTCAATCAAGGACGGCCGCGACTGCAGCACATCTGGTGGACAAATTCTTAGTTAACACGTGTCAAATGTCAAAATTTCGTGACTATGGTTCGTTCCTACAAGTAAATGCCACTGGTGGCTCCTCTCATTGCGCATGCTCGCCTGACAACCTGTTTACCTTTCAAATTTTAAGGAGCGGCTGTGGGTAGAAGAATCCGATGTTGCCAGATATACCGAATTATTTAATTCTGACAGGTGTAAATGCAACCGACATTACATGTGTATAATTGGGTTGCATTTTGCATCCGGTCCGGATGATAATTATTACCAAAAATAGAAAAAGTTCTTTATTATTTAAAAGACGTGTGCACTTAATTCTGGATTTAATGTAATAAAAATAGGGCAATGGAATGGCAACTAAGGAAATAAAAGACCAACATTTTACTTAAATGAGACTCTTTAATAACTGCATATTTAAATAAAGGCATTACAAACCTTATATGAAAAGTTTTTATTTCATTATATTTATTTATAACGGTTTTAAAATATTTATTTATTTATTAAATTTACGGGGAATCCCCATTTTTACAATATAACAAATCTTCAATAGTTAATATTAGGTAGCAAACATAAAAATTTACATTAAACAGGCAACAAGAGTAAATGTACAACAACATCTCAACAATCAAAAGAATTCTGAATTCGAATAATAAAAATAAAGGAAAAAGTAAATATTATGTCACAACATATATACCCAATCAGCCACTGTACATCTTATGTACGTCTTATGTAAGTAGTTTGTGGATGTAACGTACGTCTTTTGAACGTACACAAAATAACCTTGTACGTACATAAGACGTATTAGATAGTATTGGCCGGTGCAGATTGCTCCCCCCACTCCTCCTCCCCCCACCACCCCACCACTGAGGAGTGGGGGGAGCAATCTGCACCGGCCAAGGACCTTCGGCCCTGCCCCCAAGTGGAGGGGGACCTCTAGCTCCGCCCATAAGTGGAGGGGGGCATCTAGCGCCGCCCATACGTGGAGGGGAGGGGCCTCTAGCTCCGCCCATAAGTGGAGGGGAGTCTCTAGCCCCGCCTCCGAAGCCCCGCCTCTTAGCACCTGATTGGCCGACCCCACCTAAGCCCCCACTTTTTCCCACTCCAAACTACTCGAGGGAGGGGATGTGAGAGAAGGGGTTAAAGCTTAAAAGCATTTGTGTATTAGTCGTATGTTTAGTACCACTGTTACAAGATCTTGCTGTTTAATACTATGGATGTGTGCGGTATTTGCAATTCTGAAATTACTATTTTCTTTCATAAAGCTATTAACTTGACTAGACTGCATTTATTACAAGAATACACCGAGTTACAACATCAGTACTTTGAAGATCGAACGAATTTTAAATATTGGGAAGATTATTACACATACTATTTTAATAATTATCATGTGGATTTCCAAAAGTGTATGGATGGAATTTTGATGTGTGATACATTTACCGAACGATCTATGTGTATTAATGTGACTATAAACCAGCTACGTAGTTTGGGATATGGTGAATTATTTCCATTAACACTTGTCCAAGCATTCTTGAGAAAAGAGAAACCAATTGAAGAAGTAAATGATGACTTGAATTGTTTTATAGTTAACAAGTTTTTTAATAAATTATAAAGACTTTTAAAACAGTGCTAAATATGTGTAATTATTGTATCAATAATCGTGGTGAACTATACAATTTTAGTTTTCATAGAAAATTAAACAAGACTATTAATATAGTTAAATATGTATCGTTAAGAACAATTTCTCATAGTATAGTTCATGAAGAACTGTATGCAGTATGTAGAACTCTGTTTCGAAAGGGGTATGAGAATTCACTAATAAAAGGAAGATTACACACCTCCGCTCAGCTTAGTGGCCTTAATGTATTATGTGCTTCAACAGGATTCATTAGATTTAATTATATCACTAAACCAATTTACGTTGAAATGATATCGATTATTTCGTAAATAATAGAGGGTTTTATTTTACCCCCTCTCTATACTGTAAAAAGGTGGGGGAGGCCTATATAATATATTGACTGAAAGTAAACTTTGCATTTCATTTACCTTACACTTATAAAGAGGTTATAGGGCGAAATAAAATGGCTAATTATATGTACGATGAAATATTTGAAAAACTAGAATTATCAGATTTGTTTAAGCTTTATGAATGCCCTACAACTAATTTACTGGTAGTTGAATATCTGAATAGAAGACTTATTGATTGGAAACGTATATCCAAATTTGAATTTCTGTCTGAAAAATTTATGGATGAATTTCAAGACAAAGTTAAGTGGGAAAGGATTTCTCATAGTCAAAAACTATCCGAAGACTTTATAAGAAAATTTCAAGATAAAGTTAATTGGAAATGGATATCTGCATATCAGGAACTGAGTGAAGAGTTTATAGAAGAATTTCAAGATCGAGTTAATTGGAAACGAATTTCCCGTTCCCAAAATTTATCTGAAGATTTTATAAGAAAGTTTCAAAATAGTGTTAACTGGAAATGGATCTCTCTTTGTCAAAATAAATATCAAGGTTTGTCTGAAAAGTTTATAGAAGAATTTCAAGATAAAGTTGACTGGCAATGGCTTTCTCCTTGTCAAAATCTATCTGAGGACTTTATAAGAAAATTTCAAGATAGGGTTAATTGGAAATGGATCTCTGCTGATCAAAACCTCACGGAAGAGTTTATAGAAGAATTTCAAGATAAAGTTGACTGGAAACGAATATCACGCTGTCAAGATCTATCTGAAGATTTTATAAGAAAATTTCAAGATAGAATTAACTATCGGATTTCTCAGAATCAAAACATACTTGAATTTTCTATAAGTTTCTAAGAGGAGCTATATCAATATTTAATTAACAAATATATAGGGTTAATAAAACACGTTGATGCAATTTATTATGTTTTATTTATCATCCATCAAAAAATTTTTATACAAATTAAAAACATTAGTTAATGCGCAGACACAATAATCTTTTTTATGATAAACGCAATGCGGCTGATCAGCTTGTATAGTCGGATGATTGTCCAATTCAATAACAGGTTTACAGCTATATTTACGAATGATGTCAGCCTTCTCCTTTCCTTTAACGTACACCAAATCACTTCTGTTTGTTAAAGATTTAATAACATCGGAAAATTTGTGTATAGGTGTAAATCCTTCATTCCATGGGATGCAGTGATGATTTTTCATTACCCATATAGCCTGTTTATGCAAATCTGGCGGTAGTAGATCCATTTGAAATGGTTGTTTAAAAATATAATGTGTGATATGATGACCATCATACGCGGCTAGTTCCTTTGTAATAAATTTATTATTTTCTATTTTAAATCCTTGAATATCAATAACAGTATTCATAGCTATATCTTTAAATACTTAAACTTCCTAAACACAATTCTTCTTAAACAATAACTAGAAATTAATTGTCTTAGATTATTTAAATGTTGAATGTGTTGAGCTAAGAGTTTTGAATATTGTGTCTTCATAACTATCTAACAAATACTAACAAATCGTATATGAAATGAACATATTATGTAGTAATAACTGCGCATGTCTATTAAAGTTGTTTAACATTTTTAGTTAGAGGATTATAGCTAAATATTTTATCGTGTAACACAAGACAGTAAGCAGAAACATCATCTTCAACATCATTGTGTAATTCAAATTCTACTCTCATAACAATGGGACCACTTTCAAGTGCATCTTTTTGATGAGAGCAGTCAATATATGTGATAGGTGCATAATTTTTAAATTCCTCTGGCGAAAAAATTGGTTCGGGTGTTAATCCATAGTATGACTTTTGAAATTGTGAGAACATATCATATAATAATGAATATTTATTTTTATCAAAGTCTAAGAAAAGATCATTATATGGATATCTTTCTGAATTTAAATATACTTTAATATTTCGTAATTTAATATTAGTAAAATGACTCATATCTGTTGTAACTTTATCTCGTAAATTTTTTTGAAAACATAGTGCTACATGACGAGGTGTATTCACCTTAGTCGAAGTTCTGACTGGCCAGTTATGTCGACTTGTTTTTGTTAATTCCGGATATTCTATTAATTCCCAACTTCTAAATGCTACTAATATGTTTGTATTTCTATCAATAATTTTCGTAAGAGCTAATTCTTGTGGGATAGCTACAGATATATGAGGTACATTCCAAGTTAGTTTCGTGAGTTCAATTTTGGGATTTTCATTCCCGTTAGTATTTATTGTAGCATTTTTGTCCGAATTGTCTCGAATCAAAATAAGTTCTTGTTTGGAATTTAATATTATTTTTTTATAATCCTCAAAAAACCCCATTAAAAATTTAAGTGGAATACAAACGCTAAATAATCCTGTAGTAGTATCAACTACTTTTGAGGATTCTCCCGGAAACCAGCCAGCATTTTTTAATTTATTGCACTCGTTTTTGTTATATGATAAATACCCTTTCACTGTTGAAGTTAAACCAACATCTCTAACTGAATCTATCGTAACACCATTTAATTGATAACGTATTTCTTTAAAAAGAAAAGCTATCCCATTGTTAATAAGTTTTAATGTTGTTGAAACTTTGCCATCTTCTTTAGTTAGTTTACCCTCTATGTGAAGAAAGCTTTCGCAAGGAAGTGTGTATTTTTCTACTTCATGAATAGGAATGATAATTTCGTCATTGTTCCCCAATTTTGTTGGTAAATATGGCTCGTAAGCGTGAAATTCTGATTGTGTGATTGAATTGTCTATGACAATATTTTGTGACACATTTAGGATATCCATGTTATACTAAAATCTTTAAACCAAGAGATTTAAGGAAAATTTTGTTTTCACGTGTTATCCGCTGTATGTTCGGCGTTCTACTAATCTTAAATTTTGAGTGTTTGTTCTTCTTATACTTTTTAACATTATTGTTTTTGATTAATTTATCACATCCTAATATATTTCTATTGTATAGTATAACCATTATAGTTGTTTTATATGCAACCTAATTGTAACAATTTCGTTTCGAAAATTAACAAGTTTTAAGTTTTGATCTATTATTTTTACAGTAATTTTATCTATTACGTTAACAGTAACTGGAAAATAAATAATATTTTGAGGACTTTCTATAATTTTAAACCCCGGACTAACGTTAGGAAAGAATTGATGAATAATATGCACAGGCTTTCCGTTCAGATAGGATCCTTCAGCTATACTGCAATCAATACATAAAGAATTAACTTTTATAATCTCGGCAGGATTTTCGGATGTTCTCGGTTTTCCATCACCGGGAATAACGCCGTTTTTGAAGCCTAAAAGTGCACCTATTGTTCCCTCCTTGAAATTAATGTCTGTAGTGGATTTAATCAATGATTTTAATGTGTTGTTATTTGCATAAAGGTGAAATGAAATACCTTTCTTTTCGAACTGGTTTTGTAAATATTTATTAATATCATCTATTTCATAACTTCCTGGCGGAATTGTTAAAAACTCATTATCTTTTCCAAAGTAAACTTTATTATTTGCTTCATCTATATTTGGTATTGCATTAAAAGTTTCAAAATTTGTGAGACCGACAACATATGAGGCGTTAGAATCTAAGTAGATTGGGGGATGAAATACTGAATGTAATACAGCGGAATCACCAGAAAGAACTATAGTAAACGGCATGATGGTTTTGAGTGGAATAAAACAAAATCATAATTACGCATTATTATAAATAAATTGTGAACATAATTGACCGCATGTAAAAGTCTGAAAAGATTGATATCTATTATAGTTGTACTTTACATTATTATTGCTACCATCGCTGAAAAAATATGTTATAACTTCCTTTGGCGGTCTTAGGTTGCCAAAACTATCAAAGTAATTTATGCGATTATTTTTTTTAATATAGGCAGTCCAATGTGTGCCTTCTCCTCTATTATCATCTAAATTAATAATACCAGTTTCACATTTTTTGATTTTGGTTGGTAAATTTGTTCGCATAAAAACTCCCCTAAAATTCGATAGTTTTAGCAATTTGGCATATTTCATTAAATCATAATTTGTCAAAGGTTTACGGGGTAGCAGTTTTAACAGTTTTTTGAATATGGTTTTAAAAATAAACCACACCCTTTCTTATACGGTTTTAAATAAAGCCCTTTTCCAATCGATATTTTCTCTATAACTCTATTATGTCTCTTTTCTTCCTCTAACTTTTTTTGTGCGTTTTTAGCCGAATTTACTGCTTGTGCAATACCTGCTGCGCCACCACTTAGGGCTCCTAAAGCAGATAAACCAGCAAAAATTGGTATTAAAGGTAAAATTCCTCCAGTTTTTGGAATTGGGATGATTCTTTGCCTAGGTTCTTGAACTTTTAATTTCCCCCGTTTAAGAGAAGCAAAAATAATTGAATAAATACTTTGTATAATTGAAATATTGTTTATTATACCGTTGACTGCAAAGATGTCTATTGATAAGTTTGGATCCCACATATTTGGGAGGGATAATATAAAGAGTAACTTGTCACCCAATTTTAGTACAGAAAATCTTTTGAAAATTGTTGATATTGGTGATGTCAAATTATACTATAATTTGATGCTACCTTTTATGGGACTATACAGTCTGGCAGATGGAGTGTACCAACTATTACAAGACAAACGAGTGAAATATATTTTTCCTATAGAGTCTGCTACAATACTTGCGGCAGAGTATCCAAAACCGTTTGTTTTTCTTAAAATTAATGGAAAAAAAGTTATTGATCCTGTCGGATTGGAGTTAAAGAAAGGGGATGTTCTTTCTTTTCATCGTCCTGAACTAAGATGAAATTATTATAAAGATACGTAACGCAAATACCCAAAGCATGGGGATTGTTTGTCCCATACTATAAACACAAATGCGGGGTCGAGAGGCAAGGGGTGAAGGTTGTTTATAAACAGACGACGATCTGTTTATAAACATGTGGCAGTGGCGGCGTGAAAAGTTGTGATAATACGAAACCAATTTGATGATAGTTTTAAAATAAAAGATTTATGTATTTTTAGAATTAATTAAAAGTTTTAAGCAAACATATTCGGATGAACGGCGATCCGTTAAAAACAAATGAAAAATGTACCTATACTTATGAATGTAACCAAACTTTTCAGATGATTTCGTAAAATAATGTAGGGGTATATTATGATTCTGCTTTACATAAGGGTAGGCCCTTGCCATGCTTCCAACCTTGCCAGTGTCAAGACTACGGGCTTTGGTATAGATGTATTTTATACTTATATAGCAACCCAAATCACAGGTTAATACCGTTTTTATTACAGCTTAAAAAAGTGTCTTTTCATAAAGTTTAAAACCAATCAAGTAGGGACTTACTTTTTTGTCTTCTAAAAATGACTTACCAGGGTGACGATAACACAAAGCCAAGCAGGTGCTAGTAAGAGGTGGATTGATGAAAGTAATTAGCAATAACTTTAATAATTAGCATTTCATTTAGGTACAGAAAAACAAAAGTAAGGAAAAGGGCAATAAAAGTCATAATTACACTTATAGCAGTATTTTTATTATCATTTACAAGTATGGGAGTAAGTAAAGTTTACCATTGCTACATGTTTTATGGTTTCATTATTAGTAGATACTTTCAACATTATGTAGCAGTAACTTAGGTACATGTAACAATTTTAAATTAGAAATAAGCCAATAAGTGTTTATAGCTAAATCTGCCTCACAACTTAAACAACTTTAAATTTGTTGTGTGAGACGCTCCACATTCCATGTGTTTGCAAAATGTATTCGCTACTTTTTTGGCAGGATAAAAATTATACCACGTTGTATCGTCCAAAAAAATAGTGAAACTATGCCGTAGGCAACAACACAAAAAGAAATTGCTACATTATTTATGCTTGTAAACGCGCCACACATCTTGTAGTAGCAACGATTACAATAAATCATAATAAAGAGCAAAAATGTGTATTGCAGCAGTTTTTTGTACCCTTTTGAAGTTATATTTTTGTAGCTGTTGTAGATACAGGGTCTAGGATATCGACTAAGCAGGTACTAACTTAAATTTACGGAACACTATATTGTGCAACTTTCAGATTTTAGTACAAATTACAAAGGTATAAGATATCATACATAGGTCTAAGTTTACCAGTTAGTAATGCAAGGTAAATGTAAAAATAATGTATTTTCCTTTTCATACCTGTAGTAGTGCAACTTACAGAAAAACGACTTGTCCTGTCTCAGGGTTACATCACCTATCATGAAATGTCAATTTGCGGTTTAACCACAACAGTTCCAGAAGCACGACGGAAATAATTTTGATCAAATTGTATATGTTTCGATAGAGGTAATAAAACTAAGACATGAACTTATGACTTATGTTGCTTGCCCTTCCGTTTAGAGGCTACAGGCCGTCAACAGAACAAAAGTAGGTCTTACAGGGAAATATCTGTAAAACTATTCTATGTAAACATATGGTGCATTATATGCAACTTGCCTACAATTTATCACAGAATAAAAAGCTAATATACAGAGTATTCCATTAAAGTTGAATTAAAAATAAAACTAGCAATGGCTAAATAGGGGATAATACTAATAATAGTAGCAGCCCTAATAATACCCAAAACTGCATATGTATGGGAACGAGAAAAAATAAAGGTTGTAATAAATGAAGCTTTCTTCATCACTCCTTTAGGTTTTAAAATAACAGAATGGCGATTGTTATATCGGATATACTGTACTTACTCACTAATGTGAAGGTCGTGTAGACTATGCGAGGAAAAAAGGAGCAATTTATTATAATACTATAAATAGAACTTCTAATAAAATAATTATAGTAAAAGGATTACTTATATGAATATCGTTATCATAACAATAAAGTGATTGTAAGTGAAGACTCCACTATTTTTAATGTTTTGTGTGTTCATTATTTCCCATGGAGTCCGTTCCAGGAATGCAATATTCGAATCAGATCTCTAGTTATAACACTAGCAAATACTGTGACAGTGGAAAAATTATAAGCAATAACAAATATGAGTTGAGAATTGCCTTAACGATAGTTTAATTAATAAATTGCAATGATAAATGCAGATTGTTGGAGAAATATTAACATATCACAATCCACCAATTATACTTCCTGGTCCATTCCTAATAGAACACCCTGTAATTGCTTCTAAAGTGATGATAGTGCACTAAGTGGAAAGCAAAACATAGTTGACTCTTTTCATAAGGTATCGATATCCCTTCATTAGTCATTACGCTTTTTAGTGCTAACAGTGCCGGTTTGATTTGTGGGTGCGTAAAAATAAATATGAAAGTGACAAAGAGAAAGACCACCGAAAGACTAGAGAAAAGGAAAAAGAAACTGCGGAAATTAGAAGACCTGTTAGAAGATATCTCTTCTAGTTCATCAAGTAAGTAAAAATAAATACAAACTTATTCTCAAAAACTCACATTTTGTCATCTTCTGTAAAATAAAATACTATGGATTGCTATTCCAACACTTTGTAAGTGTTGAAGATATGCATATTTAGACTGGATGATTTACTCATCATCTACATATAAATTACACTCAATTTTACAAAAATACAAGTGAAGATATGCAGTACTGGATGATTTACTTATCATCCGTATACGGATACCTAGACAGACAGATTTACTCATCTTCCAAACTTGTCTAGAATCCACTTTCTGTATTAAAAAATTGCATATACCTGGAAATTTACTCATATCCATTTTAAAATTCAAAAACATGCCTATCTATAACCCTGAAACATAGATGCTGATAAATGGTTTCTGTAACACAATTCTCATTCATAATTGTTGTGTTTATATAAACTTTCTTGGGTTCTTTAAAAATCATAAACATCCGATTAAACTGAAATGTGACCTCGTGCGTTGTACTATATATATATACCGGGTGGTTCTGTTTATCCGGAATACATTACATTTGTACATATATTTAAAAACAAAAGAAAAAAAGAGACATCTTTTTGAGGATTCACACCTTGTTCTAGGTGAGAAGGAAGGAAGGAAGTTCAATCGTAATTATACGACTGGTCCGTTCCGTATAGAACAAACCCATCCTTTCCTTAGTAAGAATACCTATGTATATGTATATACCCACCCCTTCTACTCGATTTATCTACCTTTAGCTATCATAAAGCCTAATGAAGGGATATCGATACGTCATGAAAAGAGTCAACTATGTTTTACTTTCAACTTAGTGCACTATCATCACTTTAGAAGCAACTACAGGGTGTTCTATACGGAACGGACCAGTCGTATAATTACGATTGACCTTCCTTAGAGGTAAGTCGTTTATAAAACTGTAACAATACTGTATTATTTTGTTGTGTTATCTGAGCAATACAAGTAGGTTTTCTTTAAAAACTTTTCATATTTTCATTACTTTCGTTTTCCTTTGAAAAATCAAAGTATCATATACTTTTATATTCATGGTTTGTTTGTGAAAAGTTGTTAGATTATTAATTTACTTATTCTGTTTGGGGGGGGGGGGTCTTTCTCTTCAGAACTGCGGCGTAAACTGTTACAGCTGTTCTCTGCCAATTTTGTGGCTGTCAATGCGCTAGAGGAACCTGTGCCTGTTATCGTACTGGATGATCTACCGCCTTTAGGAATAGCGTTTTCTATATCTAAGCTAGCTGAAGCATCATAGCACCTAAAACATATTTAATTAATTAATAATTTAAAAGTCGCAGTAGAGTACCTAAAAGTAGTTAAAAAGTACTGTGCTCATCAATAACAAAAAACAAAAACAGAAAAAAATAAATACATATGGATCATGTCCTCATAGTGCAACAAACTTCACCATGTGTGTTGTTAAGTGAAGAACACAGAATTTTGCGAATGGAAGTTATTAAAGTAGCTGTAAAATTTTTCCTACTTTAGCAATTTGACAGTGACATTGCCAGGTGGGGGGCGACCGCCCCCCTGCCCTTTTGATCAACGTGTGATTAACGCCCCCGCTCATATACATAGCGAACAGCTATTTTTTTAAAACACCCTGTTCCCCCCACCCCAAAATGCTGGCTACGGCACTGCAATATGATTATAAGCTGTTGCACCTTTCGACAGAAAGTATACTTTCTGTCGAAAGGTGCAGGTCGATATTGCAGTGCCGTAGCCAGCATTTTGGGGTGGAGGGAACAGGGTGTTTTAAAAAAATAGCTGTTCGCTATGTATATGAGCGGGGGCGTTAATCACACGTTGATCGAAAGGGCAGGGGGCGGTCGCCCCCCACCTGGCAATGTCACTGTCAAATTACTTTAATAACTTCCATTCGCCAAAATTCTGTGTTCATCACTTAACAACACAGCTGGTGACATATATGTAGTATAATACATATATGTGTAAATACACTTTCTCATTAAACAAATGTTTTTTGAGTATTAAATACCTACTAACTTTTGTTTTCGTGGCTTCCTCTCCTGGCAGCTGGGGCGTAAATGGCAGGATGTGGCTGTCAGTGTGCCAGATGAATCTGTGACTGTCAGTGTGCCAGATGAATCTGTGG
Organism: Philopedon plagiatum; assembly: GCA_963971165.1. Classification (NCBI taxonomy): domain Eukaryota; kingdom Metazoa; phylum Arthropoda; class Insecta; order Coleoptera; family Curculionidae; genus Philopedon; species Philopedon plagiatum. The sequence goes on along the minus strand of OZ020189.1, from coordinate 122,088,790 downwards.
CTGTCAGTGTGCCAGATGAATCTGTGGCTGTCAGTGTGCCGGATAAATCTGTGGCTGTTACAGTCCTAGATGATCCATCTTTGTCAGGAATATTTTTGTGAATATTTAGGGTAGTTACGGGATACCTGAAAATATTTTGAAGAAAGAACGAGTGTTATTCTCCGAGATTGTCAGTTAATACTTTGAAAATGGTTTACAGACTTACATAAAGTACCTTGGTTCTGCCCTCACTCCCTCATATATATTGCTCCCAGGGTTGCTATCTAGCTCAAGGGAGTCACCGTGTTCACAAGCTGTGAAGGTGCTCGAAGACTCATAATCATGTCTAAATGATGAAAGTAAGCCTCGTTAAATAAGTTTGTAACATCATAAAAAATTATTATTACAAATTCTGGTGTTCCTTAAAGCATTTTTGGTAATTATGCCTCAATGAGGCACACTGCAAACAAGGAGAATTTTGATAACAGATATTTACCTTTTTGGAGAAGGAATGGCTATAAATCTTTCTTCAATATTACAGATGGTCGTTCTGGAAAAAAATAGTTGTTACTTATTAGTGCTTGCACTTAAATCAATTATTTACTATTGCACTTTTTCATATTTTCCTTGTTTCTGAAATAAATTGTAACAAGCCGTAGTAGTAATAAGCCAAATTCATTATTTTGTGTTAGAAGATAAATTAATACCTACACAAACTTTTTATAATGATATGACTTGACTGTTAAGTATCTGTATGGTTCTTTGTGCATGTTTATCGGTACCTATTATAGAGCTGTCACACTATATTGCACAAAAAGTATTCTACTCAGTAACTTTTCCCTTAATGGCCCCACTAGCTCATATAGAGAAACGTTACTGTTTTCATTTGCCATGGTCATTGCTCCCTCCTCCCACAATTATTAAGCCAAAAGTATATGCATTTTTTTTTATCCCAGTAAGAGATGTACGTATTTCACAAAATCATCCAAGCAAACAAGTGTCTGATAATTCCTATTTTCTTGATATTTACTCTAAAGTAACAATATACTATAATTACTCTAAATTAGATATTTGTAATACCAATATACCCTTTCTTACGAGACATACTTAAGTTCTACTTGGGACATAGAGAAAGAGAAAGGGAACACAGATAAGAGAACAGTTATGTTGTCAACTGTTAGTTCAATCCCAAGTACAGATTACCGTAACAAACATAAACAAGAAGAAAGTCACATATTAACACAAAACAAAACAAAGCAGGGAAAATACTTACTTGGGTTTAAAAGGTACCGCAGTAAGTTTTAGGTTTCATACTCCTGATTTCCTTACGATAAAATCTGTATTTTTAAAATGATCCATACATATGTATGTCCATTGTTGCACATTTTCGTCTTTTAGCTGAAGGGCCTCAAGCCATGACTGCCTTCTTTTATCATCAGGAAATCTAAAAAATTGTAACGTGTACTGTACAACTATGTTCCTATCAAAGGCACGATTAGGTTTCTTTATATACGTGTTAAAATGTATGGGTCACCAGAAAATTTGATGCCACACCAACTGCCTTCTGGTTTAAACATTTTTTCCTTTTGTTTCTTTTCGGCTTATTTCTTAATTCTTAATATCTACAACCTAGCTATGTAAATAATCCTTTACTGATCAAATCTACTTTAAACTGTGAGTTCTACTGCATAATATCTACGCATGTATGTAAAGATAGTAGTAGACAAGATAATTTTAGTGAAAAGCCTTTACAATAACTTCAAGCACTTAGGCACATTAGGTCTACATATTAATGCTATATTAAAAATAAAAGACCTCAAATAATACAACACTTCAAAACTACCATTTTCCGTTCGAGCTACCTGCAAAAGAAAATGCAAAGTACCATCAGGTGTCACTGCTTTTTTTTGTTGCCAAAAGCTATTGAAAGTGAGAAAATCATGACACACTACCATGCTGCGTATTTTCACAAATCCGAAAACGTTAAATAGCTTTTAATGAGAAACGTGAAACCGAAATCGTCATTTTGTAATCGGTGAAAACTATTTTTGGTGTTACAGGTTTGGCTAATGCTTCCCTTTTATAAGATACGCCATTGAAGTACTCGTATTGTTGTTGTTTACTTACCGATGAAATGACCTGCCACCATCTTTCTGGTACTCATGGCCACAAACTATGCATATTTTACCCATTGTCTCACAGAAACACCTATTAAACACTGTTAAAAGCTTTCAAGACACTCACAAATTGTAAAATAAACTCGAAACTCACTGTAAACACACCGACACGTGTTTACACCAAACAAAAACAGCTGATAACCCAAACAATCAGTTGCCGACGGGCGTCTAGACCAGTGTTGCCAGAGTAACAAAGCAAAAAGTCGCCATCGATCAGTATGAAACGTCGCCACTTTGTGGCCACAGCTTTTTTGAGATATTGGGGTTAGAAAACTGTCAATACTAAATAAAAAAAAATGTTTTTGTGGAACAAACTTGGTGGAATCCCCAAAATTTGACGTACAATTCGTGGCAATTCGGTGCAATAATGATTATTATTGTGACGTTGTTTCTTCATACGTATTGTATACAACGTGTATATTCAATTTTTTCACCTGTAAAAAGTCGCCAAAAATAAGCTTTTTATTGAAAATCGCCGCCACACTCTCATAGAGACAAGTCGTCATTTTGGCGACTTGTCGCCCCAAATGGCAACACTGTCATGACGTACATCTAGACCACCAGTCCCAGGACTAAACCGCATCAGCCGATGCTTTGTTATCTTTCTCTAGGAGTTGCAAATAAAAAAGGATAACCGGTATCCGTTGGTCTTGGAGTTCAATTGATTACCGGCTTTGGGTTTATCGTGTCGTGGAGGACTAAGTAAACAATACAGCACAACACAACAAATATTGTTTACTAACATTTTCCATCCCTCGTCTGGACGTTCAGTTTGTCTTTGTTACTTGTCTTTATATGGTAGGCCTATGGTCCTGAAGGCGGCCATTTAGAAGATTTTTATGGTGAATTGTTAATAAAATGTCGTGTAGAAATAGAAAAATAGACATTTAGAAGATATGAGTAACCAAACTAACATCAAGGAGGAAGTTGTTAATGAATTGCATAAACCGGCTAGAAAAAATTTTAAACGTCGACGTGTAATAATTAAAGGATTAAATGACTTGTGGCAAGCTGATTTGGTAGAGATGCTTCCCTATGCAAAATTTAATAAAGGGTATCGCTATATTTTAGTAGTAATAAACACTTTTTCCAAATATGTCTGGACTCAACCTGTTAAAAGAAAAACTGCACAAGATGTAACTTTGGCTATGAGTAATATTTTAAAACTAGTTAATAATATTCCAAAAAACCTTCAAACCGATATGGGAAAAGAATTTTTTAATAAGGATTTTAAAGAGTTAATGAATAAATACAAAATGAATCACTACAGTACATTTTCAAATTTAAAGGCTAGTATTGTGGAAAGAGTAAATAGAACTTTAAAAAATCATACGTGGAAAAACTTTAGCTTACAAGGAAATTACAAATGGTTAGAGATTTTAAACGATATTGTGTTAAAGTATAATAATACAAAGCATAAAACAATAGGGCTCGAACCTGATAAAGTTAATGAAAATAATGAACAAAAGATTTTAAAATATGCTTACACTTTTCCTAAAACCCTTGATCCCAAAAACCCCAAGTATAGAAAAGGTGATTTTGTTCGCATAAGTAAATATAGGGAAGCATTTCGAAAAGGGTATACGCCAAATTGGTCTAATGAAGTTTTCCAAGTTAAGGAAATGAAATTAACTAACCCTAGAAGCTATTTACTGAAAGATGAAAACAATAGTGATATTAAAGGATGTTTTTATGAAGAAGAGTTGCAAAAAGTTAAACATCCAGACGTGTATCTAGTTGAAAAAATACTAAGACGGAAAGGGGACAAAGTTTATGTTAAATGGTTAGGAATGGATAAATCACACAATTCTTGGATTCCAAAAACTGAAATATTAAAATAATATACATCTTATAGCTGTAATTCTTAAAAATGAATAAAACACATTATATTTATTTAACTGTTTTTTATTTATATCTACTGATTACATGTGGGAACGTTTATAATAAATTTTATTTCTATGTTCTATAGTTAAAACTTTATTTAAAATAACAGAAAGGTGTTGAATTCTTCTTTGAAAATGGAAACGATCCCTAGCCGCAAGTTCATATATATTCTGTCTTGCTTGCCTATAAGCGAAGTTCCAAGCGACAATTGTATGAACTTCGTTTATCTTCTCATTGAACTGCACCTTCTTCATATTGTTAAAGTTGTTTGATTTTGCGTTCAAGAGTGGCTGGATGCGAAATAGCTAACTCTATTATTGCACAAATATTTTCACTAGTGTTTTCCTGCACAGATAATACTTCAAATATTTTATCTGCAATGTCACCATCACAATTTACATAATTGTTTTTGAATATTGAAAAATATTGCTTAAATTGCTGATTTTTAAGAAGAGCTAATCTTTTTTCCATCATTGGGATTAACTGCCACAAATTGCAAACTGTTTCTCTGCCTAGATAGATGTAAAATTCATTTTTCTTAATTTTTAGAATCTTTTCATCTTGAACTTTTTCAAAGTGTAATCCAATGTTTCCGAACTCTAAAGACTCGCAGTGTGATTCCGATGAAAACAGGTTATTAGTTATTACACCTTGATAAACCAGGATTTCTCTCCGTTCACTTTCGTTTAAAAGAATTGAAAATCCTTTATTTCCTGACAGCTTGATTACAACATTAAAATCTTCCACACTTAAACCGATGCATATATATTTATTGCTGAATTTATTTAAAGGATGGAACCATTGCTGAATAATACTTGTATTTTTAAAGTCACTATCACTACTACAATTGAAAATGTTATGCGAACCTGGAGAGAATATTTCACTATAATATGAATTTACTTTGTTAGGGTGAATAGTGTTCAGAGTATTCATGCTTCTAGTTCTAACTCTAACGTCGTAACTACTGTTCTGCTCAGATATATTTATTCATTTTATACCCTATTTCCCCCAGTCATCCTAAGAAATCTCCCACTACATATCATTTTTTATTATTATGATTCACATAAAATTTTTAAAAAAAGTTCATTAACGTAAAAATATATATATTTTCCATAAGAAAAATGATGTAAATAAATACATTACAAAAATTAATATGATGCATGAGAGGATTACATATAAAATGGTAAAATATTCACAATTAAACTCATGTTGTTGTGACAGTACATTCCAATCTGAATTAATTACGGTTTTATTAGGATACATATAATTTATCTTAAAATGCCTTGCTGAAGATATATACTTATCATCGAGGTGATGGTACCACATGGTACTACCATTTATATTAGTAATTTTCATTATATCACAACATTCAGATTTAATATCTAATTTATTTGTATTAATACAAATCTCAGCGAAGTGAGTTTTCGGAACATAATTAACATATATTGTATTCCCTATTAGAGCAGACAGCACTAACACAGTGTTAGCAATCATTTTCTATAGCGAACATCTAACAACTGACATGAAAATATTATAGTTTCCCATTATATATATATATATATATATATATATATATATATATATATATATATATATATATATATATATATATATATATATATATATATATATATAATACTTTTATTTAAATTAGTTTACATCATCATTTTTAACAATATCATCCATAGTTTTACACAATTCATAAAACGGTATGTCTCGATGACCCCAAGCTAAAGTTTCACTAGTCCCAGAAATTAAATATCGTTTATCATCATCAGCAGTCAAAGCCAACTTATGAATTAATTCTGTATACATAGTATGCGAATGTGATCTAAATGCATACATTGTGCAATACACTTTAGAATTTTGTTCAATTACGTTTATGTAATCCGTAATGGTTAACTGTTTTTGAATGGAAGAGCGACAAACACCCTTTGCTTTTTTAAGAACGTCATGTTCTGTTTCAACACAGTATGCTTTTGCTCCGGTCCCATAAAAACTTTTGATTGGCTCACCAGCATATTCATCTTTAAATTTACCAACCGCTGAAATATTTTGAGGAATGCCATAAATATTGGATTTATCATAGTTTGACGTGTCGAATTTATCTAGGTTATGTTTCATATCATCATAAAAATTTTCGTTTGAGACTTCAAGTATGAGAGAATCGGTATCCGTGTATAAAAGAGAAACATTTTTGCCATACCTTTGTTTAAGATTACTATTATTTTTAGTTTTATACAAGTTTTTATCAAATTTATTTTTTGAAGAATTTCTCAAATTTGTATTTAAATCAATATATTCTTTAAGCCAGGGAGATTGGATAAATTTTATACCTCGGTGTATTTTTGTAAGTTTTAAACCAAAACGCAAACATTGTTTAAGATACGTGTAATGAATTACATATTTCTCTTTATTTCTTAAATTGGGAATTAATTTCGAATATTTTGAATTGGGCGGAATTAGACCTTCAGGACAGAATGGAAAATCATTGTGCTCGTCATGTAATTCGTCGGGATATTCTAAATCTACTTCCAGAACATAACCCGTTTCGGCTGTATCAGATATATTACTAATATTTTCTTGAATGTTATTAAGCTCTTCTTCAGACATCCAATCAAAATTTTTGTGAGGTAAATATTGACTCATTGCATAACCATATAGATTAGTAGCATCCAAGTAAATTATATTTCGTGGATTCTAATGGATTAAAATTATCGAGAAACGGGTTGTTTGCAATTGATTTTCGTTTTATACAGGTGCTAACACCCCCTCTCACACCTTTTTTAAAAAAATGAAGCATATCAGGATCTGTAAGAAGTTCTAATTCAACCCCTGTATACAATAACATCGAATCCCAGCTTAATCCCGGTGCGCTAAAATAATGTGCCGGATCGAGTTTGTACGTTTTTAAACAAAGGTTTCTATAATTTTCAAAAATATCTGCTAATAGCAAAACATCAGATTTTAAATAAATGTCCGAATAATCTCCAAGTGTCTGACATTGAAACATATCCCAAATTTCTTTAGCACGTTGATAATCCATACTTGAAATAGCTTCATCTTTTAATTCATTATAAAATAATTCTGCAGCTGGTAACTCTGTTTCATTAAATTTTGAAAAATCATCGATATATGAATAAGGAAATATACCCTTCTTTCTTATATTTTTAAACTGCAAATCATTCGAATATTCTTTTCTGTTTCAGACGTTGTAGAAGTTGGTAAATAGTACAATCCAAACAGTTCCATATTAATTTTGAGGGCATTGTGCTTTTTCAATTCATGTTCAACAACTTTGACTACTTTATTCTGTACATTTTCTTGGAATTCCTTTAAATCAACAAAGTGCTTTGGGGAAGATATTTTATATGAAATAATTCTGCATTGAAATGCGCTGTTTAGTATTTCTATACCAGGTTCACTAAGCTTGAAGACTTTTAATTTGTGAGCATTTGATTTTAAATGCGAAGTCCAACACGCATTTGAGACGCTGACGTCACAATCGGGGCAGTGTCGAACTTTTCGTGTGAGAAAATTTTTTTATTAACTAAAAAATAAATCACAATAAGTAAAAATAAAATGTTGAAGAAAAAATAACTTACCATCAATTATGTAATCATCGGTATTTGAGACATATTTATTTTCTAAACAAACTTCTTTAAGATGTCGCTCAAGATTATGCTTTTTCTTAAACTCGCGTAAACACAGTGTGCACAAGAATGCCATTTCTATACTGAGGAAATAAAATGATGGCTTTAGTTTAAACAGTGGAATCGCGGGAAGGTAGTCAATAAATCCGTCAGGAGATGATAATAAGGGTGTGTGGGAAATGGATACTCAAGGAGTGGGGGGAAAGAGTTGAAAATGTATTTTATATATCTTTTGATTCAAAGCATGGCTTAAAAAACATACTTCCACATTGATTTAAAAGATTTCCCTGCCTATGTAAAACTTCCTTAACAAAATTGCTTTTTAAATTCTTACAAGCCTCATCCAAAGAAAAGTAGTTGTGGAATAATGACTTCATTATTCCACAACTACGTCGCACATCATTAACTGATATGATTTTTTTAGGTTTAGCTTGCAAAAATTTATCAAGCTCACTCTTGAAGGGGATTGCAGATTTGTGGAATTTTCTTTCTAAATCAGTAGTTTGTTCGACTGTATGTCTGTCGGGTCGTGCAATTGTTTCTGTCCCTTCTTCCGATAAAATATGTGAATCAATAGTTTGTTCGTATGGATGTCCGTCTGGCTGTGCGGTTGATTCAGCCATAAAATTAATATTTTTATAATTCTCTACAATTTCTACATCATTTAAATTTAAAGTAGGTGTTTTCTCTTGCATTTCAGATTGACATTAAATTCAAAGCTGATTTTATCGGACATATAAAAAGTTCATCGTCAACCACTTCTGGAACTGGTGTAACAGGCGAATATAACCCAACCCTATTTGTTTGAGGTTCACTAACACAATTTATATTTTTTACATCGTTAAAATTAACTGTTGACACGGAAATTTTATCATTAGAACTTGACGCATATTTTAAGCAGTTATACAAATTTGGTAAAATGTCGGATTCTTTTAAATTTGAAACTATATGTGAGCGAGTTCCATCAGTTTCAGAAGCGGATATTTGTGCTTCCACTTCGGAAATAACTTGAGGTGAGTCTTCATTGCAATATTTGATGATTATATTGTTACTCATATCATCTGGATCTTCAATAAAATTATTATCAATATAATCATCCATTTTAATATCGTTAAAGATATCACTTTCAATATTATTGACCGAGTCGAGCGCAACTATCTGTTCCGCGGTCATTTCACAAAACTGACAATCCATATAATCATGAACCTTACAAGCATATCGTAAATCAAAGGAAGTTAAATCAATAAAAGCCATACTTACAGAAAAATAGATATCACAAAACACAAGAAAAGGAGTAACGAAACAATTAAACGGATGTCACAACTGTATTCTATCGAGCTCGAGGTATAACTTGCAGATAGCACCTAATATGAAGCGCAAGAAGACGTAAAGAGAATGTTGTCCTGGGTTGGGCGGTCGACCTGCAGGTAGACCAATGTCTGTGCAAAGAGAATGTTGTCTAGGCGGAGTATAGCGGCCAGCCTATCAGATAGTCCAAGGTCCACGTAAAGAGATTGTTGTATGGGCGGAGTATAGCGGTCGACCGCGGTGATCGACCCCTGGTTCTGGTTTTTGACTAAGCCAAAGAGAATGTTGACTGGGCGCGGTAGAGCGGTCAACCTATCAGGTAGTCCAATGTTCACGTAAAGAGATTGTTGTCTGGGCGGAGCGTAGCGGTCGGTCGCGGTGGTTGACTTGCAAGATAGTACCGTGTTCACACGGAGAGACAGCCAACACCCGGTCAACAGCGGTTGACAACCTTTGGTTCTGGGTTTTTGGTTAAGCAAAAGAGAATGTTGTCTGGGCGGGATATAGCGGTCGGCTACGGTGATCGACCTGCGAGGCAGTACAATGTTCGCACGGTCAACAGCGGTAAACAACCTTTTTTATACTAGTAATAATTTTTAATAAACGAATATAAATTCGACAGAGCATTCACGAACAATTAATCTGTTTTGTACTTGAGAGATAATACTTTCAGTACTTACGTTAACTAAAAACAATACCAACAGTACAATGAAATTACAAATGAGTGAAGCTTTGCGGCAAAAAGTGTCTAAAATGAGTTTTCCACAGTTTAGTGAGTTTTGCGACACGCTTCATTCGGATACGGAAGCATTATTACTTGATTTGTGGATTTGGGATATCCCTACAAGGCCGAATTCTCCGAGTCGGTTTTCAGAATCCACAACATTGACTAACGACACAGCAGTGGGCGCCATCCTCACAGCCAACACCACCCTCACAGCCTGCACAGTCAACGACAGCTGCAACACCACCCTAACAGTCAACACCACCCTCACAGCCAGCACAGCCAACGGCAGCAGCAGCAGCGCGCCAAACTGTTCGAGTGTGTGTGATATAAAAAGAACTATTTGAGTTGTTCACCAGTGCGGCGAAAACAGCCGAAAAGGTCATGTAAATATATTTTTAATTATAAGTATAATTTTTAGTTGTATATTGCTTGTTTTTAAATATATTTTCTTTATAACATCATTTTCTTTATTATAATTAAAGCAACTGCGCCACAAAGTTGATTTTAAAAGCGAATTTGTACCAGCAATACTTCACCTAAGCAAACCCAACCTAAGCAAACCTAAGCAATACTTCACTTGATTGCACACCATGAAAGAGCACACATCACACATTTTTATTGACATTCGAGGGTATACTTGCTCCTTTGGTTACATTCCTAAAGAAGTAGCAATTTATGATGGATTTCGCCTTTCAAATTTTTTATTTAAGCCTCCCTTTAAAAGAAGTGTGTTATCTTCTAAAGATAATAAAATTGTTACATGGTGTGAAACATATCACGGCTTGAACTGGGAATCTGGATACATTGACTTAAATGAAATTGATGATATTCTTAAAAATATATATTCTTTATTTAATAAACCCAAAGTATATGTAAAAGGAGTTGAAAAGTCAAAATTTTTGCAAAAAGTTTTAGACAGTGAAAGCATTATTAGTATTCCGATTTCTAATGAACCAAAATTAAGTAAATATAAAAAGGTTCCCGAGTGTTATTTTCATAAAACGGTAGAAGCTTGGCATTGTGCATTGGAGAATGTAAAACTGTTATACAATTATAAAAATTGCTATTAATAAAATTTTTACTTTTCACGTCCTCTCTTTATCGTTTGGATTAAAAATTATGTTACTGAATGTTAGTGTATGAAGAATGATATTAACACAATGTATGAATAATAATTATTGTTATAACTATAGACATATAAATAAAATCCAATCTTTCATTCAATTTTTCATTTATCTATCGCAAGAATAATTAAGTTACTATAATGTTGTATAGGAAAATATAAACACAAAGTTACAATTAAAATTTTTTATTAAACTAAATATATTTAAAAATCCAAATTGTATATTTACAATAGCTAAATAATTTTGTAAAGAAAAAATCCTCAACTACATTCTTCTAAAGTTGTTTTTTCTATTCTATGATTTACGATTTTCTGTACAGCTGGTTTGTTACAAATTATGCAAACCTCCGGTGAAATTATCTGATGTAAAATTTGGTCACACACTTTACAATTAATTTCATCTCCACAACAATCCATAGCGCGCTTGTAGTGCGTGTTCACATGTATATGTTTGCCACATGATTGCTCTATACCATATAAAAAGTAGCACTCATGACACATACTGTACATGCCACCCGTCATTGATGTTGTTACTATATATGACTGCATTACACACACTTCACGTTTTAAATAGTTTTCTTTCACAGTCTCTGATGCGTTAATTTTTTTTAGTTTAACTAAACTTTCTTCTCCGCAACCGCTTCCCAAAACTTCATCCTCGGTGCCTGAGTCATCTTCATCTTCGTCATCAGTATCATAATTGTAACGGTCAACATCCACCAGAGTATAGAGCCTATCCTCTGGTAGACTACTTGCAGTTTTTCGAAAATAAATTTTTTCTTCCTTATGAATCGATTCCATTTCTTGCCGTTTGGATTTTACTTCCATTTTCTTTTTAATAGTAAGATCTTGTAACAGTGGTACTAAACATACGACTAATACACAAATGCTTTTAAGCTTTAACCCCTTCTCTCACATCCCCTCCCTCGAGTAGTTTGGAGTGGGAAAAAGTGGGGGCTTAGGTGGGGTCGGCCAATCAGGTGCTAAGAGGCGGGGCTTCGGAGGCGGGGCTAGAGACTCCCCTCCACTTATGGGTGGAGCTAGAGGTCCTCCCCTCCACTTATGGGCGGAGCTAGAGGTCCCCCTCCACTTATGGGCGGAGCTAGAGGTCCCCCTCCACTTGGGGGCAGGGCCGAAGGTCCTTGGCCGGTGCAGATTGCTCCCCCCACTCCTCAGTGGTGGGGTGGTGGGGGGGGGGGGGGGGGAGGAGTGGGGGGAGCAATCTGCACCGGCCAATACTATCTACTACTTAAGTTTTCCACCAAAATGTACGTTCAGTGTATGTACATATCGTACGTGTTATGTACGTCTTTAGGTTTGTCATATATGTATGTACATTTTTTTCTAAAATGTACGTACCTTTTACAGCATATATAGCATCGGACAAATTAGTAAGCACTGCGTGTTTATCCTGCTTAAAAAAGCAGAAAAAGATACCTACGGAATTAAAAAAAAGCAAGTATATATTTACTACAAACTTACATGTAAACATATTTAGTTCTAGGAGGAATATACATTTTGACTTTATTAATGAGTATAACATCTTTGTGTTGTCAGTAAATAACGTTCACTATGTTTCGACTTTAAGTCGGACAAGGCAGTAAAATCAAAAAAATTTTGAAAACAATTTATTTTATTAAACATTATTTGTTTTTATTGGCCATTCGTTCCTTAGCTCTCTTCAGCCACGCACTAATGGATTCTTCCGTTTTCTTCTTATTGGGAGATATTTTCCATTTTTCAACAGATTCTAAAAAAAACAATGACCTAAAAATACTGTGGACTAATGAAAGTAGCTGATTAAATATTAAATGTCAACATATTATTTGTACTCTAATTATATAATTTTTTTATTGGTGCACAGAGCAGCCTTCAATAATTGATGATTTGATGATTTGAAAACTAATTATTAGTCGGTAAATTATCAAACTTTTATCGGAATAATTAAGTTATAAAATAAAACTCTAATGGTCGCAAACCCTTTGAGGGATTTTGAAGAATTTTTTTTTTGAAAGCTGACAATGCATTTTCATTTTAGTTATTTTTTTCAATAAAACTCTCATAAAGTGCTCACCTATTATAAGTTTAGCAAATGGCAACTTGCTAAATTCGTTTTTCCCTCCTTCCTATCCAACTGTAGGGATTGGCTAATTCATTTGTCATTACTTGACTCAGCACTCTCTTTACAAACTCATATATGTTGTTGCCCCCCATTTTTGAAAATTCTGTAACCTAAAAGAAGTAAAAAAAAGGTAATTTTATTTTGGTTTAGTTAACATGCTAACGCAGCACCTACATGCACAGGGTGGTCCAAAAGTAATAGTACACAGAGTAACAGTAGATTCCTTATTAATTAGACCAAAATAATGTGATTTAGCCTAACTTATCTTAGTCCAACCAGTGTGATAAAGTTAAAATTTTGTTTTATTTTTTTTTCAGCAAATAAGCACCTTAGGTGGTGCTATAAGTAGTTATTGGGCAACTTATTGTTCAGCTTGTCAAAAGAAACGGCAATGTATAAAAAAGTTAGCTGAAATAAAAATATTAACTATTGGACTAATATAAGTTTGGCTAAATCGTATTCCTTTTGGTTTACCCTGTAAAGGGGTGTAAAATTTTACTGAGAACAATTAATTTTTTTTCTTTTAATTCTTTATTCCCAACCAACTTAAAGATTATTACAGGGAATATATAACATAGGTAACATTAAAATATATAACATAGCTCAAATAGCTCAATAAAATAACATCACATTCTACAAGTTTATTTATTTATTTTACTGGTAACCCCCTGGATACCAAAACTAGCCAGAAGCACCCTATGACATAATGTCAACATTGTCAACTACACAATATCTTAGGGTGAGTCTACATTAAATAAGCATTATACTACAGTTAGTATCGCTAAATTCAAGTAATCATATGTTGCTGTACATTTATTTTTATAGTATAATAAACAATAAGTGTTTGTAACTAAATTGTAAAGGCAAATCCAACAGCACTAACTTCCAGCCAATTTTCCGATTTTCTTTGCACAAGTGCCGTTTTGGTCATTTATAACCAGTCTGTTTAATAAAATAAAAGGTTTTCTATGGACTAAATCTCCTAGTCTTTGGGAAACACTCAAGAAAATGGATTTACACTGAAATTTATATTACACTAGCACGTTTACTAAATAAAAAAAGTGACGTCACAAACAAAAAAGTGACGTCACAAACAAAAGAAATGCGTTTTACGAAATGTTAGATATTTGCAGGAAAATTTGCAAAATAAAGCCTTTTTTTTGTTAATAAAACCCAAAATAAATGGAAAACAGAAACTGCCATGGACCTTTAATTTATGTAGAGAATACAAAAAAATATATTTCAGTTTTTTATGGATTACATGCATATTCCCTGGTGGATCTATGTGCGTTTTCGATTTGTTGTGGATGAAGAAATGCTGGGACACTATTTTGATATAAAATTTTATTTGTTAAGACTACATAATAATCGGAACAAAGCTATATAAGATATTTTTAATGGTCTTGCTATGTGTTTCTGTTCTTCGTCTGTCGCGAAGTTTCCTTCTCAGCCGGGAGCTGACGAAACCAAGCTTGCGCAGTGGGCGGAGAGTGCAACGTTGCCGTTACACACTTTCTTTATTCCTTAGAAATTGTCCATTCCGCCGGCCTTGAAATACCTCGGGTGTTTCAACCGAAGATGACTTCTTTACTTCATCCTTTGACATATTGGGACAATCTTCAACTGGTAGTGGACAAATTCTTTGAATGGATCTCTTAGTTACACCATTTTTCGTACGGATGGATACCACTCGAACCAAATCATCGGAACCAGGGTGGAGAGCAACTACACGGCCCATTAACCATTGCAAGGGAGTTAAGTTTTCGTCCTGTAGTAGAACCAATGTTCCCAATTTGATATTTTCGGACTTGGCCTTCCATTTATTTAATTGTTGGAGGGTGTGTAGGTATGAATCAGTCCAGAGTTTCCAGAATCTTTGAACCATTTGTTGCAGCTGGTGATACTTTCGGAGACGATTAAAAGGGATTTCAGTGATATCCTCTTGTGGAGCTGCCAGCAAATTTCCTCCAATTAGGAAATGTCCGGGTGTGAGAACTTCTAGGTCCGAAGGATCATTAGATAGGGGTAACAAGGGACGGGAGTTAAGGATCGCCTCGATTTGTGTTATAATTGTTAATAATTGTTCGAAATTTAATATTGTATTGCCCATGACTCGTTTAAAATGACTTTTAAATGACTTTATAGCAGATTCCCAAATTCCACCGTGATGCGGTGACCTAGCGGGGATGAAATGCCACTGAATACGATTTTCTAAAAAGAAGTTACTATAGTTAACATTTTTGCACGTACTAGAGATAGTGTTATAGAACCTTTTCCATATATTATCAGTACCGACAAAATTTTTTGCATTATCGCTATATACGTGCCTTGGAGAACCTCGTCGAGAAGAAAATCTTTTGAATGAGTTCATAAAAGCTTCAGAAGTAAGATCTGATACTATTTCGATATGCACCGCCTTTGTTGACAAACAAACAAACAGGCAAATGTATGTCTTAAGCAAGGTTTTCGAACGAAGTTTGGATTCCTTTATTAAATAAGGTCCTGCAAGGTCAATACCAGTGCAGGTAAAAGGACGAGATGGAGTGACGCGTGCTTCAGGCAATGAACCCATCTGTTGAGTTATTTTAAGGGGTGCAACGCGGAAACAAATTAGACATTTTCGTAACACGCTGCGGATTTCATTTTTCGCGTTGATTGGCCAAAATTCTTTTCTAATTTGTGATAACAAAAATTGAGTACTTGCATGTAAGTATTTTCGGTGATAATGCTCAATTAAAAGACGAACGAAAATGTGTTTGGCCGGTAAGACAATTGGATGCTTGCGATCAAAACTCAAATTTGAATTTTTTAGTCTTCCGCCTACGCGCAGTATTCCGTCGGAGTCGATAAACGGATTTAAGGTTAACAGTTTGCTATTTTTCGGTATACATTTATCAGAACGTAAACATCTTATTTCTGCCGCAAAGCCTTGATGCTGAACTATTTTGCATAACTGAGTAATCGCGCCTTCTATTTCAAAAATCGTTATCGAGCCTACGCGCTTGTTTTGTTTATGCGCGCAGTTAAATAAAAATCGCAAAACATAACATGTGACGAAAATCAATCGGTTGTAAGTAGAGCATCGCTCAAATATACCGGAGTCGTTCAATGAAGCGAAAGAAAGTATAATATTTTCTTTTCTTGCGTCAGGTATATTGGGTATATCTACTATTTGCGCCTGAGGCCAAGTATTTTCGTCTTCGATAAGAAAAGGTGGACGTTGCCACCATTGTCGGCAATGCTTTAGTTCAGAAGGATCCATACCACGTGATACTATATCCGCGGGATTGTTTGTCGAATTGACATGGCGCCATGAAGCGTTCTCACTTAACCGTTGTATTTCTGCTATGCGATTGGATACAAATATTTTCCACTTGTTTGGTTCAGAATTTAGCCACGCTAAAACTATCATAGAATCCGTCCAATAAGTAACGGAATGGATTGGAGTTCTTAAAACAGTTACGATTTTTGACATTAACTGAGCTAAAAGGAGAGCACCCGATAATTCGAGTCTAGGAAGACTTTGCGATTTTAGCGGTGCAAGCCTTGATTTAGCGCATATCAAACTTGACTTTTTATTACCGCAACTGTCCTTTGAGACCGCAAAAATACACGCGCCATAAGCATAAATTGACGCGTCGCAAAACCGGTGTAACGTAACTTCCTCGAAGTTTACCATAGAAATATGACGACTAACTTTTATTTCGTTTAAGAATGGTACATTTTTTATAAAACTTGACCAATTTTGCTTGCAATTGCCAAATTTACTGTAATATTAACTTAGCCTTGACCACGCACGGACTTATGAGACCAAGAGGGTCGAATAACTGCGCAACGCCGGAAAGCATAGTACGTTTTGTTATTAAATCGTTGCGTATATATAAATGAAAGGCATAACACAATGTGTCGTTTATCGGATCCCAAATTACACCTAACGTTTTTGTTTCTTCGCTACTTTTAATGTAAAACTGGGCATTTATATTTTCATTATTCGCTTCACTTTCTATAACACGATTATCGTTAGACATCCATTTTCGCAGGTTAAAACCGGATTCTAATAAGACTTTAGATACGACTTGTTTAAGTTTTATAGCTTCGTCTACGTTTTTTGCGCCGGTGATTAAATCATCCATATAAAAGGCTTCTATGATTACCCGACTTACACCGGGATACGAATTTTTGCATTTACTTCCGATTTCATTAAGGACTCGTGTCGCTAAAAAACTAGAACTTTTTACTCCATATGTAACCGTATTTAAATTAAAATGAGTAATTTCTTGTGACGGATCTTCGCGCCAAACAATTCTTTGCAACGGTCGGTCAGATTCGTGTATCTCGATCATTCGATACATTTTTTCTACATCCGCCGTTATAACTATCCCGTGCGTGCGCATTCGAACTACGGTGTCAAAAAGATCGCATTGTACTTTAGGGCCTACATTAGTAACATCATTTAGACTTAACCCCGTAGTAGTAGCACACGATGCGTCGAATACAACACGCATTTTAGTAGTAGAACTATTTTCTTTAAATACAGCGTGATGAGGTATGTAATAATTTATAGGCCTCTCAATAATTTCATTTTTTGATAGTCGTGTCATGTGTCCCATTTTTTCATACTCGCGTAAAAAATCAACATACTGACTTTTAATTTCAGGAACTTTACTTAATCGTTTTTCAACCGCTTCAAAACGCTTAACCGCTGTGGATAAAGAGTCGCCTAAATTCACGTACGATTGTTTTAAGGGTAATTTTATAACATATCTGCCATGCGCATTTTGTTGTACATTTTTACGAAAATGATCTTCGCATTCAAGTTCTTCGATAGATAGTTTTACGTGTGAATTATCGATATTTTCGAGTTGCCATAACTTCTCTAATTGTTTATGTAATAAATTATCTGTACTAAGAAAACATTTGTTTTCGCAATTATTCGAAGAAATTTGTTGACATTGCATAGGGCCTGCCAAAATCCATCCAAATTTTGTGTTTTGTAATATCGGTAGATTATGCCCTAATTTAATTTGACCGTCATTTAAAATTGCGTAAAAGATTTGCGTACCTAATAAAAGATCCATATTTTTTGAAACATTAAAGCATTCGTCCGCTAATTTTATATTGCTAGGAATATGTAAACATGTAGAATCAAATGAATATTGCGGAAGATTTGTTGTTATCTGATCGACTACTAAAAGTGGCAACGTCGCGCTGTAGTTGCCTGACGTAGCGCTCACACGAGCTTCTGTCTGGGAATGTACGCTGCAAGTGGTTTGATTGATTCCGGAGATCGGAATCTCGATTTTCTTGCCCGGGAGTTTTAAACGCTGGAATAATTCTTTTGTGCAAAAACTGGACTGACTTGCTGAGTCAAGAAGTGCACGACAATTTATAAGTTTATTATCTTTGTCCAGAATATTTACATTGACCGTCGCTAGTAAAATCTGCGTTTTGTTTTGCCCAATAAAATTATTAGACGTCAAACTTACGGAAGGGCTGTTATTTTCGTTATTATTTGGTGTAAACTGGGCTTGATCAGCTGTTTCTGTTTCGTTATTAAGAGGGTTATTGTTATTAATATTAACACATGTGGTAGCTTGTGAATGAATGTCTTTAGCGTTGTTATGCAACATGGTGTTGTGTTTTTGTTGACAAATTTGACAAGTTCTACCATTGCAAACTTCGACTGTATGTCCATTTTGTAAACAATTTGTACAAATTCCGGCTTTTTTCAACTCAACATAGCGGGCACTTACTGGTAACGCAAGTAATTTGCGACATTTAAAAGTTACATGCGTGTTTTGTTTACAAAAAGTACACTTAAATTTATAATTTGATCTACCTTGCTCTGGCAGTAGTTCATTTTCATGCGTAGCAACATGAACGTGGGTTCGCTCACCTGTGACAGCTTTTGAAAAATGCTTGTTTTCGGGATAATATTTATTGGATAGTTTTGAATCTAAAGTTTCTAATAATTGACATTTGTTTTTTAGACAATCCAATAAATTATCCAGTTTTGGATTTTGCATTTTTGCTGTCGAACTTTCCCATTCTTTTCGCGTTTGCAAGTCTAATTTTGTCACTATTAAATATATTAGCATGGTGTCCCATGTGTCAACTGATTCGCCTAAACTTTTTAAAGCGCGAGTATTTTTTTGAATGTTGTCAATCAATTTTCTGAGAGCCACATGGGACTCTCTGGGCACAAACTGTACCTCAAAAATATTTTTTATATGACTGTGGATCAAAATTTTTTTGTTTTCATAACGTTCTTTTAATAAATTTATTGCGACATCATAATTTTGTTCGTTTAATTCTAACGCGTGCAATAATTGAGCTGCCTCGCCACGCAAGTACGATTGTAAATAGTAGAATTTTTGAATTTTCGTTAGATCGCACTTGTCATGTATAACTGACTCAAATATTTTAAAGAAAGGAATCCAAGCTTCATATGAACCTGAAAAAAATGGTACATTCATTGCCGGTAAGCTTGGCATAATATTTGCATTAATATTTTGTTGCGACATGTTTGCTGCCACCGAAGGCTGTGTCTGTTGCACAGACTCTGAAGCCTTTATTATTATATTTGCCTTTGCAACCACTCTAAAATAATTGTCTTCAAATAAATCGCGTTCATTTATTTGTGTTTGGGAACTGTCCAAATCTTCGATTTCGGTTTGAATTTTATCGAACTCATCCCATAAGAACTCTATTTTTTGTAAACGTAATTTTAGCTCCGTAATAGTGCCTTGAGATTCAAAACCGGGTAGTCGTTTTTCAAATTTTGTTATTTTTGCTTTTAACGTACCCCTTTGATTGATTAATATTTTGATTTTATCCGTATCTGTTTGTTCAGTCATTTTGCAATACAATATTTTGCTATACACCCGAAACACGCGGTATACAGAAATCGAGATAAAATTTTAAGGAAAATAAATACAGGAAGGACCTTACTCGTTTTTGTCTTCGTTGCTTCGCCTCTGCCGATGCAAAATGGCGGCTTGACCTTCGATCGTCTGGTTCGGGAAATCTTGTATGTGGCTCGAAAAAGACCAGAAATGGTGGATCTATGTGCGTTTTCGATTTGTTGTGGATGAGGAAATGCTGGGACACTATTTTGATATAAAATTTTATTTGTTAAGACTACATAATAATCGGAACAAAGCTATATAAGATATTTTTAATGGTCTTGCTATGTGTTTCTGTTCTTCGTCTGTCGCGAAGTTTTCTTCTCAGCCGGGAGCTGACGAAACCAAGCTTGCGCAGTGGGCGGAGAGTGCAACGTTGCCGTTACACACTTTCTTTATTCCTTAGAAATTGTCCATTCCCTATTACCTATTTTTTTGTTGTAACCTATTTTTGTTAAGCAAAAAACTTACTTGGCTGCTATTGATTCGGTTTTGTTCTCCATGTTGTACTATTCAATAAGTCTTTAAAACGCACAAAGTAAAATTAAAAACTCTCAGTTTCCAAACCGTTTTAACACGAGGCGGTACGTAGAGGAATGCACGAGGAATGGCTGCGACCACAGAACAGGTTAGAAACGTTAAGAGCGTGCTAATTGGTCGCAACATTCGTGACGTTGATTTCAATGGTGGCGTCCCCTATGGCGAGTCCGGAAGTAATTATGGCGGAAGCGGGACGCGGTGCGAAGCCACCATATGATCAGTTAAAGGCCAAATTAATGTTTTGACATTTTATAACCTCGTATTTACATAATGTTAAAAAATATTTTATTGGACGTTTATAAAAGAATTTTCAGATAAAATATTTTAAAAATGTCAATCTAAAACATAAATACGAGGCATAAAATAGCAAAACATCAATTTACCTTTAAAATTGATACAAAATTGTATCGTATTTAAAAGTAAAACAACAAAGTCCTATTTTAATAGTTTATTTTTTCATTTAGTCAATGTAAATTATAATGAAATTTTTATCAAGTCACAGTGTTGTGGCTTATTGGATCGAAACTGAAAACAAGAATTCAAACAGCCCCAAATGGTAAAATATAAATTTACAAGCCTATAACCTGTTGCATCAAATTACTACTTGCTGCAAAAACAATAGATTGTAAATATAGAACAGTAAAAACATAAAAGTTATTTCAAAATCTAAGCTAAAGTAAAATATGCAGAACAAAAATATCCTACGTATGCACTGTTGAATAAAAAAGATAGAAACCTAAAAAAGTCGGAGCAAACCAATCAAATTCACAGCTTAGCTCTGATTTCTTCAAATTCCTATATTTAAAAGCATACACATCTGCAGAAAAATATAAAATAAAGGTGTATTTCTAAAAAACAAATAAAATCTGTAATTCTATAACAAAAATAAAGTATATAAATAAATTGTAACAAAACATGATAAAACCATTAAAACGGAATACTTACAAATTCACTATAAACAAAAAAAATCTATAATTCTTTAACAAATATAAATTACTTAAACAGAAACATAATAAAAATATTCTCACAATAACAACATAATAAAAACATTCTAAAGGAATATTTACAAATTCACTATTAACAAAAAAAAAACAATGGCACATATTGAAATCACAGTATAAGGTGTACATATGAGGGGTTCAGAAGTGAAGTGGATCAAGTCCTAAAAGCTAGTTATCGGGAAAATTAAGGTTTAGCGTTTTTAATATAATTAATTAAAAAATAACACATCTGGCAAGAAAAATTACCAAAATGCTTTATTATACCTTGTATTGTATAACTGTAAACTAAAAGAACTAAAAGTACCACTAACGTAATTTGTATAATCAATTATTTATAATTTTTTGGACTTGAGCCATTTTAAAACTGAAAATATTTTATATTTTAAACATAAATAGGTTCATCGGTACATTCTTCTTCGTCACCAAGGGAGTTATTGCCTTCGCTTTGTCTAGTGTTTAATTCAACAGGTAAATTTTTATAAAAACTGTGGTATATCGGCGGGATAAATCGAAGAAGATCTTTCATGTGTTGCTTTTTAGATTCGGTTACGTTACGTCTAGATGGGTATAGTTGATCCTGGTGGATGGGAGTTAAAGATGAGATTTTTCTTCCTCGTGCAGTTTTATTTAAATCAACAGTTTCAAATACAATATCTTCATTGAAAGTTTCTTTAAATTTTAGGGATATTGGCGATGACCTTTCAAAACGCAACCATCTGATTTTTAACCACGAAAAATCGTGACCTGTTACAGTTTTCTTTCTATTTTGTATTGCTGCTTCTAAAGATTTGGTTGATTTAAATTCTTCCCTTTTCATTTCAATAACTCTAAATCTTGGTTTTGTTTTCTTTGCTTCTCTTGCTATGTTCATCCAATCTTGCGCCGAAAAAATATGGGGGCACTTGCGACTAAACTTTTCAATTACGCCGAAGTCGGCATCGTTAGGTAAGAACGAATGACCTGAGACCAAAAATTTAAGATCTATAGTGTCCACAGCCATATTTGGATCTTGTACCAACTTTAGCAAGGAGAGAGACATTTTTATATTCCTATTCTGACCTGTGCATGAGTCAGAATACAGTATAATGTGTTAATGATTTGCTGCAAATTCTTTTAAGTGTTTTATCACACAAGATGCGACATCTTGTGAACCACGGCCTCCTTCTGTCTCATCATACATGTGCATAAATCCAGTTCCTAAATTAAAGGAATGTACACCAAGGTTGTAAACATATAAATTTTTCTTGTAATACGCTACAGATGTTGAGAGTTTAGGGAATGGTAGGGCTTTTTGAAGGTCGAAAGTTAAAACATATTTTATGTCGGAGGCCTGATTTTGATCAGATTTTAAAGCATTTCGTGCTTGTTCAGCTTTGGCAAGATGAAGTTATTTTTCTGTTTTAAGTTTCTTTTTTGTTTCTTCATTTTTTTCAAAATCAATTTTCGTTTGAAGGTCGTCGCATAGAGAACAAGTATCTTTTGCTGGTGGTTTAAAGCTTAAATTAAACTTTGTATTAAACACATAATAGTAAAACTTTTTTTTGCAAGGAAGAATATTTTCTGAGATACAATTTTCTTTGTATAACTCATACATTTTGCTGATTGTTAATTCTTCGCTTAAATATTTCCTTCCAGGATTGTCTTTTCTGGTGTAATGACTCTGGTAGGCAGGAAAAGAGTTTATATGCTCAATAACTTTGGAATCATCGACTTTCTTTCTTGGATTCCTTCCCCGCGAATCTATTACTGCAAATACTTCATTTTGTGAAAGACAGCGATATAATCTGCCGACACTTATTTGTAGTGTATCTACAAAATATTTCTTGCATACAAACATGGTGTCATTTTCTACCCGAAAGCTATACTTAAAAGACGTTTGCTTTGCTGCGCCTGCGCCATTTCTAACTCGTTTTCTTGCAACCTTTTGCGCTGATACCAAGCCTCGTAGAAAAACATTTTGTCGGGAATAGTCACCTAGTTTCCAAAAAGATTCAAAAATTGTCTTGCGCTGATCTTCTTGAATTTTAGCAGTGCAATTTTTTTTTGCAATTGCATGGTATGTTCTGGAATTTTTTCGAAGGTACGCTTTTTCCCGCTGAAGAAATATATTCACTACCGCAATTTCGCCTGCTTTTCTTCACATTAGCCTTCCAATTACTTTTATTTACACTTCGCTTTTTAGTTTTAGAAGTACTTGCCACAACATTATTATCAGCTGCGGTGCCTGAAACCCCCGCCAAATGTGATCTAGGATCATTGTTTTGTGTGGGGTTAACCTCGTCACCTAAAACAAGAAGGAAAAGTAAACTGGAAATTCTTCGTTGCTTCGCCATTGTCGGCTGAAAAAATCAACTAGAAGTTTTGATCAAACCCCGTATACACCGCGCGCCGTTTAGGTCAACACGTTTGTAAATACAACATAACCCTACTTATAGGAGAGAATGCTAAAAATAATAATTAGTAATTAAAACATACCTCCACATTCACTAAAATCAGACCTCTCGGAAGGCTGATATTCCGATTCACTTGGTGGAAATGGTTCGGATTCTGATTCACTGACCTCCATTTTAACAAAACAAAAAATTGACCTCTAAACTTTAACCACGACTTAACACAGCACGACTGTCTTCACGACTACGAGGTTTACCATTAGTTTACATTACAAAATCAAGCACAACGGTAAATATTATGGACTTGATCCATTTCATTTCTGAAGGGAATAAACAAACTTTTCAGAAACATAATGAAAACCACCTCTAACTGCTTAATAAGTGAAGTGCGACTTGATTCACTTCTCTACTGAAATAAACCATATTTTATTTGCCATTTAAGAAGGTAATATTAAAATAGTAAAAAATTGGACTTGATCCACTTCAATTCTGAACCCCTCATATATCATTGGTATAAGGTTATTAAAAGTCACAATCAGGTAAAGGTTCCAGTTATATTTCTTCAGTTCTGTTAACATCACGCTAGGCTTGTGTGGACGTCCAATTCCATCGAGCATTTAACATGAAACAAAAAGAAAATTTCGGCAGAATCATCTTATACACTAAGTAATAATTATTTATATCACACAAATCAGGTACCTACAGTATTTAACTTTACTTATTAATTGAATGGTACGTAGAAGAAACTTCAGTTAAGTTTCAACTTTTTATTACTGTTATTGATTTTGCCATCAGTAAAAATTTTGTGCTTTCTAAAGTGTCCAGAACTTATATCCTCATTATTTTTATCTCTTAAATATTTGTAAAGACTTAAGCGGACATTTAATTTTACTATATCATTAACAATATTGTGCTTGTCACAAAAACTAAATTTTTGAAATTCTTTACTGTAAATTTTGAAAAACTTGTCCTCCAGACCAACAGAGCGTGCATATTTGTCAAGACAGTAGTACAACTTTTCACTGGCATAATTAAGTCTAGTATTTTCATCATATTCTTTAAACGATACAAATAAATGTTTATTTGTTACATGTTCTGAATACAAACTTGTGTGACAAGTGTCACAGTCGGTCAACTTCAGTTTTTTTAAAATATAACCAGCTACATGCGAAGTAGCATGGTTTTCCTCAATATCAACATTATGTATATCTGGGTCAAAATCTGGAATATCACACGTCTCGTCAGAATTCTGGTCATCATCGTTTTTCCCATATTTTTGAAGAAATTCCCCAAAATCGCCCAATGTTTCACAAAAATCCTCTTCGCAATTGTTTGATTTAGAAATAGGGGTGCTTAAATTATTAATAACTACTGTTTTAAGTGCCGCCACAAATTGCAAACATGTAGGATTAGTATTAAAGAATCCATGCTGCCAAAGAGATTTTCAATGGGATCTTGATTAAGATTTCTTAAAAATTGTAATCCCTTTGCCCTTAGTTTTTGCCAAAGTAACATAACTGCCCTGATAGTTGTTTGCCATCCCCCTACAAATTTAAAAGTATTTCGAATTTTCCCAGTATTATCAAAAATTTTCCAACTGTTAATTTTTGGCAACATGTCAGACCAAAATTTTAGATGTGGAGAATTATCAGACAAAGCACATCTATATTTTTTCCCTCAATGTTATGAATTTGTGAACTATTTAAAGAATCGAAGAGGTTGTCGATTAAATGACAGAATTCTGCTGTCTGCAGAGAGTCAGATTTTAAATCACCAGAAGCATGAAAAGTTTCAATAGCAGCTGCCATTGTGTGGCTAAGTTGCCGGGCTGCAACATTCACCTTCATTTTCATGTAGGTATCATTAAAATTAAAATGACTCTCTTTAAGCTTATAGAGACATTTATATGTTCGTTTTGCCTTGTCTGTAAGAAAAGCTTGCTTAATATGATCCATACTAGCAAACTTTCCTTTGTCAAATTCTATTCTGCAGTTTATCAATGCATTTCTTGTATTCTTAAGTAATTGAGGAACATCGAAAATAGTGACAATACACTCACCATTTACTACAAAGTGGTAAGAAGTTGGCTTGTCATCAGAATGCTCTCGAGTAAGAGCAGCAATAGCTGATCTATTTGTACTGCCCTGGCCACAAACAGTTGCACAAACTTTCGTTCCTACCACTTGTAGTTCTTTGATGATTGTAACAATTAGTTCCTTTAAAACGTCTGCTTTGACAGTATCCTTAGTAAAGAAATAAGCAACAGGTACCTTATATCTCTTTCTTAAACCACGTACCATAAAGACCAGAGCATGGTTTGCTGGGTTTGACGTACGCCCCAATGCACCCAAATCCTCAAATCCTGATATTCTTTGTTTGTGGCTTTCATAGAATAAGCCACTACTTAAAGATATCTCATCAAACATAAGGGTACAAAAACGATCAAACTCGTCCATATTACCAACTTGTAGTTTTAAGTGTTCTAGAACTGGTTTTAGAAGTCCACATTCAAAAGGAATTGAAGAAAGAATTGTCTGAAGTGTTCGAGGTGATGGTAGTTGAAAAAAAGCCCTTAAATATCCATATAATCGTGGACTTCGTTTAAAAATTGATAAAGCGAATGCTTTATCCTTAACAGACCATCTTCGGCCAGTTGGTGGTTTGTTAACATTTCTTAATTGAGAATTTATAAATTCTTTAGTCACCTCATTTAAATTTTCTTCAATAAATTTAAACCTACCATCATTATATAAATTTTTTAAAGAGGTTATATCGGCACGTTTATTTTTTAACAAAGTTCTTAATTTGGAAAGTTTTGATGTTACATTTCTATGTACATCATACATAACTACTTCCTCAGGTGACAAATCTGATCTATGTAACCCAGCTTTACCCAGAATACCTTTTTTTAATAAAAATGAGTACTTATCAAAATAATCAGTGTTCAGTTTAGAACAAGAAGAACCACTTGCTGAATGAGATACTGGTTTATAAGAGACATAAGATTGGTTGGCAGAGGAGGATGGTCCTGCAACTGCTTCGTACACATGTTGTTCAGAAAATTTAGATGGTTCTTCAGAACTGGAAGGGGATGAACTTGTAACAACTGCATCTACGGGCTGCTCAGAAAGGCTTTTAAATCCAGAAGATGTCTCTTCAGAAAATAACACTTTTGGCTGTAGTTTGTTTGAATAATTAAGCTCATTTTGTACTTGACATTTTAACGGAGACCAAGGGAACGCTTCTCTTTTGAGTCGAGTAGGATTATCAGGATTATTAAAATCTGATAATGAAAAATGGTCTCTACATACACGGAAACCGGCACAGTTTTTAGAAGGACTTATTTGGCAAGCTGTTTTCCAAGCTTCTAATGTGGTAGAAGTTTTGGGAAAACAAAAAAAAACTTTGTTTTTATAATCCTTTGGAACACTAGTGAAATGGGAATTTTTACATGACGGATATTTACACGAGTACTTAACTTTGCCAAAGGAAGAAGCTGCTATGACTCCAGCCATGTTAGAGACAATACAGAGACAGTACGATGTAGGTATATGGGTTGCAAACTACAGAATGAATTTGTCCGACAAGCAGAAAAAATATGATAAAAAATTATAAATCACATTAAACGTTCTGGAAATAAAGTCATCTAAATAGTGACCCACACAGCAGAGAGGTTTTAAATTTTATTAAGAAAATAATACTTACCTAACCACAATATCTTATTTGTCTATTTACATCTACAATAAAAAAAAGTTTGATTAAAATCACTCTTTATGACACAGACAACAAAACAGAAATGGTCAAATTCACTATTGCCAACTTTTATCATTTATTAATACGAAACTTGTTATTTTATTATTATTAGTCTACTCTTTGGAATATATTGGTATTGGAAATACATTAGGGTGTATAGGTATTACTTTTGAATGCTTAAAACATATTTTGTTCACAGACTTGCTGATCAAGCCTTTTATATAACTGCACTTAAAAATAGCAAAAAACTGCACATTCTAGAACAAACTACACGTAAAATTAAGATAAAAAATACCCAGAAAAATGTTTCCGTTTACTGAACTATAAAATTGATTAAAACGTAACAGAATACCATGTTTCAGGACTGGTATTGACAATAGGCTAAAGATTTTTCTTTAATACATAAAACATCACTTACCTGAAACAGTAACAAAGCCTTAATTTACATTTCTAAGCCGATGATTTGTGATTAAAATCACACAGAAAATAATTTTCATCACCTCGACATTAAAAATTAAAATGACAGATCACACAAGGCAGAGAATGAATACGAAAAAGACAAGGGAGGGCGAGACAATCGAGAATACCTGATTGGTCTAATTTTGACGTATCTGTTGTCTGTCGAATGGAAGCAAGGGCCTCTATGGGAAGTTCGCTAACTAAATTGACAAGTGGCAGCTGCGAGAATCCGTATTTAAAGTTTCAGGGCCCTGGTGTCACCGGCGAAACTAAACCTGCATCAGAGTCGACTCGGTGCCGGCGGGGAAAAAAAGGTTTTAAATCGGATCAACCTAAATAATACTTATTTTGAACGTTACTATTATCGTTTTTATTACTATTATTTTTATTATTATTATATTAGATATTATATTATTAGATATTATTATTATCATTAAAAGAAATCAATACATTTATTAACTTTAACTCAGTTATGGCATATGGTTTGAAACAGAATTTTATATGAAATATATTATCGATTTAAAAATTATTTTTTGCCATGTTTTATGAACTTAAAAGTATGTAGGGGAAGTCCGGGCAAAGAGAACACCTTTATTTTAAAAACGTTTATTTTAAAATTCTTACAAAAAACCTCCACATTTTTATTAAAAGAATATAAATCAAACATTGAACTTTGAATATACGGTATGCAAAACTTATGAAATTTTAACAGAAAAATAAAAAAAATATATTACAAAAATATTGTAATTGTTCCCTTTGCCTGGTCATTCCGGGCAAAGTGAACGATGGGACCGGGCAAAGTGAACATTACTCACAAAAATCACATTTATAAATTCCTACACCTTCGTACGCACTGCAAGCTTCGTGGAACGAGTTTTTGCACATTTCACACATAATCCAATTTTCGATTGGCTTTCCGTTAAACTCCTCATATAACTGGCTGCATATTTGGCAGGAATACTTCTTCTCAGTCTTACTATTTTTTGATTTAACAACTCTTCTTTTTTTAATTTCCACTTGGGATTCCTTTGTCTTAGTATCTTTGAACTTTCTAAGTTGATCTGTTTTAATGGGAGTGCTGGTTAACACTTCTGCCCTCCCGATCTTTCTTTTTTGTTGTGTTTTTTTCGGAGCAACAGCAGGAAGTGGCCTAACGTCATTTGGTAAAAAGTATGCTACAGATTGAGTGTCTTTATTTTCAACATTTTCTTTGTTAGCAGAAATGGTGACGGAAATTCCACGACTGCAGCTAAGAGTCACCTTCATTGGTGTTTTATATTGAAAATCTGGGCATTGTTTGTTGCGTTTCTGGACTAACGGCTCTTCGTCCGATGATGACCAAATAACAGTTTCTTTTAAATTATTTAGAGGCTCTGTCGTCGATGTTAATGGTCCAGGGACAGGTATTTCTTTAGATACGTCATCATCATCGGATGATAACCACATATCAGTGATTTGTCGAACGTGTGAAGGTTTATTACTTGACGACCCAAGAACAGCTTGCCTTTCATTTGACGGTCCGGGCTTAGGATCCACAACCACTGGCGTATTAGTGATCAGACTTTTGGACATATTGTTGCCAGATTTTATATTTTCATTTGCATCATCTTTGCTGCCTCTTGGGTCAGTGCTGGTTGCATCTGCAGGAGCAAAATCTTCATCACTGAATAAATTAGGGTTAAAGGGCCATGTACCTGAAGACAGAAATCCGTTAACTCCATTACGTGGACTCGGTCCTTTCAAATATGCTTCTCGAAACAATTTCGCTACGTCGCTACGCGTTCCGATAACTAATCTGACTTGACAAAATTATTTCTATGTTTTATTCTGGGAAAATAACAATAAAAAATGGCTGCTATTTGTATATTTCCTCATAAATATTTAGTGCAAACGATTTTTTTTTTTACAAAATTTGACACTTTTTTTTCGCACTAGCTCGCGAATGTTTCCATCAGGATCCTCCACACCACTTTTAGTCATTATATTATAATCATACACACACACTCTAGTCTTCTTGAAATGTTAGTGGCATTTCGCCAAACCTCAAACACTTTTCTTCTTGGAATTCCAAGATCACTGAAAAAATTATTACAAAAAAAATATGGTTGAACATGGTCATAAAATAGTTAAAATTAGACACCCAAAGAGGTAAACTAACCGCTGAAAATAACGTTACAACGGCCTTCGGCGGCCTTTGCAATTGCGGGCCTGCTATTTCAATTAGAAATCGAACAATTTAAAGAAATTTGGCCCTTTAATTACGTCAACCAAAGAAGACAACAATAATAATAATATACAAAAAAATATATTAAAACCAAGGGAAATACCTGTAATTTACTCTGCCAAACTCACTTATTTATTAGATAAAATTTTACCCGTACAGAGACTGTAGTTCCGAACATAAATGAAGACGGGTGCCATCGGGATACAAAGGATCACGGTAACAGAGACTTCTGCCTGATTTTGCGTAAACTCTATTATGTTATTTCTAAAACGGGTTGTACTTTATAGATACACAACTAAACTGCCGGTCAAATTAAATAACATAGCAATTTTTTTTCTCATTTTCAACAACCTGTAACTTTGAAAGGAATAAACGGATTTTATTAGGCTTTTCAGGATATATTAAAGTTCGACTCTCGTATATTAGTCTAATTTTTTGGAAATTTGTGCGAGATCAGGTTTTCTATGATATACAGGGTGCAGAAAAAAGTGATGCAATTTTTATAATTTTTATTATCCCACCATTTTGCTAAAAAATTTTTTTACTAGAATTATATCTTCTAGGTGAAGCTAAGACTAGTACCTCGGGAGGTATTTGGTAGTTTTTTGATAACTCTTCTCAATCAAAAGATAATCACTTTTTATTCAAACTCTTATTTTTTTAGCTATTCTAACTCTTATTTTTTTAGCTGTTTCTTGAAAAAATTCCTAACACAACTTAAATTAACTTCAGACACTTTTGCAATGTAAAATGAAGAAAAACCTGATTTAACTGAAGCGGTAATATACAGGGTATCTAAAAAATACGGTACTCCATAATTAATTTTTTTTTTATATTTATTACGATATTAACCGCTGATAGACCTAATAACGGCAACGTTTTACTAAAATAAATCCTCGTGGGTATATTTATTTAGGACTGATATACAACTAACAAAAACAAGAACAATTCATGAAAAATCAATTCATACAGGATCCTTTAAAAACAAGTTAAAAGTAATAATTAAATTCCTAAATT
The DNA here is from genome assembly GCA_963971165.1 of Philopedon plagiatum. Taxonomy (NCBI): domain Eukaryota; kingdom Metazoa; phylum Arthropoda; class Insecta; order Coleoptera; family Curculionidae; genus Philopedon; species Philopedon plagiatum. Next base: position 122,057,528 of record OZ020189.1, on the reverse strand, counting down.
AATTGAATTTAATACCGCGTAGGCCCACCTTGCACCCGCCACACTTCTGCTGTCCTTCTCGGCATACTGTCCACCAAGTTTCTAACAAATTGTTGGGGAATAGATTCCCATTCTTCTCTGACAGCAACCGCCAATTCTTCCGGATTCATAAATTCTTGTTCTCTCTGACTTAATTTTACTTTAATTCTACTCCACACGTGCTCAATCACATTCATATCCGGTGATTTAGCAGGCCAGTTCATCCGATTAATTTCATTCTCTCTTAGGAATTCATTGACGATCTGAGCTCTGTAGTGAGGTGGCTTAGAGCTGTATTTCAAGATTACGGTTACCTGGCGGATAAAAGCACCAAAATTGGTATGGAGGTAGCTTGGGGTATACTAATAAATGTTAGCCTAGGAGCCCTCTGGAATTTCTAAAAATTTTCATGTACGGCACTAAAATCCAAAATGGCTGACAAATACGACAAAATATCACTTTTAACACAATATATTATACTGTTAATTCTGAATTACAGCTTTAAGCCAACTAAGTACACTACACACCTATCTTAGGGTAGTCTACATATTATATAAAATACAATTAAAGATATCCATATCATTTATTACAGTAATATATAAGTCCAAATATAACGCTAAGAAGAGCTCCCAATATAAAAAAAAAATATTTATAGTTATTCAGTTAATGGAGTTCAGTATGCAACGGTTATAATAAATTACACTTGCAAATTACACTTGCACTTGCAAAGTGGTGAGCAGTCTAGATTGGCTTTCCCGCATTTGCAGTTTTTGCAGTCTCCTTTGCAGAAACATCTAATCAATTCCCTGCATGATCGGGAAACCTCTGGAATTGTCACCCAAACTGGTACCCATGACTCTGAAACCTTATTCCAAGCAAAATCCTGTGGAGAAGGAATCACTTGATGTGTTTGTGAGCTGGTCGTCCAGATACCTGCTTGATAAACTGCCCTTCGGATATGTTGAAGAAGCGCATCCTCAGTCGGTGGAAGTTTGTCCATTGCTCGATTCTTCTGACAGAAAAGCTCCTTTCTTATCTGGTTGATACTGCTGGAAGGAGTGGTTTTATCATATATAACAACAGTCAGTCGTTCCAGCTTTTTGAAGTGTTCGGAGTCGGCTTTCAGCAGTTGGAATGGATGAGTGGCCAAATACACAAATGTATCAGTGACGTCTTGAAATGCTTGCCATGCTTCCCAAATGGACTTCTTACTCTTACCTTTGAAGGCAGAGGTTGTATCGCAACCAGAGAATGAGTGGAACACAGGTAGTGCTCGTGATTTTGGCTCCCCCAGGCTTGCACAGATGGCGTTGATGTGGTAAAACCTGTAATGCTTGCCCATGCCAAAGGCCACCCAGATATCGGCCAAAGGTTGAGTAACTAGTAGATCATAGAACGTGCCAGCAAGAATGACAATCACATCTGTGTCTACAGTACGCACAAGGATACTCTTTGACCCTTGTTGTAGTGAATGGAGTACATGAACCACAAGCCTCGTGTCTGCCTCTTCATGATTGCAGTTTTCCATGGGTGTGTTCGAGCCGATTTGTGCAACTGCTTTCCCTGTTGTGACATATACATATTTGCCTGGTGGCCAGTTGAACTCTACAACCTTGGAATTCAAAAAGTTGAACAATTCCTTCTTGTTCATTGAGTCACGGAGAAAGTCCATCCAATTTCGTGGCAGTTTGGTGTTGCCAGATACTTTTCTTCGAATCCCCTCACCTCTTTTTTCCCGGGTAGACTCCTTTAAACTGTCTGGAATGTAGGTGTCCCAAACAACATCTAACCTTTGGGCATTCTCCAGCTGCTTATGAAGGTAAGGTAGAAATGTCTTATCAGCATACTGATTGAAGGTATCGACACTAGTAGTGGGCAGGCAGTGGACGATGACGGCACCGTCCAGAAATTTGGAGTCATAGGTTGAAGGGGGCTCTGATTGACCTGGCTGCTCAAGACATCGCAGTATTCCAGCCTTGTTGGTTGGCAAATGAAGCTTACCAAAGTCTGAAATGGAAGGAGGGAATGACTGTATCTCATGCGCAAAAAACTCATTCAAATCAGATTCCCTGTTCTGCATAGATATATATAGTTGGCCAAATAGTTCCACATTGTTCTGAAGCACTTTCAGCTTCTTCCCCTGCTGAGATGGTGCTTTATGCTTTGGTCTCTTGAAGAGTGCAAGAGAATTCCTCTTGATTGGGTCATGTATAGAGAGGGTGCGCTCATCAAGCACATTCTTGACAAAGTCCTGATACTGCCGCTTGCCTATGTCCACCAAAGTGCGTAAGGTTACAACCACCGACTCACTTGTGCAGTTGCGACTGTGAAGACTTACCAGATTAGGAAAATCATCCAAGAAAGGATTGCCCATTTCATTGATGGTTTTACATAGACTAACAACCTGTTGCTGAAAGTTCTTCTGCGATGAAAGTCCCTGCTCATGATGTTGGAAATTCTTGGGATTATCTGCGTCATCATTATCCGGAATGTATTCTTCTTCAAACTGTTTGATCATTCTGGCCATATTAGGCCCTGAGAGCATCCATCGTCGGAAAGCAACAGGGTTTTCTGTGATCCCAACAACACCACCAGAACCTTTCACAATCTTGTTCTCTTGTTCGTGAGCCTGATCGAATGGTATCGCAGAAAATGTGTTGCGTGTTTTTGAAATAACCCAGTTAGAACACCGCTCAAACTGATCCTTGATAGAGTCAGGCAATGACTTCATATCCCTGATGTGGACAGGCATCCATCTTGAGTAGTTTACATGATCTAAGGCAAAGAATAGTGGTGTAAGTTCCTCTAAGACTGCAACATAAAGACTAAAGTTCTTTTCCCTGTGAGCTCTAATGAAAATGAGTATAAGGGTTTCATACTCCATGATCAAGTCCCAATACATGAAAGTTGGACTCCTTTTTCGCATGTCGTTTCTCCAGGCTATTTCAGACTCTTCATCTTTTGGGCACTCAGAGAGTAGGAAAGCTTCATGCTGGAGATTATGCATGGCCATTAAAGTGATTTGATGAGCATGTCTAGTTCGAGTTAAGTGTGCTGCCTTTAGGTAAGATTCAGCCTTGCCAGAGGATGCCACTCCTGCATCTGCAAGGGCAGTAGTCCAGCCAGATTCTTCCAAGACATCTCCCAATGTATTCCAGAGGGCCATTTCAATGTGCAGTCCACCTAGCATAACCACTTGAAGTCTCTCGCCATGAGTGTTCGGCCATTTCCACTGTACAAACTTAGCCAGGGCAAACAGAGGTTGATCAAATGTAATGACTGGTATTTGTCCTGGATTAAGAAATTGAATAGCTTGTTTAATAACATCCATGCCATGTTTAATCATTGCGGGTGTGGCGGCCTTCTCGTAGAACATAGGAAGGAGTGTAGTAAGGGCTGGAGGGTCTTTTATCGGAGGTTGCCTTGCGGCGTGATAGGCAGCCCATGTGATGTTATCGCCACTAGTGAGATTTTCTGTTTGCAGAAGTTGTAGTGCATGCTGGAGCCAGCTACATTCCTTTGATTTGGCCGCATCTAAACATTGCTCTACTGGAAACACAGAACACTGTGGTACAACAACATCAGTGATCTTCAAAGCTACCGATGGGACACAGGCATAGCTGTCAGGAAGAGAGTGATTTAAGTCTCCAGAAGGTGGAATTGTAATAGGTGGTTGGCTCTCCCCAGGTTCTGTATTTGTAGGCATCTGCAAAAGACTGATTCCAGTCCCATGGAATGAGGACAATGATGTAGTTGAGCTTGGGTTGTGGTCTAGATTGTCTAGGGCACCAACAGTAAACAACCCTTTACGGAGACAAGCAGGAGACACCCCTCCATTTTCTTCAAAGCGTTCACAGGAAGAAGTGCCGATCCAGTCTTCAATCTCTACAATCCTCTCATATGAAATACAAATGCCCATGCGATATAACTTCTGGATGAGTTTCTTACTTCTGGTAGCTGCATGAACATTGATGCCGATGTAGATCGGGAAGGGTGGCTCACGTTCCTTAGTGTGTCGTGTCTTTAGAACAGTATCAGACATTTTTTTCTTTGAGTTGTAAACGATGCACTGGCCAATGGTTAAACATGCCTGAGAGTCACGTTTGTCTTGATCTTGCAAGTTTGAACCATTCAACATCATAGAAACAAGCGACTTAAGACTTGCAGGCAGTGAGTCTTCTTGGCATTGTGCTGGGAAGCAGCCACTGAATTTGAAACCTGGGTGACTCATGATATCTTTTCTGATTATTGCTGCTGCTTTGGCCAGAATAACAGCATCTTCTGAGAAGTCTCGAATCTTCAGAGCTTCCCTCAACATATTTCTCATACCTTCATTAAATATGATTACAGTGTGTCTCCCATCAAAGTGCTCTTGGGCTTCTGGGAAATGCTCTAACAATTGATTCTTAAGTCTTGTCTTGTTGATTTGTTTCTTGATGCCCAGTTCCTCAAGACGATTTATATACATAGAGTGGATCTCAGATACTTTAAAAAGGAGAATACCAGACTTCACTGATTTACTAATGTAACTGGTAAGTTCTACGAATGACCGACACTCGTTCATTTTCTCATCTGTATTTTCTTCTTTTCTTGTCATACGAGTGAGGCTTCTGTAGCGATTTCTCAGCTGGACTAAACATGCAAGGTGGTATTTTGCCTCTATCGCTATAAGATCTCCTCCAATTATTCTTGTCATGAGGTGTGTGTCATTGAGCTGTGTGATCATGGATCGAATATTGCTGTCGGTATCAAATGTTGAAACTTCATGGAGTGGACCTTCATCTTTCCCCTTTTCGCAAAACAAGCAACTTTGAACGTCCAATGCTACGCGTTTACTAGGACGTTTCTGTTTATCAACACCAGATTGTTTTCTCTTGATTGCCTTTGCCAGCTTCGAATTATTAAACTTCAGATGACAAGATTTGTGCCATGAAGCGGAATAAGAAGCAAATTTAGTAGCAGTTTCATCAATTCCGAAAGACAGTTCAACTGGGAGAGCATCAATGCTGCGGAACTGTTCTACATTCTTCAGGAATGCTGTGTAGGCATCTGTTTTTTCACCACTTGTCCCTGGGGTCAGTAAAGGACATTTCAAGTTTTCACCAGTGTCATTCTGGCAAATCACGCATCGATCCCAGTTCACATCCATGTTGAATTATTCTGGAAAAAATAATGGTAATTAAAATTTAGTCTGTGAGACACACTATATGAACAGAATGAAATCCAAGATAGATGTGTAGTGTACTTAGTTGGCTTAAAGCTGTAATTCAAAATTAACAGTATAATAAATTGTGGTAAAAGTGATATTTTGTCGTATTTGTCAGCCATTTTGGATTTTAGTGCCGTACATGAAAATTTTTAGAAATTCCAGAGGGCTCCTAGGCTAACATTTATTAGTATACCCTAAGGTACCTTCATACCGAATTTGGTGCTTTTATCCGCCAGGTAACGGTAATTTCGCTAAGCCACCTCACTACTGTGTGGGCGAGCATTGTCGTCCATCAAAATAAAACCATCACCAAAGTTCTCAGAAAATGGAACAATAATTTCATTCACACACAGATCACGATATCTAACGGCATTCATGGTTTCATTCATCAAAATTACCAAATCTGTCTTATCATTTCTCATTACTCCCCCCCAAACAGTCACACCGCCAAATGGCTCCCTGGCTTCCATATGTTCTTCAATATATCGCTCATTCCTTTCTCTCCACACTAATATTCGGCCATCGGATTGATAAAGTGTATAACGGCATTCATCTGTAAACATGCAACAAGACCATTCTTCTATTCCCCTGTTTAAGTGCTCTTGGGCCCAAGTTCTTCTAGAACGTCGGTGGATGGGCTTAAGGAATGGGCAAGCGGCACGTTTTCTTGCATTTAGACCTCGGTCATGTAGACGTCGTTTAATGGTACTATTGGACACCACCGTTTCCGTTGCCGCCTGTAACCTAGCTTTTATCCGCGAGGAATTGAGGGTTCTTCTTCGCCTCGCCGCTAAGTTTACAAGACGATCTTCTCTGGGGGTCGTTCGTCTTTTACGTCCACATCGTCCAATCCTCCTGTATACAGGAGTACCATGATTTCGGTTCCTTTCTATTGCCTTTCGAGCCGTGTTTACTGTAGTACCAAGCAAATCGGCAATAACAGTATAGCCTAGCCCTCGTTGGTGCAATCTAAAATTTCAATTTTCTTAAAATGAAATTCTTAACTGAGGAAAAAAACTTACCGAATTATGTTTCGCAATTCATTTTCCCCTAAAAGTGGCATTTTTAATACAATAAAAGCAATTCAAAATCTAATTAGGTATTCTGGAGTTACAATTTTTTTGTGACAGGTTTCAATTTTCGTCATTATTTAATACGTTTCCATGGTTTTCAACAATTTTTATTCAGCGGTGAGGTTGTTTGGCCTACTTGATATTGTTGAAAATTTATTTAGAACGGCGGGTACAAGGTGGGCTTACGCGGTATTAAATTCAATTAATTTAGGAATTTAATTATTACTTTTAACTTGTTTTTAAAGGCTCCTGTATGAATTGATTTTTCATGAATTGTTCTTGTTTTTGTTAGTTGTATATCAGTCCTAAATAAATATACCCACGAGGATTTATTTTAGTAAAACGTTGCCGTTATTAGGTCTATCAGCGGTTAATATCGTAATAAATATAAAAAAAAATAATTATGGAGTACCGTATTTTTTAGATACCCTGTATATTACCGCTTCAGTTAAATCAGCTTTTTCTTCATTTTACATTGCAAAAGTGTCTGAAGTTAATTTAAGTTGTGTTAGAAAATTTTTCAAGAAACAGCTAAAAAATAAGAGTTAGAATAGCTAAAAAAATAAGAGTTTGAATAAAAAGTGATTATCTTTTGATTGAGAAGGGTTATCAAAAAACTACCAAATACCTCCCGAGGTACTAGTCTTAGCTTCACCTAGAAGATATAATTCTAGTAAAAAATTTTTTTTTAGCAAAATGGTGGGATAATAAAAATTATAAAAATTGCATCACTTTTTTCTGCACCCTGTATATCATAGAAAACCTGATCTCGCCCAAATTTCCAAAAATTAGACCAATATACGAGAGTCGAACTTTAATATCCTGAAAAGCCTAATAAAATCCGTTTATTCCTTTCAAAGTTACAGGTTGTTGAAAATGAGAAAAAAAATTGCTATGTTCTTTAATTTGACCGGCAGTTTATTTATGACCATAATAAGATAAAATATATGTTGTTTTAAAGTTCAAGAAATTTTACCTTTTGTCAAGCTAGATTTTTAATACGAACGTCTGTGCGTCGTACTGATTAATTATCCGCCCTGGATGCTGCTTTTGGAATGTATTGATTTCTTGTTCGAAGTACTTTTTTAAGGGCCCATACACTGCGACATCTAATGCTTGCAATTTGTGTGTAGTGTGAGGAGGGTAGAGGTCGAGAACTATCGATAGTCGGCACTTTCGATAGTTATCGATAGTGAATCCACTGACTATCGATATTTAATCGATAGTTTTAAATACCATGTAAAACTTAAATAGTAGTAATAGCTAGGGTCGCCAGATTTGCAATATGAAAAAGCGTGGCACCTTGTTGGCGGGGGGGGGGGGGGGCGGCGAACATTTTTTAGGATACAATCTGTGATGTGTTAAATTTGAAATTTTTGATAGACCAGGAACAGATAGGGGTCTCTCTAAAACTCCATGAATAAAAAACTTTTTTGTCTGTAACGTTTTATATTTACCAAAAATAATCAAAACATGTATTATGTATTATACAAATAAATGAAACATTAAAAAACAATATAAACTCTCATAACAAAAAACAAAATAAACTCTGTTAAAAAACACAAAGCTCACAAACACCTTTAAGAGTACTTTTCTTCTTTGGCTTATAGTATTGCCCCGAAAATCGTGAATTGCTGAATTTAAAAAGCGGGGCATTTGGAAAGTTTGGCGTGGCGCGGGGCAACAAGTGGAAAAGCGTGGCAATCCCGCCTAAATCGGGGCATCTGGCAACCCTAGTAATAGCAAGGAAAAATAAATACAACTACATACTTTTTGTTTCTAATTTTAAGGCGGCCTTTACGCAAACTATCATCTGGTTAACCCAATCATCAGCTGATGATTTATCTTTCCCTTTCCATTGTAAATATATTCAGTACCAGCTGATGATTGAGTTAACTTGGTCACAGTTTCCATAGGGGCCTTTTATCTATCAAATCTCAACAAAAATAATTACAAAAAATAAATTTTTAAGTACCTACACAATTACATTTTTAAGTATTTTAGTTAAACAGCTTGTAAAAATATATTTTTGTGTAAAAATGTCAATTTGTTTACAACGTCTGGTTTTAGTCGAGATCTACGTTGAGATATAATTTGGCCAGTTGCACTGAAATTCCGTTCACTTTCTACAGACGTTGCCGGAATACACATAAATTTAATGCAGCAATTATCCATAGGGGCTAGCTCATTTCCACTTATCTAAAATGTAATAAACATTCATATAATGTTTTTTTTTCCTATTTCAAAACTTACTTTCCAAAATAGCAGCGGATTAGTTTCTTCATTTGTATTTGGTCTCTCCAAATATTGACGTTTTGTTATAATAATATCTGCAGTAAGTGATTTAGACTTTTGTGTAATTCGACTTTCTAAGAATGCAAAAAGCGTGGAGGTTTTCTCTTTGGATCCATTGGTATCCTTATCTACATCTGTGTTGTGTATTGCCTGTTCATGGTCTTTTTTGTTTATTATGGAATGCATTTCCTGTTCTAGAATAATAGCTGCAGATGCTGCATTTTCCTGACTTCGAAACCCTTCTTTTTTAAATCTTGGATCTAAAATGGTTGCTATTTTGGTAACGGTCCTATTTTCATAATGAAACAGCCGTTTTTTTACAGATTCTATTAGACCACTACAGAACGTTTTTCCTTCTTCTGTCATTATTTCATTTAACGATTGCATCAAGAAGTTGTAAATACCAAATGTTATTGGAATTATCATTGAAATTGTTACATAATTACTTCCTAAAATTTTTAATATAGTTACAATAAAAAATACTAGGTAAACAAATTATATTTACCTGATACTTTCCGCGTTGCCTCTTCAAAACATTTTAGAACTTTTGCAATATCCGATAACACAGCAATTTCTTCGACTGAAAGAGGTGAAGGTGCTTTTCTTAACTTTAGTATAGCTCTACCAATTGCATCATTTACTTTAAGTATTCTTTCAATCATATAATAGGTACTATTCCACCTAGTGGGAACTTCTTGTAAAAGTTTGTACCCCTTACTGTCCTTATGTTCATTTTGATCATTATTCTGTTCTTTCATATAAGTTTCCATTGCGACTGTACTGCTTTTGAATAATGTAACTATGTCTTTACATTTTTTAATAACATGTTTAACTGTTTCAAAGTTTTCTTGAACGGCCAAGTTAAGAGTATGTGCAAAGCACGGAAGGTGCCTCTTGTTTAATATTTCACATGCTTTAATCATGTTCGATGCATTGTCTGTTACCACACAAGTGATTTTGTGTTCTATATCCCATTCTTTAAAAATTGTTTTCAGGGAATCAGCAATATTTTGAGCAGTATGATTTATGCCGTTAGTCAGTGGTTTTGTCGAAATGACAGCTGATTTTAAATCAAATGACTCATTGACATAATGACACGTCACAGTGAGATAGGATTCTGTTGCTACGGATGTCCAAGAATCACAGGTAATTGAAACATACTGAGCTTCAGCTAACTCATTTTTCAGTTTTGTATATATTTCTAAATAATATTCAGTCAATAATTTCTTATTTAGTGTATATGTACTTGGAAGTTCATACCTTGGATCTAACAAATTGACAAATCTTTTAAAACCAGTATCATTTACTATACTGAAAGGTTGGAAATCTAGGGCAACTAGTTCAACTAGTGCTCTATCTACTTGTTTTTTACGCAATGAGTTACTATCGTAGTAAATAGCTTTTCTAAAAAATGGACTCACAGATCTTGTGCTGGAGCGAGCACTAGACGAAAAGCTTTCAGATCCACAAGAACTTTGCTTATCTGAGTCCTTTATATCGGGATTGGTCCTTTCAGTTCTTTGTGATATGGGATGAGCTCTTTTCAGGTGGTCTGCTAAATTACTAGTATTACCACTTATTTTGTACTCTTTCCCGCATGTAATACATTTAGCCAACTTCTTATCGCTAGACCTCTTAAAATAATTCCAAACAAATGATAATTTCTTTCTCTTTACACCTGATAATTTTTTCTGAGGTACATTTTCTCCCTCTATTTCTGATTCTGTATCCGTATCCACAAAAACTTCATCTTCACTTTGTTTGTATTCTAAAATATTAGTAATAAATTATAATACACTTGGTATATTTTTACAGTGTAAGAATCTGGGTCAAAAATTACCACACTGGAGTCCGAGAAACAAAGCAACATGTATTATTTGTTTTTTCCTGTTTACAGTTAAAATCTTAGTTGTCTAAGGTTAAAATCGTCTACAACTTGAACATTTAAATGCTTACCTTTTCTTTCTTGGCGAATACCACTGGGACCTGCCTTTAGTAAATATTTGTCCATATTTACTTTACTTCTTAGAAAAATCAAACTGCAGAACGGCACCGGGCATCAAAATTAAAACGAAATAATAAAATGCTGGGTTATGTACTAAAACTAATGCCTTTTCGCGCCCTTTTTCCTCTTCTTTTATTATTTACGGCTCTGACCGTGTGGGCTGTTTTGCCTGTCAAAAGCTTGGAGCTTGGGCAGTTGGGCCTTTTTTGTCGGGTCACTAGTCAGGTCTCCAACTATCGAATACTATCGATAGTTATCCACAAACCATCGATGTTTTTCGATAGTCAAAACTGTCGATAACCATCGATAGGGCTATCCATAGTTCTCGACCTCTAGAGGAGGGTACGAAACGAAAGTAACATGATGCTCTGAAGTATATTGCAGAGTAGGGTAATACTTATGAGACTCGTGATTGTCTAATAGAAGCACAACATGTTTATTTTGAGACGGACGCACATGTTCGACGAAAAATTTAAGCCAAAGGAAAAATGATTCACCATTAGTCCATCCATTTGGAGTGCAAGTGGCTTGTGTACCAGGGGGAGCACCGTCAAGTAGGCACTCTTGCATACTTTTTCGGGCAAAAATAATAAAGGGGGGAACAAAGGAACCGTAGCATTACAACAGCATATCACTGTAGTTAATTTCCCCCTTTCAGTGCTGGATATTACTCCTACCTGTTTCTTTCCACTGATTGAAAGAACTTTCGGAGGCTTATTTGTTGTAGTCATTATCCCCGTTTCATCCATATTATATAACGAATCAGGACCAATATTATGGTTTTGTAACTTTTTCTAAAATGTCGTAAAACCTAGTCACTTGAGTTCTGTTAAATCCTCTGACGCGTGCCACGGAAGTTGGTTCTGGTGTCCTTAAAACGATTTCAGAATTTCGTTTTTGAAATGCTATTAACCATTCATCTCCGGCGAAGCTATATTTGTCCCAGGAAGGTGGATATCTGATTTTATTCTTTTTTGCGAAGTCAAAGGCCAGTCGTTTGAAATCGTGTCGACCAAGTCCATAAAATAGGCTGTCCATTTCTTTGAGATAAATACACAGATCGGTTTCTTGCTGTTTGGTAAAAACAGTTTGAAACTTGCCAAGTTTTTTGTCCGCTGAACCTGACTTGACGTGCCTGTAGAGGGTAATACGAGATATAGAATACTTTATGGAAACGCTTCTAATCGATGATCCATCTCTGCATTCTGGAATTGCTTTTTTCATAATATCTTCTGACCAAGAACCTTGATTTGTAGTTCTGATATATTTATAAACCATTTCTAAAAAAATGTTATCAAATAACTTTAATGTCATTTAGAAATCATCAGTTTTAAGAGAGTCCAGTCAATGTAATATCCAGTAGCGCCCGGGTAAAGTGAACAGTCTGTTCACTTTGCCATGTCCGCTTTGCCCGCCGGCTCGGCAAAACGTAAAATATCACGTGCGCTTTTATTTTCTTTGCCTAACATTAACCTGAAAGCGGGGATTATTAGGCTAGTTCTTGGGCAATATTACACATATAATCGATTTTTGGTAATATTGAAATTAACATAAAAAACAAGCATTACTTACCTCTGCGATATTTTAACAAGTGTATCACTTTAATTCTTTTTAGTATAGGACCAGCACGTTTCTTTATACAGACAAACGTCAACTGGCGTATTAGTCAAGCGTTAGAGGCGTGTCTCCTGGCATAACGACGGATCTTTACAGTTTATATTTTTTAAACGACGGAGGTTTTTCACCTTGCCCGGGCTGTTCGTTTTGCCCGGACTTCCCCTACACAAGATCTACTAAAATGTACGTACAGGGTCATTCTTTATATTTGCGTGGCCTTTTACATAGGTTTAGGTAACTGCTAGAAAAAAACTTCAAATACAAAAGTTGTATAATTTTTTGCTTATTATCTTTTGGACTATGTCAGAAATGTCAAATGTCATTACTTATGTCAAATTTTGACAGCAACTTTCTTAACTCAAATAAAACACCCTGTATATTTTCCGCTAAAACGAAAGACCAAATTTCCCTGATTTCAAAAATATATACAGTTGTTATATTTGGATAAGCCGTTTTGGAGTTATTTTAGTTCAAAAATGTAATAAAATGAACTAATAATGATGATCAAGTTGGCTGGGCTTTCGACATAATCGTTAATTTGACATTGACATAGCATGACAAAGGGTTTTTTTTATTGACAGAAAAAATGACTTTTGTATATTATCAATTATATTAATATTATTATTAAATAGAAAATATAAGAATTTATTTTTGTTTCAGTTACCTAATAATTAATGATAATTAAAACAAAACAAAACTGATTTAGAGACTAATATTAACTACCTATATTTAAATAACTAGAAATACCAACAGTTACATATTCTCTATATATCCACCATTATTTTGGACACATTTTCTAATGTTTTCCGTCATCTTATGAAATATTGCATTATAAATAAATTCTCGATGATCTCTATTCAGTATAAAAATTTCGTTTTCAATTTTTGGTCTTAAAACATTTATATTGTGAGGTCCGTCATAATTAATACGGTTTTTTAAAAACCCCCACAGGAAAATATCCAAGGGATTTAGATCTGGGCTATTCGCCGGCCATTGAATAGTGCCATGTCTGCCTATCCAATGCCGATATCTGTCATTAAGGTATTCAGTGACTTGAAGAATATTATGGGGTGGTGCACCATCTTGATGCCAAACAAGGTTGTTATATTGTTCGAGTGGAAGGCCTTCCAAATAGTTTTCTATTTGATCCTGAAGTAAATCTAAGTATCGATGGCCTGTAAGGTACCCATCAAAAATAATGGGTCCAATGACGCGGTTACCTAGCATTCCACACCACACATGGACGGATCTTCGTCCCTGTATTTTAATAGATTGAATCTTATGTGGATTTTGAGTTGCCCAATGGTGTTTATTTTTCCGATTGAACATCCCTGCCGTCGAGAAGCTTGCTTCGTCAGTGAAAACAATTTTTTCGAAAAACGCCGGATCTTCTTCCAAATGTCCCAACATTTGTTGGCAGTATTCTAGCCTTTGAAGTTTGTTTGCCTCCGATAAATGTTGTACTGGCATAAATGAATAGGGGTGATATTTGTAATGTTTTAAGGTGGACTGAATTTTGTGCGTCGATTTTCCAAATTGTCGGGAAACGTGTGAAATGGAAATTTCGGGATTTTCTAAAAGAGTTTAATAAGAAGGTTTTATTTTAACGCAAAAGAAAATAGTTACCTTCAAAGGACAGTAAAATATTTAGGTCCTCCGTTTCATTCCTACTGACTGTTCTTTTTTTCCGACAAAGATTTTTGTTCTCGTTAAATTTTCGTATAATACGCTTAATTGTGTCGATGGATGGTGCGCGTCGTCCAGGATTATTTAACCGATATTGATGTCGAACTGCCACAAAACTATTGTTATTTGAATAAAAAAGTCGAACCACTTCAAGCTCTTCATCTTCCGAATACCCCATTTTTGTAATAAAGAATGTTTGTCATTTTGTCAATGTCATATTAACAACAATTATGTCAAATGCCTGGCCCACTTCATTATTATCATTGGTTAATTTTTTTAAATTTTGAACTAAAATAACTCCAAAACGGCTTATCCAAATATAACAACTGTATATATTTTTGAAATCAGGGAAATTTGGTCTTTCGTTTTAGCGGAAAATATACAGGGTGTTTTATTTGAGTTAAGAAAGTTGCTGTCAAAATTTGACATAAGTAATGACATTTGACATTTCTGACATAGTCCAAAAGATAATAAGCAAAAAATTATACAACTTTTGTATTTGAAGTTTTTTTCTAGCAGTTACCTAAACCTATGTAAAAGGCCACGCAAATATAAAGAATGACCCTGTACATAAGCCGTCCAGTTTAGGTCTCCGGACGTAAAGACTTAACACAGACCTAAAATGTACTTATTATGTACGTACAGTGCTGTTTGGGTAAATGTATTTATATATAGGAAAACACATATTATGTGTATATATACAGGGTGACGCGGATCTAAATGAACATACTTCAACACAAGACAAAGAATACCTTGGGGGTTCTTAATCACCCATCTTTGATGGTTCAATTGTCGATAGTTAATAAGATACAGGGTGTTTTATGAACTTCAGCAATTTTTTGTTCTTGTCATATTTTTTAATGCACTCCGTATAAAATTTTCATATTGGGTCAACATCTGTAACCTATCTGTCGCTTAAAATTGCAGTATCAGAAAATTTTAAATTCCAGGCCCGTATTAAAAAAAGTTGACATTTTCAATTTTTACATTTTTAACACCCTGTATATCAATTTTTTCAAAATATTATTTTTTTATTGGAAAGAGCATAAAGAATTGACCCTAACGGCATAATTTTCAAAGTTCCCGCACCCATCACTTGATTAGAATAAATGGTTGTTTTGTAAAAAATTTCAAAATGGTGCATATTTGGAAATTAGAAATTAAGAAAATAACAATAAAAAAGCAAAAACTGCTTCCGAAGTAAAAAAATAAATGTACTAAACGTTTAATAGTTTTAACGAGACTAAATTTTAGGGAACAACACAACAACAAATAACAAAGTAATAATAATAATAACAAAACTGCAAGATAATGATTGCTTTTTAGACATCGACAAAAAATCGTAAATTACAGTCAGAAATTTCAAACTTTGTGAAGTAGGCTGTGCCTCATTTAAAAACAAACCAAAGACTATCGAGTTACTGTTCCATAGCAACAATTCAAGTCACTATCAGATATGTGACAGTTGTCTGACCTTTGTTAGTATTCGGTTAACAATTATTGCAATTTTCTGTTGAAGATGCCTTACCAATTTTCAAATGCCGAATATGCCGACATTATTTTTGTATACGGTTTTTGTAACGGTAATGGAAGAGCTGCTGTTCGGGAATATCGTAGGCGATTTCCGGGTAGAAGATGTCCATATCACAAAACATTTGCAAATGTATTTTTATTTGCTGGAGAACATGGACATTTTCCCACCGACAATAATATTGATCAACCAATACGACATCCAGTTCAGGAGGAAGAAGATATCTTAAATCTTGTTGAAGATAATCCCAAAACATCTACTCGAAAAATTGCGACACGTCTAGGAATCCCGCAAAAAAGAGTTAATCTAACACTGCAAAAGGAAGGCTTGCATCCGTTTCATGTTCAAGAAGTTCAAAGATTGGAACCTGGCGATTATGCAAACCGGTTACTCTTTTGCCAGTGGCTCAGTAGACACCAAAGGAGTCTTTATCGAATCCTCTGGACCGATGAAGCACAATTTACCAGAGATGGTGTAAATAATTCAAGGAATTCCCATGTATGGTCGTTAGAAAATCCACATGCCATCAGACAATCGCATTCGCAGCACAAATTTTCCATAAACGTTTGGGCAGGTATAATAAATAATAAATTAATTGGGCCGCACTTTTTTGCTGAAAGATTAGATGGAAATCAATATTTAAATTTTTTACAAAACATTTTGCCAGGACTTATGCAGAATGAAAATGCTAACGTGAGAGGGCTCTTTTTTCAACATGATGGGGCCCCACCACATTTTGCAAGGGTTGTATCTGAATTTTTAAATATTACGTTTCCTAACAGATGGATAGGCCGTGGAGGGCCCCATTTATGGCCAGCCAGGTCGCCGGACTTTAATCCTATGGACTTTTTTTTCTGGGGGAATATGAAAAATTTGGTTTATTCAGAAGAAATCAACACGCGGGAGCAGCTTTTGCAACGAATTATTAATGCTTTTCAGGAAATAAAAAATAACCCAGACGCAATTAGAAAAGCAGTGTCAAATTTAAACATCAGAAGACGAAGATGTGAACAAGCCAATGGAGGGCATTTTGAACAGCTTCTTAAATAACAGTGTTCTGCTAAAGTGCTCTTAAAATTAATTCTTGCTAAAACTTTTTCTATGTATTAGATTTTAAGCAGTCGATTTTAACTTGCAGTTTTGTTATTATTATTATTACTTTGTTATTTGTTGTTGTGTTGTTCCCTAAAATTTAGTCTCGTTAAAACTATTAAACGTTTAGTACATTTATTTTTTTACTTCGGAAGCAGTTTTTGCTTTTTTATTGTTATTTTCTTAATTTCTAATTTCCAAATATGCACCATTTTGAAATTTTTTACAAAACAACCATTTATTCTAATCAAGTGATGGGTGCGGGAACTTTGAAAATTATGCCGTTAGGGTCAATTCTTTATGCTCTTTCCAATAAAAAAATAATATTTTGAAAAAATTGATATACAGGGTGTTAAAAATGTAAAAATTGAAAATGTCAACTTTTTTTAATACGGGCCTGGAATTTAAAATTTTCTGATACTGCAATTTTAAGCGACAGATAGGTTACAGATGTTGACCCAATATGAAAATTTTATACGGAGTGCATTAAAAAATATGACAAGAACAAAAAATTGCTGAAGTTCATAAAACACCCTGTATCTTATTAACTATCGACAATTGAACTATCAAAGATGGGTGATTAAGAACCCCCAAGGTATTCTTTGTCTTGTGTTGAAGTATGTTCATTTAGATCCGCGTCACCCTGTATATAAACAGTTTATATTTTATAGATCTATATAGTGTTTATTCTAAATAGAAACAAACCGTAATTATAAAAATAAAATAGACTTTCAACCCATTAAAATTATCTGTCCTGTCCTGTTATTTCATTAACCACATTCCAAACCTGTTTTATATCGCCATGAGTTTTATTAATTTTATTTTAATATTTTTCCTCAGTCGATTTTATTAACTTTATGAACAAATATTTGAATTTGAAATTTCGAGAATCTCTAAAATTTTTAATAGATAAGATCATTTTTATTTTTAAAGATTAATTTACTCGTCTTATACCTATGTTTAATTGAGTTAATTAAACCTTGTGTTATCCTTTGAAAAATTAATAATTTTAAAAAATAGAGCTTCATGTACCTAGGTACCTTCCGAAACTATTTAAATTGTTACCCCACACCTACATTTTGTAAAAATTCAGAGATAATTGTGATCTTCTAAACTATTTCGCGATATTAATTGATCTTTATTTAATAACACCTTTTTAATACCTACTTGAAGACTCACTTACTCTCCAGATTTAGTTAGTGAAGATTGACTTTTTTAGAACTTTTTTTGGTAAAAAAAACATTAGTTGTTTAATTATTTTCTTGTTTGACGGTTCTCTACTTTCTACATCGGAAAATAATTATATGGCTTTTTGTTGCCGACTACTATCCACAAAACTATTGTCATTTTTTAGTACTTTATGCAAATATGATAAAATATGTGGGTCTTCAACACTAGGTATTTTCGCCGACAGTAATTCAAGTTCTTGTTTAGTCTTCTCTTTGATACTTGACTTCGCCGCTAATCGTTTTTCAGGTTCAGAAAGATTAGGTACAAGATCTAAAGATGAACTATGTACTGTTTGTAATTTACTTTCATTACCAGATTTCAAACAAATAAAATGTATATGTTTGCATATGGTAGTTTTTATTAGGAAATCAGTACATTTGTAACTATAGGAATGAAAGCATATACTACATAGAGTACAAATTAGTTTGCAACAAGGAGTGGATAATTGAATATTTTTAGAAACATTATAATTATTGTGATCTGTATTAGAAATAATAAACCAAGTATTTCCTTTTACCGGGTCACACTCTGTTTTTAATTCTGAACTAAGATCAGATCGATGTCTTTTATTTATTTTTTGTATATGGGCTGTATTTTTGACTTTATCTCTTATGTATTTATTTAACGCATGCAGTCCTGTATCAAGTCGCTTGGTTTTTTTTGCGTTTAAGTACAAGTAAGGTACCTAAGCCAATTATTGCCACCCTAAGGACTTTTTATTTTTTATTTCCACATTTTCAACTAGATCAACCTGTACGTTATGGAAAGTAGTCTACAGCATGTCCTCTAATATGGAAGGCATACCATATCGTCGTCGTCACGACAATTTCTCCTATGTGTAAAATACCAAATTTTTCAGGAGAGGAAAAAATCTGTTTACAGGTTATAGAGAACCAATAATAAAAGCAATAAAAGCAATTTTTTGTATGAAGGTGATAATAAACGAACTGAATATCATTTTTATCAAAAATATTGTTTAAAACTAAAAATAATACAAAATCGATCCAGGGCCGGATTTAGGTCTGTGGATGCCTCTGGGCAGAATTCGTGTGGGGGCCCTACTTTCCAAATATATATTAATAATAAAAACAAAAGCGAAAAATTTTACTTTACTTTTATAAATAATTCAGTTTTGGGTAGTCACGACTACCCAAATTTAAAAAAATTGCTGGACATGCCCGTGCCAGCTTTCTCACTTCATAGAAGGTCTCCGGGACACTCCGGGCTTTGTCCCATCCTGGAGACACCTTCTGGAAAAACATTCTTTTTTGAATTTTTAATATTATCGTCACCTCTTCCTTGGTGGATCGCTAGCAATTTCTGGCTAGCGGGGTAACAAAGTGGTGGGTCCACCCATGACAAAGACAGACGCGCTGTCTGTCTTTTGTCCAGTCGGTACCTAGCGTACCAGGCATCCCTGACGAGACAATTGTGCGACAGTACAAAGAACTGCACTACAATATTTGTACATGTCGCACCTTGAAAACTAAAGTGTCACAACTCAAAATTGTTAGTTTTGAGAAAATTCAAAGTTAAATTATTCATTTTTTACAAATTGTGTTTTTTTGGCTTTTGTTCAAAACTTTATAACATTGCATTATTTATTTTTATTGCTTCGTGTAGATGGTGGGTTTTACTTTGTGTTCCTGTATTTTTTATGTATTATTGGACTTTTTTTAAATATTTATTGCTATAACATTAAATAATTTTGAGTTGTGACGTTTCATTTTTGTTAATAATGTCCTTTTTTTTTAATTATAAAATGACATTTGTCATAAACAATTTGTTAAAATAAATAAAATTAAGCAAAGTTGTACATTCTAAGTACAAATCGCGGTTCAGTTGAACCCTAGTGGTAGAACCTGCCCATTTAAAATGCATTACTGTCAGGACGCGCCGATTTTTACGTGTTTCTGATAGAAATGCATTTTAAACGGGCATCAGGTTGAAGTACCTACCAGTACCAATAGGGTTTAACTGAACTACGATTTAACTTTGGAATGCACCTAAAACTACAAGGCTAAGTGTGTAATAAAACTGCAGTGATATTAACTCTGTCTTTTATTGTAAGCATTTTTGGAAAAAATCACAAGAAACATTGAAATTATAATTGAAAATAACTAAAATTAATACCTAATTATTGCAAATATTTTGATCGTGAGCGGAATAAAATCCAGGAATTATATTTTTATTTACAAGTTCTAATAGATCCTTCTTCTTGTTTTGACTTAGAGGTAGCTTTTGATTGTAGCATTTTTGTAATTTAATATTTTCAACAGGCTTAAATTTTTTTCATTTTTTGAGCAGATAAGTTTCTTGAAAGGACTCATTTTCATAGGAAGTTTTATAATAAAATGAATGGGGACTTTCTTTTCGGAACTCAAAAATTTTAATATCGTTCTGTTTCCCCTCTTCATTAATGGAAAAATTGTTACCCCATTCTTCCTGTAAAACTTTAAGGTCCCAAAAATCTTGATAGCCTAATTCATGAACCACGTAAGGCGGATTATTTTTCTTTGCAGTCCGGTTGGTTATTTTATTAGTGTAATATGCTGTTCCAGTGAGTAAATCGGACCTGACTTTGTCTTTTTTTATTTTTTTTTATAACACTATATACTGTCATTTTCATTATGCGTGTGTCCCTTTATTAGAAACTTATGACTTATCTTTCAATTTTATAGTTTGTAACAGCGTAAAGATAGGCAGTTGCCAGATATTTAGTCTTCTGCTGTTCACAACAAAATACAAAACTATTTCAAGATTTTCATTATTTTCTCGTTCCGCCAAGGACTGAAAATATTTTAAAACACATGAACCGATTTCCACTGCTCCCCTATTGCCTTCTGTTTCATTCCAGAAAAAACATTCCAGATTAGCATACCGACCGTTTAATTTTCCAACTTCTGGGTTTTCTTTAGCTAGTTCAGATATTGTAAAGTTATAAGAGTTTAATTTCGACTTTTAATAAAAAGACGAAATTTCTCCTCTAGGAGATTGCATTACCGCTTTTAAATCCTAAATGATTAGTTTTTTGTTATCTCCTATTTCACTTGTATCATTTTTCTTTTCTTCTCACTCAGCTGCTTTTCTTTGAGGTGTAAATCGTATGTTTCCTTAATCTGATTTTTTGACTGACCAGTTACATTATTATATGATAAACAAAGGTCACATTCATCTTTTTTTGGTTAAAAGATCCGATGTTAAATCTCGTGTTAAATATATTTAAGTAGTTTGAATAGGTACCAAAACTTTTGTTCTCATTAATTTGCTCTTGTTTAAAGTCTCGGTACAAATCAGATACTGCCTTGCTGTCATCTATGTATTCTCTTTACTCTTTCGATCTGTTCTCTTAAATAATGCGATTCAACTCTCGGTATTGAATTTATATGCCTTATTTCTTTGAGTTAAATCATCGTCTAATTTTGGATGTTTTCCGTGATTTCCAGGGAAATCTGCTTCAACAATTCAATCTGCTTATATTAGGTATCATTCAACAACTAAAAAAATAACTTTTAGTTTTAAAATAAAGTTTAGAAAGCCTACTTTAACTAAAAGGTAAAGTGACACTTTTTAAGAAATGACATAAAATAAAAATAAACTATAAAACGACATTATGTCATTTAAGAATGAAAAGAGTGCATAAAATAGTTATTTTTAGTAATAATAAACCGACACTTTTTGAGTTTTGACACTTTAGAAAGAAAATAAATTATAAATTACTTACCTTTATAATAATAAACTGACACTTTTCGAGTTATGTCACTTTATTTCACAGAGCGATAGCACATTTCGCGTCAACGGCGGCGGCATAACTAAAAATGTCACTTTAGATGAAAATTATGGCGTAGTAGTAGGGTTACTCTAAAGTGACATATATTAACATAACAGCAAACTAATATGCCGTTTTATTTTTAAAACTGTGTGTGCTGATAGAGGGCGCAATTTTATGTCGTTTTATTGTAAAATGTTAAAATTCAAAAATTTTGAGTTGTGACACTTTAGTTTTCAAGGTGCGATGTGTTAGGAAGGTGGTAGAGGATTTCTTAGTCGATCGAGGTGGTACCACCCCACACATCCTCTTAAAGGGCTGGTGAAGTCCGTACGGATGTTTCCACCTCTGGATGTGTGAGTGGGATTTCCCCAGTACACCCACGGTACATAGACTTCGGTCTTGTCAGAACATAAAAAAACTGAATGGTGCTTGTGAAAAGGTTTTTTATTCTTTAATATATTTTAAAAAATTAATAAAATTCAGTGTACTTTCTTCCTACCATTTTATTCTCCCATTAAAAGATATCTTTACTTAAGCTGGCCATAGACACAGAGTGGTGTATGAGTGCATCAAAGCGCTTGCATCAACGCCCGTGTTGTATGGTATGAATGTGGCACGCACGATAAAAAAGTTTGTCATTTCATACTTACACACGGGCATTGATGAACGTGCGTTGATGCACGCCAACATGTCCTTGCGTCTGTGACCAGTTTTACAAATCATTTTTCGTACTCTTTTTTGTGCTTGCATATTTATACACTAATCAATGTCTTTTACAACAATATAAACTTTTTAAATTATTCTACATCTTTTTAATGTTAAAAGATAAGTCATTTAACAAAAAATAAATGAGTAAATAATTCAAAAAAAATCCATCCATGTGCTAGGTAAATTCTTTCTCAATATTCGATAAATTTATAACAATCTGGCAACAGTGTCCTCTAAAACTTAAACACGTGTTTGATGACGTGCATCGGTTTTTAATTTGTACGAACTATAGTTGATTTCTTTCCTCAGAATGTTTTAGTACATATACCGGCCTCAAGAGTAATGACGTCATGATTTTGGCTCTTGTGGCAATATTAGGAACATGGCAATAATTGGCTTAGGTACCTTACTTAATAATTTTGTGCAGTGATTCTAAATGCAAATTTGTATTTATGCCAGCATTTTTCCTGTCAGTAGGCCCATTGTTTAAAGGTGTATGCATAATGTTGTTGAAAATATATCCCAAAACACTTTGTATCATGATCCTCCATAAATAACTCCATTGTATTGGCTAACATACTGTGAAATTCATTTTCATCAAGTGTTTGCTGCAAAACCTAAAAAGTTATTAGGGACTTTTCATTATTTTGTTTTGACTCCCACCAATAAAAAAATTGAATAATTAGAACCCATACAATTGGGCATAATGAAGTCAACTATAAACCTATAACAATACTTTATTAAATATAAGTATGATAAAAACCTCCCATATGCCACCCCCGACCTTTACCAGGGATTAGTGGACTTTCTTCTTTTGCTGAAGAAGAATTTATAATGCATAATCATTAATCACACGCAAATAAATTTTTTTCTCTCTGAAAAATTGACCACGGAATCTTTAACAAATCGCAGGCAATGCATTATGCATTTGGTGTCCATTGCATATGAACATTGTCCATAAGGTATAAACTTTATGATGACTCAAAATACCCACCAAATTTTGTATCGGTTTGTCTAGCTCATAAAATAAAAAGTCTGTCGGTGGATGTCATAATTAATAAAAAAAATATTACCAAAATAACTACAAAAACCAACTTTCTACATTACTACTACCCAATACTTTCAAAGCCTGATAAACCTGTTGTCGCTTTTCAATACTACTAATTTTGCAGAGATGTTTTTTCCAGGCCCGATCTACATGCCACGTACAAAACAATCGTATTTCCACTGGCCCCTTATTGATACCATGTGTAATATCAACACACACAACTTTGAAAATGTTTTCACCATATATTCCTGAGATTTATTCATCATAACAAGACAGAAATCTTGATTTTTTAACACTGGGTGCTCTAGTCCTTGAGGTTTATACAATAAAATGGGGTTTTGGTCCATCTCTTGGCATTCCTGTACCCACATATCTACACTAATGGCATCTTCGTTATGACGTACCCCATCTTGAATATTAATGTTATAAGATGCCTTAACATGGTGCAAATCTTTCCTCGTTACCAAATTTACCCTTTCTGGGTTCTCGAATATATTTTCTCTATATTTGTCTAATATTCAGCAATAAAATAAAGAAAAAATAATAATGTTTAATATTTAAAAGTAATATAAACAATCTTACTTAGACATTGTAACACCCTGTGATAAGTGACTAGCCAAGGTCGATCTTTCCTCTTTGGTCAAAGGCAAATGTTGAAGTTCAAAGGAATGACCATAATGGTTTTTATAAAAAGAAACTTGTACTTGTTCAGAACTTCTAACCATTATAATTTGACTGGTACATGCTGAACCAATTCTTCTAGAACCTTCTGATTTCATCATACGTTTTCGAGTTGTCTCTTCTAGAACTCTTTCTTTTCCTATAAAGGAACAAAAGGAAATAAATATACCTTAAGAATATCAAATAGCCCTCAGAACTTACCACTTCGATTACAGTTAAAATAAGTTATTACAGAATCATCATTTTTTACAGCTCCCGTTGGTTTAATGTATGTTGAATGAGACGATTTTTGTACATCGTTTAACCATGTATTAAATTCTAAAAAAACGTTTCTGTTAGATATGTTGCCATGTTATTCTTTTTCTGTTCTATATCCATGAATACTACTTAAGTGATCTCTTAAATCTGCATTAACGCAAAACTAACATTACATCCTTCAAGGCACTTAAAATAGTTAAAAACACTATTTTTATTTGTGTTATGGAGATCTTTTATATGTCTATGTAAATTACTTCGGGATGAATAGGATTTTTCACAGTAACAGCAACTAAACGCCATAGTAAAGAACAATGCAAACTTAAAATAAATAACGATCTTAAAAAATACAGGAATACGAACTGAGAGCACTTTTGCAAAAGCAAAACCACAAAAAAGTATGGTTAGGGCCAAGATGTTTTAGCGCGAAAAATGACATAAAGGAAATTCAAAAAAGATAATCTGGCAACGTCGGATCATTCTACCCACAGCCGCTCCTAAATTTTAGGGTATGGTCCGAAAGTAACCAACGGCTGTCATTGGTGCCATTAATGACAGATATCATGTGACTACCACTACAAATTATAATAAAAAAGCACGTGATGTGCTAACCATGGTTACGGTTGGTTATTTTCGAACCATACCCTTAGATTGTTTGGCGCGCTCGTTTATTTAAACAAAATTGTTTATGTCAAGTTTATTTATATGTTGTGTTTGTTTTTAGCTGTATGTACCTGATGATGGCAAGTTATTTGCTGAAATGCATGGTACAATTCCATAAATGACAAAGCATTTAATTTTGTAGAGAATACATCCCTACCCCACACCTACAAAAAATTGATTAGGCTTTTATAGGTTAATTTAGTTATTTAGTGTGTAAAAGATATTAAGTATAGTCTTAGAGTATTATTAGTATTAGTATGCCAGGTATATAAAAATTAAACATAAACTAGATAGCCAGAATTTATTTGTTTAAATACTGAATTTTTATTATGTATTTATTTTTGCCAGTATCTACCTACACTCAATATAAACTGATAAAACCATACTCACTAAGGTAATTTTGTAAGAATTGATATTCATAGGGTGTAGGTAGGTACTACTGGAATATTATGAATAACATCAAAAGTAAGTAGGTTAACAAATGTTTTTTTTTCTTCTAATTTTTCATCATTTAAGTTTGAAAAAATGCTAAAATGGCATTATGTTTAGGAAGGTAAAACCCAAAAGTTAAATACTAATGTTGGATCTTCAGTAAATGTTATCGGTGGATGTCGACATTACATACCTACAACAAAACTAAATTACCTCAATAAAAAACATAGTATACACAAATTATACATAGGTAACTATATCATTTATACAAAGTAAGTATAAAACCACTGACTTAAATGTAAAACATTACAAAATTTATGTCAATTAATTTTATAAAAAAATATGTGTTGTCATAATTTGAATTTTGTAAAATTTATTCTTCCGTGCACATTCCGTCCATGTCTGTTTAAATTAGACCAGTAAGAAAATATTTTATCCCAAACGAAGCACATAACACCCATTTTGGTACGTGTAAAGTAGAATCATCACGAAAGCTAAACAGAAAGTTGAAAGACGAAATTGATTAAGCGACTGCGCAATAAGAGGAGCCACCAGCGGCATGTAGCATCTCGTGTTTTCCTTGTTTTGAAGAAAAATTCGTGATCGTGACTTAGTAGTTGTAAAAATAGCTTTGTCTTGCTGATAAAAATTATATATATTATAAATATGTAAACTAACAATCTAACTTACTAAAACTACACGCGCGATCAAATAAATCCATCCTCTAATTCACAGTCCAACAGACATTACCACAAGAGAGTCACCTAAAAGGACTATAGACTGTGAATCAGTAGATGATTCTTTTCACCGCATGGTTACACTTTTGCATAACTATGGTCCTTTTTTATAACGTCAATAATAGCCAATTGGGATTCCATATCTTCTCTAAAATCTTTTTTTTTTCAATGTTTGTAGATTTTTTTAATGATTGTGTACCAGATTTTCTCTTTTTCTTTGTACTTTGAAATCTTTGTTGTTTCGAAGCATTTATATTTGTAGGCTCTCTAAATGTTTTTTTCTGGTATCCTGGCATGTTTTATATTAGCCATATCCAGTGCACCATCCAAACCTTTATCAAGTTTTTATAAAGTGTTCTTATCATGTGTTTTCACTTATACTGTATAACACGTCGAGTTTCATTCTTATCTTGGAATTTCGATCAACAGCTTGCACTTGATTATGCTGCGATACAAATGTTTGCAACTCAAGTTGTTCATTGTTAATCTTACTAATATCAGGATTTGGTGCTCATGGGCCAGGTATTATTGCTTTGTTATTTAAACATATTGCATCAATATGTTTACACATTTCCCTTTATAAAATTATTAAGGCACGTACAATACGTTCATGTGTACATATGAACACAGATATCACAATACCTGCAAACTAGCTGGCAATAATCCTTTAAACATGTGTTATTTTCCTTCTGTACTGTATATTCATCGTCTTGACTGGAAGACTTCACTTTCCAACATAATGTGGAAACTTCTTTACAGGGTTGGCAAATATCATGATATTTATATAAATATCAAAATATCATAATATCGGATATATATCCGATATATATCAGGAATTTCGTTCTTATGCTATATGCAAAAAAAAACATGAAACGTAAAATACCTTTATTTTGGTAAACAACAAAAATCAAACTTTAACTTAAAATAACAAAAAACAAGACAAAAATTATTATTATTTACGTAACAAAAAATAACATTATCCTAAGTATTTATCCTACGTAAATATCAAAATAACTTGTCGTTTGGCATATTTTTAAGTTTCGCACAATCGGGCCAAAGGAATATCATCATTATCTTCACTTAACACGACTTTATCACTTTTTGAGAAGACCCAGTCCAAGCTTTTGGCTTTTTTATTGGTACTTTGATTTAAACATTTAAAAACAAATCGATGGCTTAGTGGCAATACCCCGTATCAAACATTCTGGTTATTTTACAGGAAAGGGAAAAAACTTTTTTAAAAGAGAAGGCAACAAGTAGGTCCTTATTTTTTCTTGGGATATATCATAAATAACAAACGTATTTAAGTTTTCACCCTTAATAGAGGTAACTTGTCATCCTCATAGTTGATATGTTTTATACGTGGTATTTTTTATAAATATACTAGATGATACGGGGTATTAAACACTGAATAGTGCTTTGACCATGTTGAAATCTGATTTTGTGTCTTACATTTCTCTATCATTTAAAGTCACATTCACTCTTTGGGAATATATTCTGGTTAAAAAAATTATTAATTGCTTTGTAATTTTAATCTTTACTCAAGTTGAAGTAACAATATTAAAAGAAAAATTTACTTGGGTCTTATTGGCGGATAATAATCTATTGATTTAAGGCATCTAAGGTCTATGATAAATTTTGTACATTTACATAAAAAACCAAAACGAACATGAACAGTAACTTTAATACAATTATTAGAACACTTTTGACTCTTAAAAATTATTCATAGGGAAGATTATTGTAAAAGGAGTGCATTTCTTTGGGTAGCGTAGTAATAATATCCTGAAGATGTTCATATTTTATTTTTGATATTTTCAGGCGACTTTGGTATAACGGTTTAGGCAAATAATCTACATCTACTTCCTTAGATCTTTGTGGCAAAACGGAAAGTTCATCATCAAAATTTATTTTATATTTTATTAAGCCATCTGCTTTATTATAATTTATATAATTTAGCACCCGTATATTAGTGACTGTGGGATCATTTGCAACGCGCCCAGGGCGAATACTTTTGAATCTCAGAAGATTGTTGTCATCATAATTTTTAAAAAAGGTGTGATCTAAATATAAAGCATCGTAGGGGAAAGGCTTGATTCTAGCATTCTTTGTGATATTTACGTAATCATAAGGTAATGAAATATCTTTATTTTTTAAGCACCTCTCGATCACACTATGCACAGAGTCACACTCCATTTGTGAATGTCCTGGCTCGAGATACTTTTGTGTGATGGATTTTTTATATTTCATAGCATAATTACATAATGAGTTAGCTAATACATTATTCCTATTCTGATAGGGGCAGCCATCGCTCCATAAAATAATGGGCTTATCATCTGTGCAGTGCTTTTCTAAATGGGCGATTATAATTGAAGTAAATACTGAGGCGACCAAATCGGCCTCAGACTCATTCCACCAATAATTTGTGCATTGATGGGTGGCCAAATTATAGATGGTGAAGTTGTGAATTTTTAATTTCGTCTTAAAGTAAAATTTATTGGCATTGTTAACTGGGCAGAGTTTTACTGCCTGAACATCCATTACAAAAGCATGTTGTTCATGTGCTTCTGCCTTTGCTTTATCCATGTTTTTTTCTAATCTTGCTCTATCTTTTAGTTGTATGTGTAAATTATATTCTTGCTCTTCTATATTACCAGCTTTAAATGAAACACAAGTATTGCACTGGTCCTTTTTCGGGAAAAATAAAGCCAAATTAAGCGTTTCAAACATCTCGGAAAATAAACTGGTCAACAAAAAAATCGGCAAAAGCGAATTTTACTCGACTTTTCAAACTGCTATAATTTTTTAAAAACTTAACTTTTTTGAGATCGGTTTTCGGATATCGATAGCTCGTCTTTCCCAAATTAAGCAACAAGAAGTGATTTTGCAATGGAAGCGACATTTTCATGCTATACAGGGTAATTAATAAGTTAATGCAAAACTACTAAAAGTTTAGGTGTGTGCCATGTCGCCAATAAATTTTTTTGATCGTTTGGACATAGCACGCTAGTAAGCTGATATCAATATCTCCAGACGTGTTCGCCGGAATTTCGATTAATGGTCTCTGGCGAAAAATACAGGAGGAAACAGAAAAAGCACACAAATTTTGGTAGCATCATTTTTAAAACGCTGTAATTGGAAAACGGATTAATAGACTTTGTCGGGCTTTTTGGGAATTGAAAGCCCTTTTTGTGCAGAGTTTTACCTAATAAACTGTTTTTTGTTCAATGTCAAAATGTTTGCGTTGTATAGGGGTGAACTAAAAAGTAAATGAAAAGTATTGTTAAAAATAAATTTTCTTTTAATTTGTACAAATTGAGCAGTATGCGTGTTTTTTCTTTCAGAAATAGGGCGTTTTGTCTAACTTTGGATTAGTTATACAGCGTGTCCAGAAACCATCTTAACAAATGCGGAACTTTTTTATTTTTAACTTTACGAAAAAGGTAATCCTTCATAAAAAGTTCTGCATCGTGAGAAAATAGCATAGCCATTCAAAAATTTGATCTAAGACATACAGGGTGGCTCAAAAATGTAAAAGTCCTAATCCATTTGAAGCTAAAAAGACACAAAATCGTTATTTAAAGGCAAACTGCCACTGTAAATGTACTAGTGTTAACTTCTTATGTTAGTAAATTAGGTTTGAAATATACAGGAGGTCCCAAAAATAAAAATGTTTTTATTATCGACTTTACAAAAAAGTACCTATATCTTTATAAAATGTTCTACATTGTGAAAAAAGAGCATGATGATTCAAAAATTTGATCTAGGACATATAGGGTGGCTAAAAAATTTAAAACTCTGAACTGGCCTTAAAACAAGGGTAAGCTAAATTTTAATTCAACCAGTATGGTATTTGTGCAAGGTTACTAATTAAGTGATAAGTAAGCACTTATACTTAAAATGAGACGTACAGGGTGATTGAAGGTTTACTTGTATTTAATACAATTTTAGTAACAAATGAAATATTAGGGTAAAAAACATATTAAATAACTAAACATGACTAAATAACTAAATAAATTTACACCTCCACGTAACCTTCGTCCTTTTCCATACAGTTTATCTTTAAGTAAAGATTTGGTGTCTCCTTAACTTTACGTAAATTGAGAATTTCAGCTTTTTAAGCCACTCTGTATTGTCCTACATAAAGTTTTTGATTAATCATGATCTTTTTCACAATGTAGACTTTTTATGACGATATTTTTTTTGTAAAGTCGATAATAAAAAATAAATTTTATTTTTGGGACCTCCTGTATGTTCCAAACCTAATTCGCTAACATAAAAGTTACCTCTAGTACATTTACAGTGGCAGTTTACTTTTAAATAACGATTTGTGTCTTTTTAGCTTCACGCGGATTAGGACTTTTAAATTTTTGGGATACCCTGTATGTCTTAAATCAAATTTTTGAGTGGCAATGCTATTTTCTCACAATGTAGAACTTTTTATGAAAAATAACTTTTCTCCCGTAAAGACAAAAATAAAATGTTTTCCATTTGTTAAGATGGTTTCTGGACACGCTGTATAACTAATCAAGAGTTGGACAGAACGCCCTAGTTTTGGAAGAAAACAAACACATACCGCTCAATTTTCACAAATTAAAAAAAATCATTTTTAACAATGATTTTCATTCACTTTTTGGTTCACCCCTATACAACGCCAACATTTTGACCTTGAAAAAGAAAACAGTTTATTAGGTAAAATGCTACACGAAAGGGCTTTTAATACCTAAAAAGCCCGACAAAGTCTATCAATCCGTTTTCGAGCTACAGCGTTTTAAAAATGAGGCTACCAAATTTTGTGTGCTTTTTATGTTTCCTCCTGTATTTTCCGTTAAAGACCATTAATCGAAATTTCGGCGAACACGTCTGGAGATATTAATATCAGCTTACTAACACGCTATGTCGGAACGACCAAAAAAATTTATTCGCAATATGGCACACACCGAAACTTTTAGTAGTTTTACATTACCTTATTAATCACCCTGTATAGCATGAAAATGCCGTTTCCATTGCCAAATCAGTTCTTGATACTTAATCTGGGAAAGACGAGCTATCGATATCCGAAAACCGCTCTCAAAAAAGATAAGTTTTTAAAAAGTTATGGCAGTTTGAAAAGTCGAGTTAAAATAGCTTTTGCCGATTTTTTTGTTGACCAGTTTATAAATGAGCTTAGAGCAACTTCCTTATTTTCTTGACAATGTTTTGTATACAACCTATACAGGTTAGCTTTGGAACCAAAATTAGCTTCTAAATATAATTTTTTAGTATCCTTTCGGCAGTAATGTGCTGGCATTTTAGGAAGGCTGTCTAAAAATAATTTTAAAAATGTCTTTTGATTATCAACTCTCAGTTTTCGTTCCTGTTCAGGTTTGTCGGTCTGACGATTACTTTTAATAACCAGTCTAGAACTGTGCATGCCATGAAACGCCTCTGAACACCATTGTGATATCATCCACTCCTTTAAACCCAACGTGGATAGAAACATTTTCTTGCATACTTGTTTATTTTCTCCCTCGATTTTTAGGAAGTATTCGTAGGTAAAAGACCTTCTGGAATCACCTGGTACAAATTTTCTACCTACAGGTTTTTTTCGCATTAAATTAGTTATGTAGATCTTTTTTTGGTCCCAGCTTAAATCCTTCCAGAATTTTAGAAAAATCTCCTGTCTTTGCTCTTGGCCAATCGTGTTACAAAATCTGTTTTTATATTTTACGCATTTGTTTGATTTACAAGGAGGACCAATTTTTTTACTTTCCCTCATTTTTTTATGAAAAACTTTTCCATCCCTTGTTCGGGTATAGCCAAGGTATTCTTCACCTTTCATTCTTTTTATTCTCGATTTCTCCCTGTCCCATTCGTTACATTCTGGCTTTCGACGTCTTGTCCTTTTTTCTTTGTTAAGCAAACCATTTTCACCTTCTATATTATCATCTTCCGAGCTTTCCGAATCGTAGTGACTGGGTTCATATTCAGGATCATCTATATCAGCCTCTTCATTTTTTCTAAAATTACCAATTTCTTCAGAAATTTCATTTCCTGATATATTTTCCTCCAAAGCGTTAATTTCTGTGTCCGCCTGATTAGCCTTCTCGGTTTGTTGAAATATACTATTGTTCTGTTCTTTTCTGGTTAGAGCGGAAGTACCATCATTGCCCTTCTGAAGAAAAGTAGGATCATTTGGATTAATATTCATATTTTCGTGGTAACTAGCTTTAAATTCGGCTTTATTCTCTACGGTTGCTTTGTGTGTGTCATTAACCTGCCAGGTCTCTTTATTATTTTCGCCAGTGTCTTCAATAGATCTTAAAACCTCACTTGTCTCTTCTGCAGTCAACAAATTTGTATCCGACGTAAAAAGCAGCGGTTGCTCTAAAGCCATTTCTAAAATTTGTCTACTACGGTTACTGCCCATAGTTGATTTATGCAGTAATCCACTCATTCTTCCTAGAAAAATTAAAAAACATTTAGGAGAAATACCACGTATCAGCATTGTACTAATATAGACCATTATGAAATAGCACGTATCAAACAAAAATTGGTTGATGAACGTTTTTAAGAGAAATATAAGAAAATTTATAAAATAAATAGCAGATATTGGTTCAAAAGC
The DNA here is from genome assembly GCA_963971165.1 of Philopedon plagiatum. NCBI lineage: Eukaryota > Metazoa > Arthropoda > Insecta > Coleoptera > Curculionidae > Philopedon > Philopedon plagiatum. Next base: position 122,024,875 of record OZ020189.1, on the reverse strand, counting down.
ATAGTAACTATGTTTTCAAAGTACTTACTTATGATATTACTTCTTTTTCACTTAAAGATTATCAAAAAACAGCAGCAGGCGCCTAAACATGCCGGTAATAACCTTAAAACTTGTTGATACGTGGTATTAACAGGAAGAATTATAATACGCGGTATTACACATATCGTACGTGGTAGGTTTCTATTGTCAGTGGCATAACACAATTTACCTAGTATGATGCGTAGTCGTGAGAGGGTGCTAAAAGTACAAAAAAACGAAAAATGAGTTTTTTGATGATACGTGTTGTTGCCACTAGGCCATCGAAATACTAGTTTACTCGCTTTTTCGTTTCCCAGACGATTTCTTAATTTAGACTGAACTATTCCAAAGCTTGAAAAAATTCTTTCTAATCCAGCTGTTGCCGCTACTGCACTGAATACCTGCTCACATAGTTGAAAAAATTCCTTTTTGGGCCATTCCGACTCAGAAATCGCAACTGATTTCCACCAAATCATTGGGTTTGTTGTTTGAAATTGTGCGGAAAATAAATAGTTTGGAAATGGAGAAGACTTTGTAGTAAGAGCCATAACAAGCGGAACAAATTCAGGGTTTATTGAATTCAGAATATCGAAAGCCTGTTGTTTTTGGGGTGGTGTTAAATTTTGTCCTAAGAATCTGTGATCGAGCATATTCGCCAAATAATGATGTGATCCCAACGACATATTTTTCCTCTTGACAAACGCTTGTTTTACCATACTGGGTTGATCCTTCATTCCCAAATCTTTTTCCAGTTGGTGCCATATCTCTACTGCAACTCCAATTGTAGTTTGATCCCGTTGCATACGGTCTAATGCAATACTAATGGGATTAAGTCGGTTCATGATATCCATCGCATTTTTCATAATATGAGTATCATTAATTATTTTAATAATTTCTTTATCGACAACATCCTGGTGGTCTTGACATAGCTGGACCAATATTCCCCGGTTATCCAAATATGACTTTATTGCATCGCACATTGTGTTCCAACGGACTACCTGAGGCATAACTAGTTTTTTTCCTTTCATTTCCTTATAAAAAGCAGCTGGTAAATGCTTATTTCTAAAGTATTTAATAACTTTTAAAATATGCTCGGTGACTCCTGGAATATCGAGGTCTTCTGCAAGCAAATTAAGGATGTGAGCAGAACATCCATAGTGAATTATCTCAACATTTTTGACAAGTTCTTTTCGCATCTTCATGACGTTGCCCGTGTTGTCGGTAACGAAGCTTCCTACTTTCACTCCAAAGATTTGTTCCGCCTGCTGGATTGCATCTGTTGCCACTTCTTTTAAATATTCCGCGGTATGTGGATGTCCCGATGTGTCAAGAGTTGACACTAAGTAGGAATCTCCACTTTGAGTCATGATTGAGCAGCATACAATGGGCTCGTTATGAATGTTGCTCCATCCATCAAGAGACATGGAGACGACCTGACCTTCTAGTTTCTGTTTACACTCTTCCAAGATTGACTGATAGGTATCATCCAAAATTTGCCCACCAATTTGACGTCTTGAAGGTGGTTTACATCCAGGCCTCATTATTTTACATAGCACTTGAAATTCTGCATGATCGGCATGATTGAAAGGCGTATTTGTAGCATAGAAATATCTGCCCACTTGTAAAGATATACGTTTCGCGTAAGACTCTGACGTAAAAATTATGTCAGCATCTTTAACAGTATTTAAATGAGATTTTTCTGTTCGTCGAATTTTCGCTGGTCTCGGCTTGTTTTGACTTAGTTCTGTTTCTGTAGATTGTATTTTTGATGTTTGTTGTATAAAACTATCCCAACAAATTGTACTGCCACTTTCACTGCCAATACTACTGCCAGATGGAGTTGGTAAAGCTGTCTTGGCCTTGGTTATTGAAGCCTCTGACACAATATCTCCTACCTCAATTTCCTGTTGACGGCTGGAAGGATTTTCTAATCTGATGTTTTCATTTGTTGGTAAAGTTACGATTGATGTTGAGGGTTGAGGTTGGTGGTCTATAATGAAAAAAAAAATTATTTTAACCAAGTCGATTATGTTTTTCAAGTTGTTCGACATGCAGAATTTATTGTTTGAAGACAAGTTTCTGATTTTTTTGCATGTAGCCAACATTGCAGAGACACTATTATATTTAATCGGATCCTGAAGAATTGAATATCCACAATAAAAAGTTTTATAGTTAGTAAGTTAAATTAAGTTGAAAATCATTAAAAATTATTACCTATATTTATAAAAAAAATTTGAATTAGAAATAAATAGAATGCACTTTCGTACAAGGCCCCCAATCGGTTTGAAAAGGTTTACTTCAGGGACGGATACAGGATTTTAATACATATTAAAAATTTTAAGACATCAAAAAAATCCGAGTTTAAAAAAAAGACATAATTCGTAATATGATTACCTGTTTGCTTGTTTGATATTACATCAACCTCCTTATCATTTGAATTCCTTGAGTTAGTTTCCGATTCTGAGTCTGAGAGAGTCTCTGCATGGCCTGTACATATTTTTGAGTGATTCGTCATTCTTGAGGGTATACCTTGCATTTCCTTCTTGCACTTTTTACACACAGCCCATTTACCGGAATTGCCTTTTTTAATTTTACACTCAAAATTAACCCACACGGGATGCTTATTTTTCGGCATTTTCTTCGTAAAACAAATACGTCTAGATACTTGAAAACGAAAACAGTCACGTTATAACACGCTTAAAACTTAAAGGTGAACAAACATACGACCTAATATCAATTTGACTTAACGAGTTGTGTGCGCGATGCACCTACAAAGAGTAAACAAAGCCCGGGGAATCACCTAAGAAACGAAAACCGTGCAATCGTCGGCGTCGTATTGTGAATCACCTAAACCAAAAGCAGGGAATCCCCGAATTGTAAGTTGTAACAACCGACAAACGCACTGTTGCCACGTTTTTATTTTTATTCAAAATATCAAGAATTTTTCAGTCTGGGTATTTATTTTATGAAAAATTAATAAGTGGTATATATCATGATATATATCAATCAATAAATATCGGATATATATCAAGATATATATCATGATATATATCAATCAATAAATATCGGATATACATCAAGATATATATCATGATATATATCACTTGATATATATATGTCAACCCTGCTTCTTTAACATCTTTACATTTAATAGTCATATTTTTTTATGGCTTAAATGAATTAAATTAATTCTGTATGAGGATTTTCCTTTCATGGTCTTTTTTAATCTCTTAAACATAAGATCTCGTACCATGTGAAATAATGCCTGTCTACATTTATCCACTCTTTTAGATTTCTTTCCTTCAAGATAAATATGTTTTAGTACTTTATGCATAGACTCTAAAAACATATTTGTATTGATACCCAGTCCTCTACGATAATCCTTAAAATATTTACCGAATCTTTTGGTTGATTCATTTAAAGAAAAATCATTCACCACCTGAGTTAGTAAATTATGAAACTCGCTCTCATTAACAGTTTCCATTAAACAACGAATCTTTTTGTCAACAGAAGCTTTTAACTCTTGGTCACCTCCAACTTTTTGCAAAATGTTTGTCCTCCAATTTCTGTCAACATGCCATATACACAACAAATGATGTTTAGGCAACTGCATTAGGTACGTCTGACCAAGAGTTGTAAAATTGTGGAGCATCATCCGACATGAATACTTCTGCTTCTATACAAAAACCAATTTTTTCCTTGACAAGTTTAAAGAAAAAGGATAAAGTGGGAGTGTCTGTTTCATTGGAAACTAAAAAAGCTATAGGTACCCCTTCCCCAAACTCATCAATGGTTAAAAGGGTAGTCAAAAGAAAATCATGACCTGTAGTTCCATGAGTGGAGTCTATACATATTTTTTCTTTAGCAAACTTTTCTGCCATATATTTTTGAAAGGTCGTCATAATGGCCAATAAAAAATCTGCCTTATTAAACACCTTTATTTCATCATCAATACCTTGTTTTTTATAATAAACTATTGGACAATCTTTTTCTAAAGTTTTCATATGATTCACCATTAATTCCACACTTATTACATCATTTTGGTGATATTGCGATGTCAAGTTAAATTGCCGCTTGATGTTTCTAAGATCCTGCCTATCGAACAAATGTATTGAGTGAACTTCCAGATGTTACACTGTTTCGGATATCATTAAGGATTCTGTCAAAAGATACTCCTTCAGCAATTTTTCCTAAAAACCAAAAAAATGCCATTTAAAAAAATTATACTTCTAGACTCTACCCAATCTTAACAGATAAAAATAACTTGAGGTTCATAGATTTTCTTATAAGGATCAGAGATAATATATACCATGTATTACATCAAACAAGCTCATAAATACAGGTACTTAGTGAAGCACATAACACATAACTTACCTGCAATTTGAGCCCCTTCAATAGCTGACCGATTTATATGATTTAGTGAGCACTCATGTCCAAAGTGAGGGAAAAAATTGTTGCTTTATATTGTCCCTCTTTTTCAACAAGCTCAATAGTAGATGGACACGAATAAGCCAATTTCACTAAACCCTGAGCCGTCTTAATTTTTTTTGACGACAGCGTTGAAGTTTGTTTACACTTTTCTTGAGGATATGATCCACGACAAATATAGTATTCTTTTTTATGGACAGACCTTATCTTGACTCCTGACGGTTTCGAGTAGAAGCATTTCATTGCCTTTTCTTTTTCATTTTTCCACCGCAAAAAATCTACAATTTGTATATAAATTAGTATATAAATAAAAATTGTGGATAGATATTTACTATGTGGACATAAATAATTTTACAAACCATTCTTGCTTTCAAAATTTATTTCTTCTTTGAATATATTAATATCATGTTCAACTACCATATGCTGTCTTAAATCTGCATGGGATTTAAATACACTTGAACAGCAGGCACAAATTACTGAATTTTGGGATCTACGTGTAGAAAACGTGGGTTCTTTTTTATGGATGCTTATATGAGCGTAGAGATGCTTGCGTTGAGAAATCTTTTTAACGCAATAAAAACACTTAATACCTCCCATTTAGAATTAAATACTTTTACTATTAACAGTAAATCAGCATTAACCTTACTCGCACAATAAACTAAAAAGCTGAAAGGGTTATCTTTACAGCTACAAAATCTCGATCACACGAACTTTTCGTCAAAATCAAAACAAGGAAACCAACCATCAGTCCAGAAATTTTGACACTTGACACGTGTTGACTTAGAATTTGTCCACCAGAAGTGCTGCAGTCGCGGCCGTCCTTGATTGACCGCTTCGTTTCATTTGATACCCATGTCAAGGGTTCATGAAGAAGACGGTAATCTGCCATCTTGGGGCATCCGCCATATTGGGTTTAGAATGACGCCATATAGCTTATCGTATTTTACTCGTCAAGCCCTTTTATTTCCTACACATATTAATAGGGTTGTGAAAAAAGGTAATCCACCATCTTGGGGCGTCCGCCATATTGGATTTAGAACGATATTATACTGTTGTCACCAGACTTATACAAGTGTGCAAAATTTCAAAGCTCTAGCTTAATTAGGACTAGTTGAAATTTTGATTGCATTATTTGACCCAAACTAACTAACTGACAAGTGAGGTTTTAGTATGATATCAGATAAAAAGCCTGTAAGTTAAATAAGATACTATCAACTATCTTACCTGTAGTATTTTCTCTATTCTTTTTTAAACACAGTTCAACTTAGTGATGTAAGGATACGTATTCATAAATCCGTTGGATACGAATATTAAAAGAATCCGTATTATCCGGAACCGGCCGAGAACTTGAATACGGATTCGGAATCAAAATTCGGGTGGTTACTAATGCAAAGTGCAAAGAGAAAACGGAATCGGGATCGAGTGTAGGCAAACAACACGGTCTGCGATTTGACATATTTGATCTTATGCTTTCCTTTCTAATGACATTTCCTAAAAAAAAGATAGCATACTTATCGGGGTAACGGTTATCATATGGGATGAGACTCATTGGTTAAACTTGGCCCGCCTCACCCGAACCGAATTCAAACGAGAACGAACGACGCACAGTGGGCCTAAATTGGATTTTGTCGATCGAAATTCTGAAACTTCTTATATTTGCTTATGGTATTAAAAGACTCAACAAAAAATTGTCATAAAAAATTGGCACCCCCTAGAGGTGCGGTTAGGGTGTGGAAAATATAAACACACCCTGATTTTTGATACTGAGCTTTTATGGCATTAAAGTAATAAAGGGGAACATTACGAAAAAATATTGACACCCTTTGGGGCTCAACTAATGGAATAAAATGCGGGACAACGCAATTTACCGTTTACTTGCCACCCCAACCGGCGCCGCTGCGCGGGCTGGTATTGTACAAGTATGCACGTGTCTGCAGCATTTCTTGGTATAATTGTCTTCCTTAGACACTACACGAGATGACCATACGCAATTTATAAAATCCTGGTGGGTCCTTTGTATTGCAAGGCCGGATTCTCTTTTGCATTTATTGTAATCTGTAGGATTTTCTACGATGACGTATTTTATAACTGTATATACAAAAAGGAACAAAAAGTAAATATGCATTTTGTAGCCCAAAGAATGCTTTATAAGGTAATTTATACAACAACAGTGAGTTTGTGAATATAACATAACAGAAAAGAAACATATCCTTGCTTTAATTTGTGTATTATTACAAGTTCTTAATTTGTTCGCACTTCGCGCGTAAAGCATGAAGTTGGAATGCATATGCTGATGTTAAGTACTAGTAAAATAAGTAATTTACAGGTATTACTAGATATTCATGCAATTTTAACTAAATTGGTTAAGATAAAAAAATGATTTTCGATCGCGTTTTCTTAAATCTGGCCCACCGTGCGACGGTGCCTTCCTATCCCTAACCTTCGAGTTCGAATCATATGATACCGCATCCACCTATCTAACCGCATCCAAAATAATTCGGTATACATATTTCGGAACCGCTTTCGCCCGGCTCAAGAAATAGATACGTATTTGGATGATGGATACGGATATTAGTTGATTCCAATTCCGTATTCGGATATCTAAATAATTCGGATATTTACAACACTAGTTCAACTAGCAATTTACCGCGCGAATTGTACGCCATTGTTTTGTTTACACTGAACTTTGCCAATAAATAATAGGATACTTAATATTAAACATTAGATTTTCTTATTAAAACAACAAAGTACTAAACACTATTTTTTGTTGTAAAAACTACTAATGTTTTTTCTTTTTTCGGGTTTCTTTGTGTAATTGATTTTTGGAGAGATATCAATTGGGCCCTGTTATGCAAAAGGCAACCAACCCACAAAATATAGATTAGGAGATAATTGCGTTTAAGTATTTTCTTAAATATTTAATTCTGGGTACTTCTTTTCAAAACTAAATCGTAACTTCTGAATAGTTAAATTATAATGTAGTTTTATTATCTTAAAACCAAAGTACTTATGTATATTTTCACTAGAAAAATTTAGATACATTGAGGGTTGGTTTCTTTTTGCTGTTTAAAAAAACGCGCTAATTTTTATGAATTTGTTTATTATATTTTACATATATTTTATATAAGCTCAAACTTTTACTATTAAATTGAAGATGATCAAATTTTAATAATCTTCTTCAACTTCAAAATCAAGATTTTCTGTGTTAAAACCATCTACATCCTCGATGATCCGTTTGCTGCCTTTTAGATTGTTGTAAAACTGCAAGGCATCAGATGGAATTAGGTGAATCATTTCATTTAGATTCTGTAACTTGGGTATGGCTATTGGCTTGCCTTGGGGCCATAGGGGTACCAAAGCTTCATAAGGTGTTCCAGTAGCAAATGGTCTACCCCGAACATTCTTTTTAATGTTTACCTTTTGGAACGGATTTGTAAATTTATTTTGTTTTATAAAAAGGTAATCAGGTTCGTCTTTATCTAACTTAATGCTTCTTATGTGCAGCCAGTTTATTTTCTCCTTGTTTTCTGTCGCCTTTCTGTTTACTATATTTTTTTCTATTTGTTCAACACCATAAAAATCCATAGACTCCATTTTTGTAACGATAAACGGTTTTTTCTTACGACAAGTTCTCATAATATTTATATAGTCATCTGGTGTATAAAGCCGTTGATGTCTTTTTAGTTCAGACTCGATGTCGCTGAAATCTGAGTCATTGGGAAGAAAACTATGACCCGATATTAAAAAATTCATAATAATAGTTCGAAGGTTTGGAGTGGTGTGCAAAATAGATTTAAGTAAAAGGGTAATTTTTATATTCCTATTTTGTCCTCCACATGCATCACTCCAAAGGATTAGATGTTTTACTGTTGGCGGTAGGTTACACTTTATGTGTTTCAGTAAGCATGATCCTACTTCTTGGGAGCCGCGTCCAGCCGTGCCTTCAACCCATACGTAGCAGTATCCACGATCTTCCTTGCCGCTATGCACCCCAGCATTATATACCCAAAGCTGACGTTTGTAGACTACTATATTTGTGGGAATTCGGGGTAACGGTAGAGTTTTTTCCAAATCAAATGTTAAGCATTCCAGTTCATCATTTTCTTTGGCTCGTTGAAAATCGTGTCTACGAAGATCTTGAGCTTCTTTGGCTTCCAGTAGGTGGGTATCATGCTTATTTGTAAGTTCTTCCTTCGTGTCTATATTTTTCTCATTGTCGATTGCAGTTTTAAGTTTGTCACAACTGTTACATGTGTCTTTCTTTATTGGTTTTATTCGCAAATTAAACTTGCTGTAGAAAATTCTTTTGTAAGTAGAAATGCTAACTGGTCCAGTTTCTTCAGAGCAATATAAATTATACATTTTTTGTATAGTCATATCTGGTGGCAAAAAATTTGCTTCAGTTGTAGACCGACAGTAATGCGACATATATCGCGGTATTCTGTTTATTTGGTCTACTACTTTTTGTACCTTTATATCCGGTAGTTTATTTTTGCCCCCTGTAGTTCCTCTCTGATCAGTTAAAGCAGACCGCCCATGAAACTTTTTCAAAGCTGTGTTGACCCTGAACGTTGATACTCCCAATGTCTTTACAAAGGTATTGCGACAAACTATTTCTTCACCCAGCATATATTTTCTAGAATTTGTCCTTTTAGTGGCATTTCGGCCATATAGTCTTTTCTTTGGGTATTCGGTTACTGCTGCCGCAATGAAGTTTGTTTGGGCATTATACGATTCCAGTGACCAAAACCTGGTAGAATGTTCCCTTCTTTTTTCACAGCACACTTTTTCTGTACATTTTTTTGGACAGTCGCAATGATAATCATTAAATGGTTTTGCTTCAATTTTCCTCCCTTTGTAGTTAAAATATGCTTTATTACTATCTTTATTAATTTTGTTTTGGGCTCTATTGTCTTTATATTTAAGTTTACGACCTTTCTTAGGTCTTCCCTGGTGCTCATCTGACTCTTCACTGGAATTATTACTTTCCGTATATGAATCAGCAACAACGTGACGTGATGGATTATCATTTCTATTCACTTCATATGGTGGATCAGCAGTAGAATCGTCGCTATCTTCTGATTCACTGGAGCTAAAACCATACATTTTTTCTTTGGAACTAGCAACTACCTGACTTTGTGGATTAGTAATCCTTTTTGGCTGTTTTTGGATAGTTTTCTCACAGAAAACTTCGAAACTGGGGCCTGGTTTTGGATCTGGTACTGAATGAAAATGATTAAAGTTGCTTTCTAAAACAAAAAAGAATATGTATCGCACATAAAGATGCTGTATGCAATTATATATGGACTTACTATCTTCCATCAAGACATTTTCTGCAATTATGTTACTCGATTGCTGGTGTGGGGTACAGTTAGACTTAGTACATTGACGTGAAGCCGGTGTTTGATCAACAACTGTGGTTTGTTCTAGAACAAAAATAAACTAAAATGTTGGTAAACGTATTTCTGAAAATAACTTACCCTCAACTTCTGGAGAATTTTCGGTGGGTTGCAAGTTACCTTCAGGATATAAAATAATGGGAGCAAGATCAGCATATGTTTGGGTTTCCTGTAATTCATCTACACGCTCTTTAGTAAGTTGTTGATCTAAATACGGGGCATTCTGGTAAGTATCTGTCACCGTAAGATTATTTGCAGATACATCCTCGAAGGAATAGACCATTCCTGCAATGGGGTTATCCGAATGAAAGTTTGGGTTACTGTTAGATATAGTACTTTGAAATGAAGCCGGTGTTGGTTTATCAACTGTGTTTATTATGAAATATTAGAAACAAAGATAAGCTAAAGTGTTGGTAAACGCATTCCTCAAAATGACTTACCCTCAATTTCTGAAGAAATTTCCGTTGGTTGTAAGTCTCCTTTAGGATATAAAATATTGGGAGCTATATCAGAATGTTGTATTTGTGTTTCCGGTAAGTCATCTATACATTCTTCAGAAAGTTGTTGATCTATATGTAAGATATTCTGGTGAGTATCTGTCACTGTAAGATTATTTGCAGATATATCTTCAGAAGAACATCTTTCCATTTCTAGTATATCAGTACTGGTGGCTTCTTGACCTAAAAATTAAAGAAATGCGATCTGCAAAAACCAACCAACCAACAATAGGTATATATTTTTAAGCCAAATAAAATCGAATTAAAATTATTACAACTAGAACATTGAATTTACATGGTTAATCATATCAGTTGAAATACCACTAAGTATTAATATGTAGTTTGTAGTAAGAAAGACATTAAAATATATAGAAACTAAACATAACCTCATTACTGAATCTTACCATTTTTAGCTTTTTTTAGCGCCTCTCGCAATATTTTTGCTGTTCTTGAGGAATACATATCGTCCTGTTAAATTTCACACTTTATGTCCAAAATAAACACTGTAAATTTAGCACCAAACCATAGAGCATACGAAAAAAAACACTGTTTCGCTAACCGTAACAAAATGATGCAATGCAAACTTAAAGAATCGTATTCAGCATAACAATACCAAGCCACTTGGTCGGTAAACAACACAACTAATTTATAAAACCTTATTCAGCACAATACTATCAACCCACTTGGTTGGTAATATTTGAGTGTAAAATAACAAAATGTAAATCACACACCAATCCAAGTGGAATGGTTGTTTTTTGCAAAATCCGAAATTATTCATTAATGCACAAGAGATAAGATGGAACGCATTTTTCAAGGTTATTATATTTAGGACGGCTTGGTAGCTTTTTGCAGAATGTAGTATGGATAATTTTTGATCAGAAAATGATATTATCTCGTTTTTTTATAAATTGTGGGTTGGTTGCTTTTTGCATAACACGGCCCAATTAGATATCTCGCCGTTCATAGTCTTGGTTTAAACTAGAGCTGCCAGCGGTTACTTTCAATCGGTTTGTTATGTATTAGCAAAGTAAAAACCCCCATAAATCGGTCAATTTAGGGCTACTTACAATTCAGCTCTTCTAGTCTTCACCGCCATTCTCAAAGAGAGCGAACCAAGGAATGGATAGGGCTGCCAACTGCAGTCAGGCAGCGCGCGAAATTTACAATTTTCAGATACGTCCCCCCCCCCCCCCCGCGCGCTTTTGGAGAGCTGAATTTGTAAGTGTACCCATTTGTTAAAAATATAATTGAAGGTATTTACATTCCAAAGTCTAATCCTATTAACATCTCACAGTCATATAGTCACATGTCTACAACCAAGAAATCAACAGTTTCATACGTCTGTACCACTAATTCATTTGTGAAGGTTTACAATTTACCAGCCATGGGCTGTCTATTAACGTACAAAAGGTATGTAAGGACATATGAAAGGTGAAATTCAACAAATAAACATATTCTATACATAAAAATACTAAAGAAAATCTTAAAGAAAATAGAAGTTAAATCTTATATTGTATACAAGACAAGAAGAGACGCAATATACTAAGGAATATGCATGCCATAAAATGGATACATAATACGTTTACACGGAAATGTTATGGAACACTTAACGAACATAATGTTACAAATAATGTAAAATAAGTATAAATCTGTATATTTTATAACAAAAGAATTTCTGATCGTTTAGCAATCTAACGATTTTTAACTCTAGAACAAAATTAAACTATATCGGGGAGAAAATAATATTACTTCTCTAAGCAAGGAATATACTACACATTGGTTGGGACGTTTTTTGTCTATGTAGTTTCTACAGTCACAGTCATGAAAAGTACACATTTTAGGTTTAATATCTCGTCTCAGTCTAGAATAAACAGGACCGGTTACTGAAGAAGTAGTTCGGTGATCAATTAAATTTTTCTGAGTGGAAGCACTTTCACTTTGAAAAAGCGAACTGGCTTTGGTGTCACTTTTGTCCAAAGTGTGACTAAGAATTAAGGAGATAGATGATTGTAAAGGCTCCCACAGATGCACCGGTTTTTTGCACAGGCTGACTGTGCCGGTCAATTTGCGCAAATTAACCTGTATCTGTACCTGTCGCACACACGCTCTGTTTTTAGCACATATTTTAACACAGTTTTTTTCTACGCGATACAGCTTTGTCTTGTATTCTGCTTGCTTGTATAATAAAGAAAAAGCAAAAAAAAACAACGGTTAGTTATTTTTTTTATCTTCTGACAGCCCACGAAGACCGAGGTCTAAGTACTATGTATCGTGGGTGTACTGGGGAATCGACTCACACATCCGTTGGGATTTCACCAGCCCTTTAAGAGGATGTGTGGGGTGGTACCACCTCGGTCGAGGAAGAATTCCTCTACCACCTTCCACTTTTTGTGACAATCCTACTAAATGTCTGGCCACACTTTTTTTATTAAGCGTGCGGCCGGGCCAGGATTCGAACCGGGTCTAGTGCCGGAGACGCGTCACAAACCCAGCGCGTTGGACCACTGGGCTATTGCTCCGGCAGTTAATAGAAGCAAATGGACGAAAGATTGGTTACTTAAAAGAATTAATTATTCCCATGTGAATTTACTTGCCGATTTAAAGCTTGAAAAACAGGACTGGTTTAACTACTTAAGAATGGAGGAGGAAACTTACTTAAAATTATTGAAATTGGTTTCTCCTTTAATACAAATGAAAGATACATACATGAGGCAAGCAATTTCATGCCACGAGCGATTAACAGCAACCCTAAGATTTCTTGCTACTGGTAGAACATATGAGGATTTAAAGTTTTCCACAATAATATCACCTCAGGCTTTGGGACAGATTATACCAGAGACATGTAGGGCCATATTCCATCAATTACAAAAAGACGTTATAAAGGTACGTAAACTAAATATTTTATTCCAAAAATTCAAAAACAAAACACAAATTCAAATTGCAAAAATACAAAACACAGTAGAATAACATTTAGTAAATTTTAAATTTTATTGTTGTTGGTTATAGGCATTCTGGGGAGTGTAGGTAGACCATAAAGACGTTAAACTCTCATTATTGCTTATATATTGTGCTTGTTGTTGATGAAGGACTTGCATATCATGAAGAGGCGTATTATTTTTTTGGGAAGTAGTTGGTGTTGGTTCTTCCACCAATGTATAATTTTCATTTAAGTAGCCCAGTTCAGCTTTAAACATCACGTCATTAATAAGCTTCTCAGCATATATTCTCTCCACATTTGGCAAGTTTCTTAGTTTTGGACTATAGTTTTACCTGTTGTATCAAATTGGTCCTCCCGATGTTCCAATTGTGCACAAGCCTTCGATATTAATACATCACTTGGATCTTCGATCCTTTTTTTTTCTTCAATTTTTTTTCAAGGTACTGGCTGAGCTAGTAGGACGAGTAAAAACTTCGGACTCTTCTGTAACCTCTGACTCTTCCATAACTTCGTCCTCATCCGTAGTAGGAAAATGCACCTCAGAATTTTGGTTGCTTAGTGGACTCTGAAAAATAATTTTAAAGATTTATATTTTTATTTTCTAAATAACCAGCAAGATTTTTTTTCAGTTTCCACAATCTGAAGAAGACTGGAGAACCATTTCAAAATAGTTTGAAGAAAGATGGAATTTTCCACATTGTTTGGGAGCAGTTGATGGCAAACACGTTAACATAGTACCTCCTCCAGGTAGCGGATCATATTTTTTTAATTATAAAAAAATGCACAGGTTTTAATGGCAATTGCAAATGCAAACTACGAATTTCTAATGGTAGATTTTGGAATTAACGGAAGAATTTCTGATGGTGGTGTTTTGGAATATACGAATTTTTATGAAAAACTCAATAACCTACAACTAAAAGTACCCAAGGCCGAAAAAGTTAGTAATAGTGACGATGAAGTTGCCTTACGTATTTGTTGGTGATGAAGCTTTCACTTTGCGAAGTGATTTTTTAAAACCCTTCAGCCAAAGGGATTTAACGGATGAAACCAGAAATTTAATTATAGATTATCCATGGCAAGAAGAATTATAGAGAACGTTTTTGGAATATTGGCATCCAGATTTAGAATTTTTCATACAGCAATAGCGTTGCAGCCCGATAATATTATTAGTATTTTTACTTTTAAATGAAAAAGAGAGTACTTGTTATAGTTTCACAAAATTTATTCAGTTGCCTGACACGTGTTTCGACCCTCTCGGGTCATTTTCAAAGACATAAATGTGTTAAAACGGAGCTACAAAATCGTTTAAGTAGGTAGTGGAATTTAAATGGTATCATAAATTATATTATTGACAAAGGACCTTAATGTTTTTAATAGTGGGATTTTACAGAGTTGTTTGGTTAATGTTTATATTCTTAATTATGGTATTTTGGATATTTATCTAATTACACTGTTTATTATGGTGTATGCATTTGAAGGTATCTCTATTTGGTTATTGACTATGTTACATTTGTTTGATTTTGTTTTTTTGATAGCTAATGTTTCGAGTAAATTTAATTTTCTGCTTTTGTTTTGGATAAATAGTGGTTTTATTTTGTTTGATATTGTATGGTTATTTAATATGCAATGATCCGAAATTCCTGTTTTATTTTGTTTTTTTAAGATAGACGTAGAATGTTCTTTGAGTCGGGTTTTGAAGTTTCTACCTGTCTGGCCAATATAGATAGCATCACAATTATCACAATTGATTTGGTAGACTCCACTTGCGGAAAGTTTGTCTTTTGATTCTATTTTTGCGTTTAATATTTGTCTACCTAAGTTATTTTTGTTAACTTGTATTGGGGTTAAGTTAAGTTTTTTGAGATTTTTGTATATTTTCTGGCTTGCGGTTCCAGTATATTGGATTGCGCAGTATTTATTAGGTATTGTTTGGTTGGGTAGTCCCTTATAAAGTAATATTTGTGTTTTTTGTCTCTCTTTTTTCTTTAAGATATTATTTATGATGTTTGTAGAGTATCCATTGTTTATCGCTATAGTTTTAATTATATTAAGTTCTTTTTCGTACTCTAGTTTGGACAGGGGGATATTAACTAGTCTATGTATCATGCTATTGAAAGCTGCTAATTTTATTTGTTGGGGTTGGTTAGAATCTGCTGGTATGACTGTGTCGGTGGTAGTTGGTTTGCGGTAGATTTGGTATGATAAATGGTCATTATGTTTTTTAATTGTGAGGTCTAGAAAATTGATGGAGTTGTTTATTTCTTTTTCTATTGTAAATTGAATTTTATGGTTGATGTCATTAAGAAAATTAAGGAATTGGTGTAGTTGTCGTTCTGTGCCTGTCCAGATGCAGAACACGTCATCGACATATCTACACCAAAAATGTATATTTTTTATAAGTGTCGAATTATTATTGAATATGGTTTCTTCGAAATGTGCCATGTATATTTCAGTTAGGAGCGGTGATAAAAGGGATCCCATAGGTAGACCATTTTTTTTGTAATTAAAATTTGTTATTAAATCTAAAATAAGACTGGTCGATGCATAAGTTAATTAGAGCAATTATTTCTTGTATGTTCGTGGATGTTTTACTGTTATCTAGTTTATTTAATATAATATTTTTTAATTCGGTTATAGGTATTGACATGAAGAGACTTTTTACATCGAATGACACTATTGTGGCGTTTGTTGGTATTTTTAGATTTTTAGTTTTATCTATGAACTCGTATGTGTTTTTAACTGCATATTTAGAAGAGCAATGTATTATTTTAGGTAAGTAATCGCTAAGATATTGGCAGAGTTTGTAGGTAGGGGCGTTGATATATGATACTACTGGTCGTATAGGTATGTTGGTTTTATGGATTTTAGGTTGCCCGTAGAGTACTGGGGCTGTTGGATTCATGGTTTTAAGTTTGTATATTTCATTGTTGGGTAATATAGTGTTGACAGTTTTAATTTCATTAATGAGTTGGTTTTGAAATGTATTTGTGGGGTCTTTTTTCAGTTCTATGAAGTTGTTTTCTGTTATAAACTCGTCGACTTTCTCAATGTAGTCTGTTTTATTTAGAATGGTTATGGTGTTGCCTTTATCTGCTTTACATATTATGAGATTATTGTCTGCACATTTATTTTTAATAGATTTGATTATTTTTTGGCAATTATTACGGTTATTCCGGAACCGCAAGCCAGAAAATATCCAAAAATCTCAAAAAACATAACTTAACCCCAATACAAGTTAACAAAAATAACTTAGGTAGACAAATATTAAACGCAAAAATAGAATCAAAAGACAAACTTTCCGCAAGTGGAGTCTACCAAATCAATTGTGATAATTGTGATGCTATCTATATTGGCCAGACAGGTAGAAACTTCAAAACCCGACTCAAAGAACATTCTACGTCTATCTTAAAAAAAACAAAATAAAACAGGAATTTCGGATCATTGCATATTAAATAACCATACAATATCAAACAAAATAAAACCACTATTTATCCAAAACAAAAGCAGAAAATTAAATTTACTCGAAACATTAGCTATCAAAAAAGCAAAATCAAACAAATGTAACATAGTCAATAACCAAATAGAGATACCTTCAAATACATACACCATAATAAACAGTGTAATTAGATAAATATCCAAAATACCATAATTAAGAATATAAACATTAGCCAAACAACTCTGTAAAATCCCACTATTAAAAACATTAAGGTCCTTTGTCAATAATATAATTTATGATACCATTTAAATTCCACTACCTACTTAAACGATTTTGTAGCTCCGTTTTAACACATTTATGTCTTTGAAAATGACCCGAGAGGGTCGAAACACGTGTCAGGCAACTGAATAAATTTTGTGAAACTATAACAAGTACTCTGTCTTTCATTTAAAAGTAAAAATGTTAATCCAGTTTCACCAAGAATGTAGCAGTACACACATCAACTTAATATTATTAGTGTTGTACTATGCTGTTGTGTTTTGCATAATTTTTTAAGAAACTGCTCCAACAGTTATATTCAAGCTGAGGATCTAGATGTTGTCAACTGTGGAACAATGAAAGACCTACAAAGTCGACACAACAGAAATTTGGCAAGAGACGCAAAGCTTGCACGTGATATGTTTGTTAATTATTTTAATAACCAACATGATGAAATTTTAAATTTACTACAACAGAATGCTGTACTATAAAGGAAAAAAAAATAACAGGGCTGATTGGCAAAACCAACATATTTCATAAATAACATGTAATTACAATATCTATTGTTTGTACACTGGCATAATATACTAGATATGTATATACATCACGGTATTTGTTTTATTATTTCGGCTTTTAACAATTAAATTTTGCAAAAACACCTACCTTTATTTCATGTTCCTCATCCTCTAGTGTACTAGTTGAGGCATGCGGTGTCTCTTGATCTCTTAAAAATAGCAGTAACTCATAATACCATAAATTGGGAGTATAAATGTCTTCTGAACCAGCCCCACTTACTTGGCTCTTTGAAACTTTCTTCAGTTTGTAACGTCGCGCAAAGTGTGGTTCAAAATGAATCGCCCTAAACCGTTATCCTACAGATAACACCTGTGACCCAGGTACGCCCTGAGAAGGTTATCTACCTACAACTCTTACCTAATCGACCAAATCAAGCTGCTTGTAGAATACCTCCATACGCTAGCTCTATCTCAGGTATAGGTCTTTTAGTGACAGATGAGTGTTTAGCTTTTAAAGTCAAAATCGGTATTTTAGTCCAAATTTAGAGAGGCGCCACCATAGTTTTACTTTCTAAAATTAAGGCTCCAAATGGTGGTCCGTTTAGCCTTGAACGTTGAAACAAAACCAGGAAAAGAAAACTACTATGTCAAGTCCGGTATTAAAAATTACTAGGTAATAAAACAAATTATTGTTTGAGGCCAATACATTTAATCTTTAAAGAAAAGTTTTAGGATATAAAGACGAGTCCTGTTTTCCTTTTTTTTTGTTAAATGTAAGCTCCTCTGAGACAAAACAATATGAGCTACTTAAGTTGTTTACAAAATTGAAGTAGGATTGATTCAAGTGTATTTGACGGCAGCCACTATATCCCCACACAATAAAATCAGCTGTGCCTTAGGGTACAGTGACCACGTGGTCAAAACCACTTGTATCAAAACGTTGACCGCCAGAAAGTAAGATATATTTACAAGAAAGATCTTGGTTTGACAAGAAAACCAGTAAAGTTTTAAAGTTACGGTAATGAAAAATTTACAGTTACTGGGAAAAAAATATATACAAGGTTATTTCCAAAAAAGTCCAAATGGATGTGGACACTAGCACGCTTGACGGTGACTATACCCCCTGCACGAAAAATCCAACTGTGCTTCTACAAGGTACAGTCACAAGTACCGGCCCTGGGTCAGCTTAGCTATCCCAGCACCGATAGGTCCACTAGGCCAAAACGATGCTAGGATCCACCTCCCTCTATTACCCGACGAAAATAAATGCTTCCCCTGTATTTACACTTAAAACTTAAGTCCAAGTAAAAATGTAGTTCCTTGACTACACGTATCGATTCTAATATTTGAATTTAGTTACATGAAAATTTTATAAACTACCAAAAATTAAATGTCCAGTTTGGACTAACGAGGCCTGGTGATACGCTTGCGTGTTGTCGACAAACCGCCCGCGCTTACAGTCACCGGGACTTTACATTTGTTCGAACGCACAAGAGAAAAGGTTATTAAAAAGGTGAAACATAATGATTATATTATTATTATTATAGCAAATTAAGTGTCTGAAGGACTCCACCGGTAAAGTTGATAACATTGATTCCTCGGTAAGGCCTCCCAAAATAAAAGAACCTCGATGAGGTACAAACAATATTGCACCAGGTAAATAAAAGATAGGGAAAATTGCCCCTCGACAAGAATCAATGTTGGTAACTACACCGGTAAGTGAAATTCTAAAAGCTACACTTAGCTGTCTGCAACTATCGGAGTTGCCTCTCGGTGCGTTGAAACCATGGAGAAGGTTCTCAAGTTCCCTGCAGAACCTTGTTGTCCCGACGTGGATAGGATATAGAAGATTGATCCAAAATCTGACAACTACAGAGTCCCAAGGTCATTCAAGGTCATGTCAAAACTTTCCAATGAAATTTTAGGATCTAAAATACCAGCCCCAATGTGTCCAAACCATAAATTCCGATATTTTAACCCAAACGTAAAACATTTGATCCCAAAATTAGGTAGTTACAATTTAGTCCAAGCCAAAACTTTATCTAAACAAAAGGTTTAGGCCCTTGCAAAAAACTTAGTCCATCCTAAAAACCCTGCAAAGGAAATACCCTATATAAGTAAAATCCTTTCATACTAGAATTACTTAAATCAATTTTGAATTTACAAATTTACAAATTTTTTTTTACAACCCTAAATCTGGTCTGTACAATTTCGCTTACCTTAAATTAATAAGGGTTTTTCCGTCCCTGAAGGAAACACAATTGTATCGGCATGCTCGCCAGGGATTGTATACCATCCAAAGACCACTAATAATACAATCCGAAAAAGGGATGATTCCCAAAAATTATATTTGACCATGTGGCATTTTCCAAAAGAAATTTCTCTGGGTCTTATCCCATGTGCTCTTCTCTTGACGGTCACGAAGAAAAGAGGCACGTCATATCCCCCCAATCTCCAATCTACCAACCTACGGTTCCTTTGACAGCAGGACCAACCTTAACCTTCAAAAGAAACAAAATCCCTAACAATTTACGCCGATTCGAAAAGTCGCAGCAAAAAGGTTAACCCTTTTCCTCAGCAAAACTCGGTCGCCTGTGTCGCCAGAATACGATTTACGGTAGGTTCTCGCCTAAAATTCCACAGGAGAAATGTCAGCGTCCTGACATTCCAACTGTCAAACAGCTGGCTTATAAATCACATAATAAATTGTTTTAAAAATAAACACTTTCAAAGAAACCTCATTTCGAAAACAAAAAGATCCAATCCACGTTCAAAACCCATGTATCCAATTATCAAGTCTCTACGACTAGCAATATATCAAGAAATTGTCATAAAAATATACTAGCCAAAACATGGAAAATAATCAGGAAAAATTCACTCGAACTCACATCGAGCCCTATATTTGTCGTTCATCCTTAACGAGGATTTACAGAAGGTATGTATAAGGTATTATTTATTTAATTATTATTTAATTGCTTATTAAGGTCTCAAAAATTCCACAATAAAAATATTTAGTTAAAAAAAATGAAGTCTAAAACTGAACTTTTGTTACCAACTATTTATTACATCCTGTTGCTATTTTCTGCCCATAACAAGTTCTTTTCTGAAAGAACTTCTAAAATTATTAATTTTTTTCACTACTGTTTCCCTATTTGCCTCCGAATTAATCTCAGTTTTTTTACTAATACTTCATACGCTGCGGATTTTTTATTTCTATCACTGTACTCTTTCCTTTTTATTTTCCATAAACATGGAAAGCTTTTGTATAGCTCAATAAAATCACATAAAAATTGTTTATTTGGGTTCGACATTTTGTTTACTTACTTTCTGTTATTAAAGAGACTGATCAAATGAACTGAACACGCACACACACGCTCAGGCTTGTTGGTCTGCGCAGGCAAATTTCAAGCAGGACCTGAATTTACTCAGGCCAGGCCAACGGTCTGCACAGTCGGCCGGATATATCCACAGACGTTACGATATGGCTGTTCAAACCGGGATTGCACAGTTGGTCTGTGTTAAAAACCGGAGCGTCCAGTGGGGGCCTTAAGGTAGGATTAGAACAGGTTTCTTCTGTATCGCATTCATCCGAATGATGTGAAGGATGTACCGTAAAATGGGGTGAATAGGGTCACGGGGGTGAATAGGGTCAAAATGTGTTCGTTACCTTAATCCAGTTTAAAAATAAAATGCGCGAATGGTGCCGATTTTCGAACATGGCTTTTACATGTTGACACTTGCCAACACCGGACGTGATAGTTATGTGTGCTGTTAAACAACCTGTAGCGGCGTGTTAGCCACGATAATATTCGTAATATTTAGCGGCAAAAAAGTTATCCCGTAAACGTGTCCCGTCTTTTTGTTAAAATTAACGGACAAAGATTTTTGTGTTTGTGTAACTTAAAGGTAAGTATCCCAGCAACAAAGTTATATAATTAGTGTTTTATTATGTTACCTGGTGTTTGTGTTAAACCGATTTTTTTTTGGCGAAAATTTGATATAGATTATTGGCCATTACTGTATTGTAACACACTTGATTCGTAATATAGGTAAGTTTAGAAACCAATGTGTACTTTATTTACCTATTTAACCTATTTTTTACGATAATATTTTTGGTTTTTTTAGCAAACAAGATCAACACAAGCAGCCAGATTATCCAATGCTAGTCCGGTCTAATTTGACAATCAAAAGTTTTAAACTGACAAGTGTAAGAATAAGACACCTCAGTTTTATTCTAGGAACTTATTTCTGAGCTTTTTCGCAAATTTATCAGGAAAAGGACAATTTTACTACGTACTTTCCACACTAATAGAACTAAATTCATTACAGCAACTCGTTCCAAGATGAAAATCATGTGGCAACCAAGTAAATCGCCGAAATATTACAATAATTCATAAGTTTTGAATGACAAGGACAGGACAAAACCCTGTCAAAACATAACTGATCAACTATAAGATCTTAATTTAAACCAGTACTAAATCTTAAACTTTCTTAGTGAATCTGGACGAAATATTTTATGTAAAGTTTAATATGTAACTTTTGTTACCTATGTATATTTGCAAACAAAGGCAAAAAGTATCTGTTTTAAACAGTTTAGCTGACCCTTTTTAACCCAGTAGCGGTTTACTCGTATTTTAGAGTAATTTTTAAGGCGTGACCCTATTGACCCCGACTTTGGGGTGAATAGGGTCAGGGCATAAAAAACTATATATATATATGCTGACTCCTACTGAATTTCTTAAAACTTATATGGTAGTTCTATTGTACAAGTAGGGACTCATACTAGTAACCTATGTCCAAATTTTTCCGGACAACGGTTTCAAAGTTATCGAGGTGTAAAGTTGAAAATTGACCCTATTCACCCCATTTTACGGTACTGCTTCAGCACTGGAATTAGTGTCCACCTCAGATAAATCCATATCTGCGTGGTTCGTTACACTAGACTATGAATCGGAGTCATACCGAGGGGTTTGTGGCCAAGATGAGCAGGTCTGAGGTCATTTATATGCATTTTAACCGGCCTACTATTTCTTAACACCTTGTTTACTAAGTCGCTGTATTTCTCTAAAATCTCGAAGGAACCGGACCACACTGGGCTAAAACAGTCTTTAAGTTGCCGAAATTCACGAATCATCACCTGATCACCAGTTTGAAATATCACCGAAGGCTTTTGGTTTTCCTTCACGTATCTTTGATGATACCTGTTTATATTTGGTATATCTGCTTTCAGTAGTGATGTGTGTTTCTTTCTGACGATCTGCGTTATACATAGGGATTGTCCATTCGCCAGATTCTGCCAGTTCATAACCCAGTAATGCCCTAGCAGGGGTCATATCGGTAGCGTCATTCTTCCATGTCCTTAATATTTTTAAAGCTTCATCCAAGTAAGTGTCCCAACTGTTGTCAGACTTACCTAATAATAATGTTCGTAATACTTTCTTAAGTTCTTGATTTCGTCTCTCCACTGGGTTGCTTTGTTGGTGGTATATAGGGGTCAAGCACCTCTTTATTTTATTTTTTTCGCAGAACTGCCTGTATGTTTTCCCACTAAATTGTGACCCATTGTCTGATATAATACTTCTTGGACAACCATATCTACAAAAAATCTTTTTAAGGAAATTAGTCTCTGTTTTGGAATCCACTTGTCCATACGCTTCTGCTTCCATCCATTTAGTAAAAACATCTTCAACGCAAAGTATGCATTTTCTTCCTCTCAAACTTTCATTATATGGACCAAGAATATCAATAGAGAGTATCTCAAAAGGGTAGCGAGGCGTATGAGCTCTTAAAGGTGCCTCTTTCTGAAGCTGTCTTTTCTTAACGGCGGCACAAGCGATACAATTACCAATATAGTCTCCGACAATTTTATGACTATTAATTAATTTTAAAAAGAATTTTTGTACAACTTTTCGAATTGTCTCATTTTTGACTAAATGGCGGGGAACAATAAGTTGTTCGTTGTTTCCATTTTTAAACAAAAGACAATTTTTGGCTAAATACGTACGGTGGAAACGGCTTTCAGAAGTATTCCTGGCACCATAAGCATCAATATGTGCCATTTAACAATCTTTTTCCAATTGGTAGTGACGGTCTTTGTCCAATTGATATTTTTTCATAAAGGTCATAGTGAGATATATGGTTTATACTAACGTCATGAATTTTTGAGTCAGATAAAGGGGGAAATAAACGTTCGTCACATATATCTTTTGTAATAAATGTCTCATTATTCGGATTTCGGCAGAGAAAATCAGCAAGCTCATTGTTTCGTCCTGCACAATGAATTAATTCAAAATTATACTTACTCTTGTAAAGCCCCCCACAGACTACGATGTTTTTCATCCGTTCGCATCGGCGATTTGAACCGTCGTGTTGAAATTCAATATGGGACAGATATGAGAACGGACGGTTCGGCACGACCGTTTTCGGCCATAAACTATCAGTTTGGCACGCCGATTCGAATCGCAGCGATGCGAACGGATGAAAAACATCGTAGTCTGTGGGGGGCATAAGAGTAGTGACCATCGGGTTAGTTTAGACTTTGTATCTTTGTACTTGTCAAGCCAAAGAAGAGATCTCAAATCGGTAAGGAGAGTAAATTTTGTATTTTCAAGAATATGGCGATACTTTTTTTAGCCCAAATAACTGCGAGATATTCTTGTTCGTTACAATGATATTTGGATTCTGCGTTGGTAAAGCGAGCACTGGAATATGAAATTATTTGTCACTCCTTATTCGGTCCAAGTTGGTACAAAACAACGCTCATTTCTAAAGAGGAGGCATCGGGTTGAACAAAAAACTGTTTAGTGAAATCCGGCCTGTGCAGTTTAAGGGGACTAGAAACGCATTCATTGATTTTTTGAAAATTTTGTTCGTGTCGAGGAGTCCAGTGAAATTTGACACCTTTTTTCACAAGGTCATTTAATGGAATTCAATTCACGAATCCAATTACATGTTCCTAGAAAACTTTGCAACTGTTTCTTAGATTGTGGGGAAGGGAAACCTTTTATGGCCAGAATAAATATGTTTCGAAATACGATGACCTAGATAATTAAGCTCAGAATTTCGTAAATTATGAATCTTTAATCGCTCAAAGACTAAACGAAGATGTCTAAGATGTGAATTCATATCTGGTGAATAGATAATTATATCATCTAGGTACACTTTGCAAAAGACATTTAAAAATCCTGATAGAACTTCGTTAGTCATAAGTCTCTGAAACGTTCCCGGAGCGTTTTTTAATCCAAATGGCATGACAGTAAATTGATAGTGTGCTCCGTTAGGCATAGAAAAAGCTGTGTATGGTTTTGAAGAAGGATTAAAAGGTACTTGCCAATAGCCTGCTTTAAGGTCTAAGACAGTGAAAACAGTAGAATTTCCTAATTCTCTTAGTGTTTCAGAAATCTTTGGCAAGATTGATGGTTCTTCCGCGCTAATTTTATTAAGTTGACGGAAATCAACACAACGTCTAGGTTTTTTATTTTCTCTGTTAACAATAACAACGGGTGAACTGTATGAAGGTGAAGATGGTTCAGTTACGCCGCACAGTGTGGTAAATCAACCGTCTAGCGCGACATAATTATTTAAACATTGATTTAATGTTTTTTAATTTCCTATGACATTTTTTAGGAGGGTCATGAATGTTTTTTTGCTATAAAATGTAAATAAGAAGTTAGTCATTAAAATGGCTTCAGTTTTTATTAAAATATGTAATGTTTTATGGAACTTAATTACACAATTATTGATTTCAAAATACATGAAACATTATTTTAAACTTATTATTAAGTAATAGCTATAAGAAGCATGAAAAAATAATAATGTTACGTTTTAGATTCAGATATTACAATATTAATGAGTAAGATATACACTATACAGGGTATTTGAATGTACGGCTTGGTGTAAGTTTTGTAGAATTGTAAATAATAAATATCATTGTGGGTTTTAAAAACAAATTAAAGTTACCAACAATGTTCAATTAATAATATCATATAATTTTATTTACCACCTAAACAATGAGAACACTTTCAGACTAACTGGATTATGTGCCGAATGATGTTTTATAAAAGCATACACCTGCACCCGGACACGTGTATTTCTTAACTTTTTAGTACTGGTATGGAAATAACACGTTTAAATAAAAACTAATGAGTTGGGTAAATTATGAAGACTTTTAGTGCTTAATCAATTATTGTTTTTCTCATTTACCGTATGCAAGGTGTGACATTGAGTTGGATTTTTAACACCCTATATATTTTTACATTTTTAAGAAATTATCTTTACAAAAATACTAGTTTTTAATGAATAAATTAACAATGTGTGAAACGTACTTAAATGTCTACGAGAATACCAAACACTATTTGAATATCTTTTGTAGTTCCCGAGATATTTGCGTTGAAAATTTTAATAATAAAATTGTCAACATGAAAATGTACTCGTATTAGCAACGACGAACTGATGAAGCTACAAAGTGGGCATGAATGTATTTCTTTATTTCCAACAGTATAAACTCAAAAATCTAGAGGCCTAACCTGATCTGCAAAAAACATTCTCGGGAACTACAAAAGATATCCAAGATATTTTTGTACAGCTAATTTTTTAAGGAATTTAAAAATGTAAAAATATACTGGGTGTTCCATTAAAAACAATACGTTATTGGCACACCCTGTATACCGAGGGCGACAAAAAAATCGTTGTAGCTCTTAAGTTCGTTGCAATTTACCAAAAAAAAATCCAATTTAAACATGCCCTTTATTATCAGTAATAAAAAAGTTACTGAGTGTTCCAGTTATAAAAAACACCCTGTACAATAAATTATTCTTTAATAAATTGGATTGGAAATTTAAATATATTATTATCCAAAATGCTTTACTAATAGACATATTATTATATAGGAACGAGCAGCCTACAATAAAAATGTACCACTTACCTTTATATTTAGAATAATATTAGCTTTCAACGTTAAATTTTTATTTTAGTTTTTCTGAAAAATTGTAAATATTTGTAAGTATTTCATTGTAAGTGCTAAGAATTTCTCTACTGAGTTAAAATAGAGTAAATATTATAATTTAGGCCCGCAAATTTTGGGATTGATTCAGCAATGTCAAATATCACGCCAAGCGCCATACATACATTGTTATCAAAGCTTACTTAGTTACGAATTCTATACTGGGCAATGATGCATATAAAGCGTTTACTTACAACTTCTTTATCAAACTCAAAATGTTGCAAAAATTCTAGAAATTTTAGCCACAACAGGACATACGGTAAGTTAAGGCTATGAAACAATGCTGGTATTTTATTTGGTGAGTTATCCAAAAAAACAAAAAACGCACAGATTTCTTAGTTCTTTTCCGAATTCTAAAAACGAGACGTTAATTCGATTGTAAATAATTCTGAACCTTAGCCTTGGCAAAATATTAAAGTTATTTAAATTCGAAAAAAAGTTACAAAGTTATGATGATCTACAAATTGTGTGGTTTTTTTGTCAAGTCGATAATAACTAAAGAGCTATTCTTAAAGCCACATAAGTCTCGAAAGGGCACCTATGAGCAGAAAATTTTTTACTTTTCTATTAAAAGGGACCCTACTCTGTATTTTTTAGAGGGAAACTAAACTAAACTCCGACAAACTTTTTTGTATGCTCTACGAGTTAAAAAAAATACATACATATAATGATACATCGAACAACCCCAAAATTTCTAGGAGAAGGGCATTAATATTTAAAATGTTTTTATACTGTAAAACAGTTCGATTATTAACAATATTTATGTAAAAATTTGGTAAAAAATTTCTGTGTCATATATTTTGTTTTGAAAATAATGTACAGAAATGCGTTGATTTTACTCTTAAAATAACACTAAGTTATGACCCCCCCCCCCCCCCCACCCCGAGAACTGTAAATATATATTATATTTTTTGACTGCCATTTTCTTAGTAGGACTGTTTTAAATATAGATTGCTAGACTATGTACAGAATAATGCAAAATTACATTGGGGGCTTATGTCGTGCTAAATGGTCGATTTAACACACTGTGCGCCGGCTGAAAGCATTTCTTATACTTGACGATACATAATTTCTTTGGCACTGGGATTCATTGGGTAAGGTTTCAGGACTATCCTTTTATTGGGATCTGTAAGTATAATACTATGCTCTGTAGACCTTGTTGGTTGATGCAACCCATAATTAAAAATATCTTTGAATTCTGTGAGAAGATTTAAAAGTTTCGGTTGATTTTGAACCTTAGAAGTTAGATTATCTAGAACTTTGTCATTTATATGCTGACTATTGTGTGAACCATGCCAATATATGTTTTTTCGTTGCTCGAAGCCAACATAAGCGCAATAGGGAATATGCATATAACCCAAATAAATCTGAAATATTTTTTTTTATTTTCTCTACATAAATTAAATGTTTATGGCGGTTGCTGTTATTTATTTATTTTGGTCTTTATTAACCAAAAAAAAAAAGGATTTAAAACTGCAAATTTTCACGCGAATTTCGAAACTTCCACACAGCTCGTGGAACTCGAGTTAGTGGTGGCCATATTGAAGATTGGCTTGCCACTGTCTGGGTAAAATATTTGATAGAAACAAGACCAGGCAATGTAATGACGCGGTTCGTGTGGCGCCATCTGTGATCTGATTGGGGAAATAATTCTGTGTATGTGGTTTGACATCATATTACCTAACAAGTTGACGGAAAAATCCAAAAAGTGAAAAAGTGTTGTCATGTCACTATAAAACAATAAACCCTTCAAATGTGTTTCAGCACTTAGATCCATTTTTTACTTTCTTCGGTATGTCTATAACATGGCCTAAATACTAATTATGTACTTTTTTTATGTTTTGGTCACAAAATTTTGGTTTAACATAACATAACCTGACTTGTATAGTTTACTTATCGACCGCTGCTTGAAAAAGCGAGCATTTATCACGCTGCGTAAAATGCTCAACTGCTGAGAGTAAGCCTACGCGCGCACGAGCGGGTTTTCCTCGCGGGGTTGATTAGCCGAGGCGGCTAAACTACCACCAATTTTAAATGTGGTATCACATGAGCGGCTAAAAATCCACCAGTCGAAACAACAGTTCATTCCAAATATGAAATTTGAAGAAAAAGTTATAGTGAGTGCGCTTTTAGTTCGTTTTAAAAAACAAAGAAAAAATAAAATGTGGGTGCATCCCCTAACAAGTCAGAGGCTATTGAAGGGTCACTTTTATACAATTTTGTGTACACAGTCCCGCTAATTCTTTGGATATTATCGAATGAACAAAAGCACATTTGACGAGTTATTGCATCATGTTAGACCCTAAATTACTTACCAAAACACGAACATGAGAATGGGTGTCTCAGCAGAGGAAATATTATGTGTAACCCTGAGGTAAATATCAAGAAAATAAATGTTTTGTAAATTTTTATAAGAATAAATTTGTTTTTTATTCAAATTGACAAAAACAAAACGACCATAATTTCACGATCAAAGGAACTTACCTGAAGTTCGATCGTAATAGGGAATATGCGTATAACCCAAATAAATCTGAAATATTTTTTTTTATATTCTCTACATAAATTAAATGTTCGTGGCGGTTGCTGTTATCCATTTATTTTGGTCTTTATTAACAAAAAAAGGATTTAAAACTGCAAGTTTTCGCGCGAATTTCGAAACTTATAAAACGTGATCCCATTGGCTGTGTCGTCAAAATTGAACTTATGTTTCATCATGAGTACATGGCGAATTCCAGTGTTTTAGAGTCATCGACAACTCAATAAAAATGGTATTTAATGCATAACTCATCCAATGAAATATTCCTGGACTTAAAGTAGAAGGTTCCTAAAATCTTATTCATGTATACTTCAAGCCGAAATCGGTCCAGGAACCTTTCAATTTTGCAACAAAAATTGGCATTTCTGCGAAATTTTGACATATCATCTTAATAATTGCGAGTAAATACTGCAATTCTTTATTTTCATGGCAATCTTCGAAAATTCGAAAGTTTTCAAATTTTAGATGTCCCCGATGCAAATAAACCTACTTATTTATAGCTTTACCGAAAAAATAAGCGATTTAAATTAGTGGGAGGTATTCCTAGATAATTAACGGATGAAATAAAATCAAAAAGAATCGCTACATAGGGTAAATCGTGTGGAATAATGTCGGTTAAAAATAGAATTTGTCGGAAAAAATCCAAAAAATCCGAAGTTTACCCCTTAAATACGTTCCTGGATGACCCATTCGTTATTCATTTTACAGTGTGATTATCCCTTTATAAGATAGTGTTGAAAAATTGGGAAAAAATAGATAGAAAAAAATACAGAGTGATTCAAATGTACCGATGTCGAGGGCAAAAAAAGTAAAAAAATCGAAATTTAATCGGCGATTGCTCCCTTCCTATAGAGAATGAAGAAACTAAAAAATATGGATAACAGATACTTTGACGAGCTCTTTCCGATGACGTATATGGGATTTTAATTTGAACCATTTTGACCCCACAAAAAAATTTAAAACCGTGGAATATTTGGGTCAAAAATCTAAATTGTCAGTTTTTCCAAATATTTCCATTTTCCAGTGATTTTAGGTTTAGGTAAATGTATTGCAAAAAAATGATTTGAGATTTTAAAGTTTCACTTATGACATGAATTTGTATAGAGATAGAAATAGAGAATTGAAATGAACAAATAAAAACTGAGAAATTCGTAACTTGGTTTTGTAGTAATTTTAGGTCGATTCTTTAAATTATTTTTCCAAATAGCAAATACAATTAATAGTTGATTATATCGGAATACAGGTTTAGAGTTTTTTCACCTACCTTTTCGTTGACTCTGAATACACATTAAATTCCACGTGGAAAACACTGCCTTCGCGCTCTTGGCTTGAGAGTACCGAACGGCGCACAGTGCGTTGTGTATAAGGGAATTGGATTCAAAAATCATATCTTAATTGTTAGTGGCCATATTGAATTTTTTTACATAAAATACCTAATATACATACGTATTTGACGATAGGATACCGTTACCACTTGAAATTTATAGATAATAGGTACAGGGTGTAGAAAATATTAGGACACCTATTGCATGGAAATTTTATTTTAATAATAAATAACTTACTTAACATTAAAGGTGGGTAAAGATGAAATAGATAACTTAATCCCATTTTTTCATCTTCACTACTGCAAGAGGGTTGCTCATCTTCCAGAGATAACTCTAAGACCGATTCCGATGCTTCAAAAGATGACTCTTCAACCAAATAAGCCTCTATACTTTTATCTGAATGTGTGGATTTCTTGGTGATCGGTCTACGTAAGCTGGATATTAAAGGATCCGAAGTAAGAAGTAAAATATTTAATAAATCGTTATCAGAATTTATACGGGATGTTTTTCTAGTGTGTCCTAAAGGGTATTTTCTCATTTCTTTGTGCCTGGCCTCCAAAGCTTCTTCAGATAGATTTCCTATTGGAATATCAAAATATGATATTATTTCCTTGCCATGCACAAGTAGCTTATGTAGGGTACTTGGCATATAATACCAAATATAGTGTTCTAGATAAATGTTTCTAGTTTTTGTTGTTAATACTTCAAATTTTTCTACATTAATTTTTCTGCCACTTGCTATAATTCTTAAAATTAAACCTAAATTTGCTATAAGTTCTTCCTTAACTCCAGTAATTTCTGAACTTAATTTCGGGTTGTCAAAAAATCGCCTTGCGGTGTTCCCGTCGTTGGTCGTACCGTATCCAGGTCCTGAATATGTTTTTTCCGCGTTAAAAGTTCTTTTTTGTTTTCATCGCCCCTCACCTGCCATGATTTAAAAGGTAATTTGTAAGAGATGTGCAAAATGCATTCAAAGCAAAATGCAAGAAAGGCCAAATCTATAGTTTTCTTCACGTGGGGAAATTTCTTTGACATCTAGTTTGTTCATCTGTTTAGGCGTAGCACCGCAAATAAAACAATTTTGAGTCGCATTAGGATCCGACAACGTATTAATAGCGCTGCCATCAAGCATTGGATAGTTTACAGTTATATCCCGCTCGTTTTTGTTGAAGTGGAATTGTTGAAGATTATCAATACATAAAAGCATTCTGTCTCGTTCACCTTTCACAACATCTTTGCAGTCTTTTATATAAGTGAATTTAATTGGCCTACAAAACATGGTAGATGAAGGCTTAGGATTTTTCCAAATTTCCCTTTCGATGCCGTTTTCAATGAGCTTTAAAGGCACAAAATCTGTCAAAAATATAAAAGCATCTGTATTTTCTGCATTTGTAAATGATTACTTATACGTACTATGTCCGCTGCTCCCATCAAATCCCCATTTACAAATTAAGGTTAATGAATTTGCCACATTGTCTGTCGAATTTTGCTCTATTGATTCAAAAATACTTGTCATTTTATTTAGTAAATTTTGCAAGTTAACTTCTGCTGAAAGTTCATTGACTGACATATCTGTGGGTAAAATATTTTTTCGATATTCTTTTAATTTATAGAGGCTTGGAAAACATCCAGGATGTAAACGATTCACGGCACCTCTTAGAATAAGATATTTAGTATCTGAAAGGTCCAAGTCTAAAGACAGGGCTAGTGTTTCTTGAATGGACATACGCCTTTCATTACTTGTTGACGGTCCTGTACGATTTGCAGACATTTTCGCAGCGAAGTTGTGCTCCTCTGGACACCAATTTTCAACTAGGTCTTTTACTCGTCGTTTTTTCGTTTGAATGCTACTATCTTCAAAAGTTTTTTGGGGTGTACCTCTGCTTATTTTAGGTATAGTATGTTGTTTTTCAGTCAGAAATGCGTTAATATTTTCTGGAATTGACAATGTAGGCCGAGCCATTCTTCATTCTTTTTTAGAAAATCAGCACGCTTTCTGGCACATTGCTCCCATTTACTTTTAATTGTTAGGCAAAAGTATTCC
This sequence comes from Philopedon plagiatum, assembly GCA_963971165.1. NCBI lineage: Eukaryota > Metazoa > Arthropoda > Insecta > Coleoptera > Curculionidae > Philopedon > Philopedon plagiatum. Next base: position 121,992,480 of record OZ020189.1, on the reverse strand, counting down.
GCTGTTTTATTTATTGCTGATTCAATGCCTTCTGGGCACTCACCTATATCGAACAAATCTTTAATTTTATCAGCAACCGCCTTTTTCTTTTGTTTGCCACCTAATATCCATGTTTCAAAAAGGTCGACATTAGTCACAGAAGGAACTAAATCTACAAAAAAACAGTATGCCGTCACAGTCTGCAAGCTTCTGCAAAAACCGGAGACGGTATTATTTACTATAAGTGTGATATTTGAAATGACGCGAAGAGCCCAGGCATGATTTTCAATGTATTGAAAAAAAACTCTTTAAAAATAAATATTTATATTTATTATAATTTTCAGACTTGTTTAATTGACAATATCACAAAACACTTTTTTTATTTTTACGCGAGAAACAACAATGTATGAAATTAGTACTTACCTGCCGGATCAACTTCCATTATAGAGTTTAGGTAAACACAAAACCTAGGTTTTAATTAACGCGTATATAAAGACTTAAAAATTGCTTAAATTGAAATTGTCCTACTTTATCAGTCAACAACGCAACATTGGACTCCTCGCAAAAATAAACTAACCACAAACAAAAAATTGTCTTGGGACAAGTTTTTTCTTGTTGTTTATTTAGCGATCATCGCATGCTACTGATAAGAAATAATTCTGAGGCCAGTCGGATTTTCATTTTTTACTACGGCTCAACGCACTGTGCGGCGGCGCGATATTCGTGTCTCGAGATTTATTTTTGAACTGCTTCTGCTATGGCAGGAACTTCGTACCTCCAACCAGCATTTTATATGAACAAAAAAAGGGTTGTGCGAAATGCAAAATAAATCAACTAGATTTACTCGAAACAGCAAAACATATAAGAGTGTAATCAATATTTCCTTTTAATCCCAGAAAAATACCCGCTTGTACCAAATTATCAAAATTGGTTCTCTTTTTAGAAAATTTAAAGAAATTGAAAAAAAAAATTTGAATTGTTGAACGCACACAAACATAAAATAAAACAAAGAGTGCGGCTTAAACATCACCGCCCACTTTGAAATGCTTGCATTTAAACAAAAAAAAATTAGTTATTTGCAGAAGACCAGAAACAGTGCATACTGTGGCAACTCTTGCAATGCCACCTGGCCACAGTGAAGTTTCACAACTCTTCCCAACTTCCATGTTAAAGGAGAAGACGTATCATTTTTTATAAGAACAACTGAATTTTCTTCGAGACTAGCAGTTCTCCTATTCCATTTATACTTTTGCTGCAAAGTATTTAAGGCCGGATTTCACCAGAAGGCTCGTAAACGACGTTCTCATAAACCCAGTTCTCGTTAAACTCGGATTTAAATCTTGGTAAAACTCGATCGGGTTTCACCAACACAAACAGGCGAAAAGCGGAACGGAGTTTATCGAAACTTAGTTCAAGGATGAACCAACGCCGGCAACATTGTAAAGATGAGAGATATTTGTATTTTGTTAGATGCCTGCTTTTGTAAAGAAGAGAAGTAGTGAGTTAACCTAAGAATTTTATTCACAATTTGTGTTTTCTGCATGTGTTTTCTGATTCAAATTAAAAATTTGTTCTAAGAGTGCCCAAAGTTCTATTTATAATCTCTATAATGTCAGATTTCAATATTCAAAAAAGAAAAAGGGATCCACCTTTTCAGCCAGCCGAAAAAAATAATTTAATCGATCTAGTTGCTAAACATTTTGCTATAATTGAATGCAAAAAGACCGATTCCGTTAACACGAAAGCGAAGAACGAAGAGTGGAGTAAAATTGCAAGGGAGTTCAACGCCTCCTCTAGTTTTATGGAGAGAGAATGGCAGGTGCTAAAAAACTTATGGGAAAATTTAAAAAAGAGAGCGAAATCCTTTATATCCCAGCAAACCCAAGAAATGTTTGCCACAGGTAATTTATAGAATACATTTCCTCATCTTTGAATAGGTCTCTAATCAAAAATTTTAATTTTTTAGGAGGAGGCCCGCCAAAAAAAATTAAGGATGATCCAATCCTGGAACGTGTCATTGAACTGATTAGGTCAAATGTTCAAGGATTCAAAAATCCATTTGATAATGATGCTAATCACTCAGGTAGAGTATTTTTCTTATTTTTATAGTCTCAGTTCATATCCTCTTTGCCTCATTTTTTTTACGAGAGTAAATTTATCCATATTGATATACCATGATACAAACTTAAAATAAGGTATTTTTTTCAAAAGGTCACTGCACCTAAGGGGGTGTCTTGCACAGACACGATCTCGAAAAATATTGATAATAAAAATCACACTAATAGGGATATAATACAAGTCTATATATTTCTCCAAACTGGCATGACTTTAGAATATGCTAAATTATTGACTACCGTTATTAGCTGTAGAAAGCTGAAAATGAAAAATCATATAATACATTATGCATTCATGTATCCTAGAATCCTTAAAGACAAATTGTTCAATGTATTTTACTCCTGGCATTATGTGAAACTCCACAAAGAATAAAATATAGGAAACAATCTGAAACCCGACTACTGATATATCTCTTTTCTTTACAGTTCCCTATGAAGATGAAAGTCGAGATGGCCGTAAAGAAAACGACACTCAGGTAGGCATGCATGCATCTGAAATCATTTACTTCTTTTAAATGTTCTACAAATTTCAAAGAAAACTCAACATGAGGACTACTATATATTAAAAATACATGAAATATTCTTAAATACAATACAGTCTTGACTAATCTTGACTTCTTTAAAGACAGTCTAAGTACAAGTACACTTGATTGCCTAAATTCACATTAGACCTTCTCGGCCACAGTCGTAAGGTCATGAGGATTATTGTGGGTTAGCTAACAGATCATTGCAGACTCAATAACCACCTAGAAAGGATGAAACTGGTGGTAGAAAGCCTGTGCAGGTTCTGCCCGGAGGCGGAAGAAACGCCTACTCATGTGTGGTACCACTGTCAAGCGGCTTGGACAAGGCACTCTAAATACGTAGACACCACAATAAATCTATCGAGGTTACAGTGGTAGCGGTTGTATTGACACCATCTCCGTTTAACTAAACCAATCTAATCTAAATACTATTTAAGCAAAAAGTAAAGACTTTTAGCCATGTTTGTCTCGTTTCCACACTTGATGGTTCGCCATTCATACAGCTGGCTTCTTCAGAAGTTATCTCGGTGATCATCATCATCGGATTCCAATTACCGCGATAACTTCTGAAGAAGCCAGCAGTATGAATGGCGAAACGTAAGTGTGGACAAACGCGGCAAAACCCGCAAGCTACTTACATAGAAGTTATGACTACTATACCTTCTCGGATGTTGTCTCAAAAATTCAACTCTGAAATATGTTATATTATTATATGTATAATAACATATATTTATATTGTAAAAAAAGGGCAGCTTTTTTAACAGATTTTTTTGTGTTTCAGAATGAAGGAAATGATTGGTCCAGTTATACTCCAGAAATGCTGAGGACGCCCAGAACTGCTGCTCTTCGAGAAAATGATTTCCTAAATTTAGAATGTACTACAATTGAAGTAGTTGATGAGTTCAGTTTGGGCTCACAACTACAGTCTGATCCCACTGTGAATTTAGAAGCTACCCTGCAGGCCACAACATCATCTAATCCTGCAGGCTTCCAAGACTCAAAACTACCGAATACTCCAACAGTAGTTCTTAAGTCAAGCAGGCATGTAACCAGCCGAAGGAGGCCTGTATTGAAACAAGCTGAAGCTGATTTACTTGCTCAGGCAAAGATCAAAACTTTAGCATTTAGTAATGAACAAGCGTCCCAAGAACATGAGGTGACCATGCAAATTTTGACATTGCAGAAAGACCAGGAGAAGGAAAAACTGAAACAAGAAATTGAGAGGACCGAACAGGAGAAGCGTCGAACAGAATTACTTCGACAAGAGTTGGGGAAGGTTGAAAGAGATTTAATACTTTAGGATAACTTACTTATTGTTAGTTTATTAGTTAGATTAGACATTAAAATGAATGTTCAAGTATGTAAACAATGTTTATTAAATATATTATTTGATACATTCTATAGTTTCATTTCATGATGCTCAGTGTAGTAGGAGTTCTGGTTAACCTTTTTATTCCTGCTGGTTTCTCTGCATAATATCCTGTGCAACAAGCCTGCAAAAAATTTCACGATATACACATACGGTTTTGAAAAAATGAATATTTTACAAGATACAAAGAATAAGAATGCCTACACTGAGCAACCGGCCAGGAGAAATTTTTTTTAAATAGGGGACAGCTAAAATTTCTAGCTGCAATAAATAAAATTTTTACCATGGTAGCAAAGAACTTTGCTGCCATACTAAGACCTAAATTTACTTTGCTGTGGTGGCAAAACTACTTACTTAGGGTAGCAAGATTTTTTCTAGCACAGTAAAATTTTATTTATTGCAACAAGAAATTTTAGCTGTACCTATTTAAAAAAAAAATCTCCTGGCAGGTTTCTCAGTGTACACTTAAGAATGTTTAAGCATACTGTGTAGGTATATGCAATATTACATAGGTCGCGGTTACAATTTCGAATCTTTTTTTTTTGAAAACATTTTCTTCCAATGATATTTTATTCGAAAGCATATTGTTCGAAAGTTATTTTGTTTCCTTCTTTGAAAGAAGGAAGTAATTTTCCAATAAATTAACTTTCGAAAAATATGATTTCGAACAAAATGTTTTCAAATAAAATATCATTCGAACAAAATGTTTTCGAACAAAGTGCTATTAAAGAAAAAGTTTTGAATTTGTAACCTCGACCAATATTACATAAATGTCATTTGATTTCACCTTTCAAAGTAGTTTTCCACTAAAGCTCGACGCTCACGGTGATTTGGATTCTCTCTTTGAGGGCCTCCTGGACGTTGTTGGGGATAGTTTGGATGCTCCTGCCGAATGTTGCCTTGAGCAAGACCTGCTTCCCAAGGAGCAGGTAGTATTAGTTATGGATCTTGAGGTGGAACATCTTCCCCAGCTCTACTGGCAATATTGTGAAGAACAGCTGTGGCAATAATTATTGGAAAAGCATTTTCTAACTTCACTCGTAACCCCACTGCCATAGATGGAAAACGTCTTTTCCAAATTCCAAACAATCTTTCAATGGGATTTCTTGTACGAATCTGTGATTCATTGAATATGTGTTCAGCAGCAGTATAACATCGATCGAGTGGGGTTATCATGTAATGTCTGCAGGCATATCCTCCATCTCCCACAAGTACAGCATCACCATATTGCCCTTGTTCAAACATTGCTTTCCGATAACAGTTATTAAAAATATGGGAGTCATGGGTACTACCTGGCCATCTCGCAACGATATCAGTGAACTCTAATTTTGCACTGCAAATAGCCTGAACATTAATCGAAAAGTAGCCTTTTCTGTTACGAAATATTTCACCATTGGCACCGCCTGAAATTTAAAATAAATACATTACTTGTATACTAAATTTTATTAATATTGCATTTGATCTGTCACAAATTCATAGAATTATTAATTCTCAATTATATAACTTTCACAGAGAATAAATAGTAGAAAAAATTAAATAAACCAACCTGGAGACTTTCCCAATTTAACATCAGTACAGTCTATCGCACCAACCACTTTTGGAAATCTAGCCTTGTTGTAGAAGCCCAATTGAGACTTGCGAATTTCATCATGGGTTTCAGGAAATATGACGTGCAGATGTCGCAGTGACGCTATAGCAGAACTAACCCTATGTACAATTCGATGGGCAGTAGATATGCTAAAACCAGATAAATCAGCTGCTGTAGTCTGGAAGCATCCTGTCGCATAGAATCGAAGTGCACAGAGCAGCTGATTAATTGGCGATATGCAATCATTTCTAAAAAAAAATACTGCAGATAACACTAGTACCACATATGGAAAGTGATTTGACAATACGGAAAATGCTTTTACTTACTTGTCGGAGGGAAATTCTAAGTAATTTTCAATTGCCTCCAAGACAACCAGTACTGTCGGTTTAGTAAGTCGAAACCTGGTCACAAAGTCTCTATCATCCAGACCATGAAAATGATCTTCCCTTTCTCTTATCCAGCGAGGTCGGCGCACGACGTACTCATCTTCACTATCGCTGTCCTCGAAAGCTAACAAATACGCCCTTCGCATATTTGCTAATTAATTTCAATAATCTTTCATAAACAAGAAAACAATAAACAAAATCATAACCATAAACTTAATAAAAATTATCTTAACCCTACTTTTCGAACCAAAACGTCGTTTACATTCTCAAACTGGCCAAAATCAGCCGGTTAAAAGCGGAAACTCGGTTTAGAACTAAACTCGGTTTATAGTTCCTGGTGAAATCCAATTTCCCCGTCAAAAGCTAAATCTAAGTTTAATTTGAACAAAACGCGTTTAAAGAGGTTGGTGAAATCCAGCCTAAGTAGCTGTTGTGCCATCTTTTCCAAAAATCCTGATGCAGACGTTGCAATAACTGCCAACGACTTAAGTGGTAAGGCTTGAAGATCAGGATCAGGTAAAGAGGTTAAGGGTTCTAGAGTAAGAAAGTGTCCTGGAGTGAGAATGGATAAGTCAGAAGGATCACTACTTAAAGGACAAAGAGGTCTAGAATTCAGTAATGACTCTATTTGGCACAACACTGTGTAGAATTCCTCGTAAGTGAGAACTTGATTACCAATAACTCGGTAGAGGTGTGACTTGGCGGATTTAATTCCAGCTTCGAACAAACCTCCGAAATGTGGAGCACTTGGTGGATTAAAACACCATTCAGTTATTTCTTCGGCGGAAAAATCTTTCATATATTTACACATTTTTTCTAGTTCGTTTGACGCACCAATAAAGTTGGTCCCTTGATCACTGAAAATCCTTACACAGCGTCCTCGTCGAGCTATAAACCTTCATAAACAAGCTAAAAAGGCTTCAGAAGAAAGGTATGACGCAAGTTCAAGGTGAACAGCCTTTGTGGTGGCACACACAAAAAGACAGATATATGCCTTCTGTGCCTTGACTCCCCGTGATTTACCAAGACTTACCATAAATGGACCACCATAATCAACTCCCACTATGGAAAAAGGTTTTGCTTGCAAAACTCTAAGTGAAGGTAGATTGCCCATAAACGGTTGAACTGGGGTAGGGTTGAGACGATAGCACTTACGACATCGAGAGAGAGAACGGCGGATAGCACGCCTGGCAGAAAGTATCCAAAAACGCTGTGAAATGAGAAATTGTAGGGTTTGAAGATCTGGATGAAAGATATTTTTGTGAATCTGTTCAATAATTAGTTGTGTCAAACGGTTCTTTTGTGGAAGTAGCGCAGGAAATTTTCTGTCATATGAGAGACCTGAATAGGCTAAACGACCGCCCACTCTGAGAATACCATCGCTTCCAATAAAAGGATTTGAACTTCTAAATGGTTTCGAAAGAGGTTTGGAACGTTCAAGGTTTTCGATTTCTGCAGAAAAAGAAATATGTTGAACTCGCTTAACTAGAACAAGGAGAGCATTATGAATGCAAGAAACGGTCCACTTTTTCATTTAGTCGGATTCTTGAAATTGTAAATAAATCGAAGTATGTAACATATAATCCTTTGAATTTTTGAAAGGGAAGAAAATTTTTCCTAAAGGGAATCTATAGGTGAAAGCGAAACAAATGCGACAAGAGTTATCTTCCTTTCATCCTCGCACACGGATGCGGTCATGTCACAGTCATTAGAGTTTGGCCACAATGACTGATTTGAGCCACTCTGGACCGTACCACCACCGAGAACACGATGCGAGTTCAGAAGGAAGTAATCCTCGAGATGCTACATCAGCAGGATTATCATCCGAGGGAACGTGATGCCAGTAAAGGGGATAGATGTTTTCCTGGATTCGAGTCACCCGGTTGCTTACAAAAGATTTCCACCGATGGGGAGAGTCCCTTATCCAAGCAAGAGCTACTGTGGAATCAGAACAAGCAAAAATTTGGTCAATATTTACCTTTTCTGAATAAAGCCTTAAGAGCATGCCTATAAGATCAGAGAGAAGCAATGTCCAGATATCTGTAGTTATGCCTACATATTGAATTTGTTTAAGCATTTCAGTTAACTTTAAACGAGATTCGTCAAAAACATTTTTCAGCAGCTTATTTTGACTGTATCAAGATTCGGCAAAGAATATCTGGAGTCTAAAAGCAAACAAATTTTTTAAAACCTTCATCTTTCACTATTGTGAATGGTTGAAAATCAGTTATAAGGGCTTCATTCAATTTATTTGTATTTGTGGAATTATTATCAAAGTTGTTCCCTTCGAAAAACAGAACACACACTAGATCTGGCCGAGCGAGCTATAGAACTTACAGTGCTACTCCCAACACCTAAAAATAAATTTAATACATTAAAAAACATAATTAAAACAACCTCTGTAGAAGGTACCTGTGCTGCAACTAGAAGCAGTAGTATTATCTAATTCAGTATTCAGTAAAGGCTGAAATCTCTTTAAATGATCAGCTAAATTACTCGTGTTGGCGCTTGTTTTATATTCTTTACCATTTGGATTACATTTTGCTAGACTCGTGTCCCGAGATCTTTTAAAATACTTTCAGACTATTAAAAATTTTGTTCTTTTCCGGGAAGAACCAGAGTTAGTTTCCAACGAAGCTATAGTGGACGTAGAGCCGGAGTCATTCTTATCTCCCATGTTGGTGATTTCACTCTGGTCATCACCATCAGAATCCACAATTACTAAAAAGTACAATAATTAATTGATTTTTATAGCACCAAAACCAGAGAACCCTAACCTACATATGTACATAAATGGCCGATTTTGACTTACTACTTACTTTAAGTAAAAATATCAATTTTGCTGTAACTTACCGTTATTTTTTTTTTTCGTTTTTTTCTTTCGATAGTGGGTAAGAATATTCTCCATGATAATTTTTTACCACAAAATAAACCATAAAACAACTAAGGTTAAGTTAGGAACAACGGGAACAAGGCGGGAATATTAAGAAAAAACAATCATGTTATTCTTCCTTCTTATATTTTGGCGTTAAACTAGGCGGTTAGACATTAGGCAGTTTTTAACAAGTAACTGATCGAGCCAGAGCTTTTCGGTGGACGATTTGTTTGGACGCACCCTGGTAGCGTATTATTCGATAGTCAGAAAAACTATCGATAGTTTTCGATGGTAAAAACTATCGATAGTTTTCGATGGTAAAAACTATCGACAGTTATCGATTGGGCTATCGATAATTTCGTATCCCTAGATCCAAATCTTCGGTCGAAGCCTTGCCAGCGTAGAAGCACGCTGAAACTCTGTCCCATGTTTTCTGAGGGAGTTTTAGCAATACCTTTTTCCATATTGAATTCATATTCATTTTAAAGATTTCCTTGATTTTTTGATTTTGATGAATTTTTTCAATTTCCATTGAAAGAGCATTGTGAAAAGTCAGTTTCACAACATGCATTATCTCATTTCGGCAGCCCGAGCCGCAGCGAACACATCTCCCGTGTCACTCCGAAAATGAGAATTTTAGCTTAGGAGAATATCTGGTTTTTTTCAGGAGGGCTTTTAATAATGTTATTTAATAAACTCAATGTTTATCTAACATTTTAAAGCAAAAAAATTGCTTTTAAATAAATTTCGTGAACCAGCTTAATCTTTGTCTGATTATTTTTTACGGATTCAACGGCCTTTAACCTTACCAAAATAAAAAGAGGTGCTTTATTGGCGAAGGGGTTCGTGCCCTAACGTGTGGTATTCACGTAGAATTTTAAAAATGGATTGTTATGAAACAGTTGATCTGGGTAGATTTTGGAATCTGTTTCAGAGGCTTTTAACCTTGGACTTTAAGTAAGTTGGGCCTCGTGGGCCGAGGGACATAGGTTTTCTTGTATAATTTAACATTTTACTCAGTTCCTGTTATTTTTTTATGATAAAATTATTACATAAAAACGTACTATTACGACACAAGACGTAGCACATCTCTGCACGGGCCATCCGGCCAATCCACGCACAGACAGTGCCAGACCGGGCGGCCACACGGCGGCTTCCATCTTGCTGCTTAGCGAATTTTAAATTTGGCAGTTTTTCCATCTAATTGTTTAATTTTTGGAAAAAATTAATCGTTTTGATTTGTGATTTGGGGGATATGTTTTACTCGTGTTTACTTAATTTATGCTTTACACAGGGTAATGTGTATATCTTTGTTTTATTGTTTTACACATTTCTTAGCTTATTTGTTGTGTTAATTTGCTTTAACATATTTGAAGGGTGAAGAAGGGAAAGAACAAGGAATGTGACAGTTTTTTTGTTTTGAGATAATTGAAATTTTAGTATTTACGATCTAATTACTTCAAACCAAGGCTCCAAGAAAATGAAACATCTTCTTATTTGGCAACACTATATAACGATCTACTAATTACAAACGAAAATTAAGATCAAATGTTGAAAACAGAAAAAAAAACAAAAAAATTCTAACATAAGTACAAGTAAATATCGTAAAAAACAAGGAATGTCACATTATAGTTGGCTGCAAGAACTGGCAAGAACTCTGAAAACAAGATTGCTGTTAATAATCATCAACTAATTTAAGCAAATATGTTTACCTTCACGTTCGTAACATTAGGGTTCAAAACTACTGGTAGGGTAGATCAGCATAATAAGCTAGAGTATTCTGACTACAGAACCTTTTTATGATGCATTTTGCTCGTCGTTGGATCCCAAACTATTAAAATATTGTAATAGCTACTTCTTTTCTTTCAGTAGCAGTAATACTTTCAAAGCATTTTAATCTTTTGCAGTTGCATGGCGGCCCTTCTTCATGGGATTGTAAATGCATTCTTTTCATTACATCAACCACTCTCCCAGATTTCTTTCTCCTTCTCGTTTTATTATCATTTGCGTTGCAGGGGTCACTATCAGAAGACATCATGATACAAATAAAAGACGGTATGATACCAAACCGTGTCAAATTCGTCCGGGTTCGCGCATGACGTCACGATGTGTCCTATTTTTGAAATTTATAACGCGCAATATAGAGGTTACGTTGGTTATAGGCGATTTTATATAAATTCTATTGGCAATATACTTTGCCTCCTGCTTATAATACAAATTTTATAGTACATAATTTAAAATATTCATATAAATAAAGGGATAAATACATACATTGATTACATTGATTGATTGATTGTATGATTGTCCACATCACAACCATACACAGCACATCTCATTTTTACTTTTAAACTCCTAAAAGTAATATAAAAACACCAAAAAATAGTTGAAAACACAACGCGATCTTAAAAAAGACGTGTTTCGTTTACAAAATATCGCCGAATTGGTCACGGCGTGACGTAAATGGCCACGCCTACCTGCGCGGTATCATATCTTCTTTTATTTGTATCATGAGAAGACAACTACTATATGGCTAAGCTTATTCGTTATGAAGTAAAAAAGATATAACTTGTTAAAACTTAAGCAAAACACGTGTAACGCCAACCAAGTTAAAAGATTAATAACGATTTTTTTGCGTCCTGTTTGCGATGCTACCCTGGACCTTCCTTCTTTTTATCGGTTGGCGCGTGGACATTTCTTGTTTTTAACCTTCGCGCTAATATTTTAAGTACGCGTAGTTCTCGGACTATTCTAGGTTTTAACTACCACCCCGGCTATAAATATTTAGTTCATATATGTCTACTAGATGACGTTATTATCTCGGTTTATTAAAAAATGTGACATTCCTTGTTCTTTCCCTTCACCCTTCATTTGTTATATTTATGCGCGGGATTATTCACATTGCTTCTATGTGTTATTTATTTGTATTATCTATTTACATTATTTACATATTTATTTACACTGTTTTATGCTAGTTATTTTATTTTGTTTTATAAGCAAGTTTATTTGTATTACTTTGTATTTTTATTTACATTAACTATTTACATTATTTTATATTAATTGATTATTAATTTTTATATTAATTTATTTTAGTGTTTTTGTTTCTATGCACATGTTAGTTACATCGTTTAAATTATATTATTTATTTACATGATTTATGGTATTTATTTAAATTATTTACGTGTTTGCTTACACAATTATTTATGATTATTTGATTTAATTTATATTTATGTACCTATATATTTACAATTTGTACATTGTTTTGCATATTACTCAAGAATCTCTTCGACATCTGTGTGGTATAATGGTAGTTTTTTGTAAATAGGGCCGTGCTTATGTGGTTGATCTGCATTATATCGTAGCCTTGTTATGTTACGCGTGAGTATTGAGTTTATAGGCTTAGTGGCGTAAAATTTTTGACTCATCGCCGTGACATAATCCACTATTTTTTCCATATCTGTCATTTCGTGCAAGTCTCTGGTTCTATGGTCTATGGTTCTCCTTGGGGCTGATGTTACGCACCTCAACAGCCTGTTCTGGATCCTCTGTATTTTTTCGAACCGTGTCATCGAGATTGAACACCACACATGTGCTGCGTAACACATTACTGGTCAAATGATTTGCTTATATATTATTAATTTGTTGTCTGGTGACATATTTGATTTGGGGTAGAGAATGGCATATAAGCTCTGCGTTGCCAAAAACGCCTTCTGCACTATCGCATTTACATGGAGCTTAAATGACAATCTCTCATCCAATGTCACTCCAAGGAATTTTAATTCTCTTTTTGGTATAATAGAAGTGTTGTTGGTTTTGAGCGGTACAAATATTTTATTATTGGTAAATTTTTTCGTAATTACACCACATTCTGTTTTGGTGGCGTTCACTTCTACTTTCCACAGTTCGTAGTATGGTATTAGGCGCTGAAGATGCCCTAATATCTCCCTTTTCGCTGCTTCAGCGTAATACGAGTGAGCATAGATTAGGGCATCATCAGCGTACATGACTAATTTTGTTATTGGTGACATTGTGTGTCAGAGGTGAACAGGCTGTACAAGATTGGGGATAAAACTGCCTTGTGGGACACCTGCCGTTATTGTTTTTGCGTCTGAAAGATCGGCCTCTATTCTCACTCTTATCTATCTGTTGGATAAATAAGAATGTATGAGTGCCACCCAGTGCATTGGTATATTTTGCTGGTAGAATAATTTATACAATAGGCCATTCTGCCACACAGTATCGAAAGCCCTTTTTATGTCCAATGAGAGGAGGACTGAGTTCTGTTGTATGTTGAGTTTGTCCAGGACATCTTGCACGATCTTTGCTATGAACAAGGTCGTGCTATGTCCCGGACGAAAACCAAATTGGTGAGGGGTATCCTCTCCTCTATGCCTTCCTCTCTTAGTTTTGCCAAGAGTGCTCTCTCAGCTATTTTGAACAGTGAAGTGCTGTAATAATATAATGTTATTTATTATATGTATTGCTTTTTTGCTGAGATTCTTGAGTAATATGTTGCTGATCCCAATCCTGGCGCTTTGTTGTTAGATGTTCTTTTTATTATTTTGAAAACTTCTTTAGGTTTTAAAATATTTTTTTGCATAAACTGTGGGGGGAATAGGGTATTTCTGACCAGTGATGTTTACTGATGCTGTTATTTGTCTTTGTCTGTCTGTCACGTCATCACTACTAGTGCAGATATCTGCTAGTGTCTGCACTAGTGTGTTAGCTTTCTGCTTATTATTTTGAACTGTATTTTGTGAGAAAGATGGGATTTTTTGAAACTTACTTTTTAGTGGCTTGGTGAGTTTCCAGAGGGAATTGTTCTGTGTGGACAATCCCCCCAGGACATCTCTCCTAGCGTGTTTTTTATGAATATTTATACGTGATCTTATTGTGTTTTGTAATTGTCTCATTCTATCTTGAAACCTTACGGCCCCTGGCTCATTATGAACCAGAGTTTTCCTAACAAATAACTGTTTTTTGTTTTATATTTATATTTCTTTTTGTTTTGTTTTTAAACGTTTTCGGACCCTACGTTGTGTTACTTTTGTATACCTTATTTGGTTCTTTGGATATAAAGTTTAGTAGCTGGGAGATTGAAATAAAACAATATATTTAAATAATCCATTTCTATTTAACTTTTCAAAATGTTACAGAATGGATTTCACATAATATTTTTTATTTTAAACCCTTTTTTGTTCATCTTAAAGCTTACCACATTAGTAAGGAGTTTATGAAAATAATAGAATTTTAATTACTGGCAGAAAACACTGGTATAATTTTAAACAATTATGGTTAAATTATATTGGAATCACAGCAACCAAACTGTACTGGCCTGGCCACGTTTCCACGAGCAATGGAGTCTCTCTTTTCTCCAGGGATAATTCTTTTTCCCTAAGGGATCATTCTTTTTCCCTAATAGTGACTTCCTCGGTGACCGTCAACAGCTGAAGGCGTCGGGACCACCTTGAGTTCGAAGGAGGAAAGCCACCCTCACAGCTGTTGGAGGACCGAAGTCCAACTGTCCCACGTTGAAGGAAACTTTTGTGGAGTCTATCGACCTGTCCAAGAGCAGTACAACTTAAATGCACAGCCTCCAATTTTAATAAGAAAATAATATATTTGGTTTAATTATGAACCCACCAACATTATGGTTTCCTGCCAGAATATAAGAAATCATTTTTCACCTCAGTTGTTTTTAAAACTCTATTTTGTTTTACATTGATCTTTCAACAGTTACGCAGCTCCGCTTTTGGGGAAAGGATTATTCTTTTTCCGGTTCCCTGCAGGTAGTACAGGATTATTCTTTTTCTGATGCCCTGCAGGTAGTACCCCCCACGAAACTAGGCTCTACATACAAAACATCAATGCAAGAAACAAAGCAAAAACTCCAATTGTTAAAATTCAGTTAATAAATTTGTTCGCCAAACAACTGAGCAATTTAACTTTTGAAAGAAAATTAAGATAAACAAAGAAAAATTTCATATTATATGTTCAAATTTTCATTGAAGTTATTGAGAACGCTCATATTAATTTAGGCGGAATTTCGCAAGTCGACGGACCTGTGGACGGTTCTTTGGGGGGTTGCTCCATGTCTCTGTTCATTTTACCTAAGAGAAAAAGAAAAACAGTATTAATTTTCTTTTACACGCATGATTTGTTATCATCATTATGATTATTTTTATTATTATTATTATGATTATTATTATTATTATTATTATTATTATTATTATTATTATTATTATTATTATTATTATTACTGGTGTGACAGCGATCCGGACGAACCGTTAGCAAACTTTTAAGTAAATAAACAAACATAACCTGATAGAAATAATTAACTTTTAAACAACAAAATCCTTGATAACTGACATTTGTCAAATCAGAGTCCAGAGAGAGGAAGTAGGAAAAATAGAGAAAGAAAAGGTAGTTAATTTGATTTTGCTCATCATAGGACCATTTATGTACACTCGACCGTCCTTGTCGAGCATATTGTACGGGATGTTCCTAGAGCTATAGTAAAGATAGTAATAGTATAGACAGTAGAAAAGGGGACAGATGGGACATTTTCAGTCATCAAGGATTGATTCTATTTACTCTAACTTGACTTTGAACGGTGCCATAATTAACAAACTAGACGAATGATGTTTTAATACAAAATTTTTAACCTTAGTAATATAATAAAAATATATCCGATGTAAAACGTGTTCCCATAAGATAACTATACGGACCTGTATGGTCGACAGGTCTTACCCCCCCATGATAATCGTTTATTTATTTTATTATTTAAAACAAAACCTAAAGGTTATCATAATAGTCGACGTCCTAGAAACACAGAAAACTTTCGCTCTTCCCAGTGTTTAGCCGAGTTCACCAAGCATTGACGTCCTCGTAACACCGGGAAAAACTTCCACCCTTTTCGATGTTGAGCAGAGTTCATCAAAATTGACGTCCTCGAAAACACAGCGAAAAATCTCCACTCTCCCCAGTGTTTTGCCGAGTTCATCGAAGACCGACGTCCTCGTAGCACTAAGAAAATGTTATGCCCTCTTAGTGCTCCAAGTTCATCATGAGTCGACGTCCTCGGACACAGGAAAAAGCTTCCACTCTTCCCAATGTTTAACAGAGTTCACCACAGATTGACGTCCTCGTAACACCAAAAACAATGTTAGGCCCTCTTAGTGTCCCGAGTTCATCCCAGTTATTCCCGGTTCCCCGCAAGAAAAAGAATATTTAAGATTTTTTGTTAGCAAGAACACTCATTCTAAATTAACTTTTCGAGATTATTCTGCTTTTCCTTTGTAAAAAAGTATCATAAAATAAGATCCCTTGTTCCACAAACATTGTGAGTCATTCGTCTATTTCAGAAAACCCGTATAAATTCCGTCGTATAAGGTAATCAAAGAATATGGCCGTAGATTTTGTATATTAAATTGTAAAAAAATGAAAACCCAAAACTATTGCGCATTAAAACTGGCTTGCTTGCCATCAAAGCTCTGAAAAATACAATTTTTTGTTAAAATTTGGTAAATGCAAAAAAAACAATTAACGACAACTTTTTACCAACATTAATTATTACCATTGAAAGACTTTTCAGTACCAATTCGGAACTGCCTGGGTCTTCGATCTAGCCTCTATAAGTGTCGGATATGTAACTTAACAGCAGTGGCGCTTTACTGCCGGCGACATCTTGCTGCCTCCCCTTGAACCACTGACCTATCGAAACGGACGAGCAAACTAAAATCAATAGTTTGGTCGCGCCGCTAAATAAGCTTGTTTGGTAGTTTGAAATTATGATCTGAAAAAGAATCTTAAGAAATCTAACACAAATTTTATTTAAAATCATTTTCTCATTTAAATGATGACATTCTTTTCTGGAAAGATATGTGTAATTTATTTACACAAGTATTCATCATTAAATTACCCCATGGTTAATTGATATTTAATTTATAGCTTTATACATACATACACGCGCCTCTTCCCAGACATACACATACACACCTATAGGTACCTATACATACATGCATACATATATTTAGACATATTATTATTTTTTTTTAAACTATTATACCTCGTTTTTTTATTTATACCTTTAACGCCTGGGTAGGGAAGGTTTCAGTCCCCCCCTCTTATTTTGATTGAAGACCAAGTTGGTTGTAAAGAAAAATAAGACATAGTAAAACTAATTTCTATTTAAAGACAAACCACAAAAAAAAAATACAAATAGCAACAACAACAACAATACAGATAGGAACAAAAATATAAATAGGGACAAAAATACAAATAGGAACAAAATACAAATAGGAACAACAACAGAATAACAAAAATAACAAGATAACAGCACAGTAAATATTAAACAAATAAACAAAATACAACAACTAAACATTAAACAACCTAACTAAAATACAACAAGTAACAATGAACAATTATCTCACTCTAAACAAACAACATACACGGAAAAATGTCATGTTGGCCGAAATGGTAGTTTTAATCACTTTTCTTTGGCAGTGGGCCGTTATTGGTTATGTCTTTACATTGCTTACGGCCGCGTTTTTTGAGGCGGTAGGCTTTTCTATGTCTTTTCTTATGATTGTGGGTTTTTCCCGAATCGCTGGGGGCCTCTGTACTATTACTGACTGTCTCCAGTGGCATATTCTCGCAGGAAACTGAGGAGACCATAGCTTCCTTATTTTTGTTTGATTTGACCCAATCAAACCCAAATGCCGGCAGTGGCAGATCCAAGACCGCCCGCGTCGCATTACTGGGGGGTTTGCGGGGATCTAGAACACTGTGGATTTGTTCACTCACACCGTTGGTGTTGGTTGAATAACAATCCGGCACATCGGGTATATAATCGTACACATATTGTGCGTCTAAAACGGCGAATATTTCGTCTAAATGTGACATTGTTGATGATTACGGATGACTAATTGTTTTGAGCCGCACAAGAAAATATTTAGCCCAACGTTTAGAGATAAACTGAACGGTAAACAACCTACGTTTCCAGATCTTTGTTTTGAAGATGAGTCATTAGGGTGAATCATTGGGGTGTATTGAAGATAAAACAGGGTCGGAATTAGCTGGAATTTTTGGGTAAAGTTAATCGCACCACTAGTGGAACGGATGGACAACACATTATGTTGTTTGCTAGGCTCTTCCGTGGGATTTTTTTTTTCCAATATAACTATTTTACATAGTATAATAAGGGATCAGATTGGTGGTATTATATGTTCCTTTTATAGAACCTGTAGATATCTCACCAAGTTGATAAGCATTAGGATAAGGTTTATTTAGAACCTTAAAAGGTCCTTCATAAATTAGGCAGAACTTTTTTGCTATTCCTTCAGCTGCACTAGACACAGGATTGGTTTTTAATAATACCAAATCACCAATTTGGTAATTTGTAGTTTTAACTTTTTGCTGTTTTATTCTTTTTAAAGACATTTTAATTAAATGATTGTGCACTTCTTGTATTATTTGGGTATGGGGTTTGGCCTGGATATTATCTTGGACAAGTATTTGGTCAATTTCCCTATCTAATATCATGGTAGATTTTTGCCCGGTAACAATTTCTAAAGGACAATATCCCGTACTAGAATTAACGGTTTGGTTTAGACAAAGTTCGATGTCTGGCACAAACTTGGCCCATTGCGTATGGTTTTTATAACAGTACGTACGAAAAAACCTACCAAGTTCTTTCATATATCTCTCAGCTGGATTTGAACAGGCATGACGTATAGACGAGTAAGTTGGTTGAATCCCTAATTCTTTCAGACGCCTAACCCAAAGTTTTGATGTAAATTGTGTCCCATGATCACTTAATATAGCCCGTACCTTTATAAGAGGTAAAAAATCCCTTTCGATCCTATTTAATGTGGCTCGAGTGTTTGCCTTTTGTAGCGAAAATCATTTTGTATATTTTGAAAATACATCTACGACTACTAAGATATAAGTTACCCCCCCCCCCCCCCCCCCAATGCTTCTGGGTAGTGGTCCATAATAGTCAATAGCAACTAACTCACCCACGGACTTGGGAATGATGGGATGAAGTTCTCCCACAAAACTTTTATTGGGTTTTTTAGCCTTTTGACATAAATCGCAGGTCCTACAAATATTTTGTATGTCCCTATACATATTCTTCCAGTAAAATAATGTTCGCATGATGTTAAATATTTTTGGTCCACCGAAATGGCCCATTTCTTGATGATAATGCCAAATAAATGGCTCCCTAAGGTTTGCAGGAAGTGCGATAGTTTTTCGTGGTTTAAAAGAATCCAGATTATAAAGTATATTGTGTTGAAACTCATAGTTTTCTAGTACACGACTAATATGTTTATCAGGCACATCGTGCTCTTTTTTAGCTTTTATTATTTGATTCAGATATTCATCTGCCTGTTGATATTTAGAAATATTTTTTAAATAATTTTTAATTTGATCGGTATTTTCAACTTGAAGTAACACGATTAAAGGGTTTTCATTAGATTTTCCCGTGATATTTTCGCCTACAGGAAATCGTGATAAAATATCAGCGATTTTATTTTCTTTTCCGGTTATGTGTTCAATGTGATAATCAAACTGTTGTAAAAAAAACGACACTGCTTAATAAAAGTGAGCGCGTGGTGGTCTGTACGAATTAAAAGTTTGCTTTGCGTTACATAAAGTCTAGTTTTCTTAAGTGCGTAAATTATTGCCAACAACCCCTTTTCTGTGGTAGTATAATTAAGTTCTGCCAAATTAAATCTTTTACTAAGGAAACAAATCACTCCCGGTTGGCCGTCAGACATAATTTGATATAAAACAGCCCCCATACCAATTTGAGAACTATCCGTTTCAAGAATGTATTGTTTCTTGGGATCTGGATGGACCAACGTTATTGTTTGTAAAAATTTTGTTTTGATTTGTTCAAAACAAGCGTCCTCAGGCGGGCCCCAGGACCATTTACAACCCTTTTTAAGAAGATGACTTAACCCTGCAGTAAGAGTGGAATAATTTTGACAAAATTTACGGTAATAATTACATAAACCTAAGAATCCCCTTAATTGTTTAATTTTGGTTGGTTTTGGAAATTCCTGGATTGCCTGTATTTTTTCAGGATATTTAAGAATACCGGTTGGAGTTAAAATGTGGCCTAAAAATTTTACTTGTTTCCGAACAAAAGCTGATTTCGTCAAATTGACCGTCAACTTGGCCTCACTTAATTTATTTAAAACAGCACGTATGTGTTTTAAGTGGTCCTTAAAATTTTCTGACCCTATTAATAAATCATCTATGTAATTAAAAGTAAAATCCCTAATCTCTGGCCCTAGAATGATATCCATTGCCCTAGAAAAACTTCCCACAGCAGTTTTTAAACCAAAAGGTAAAACTTTAAAAACATAGGAGCGACCATTATAAATGAAGGCAGTAAATTGTTTAGATTGTTGATCTAAGGGAATCTGCCAATAGGACGCAACTAGATCAATGGTAGTTAAGTACTTAACATTATGAAATCGCTGTAGTAATTCTTCAGGAGCAGGGGGCGTTTCAGTTTCCGCGATCATGTTATCGTTAATAATTCTAGCGTCAAGACATATCCTGACTTCACCATTACGTTTTCGTACGACCGTTATTGGACTGGAATAGGCTGAAGGGGCTCGTTCTATAATTCCTTGTCTCTCCATTTCCGTTAGTTTTTCCTCGACCGCATTTCGTAGAGCAAAAGGCACAGGATAACTGCGTTTGACAACAGGTTTATCAATTTTCATTATTATTTTGTGTACGTATTTATCGGTTAAACCAGGTTTATCCGAAAATAAGTGTTGATATTCTTTTAATAACAATTTAAGTTGACTCTTTTCAAAGTCATTTAATTCAGCTTCCTGTACCTTTTGAATAATTAAGTCTGGGATCTTTACCTTTTCTAATGAGAAGCAAGTAGTTTGAGGAGCCTCCTCAATTGGTTTTATGTGGTTGGTTAATTCATGTGAGTAGTGAAAAGGGGCATTTACCGTTTGTTTGTCTTGATTAGTAAGAGTTACAGTTTGGTGATAAAAATCTAACTTACAGAAATGTTTTTTCATCGGTATTTTCAACTTGAAGTAACACGATTAAAGGGTTTTCATTAGATTTTCCCGTGATATTTTCGCCTACAGGAAATCGTGATAAAATATCAGCGATTTTATTTTCTTTTCCGGTTATGTGTTCAATGTGATAATCAAACTGTTGTAAAAATAACGTCCATCGAACTAAACGTTCATTAAGAAAACGACACTGCTTAATAAAAGTGAGCGCGTGGTGGTCTGTACGAATTAAAAGTTTGCTTTGCGTTACATAAAGTCTAGTTTTCTTAAGTGCGTAAATTATTGCCAACAACTCCTTTTCTGTGGTAGTATAATTAAGTTCTGCCAAATTAAATCTTTTACTAAGGAAACAAATCACTCCCGGTTGGCCGTCAGACATAATTTGATATAAAACAGCCCCCATACCAATTTGAGAACTATCCGTTTCAAGAATGTATTGTTTCTTGGGATCTGGATGGACCAACGTTATTGTTTGTAAAAATTTTGTTTTGATTTGTTCAAAACAAGCGTCCTCAGGCGGGCCCCAGGACCATTTACAACCCTTTTTAAGAAGATGACTTAACCCTGCAGTAAGAGTGGAATAATTTTGACAAAATTTACGGTAATAATTACATAAACCTAAGAATCCCCTTAATTGTTTAATTTTGGTTGGTTTTGGAAATTCCTGGATTGCCTGTATTTTTTCAGGATATTTAAGAATACCGGTTGGAGTTAAAATGTGGCCTAAAAATTTTACTTGTTTCCGAACAAAAGCTGATTTCGTCAAATTGACCGTCAACTTGGCCTCACTTAATTTATTTAAAACAGCACGTATGTGTTTTAAGTGGTCCTTAAAATTTTCTGACCCTATTAATAAATCATCTATGTAATTAAAAGTAAAATCCCTAATCTCTGGCCCTAGAATGATATCCATTGCCCTAGAAAAACTTCCCACAGCAGTTTTTAAACCAAAAGGTAAAACTTTAAAAACATAGGAGCGACCATTATAAATGAAGGCAGTAAATTGTTTAGATTGTTGATCTAAGGGAATCTGCCAATAGGACGCAACTAGATCAATGGTAGTTAAGTACTTAACATTATGAAATCGCTGTAGTAATTCTTCAGGAGCAGGGGGCGTTTCAGTTTCCGCGATCATGTTATCGTTAATAATTCTAGCGTCAAGACATATCCTGACTTCACCATTACGTTTTCGTACGACCGTTATTGGACTGGAATAGGCTGAAGGGACTCGTTCTATAATTCCTTGTCTCTCCATTTCCGTTAGTTTTTCCTCGACCGCATTTCGTAGAGCAAAAGGCACAGGATAACTGCGTTTGACAACAGGTTTATCAATTTTCATTATTATTTTGTGTACGTATTTATCGGTTAAACCAGGTTTATCCGAAAATAAGTGTTGATATTCTTTTAATAACAATTTAAGTTGACTCTTTTCAAAGTTATTTAATTCAGCTTCCTGTACCTTTTGAATAATTAAGTCTGGGATCTTTACCTTTTCTAATGAGAAGCAAGTAGTTTGAGGAGCCTCCTCAATTGGTTTTATGTGGTTGGTTAATTCATGTGAGTAGTGAAAAGGGGCATTTACCGTTTGTTTGTCTTGATTAGTAAGAGTTACAGTTTGGTGATAAAAATCTAACTTACAGAAATGTTTTTTCATCCAATCTATTCCTATTATACAGGGCCTAATAAGGTTGGACACTATACTCGATTTGAAATTGGTTGATAGTAATAAATCATTTTTAGCAGCCGATTCCATAGGCGCACCTACCTGACGTGCCGGTTTGAACCCTATTTACTTATCCGAATAATTTAGTAATCATTATTGTCATAACAGGTAAAAATAATTATGCCGAGAATTCCGGGAACAATTAATACACAATGTTACTTTTCAGGTAGTTACGAAAAATTAGGTACCTCTACTTATTGGTATAAAACTGTGAGTCATTTTAAGAGCGAACAAACCTAATGCGAGTATTGTAGGACACACATTTGGGTAATTTTTGAAAATGGAGAGTCTTTCAGGATTTATTCCAGTTAAGCGAGCTGCGAAATCAGCGCTAAGCATTAGTGAAAAGATTATTGTGCTTAATGTATTTAATGCACTTAGATAGATGACTTACTATAAATTTTATAGAATTTCAAATAGAAACATTTTTCCAAATTTACTTGTTTATTAGTTGCTTTATTGTTATTAGTATTATATTTATTCAAATACAAGGGTAACAAATTATGCCACACATCCGAATGTGCACTAAATTATATAATTATTGTGTTTAATATAAACTTAAACCCACCCGAAAGCACGTGCATGAGTGCAAAACATCACAGGTAGAATACTACCGCTTATTGTTCGAGCCTCGGGTTAAGCTTTGTATTCGACGCCCTTATCAGATCTATAGGAATGGAAAGTTTAATAAATGCAAAAGGGTCTAGACTTTCAATGTATATACTATTTAAAACTTGGCAATTTAGGTGGACCACTCTGTGTACGTGTTTGACGGATTTTAATGATTTATTACTATCAACCAATTTCAAATCGAGTATAGGAGACAACCCATAAAAAATTCCTTTTGACCTATATTGACTGATGTCAATACTTGTTTGGTAACCTTTTGACTTTTCTTACCAAATGCTCCTTGAATTTGAAGAGATTTGACAGGGAGCGTGGGAATAGTGGGGAATTGTTTATGAATTTCTTCCCAGAACGCAAAAGATATGCAAGTAACCTCACTTCCTGTGTCTAATAAAGCTAAAGTTATAATATTATTGACGCTAATCAAAATTTCCGGCAAAAGATTTTCATTTTTATTAGCATTACTATTTTTAGTAATATTTAAACTAAAACCTAAACCTGTCGTATCCGGAGGCGATTGGCCGAAAGCACGGATAGGTTCTTTAATACCTTGATTACGTAATCCCAAACCCTGTCCTAATCTCCAACCCATCTTGTTCATTATTTTCCACCCAACATTAGATAAGATGTGTTCGCTGGAAAGAGGTCGTCTACCTAACAGTTGTGCCGAATTACACGACCTTATTAATTCGACATTTTCTAGTTTTCCGAACCCTTATTAGATTTACTTGTACCAGAAGTACTGGGACATGCTTCAGAAATATTCTGAGAATTTATTCGTCGCCAACTTTTATTTGGAGATTGATACGGATGAGACTTACTAGGGATTAGAGCAGGGGAAGCCTTAACGGGTCGGTTAACAACGGACTCTTGTTGTCTCAGAAAATCGGCAGTCCCAGCTACCGTCTTATTATTATTTAGTAGCCACAGTGACTGTAAAGAACCGGGAAAATGTTTAATGAGTTGGGATACTAGACTTTCCTCACTAAGAGGTTCAGTAAGTAGACGAGCTAAACCCACATACTTAGAAAAGTGATCAACCATACTCATACCATTCTGCCAAACATCATTACTAAGTTTAGTGCGAAGTTGATTTTGTTCAACTTCTGACCAATAACAGTGAATGAGATCTTTCTTAAAATCTTCATAATTCTGCCATGAGATTCGATAAATAGTATACCAGTCGTTTGCAGGTCCCTCAAAACATTCCTGTATAGTTGTCAGACGCTGAGCTGCAGGAATATTAGCTTTCCGAAAATAGACCTCAAGCTCGTCCAAAAACTTCACAGCATGTTTGCTTCCGTCACCCTTGAATTTTGGGATACTCAGAGGCGGCGCATATACGATTGTAGTGGGCAAGGGTACTGTAGTATTGTTGATATTATGATTTGAGGAACTTTGTCCATTTAAGTTATTTACTTGTTCCCGAAAATTATTATGAATAGCAACAACACTTTTTCCCATGTTGGCGAAGTCAACTTGGAATTTGTTGCCCAAGCTGGTTATAGCGTCCAATAGAGACCGCTGACGATTTTCTGCTTCACTTTGCATTTTATTTTCCATTTGTTCTAAATATTCGCCAATTGTGATGGATCCCACTCGTACGATGGCCGGATCTCGGTGACCTGTGGACGGTTCTTTATATTAATAAAGTTTAATACATTTTAACTACATAAATTTTACATCAATCTCCCGTACTAATTTAATACTTTATATCCTGGTCACGGCACCACTGAAACCTTACGGCCCCTGGCTCATTATGAACCAGAGTTTTCCTAACAAATAACTGTTTTTTGTTTTATATTTATATTTCTTTTTGTTTTGTTTTTAAACGTTTTCGGACCCTACGTTGTGTTACTTTTGTATACCTTATTTGGTTCTTTGGATATAAAGTTTAGTAGCTGGGAGATTGAAATAAAACAATATATTTAAATAATCCATTTCTATTTAACTTTTCAAAATGTTACAGAATGGATTTCACATAATATTTTTTATTTTAAACCCTTTTTTGTTCATCTTAAAGCTTACCACATTAGTAAGGAGTTTATGAAAATAATAGAATTTTAATTACTGGCAGAAAACACTGGTATAATTTTAAACAATTATGGTTAAATTATATTGGAATCACAGCAACCAAACTGTACTGGCCTGGCCACGTTTCCACGAGCAATGGAGTCTCTCTTTTCTCCAGGGATAATTCTTTTTCCCTAAGGGATCATTCTTTTTCCCTAATAGTGACTTCCTCGGTGACCGTCAACAGCTGAAGGCCTCGGGACCACCTTGAGTTCGAAGGAGGAAAGCCACCCTCACAGCTGTTGGAGGACCGAAGTCCAACTGTCCCACGTTGAAGGAAACTTTTGTGGAGTCTATCGACCTGTCCAAGAGCAGTACAACTTAAATGCACAGCCTCCAATTTTAATAAGAAAATAATACAGGGTGATTCACGGTCGATGGTAGGTTAGACGTTTATGGAGAACGGAACGCGGGATTTTTTTGAAAATTTGGCAACGTGGGTAATTAGCTATGCTCTGTCCATCTAAAATATTTTCAGCATTGCGACGTTGCCGCTTCTATCAAAAAGTCCTAGCAACTTTATTTTTTTAAATGGAACACCCCATATATTAATAAATTTTTAGAATCGCTCTTTTATTACAATACTTTTTTGTTAATATTACCCTATACCTATCTCTATCGGTTTTCGAGATAAAAATTAGTTTGTGTTAAATATGGTCCAAAACATGGCCCTAATTACACGTAAGTAAATTAGTGCTCTCAATTCATGGAAAGTTGATATTTTGGCGGTAGTTTAGACAGACCCGATGTATTTATTTTTCACCATGAAATCGACTCCATATCATACAGGGCGTGCTAAGATTACTATTATTTCCGTTGTTCATAAAAGGGGTCAAATGTTCGTTTTTTTAAATGAAACCCCCTGTATATTAATCAATAAATTGAAAGACGAAGAAAAACGCTTTAAGATGGTACATCATATTCCTATACCTAAATCATCAAGTTTTCTTAATAAAAGCGCTTTTTTGTGAAAAAAAAAATAAAGACTTTAATTTTAAGTAACCATGGATATCAAACATCAAAATATCAAACTTACGACATTTTGACGACTGTGTTTAAAAAAATCTCCCAAAATGAACGCAGATAATCATTATTCAAACGAAGTTCTTATGAAATTATTTATTTTACACGGACAATGTGATCAAATCATTGCCAGAACTTGCAGAAAATTTAACCAAATGTATCCTGAATTGACACAAATGAACGAAAGGAAGTTTGTAAGATTACAAAATAATTTCATTAACATGTGAAAATAAATTAAATAACAAAATTAGGAAGGTTCAAAAAACAAAACTGTAAACAAAATAAGAAATTTTTACAATAAATGCTGGAAATGTTGTCCATTACATTCTAAACATTTTAGTATGTGCTTTTGTACGCGACTCGTAGTTGCTTTTTCAATTTCATGGGGATCCAGATCTTCAATACACCGAACTATTCGCCGTCGCAGTTCTTCTTTGGTAGGCACTGGAGTACTGTACACTCTTTCTTTTAAAACACCCCATAAATAAAAGTCAAGCGGCGTGAGATCGGGGGATCTCGGTGGCCAATCCCACGGCCCTAAGCGCCTAAACCAACGATCGTCAAATATTTCATAAAGTACCCTGGAAACTTCCTGGGTGCAATGAGCTGGCGCTCCGTCCAGTTGAAACCACGAATTCCTATAATCCTCTAAAGATAAATTTTCGACGAAATCGGTAACAGTCGTCCTTAGTATTTCGAGATATCTCTCAGCATTTAAAGTGGCATCATAAATAAAAAAGCTAATTTTGTGCTTTTTTAAAATACAAAAAACATTTAGGTCAAATTTTTCTTGAAATCCCATTTCTTTTGTCACGTGAGGATTATGATCAGCCCAAAAATGCTTATTTCTTCTATTAAAAATCCCATCCCTTGTAAATTTTGCTTCGTCGCTCCAAATGATTTTTGACAAAAACTCCGGATCCTCTTGTATACGTATTAAAAGGGTTTCGCAAAAATGCACTCTACGTTCAAAGTCTTCTGCTTTGAGGGCTTGCACTTTAGTAAATTTAAACGGATGCATTTCGTGATTTCCCAAAATTCGTTGTATTGAAGCATATGATACACCCAAATCTTTTTCTGCACTACGAATGGAAGCCTCTGGATATGCATAAAAATATGCCAAAACGTTGACAATATTATCTTCATTTGAAGTAACAGGTTTTGGTAATGTTAGAGGCGCTTTTAAATTTGAGCCATAGTTAATGAAATTATTTTGTAATCTTACAAACTTCCTTTCGTTCATTTGTGTCAATTCAGGATACATTTGGTTAAATTTTCTGCAAGTTCTGGCAATGATTTGATCACATTGTCCGTGTAAAATAAATAATTTCATAAGAACTTCGTTTGAATAATGATTATCTGCGTTCATTTTGGGAGATTTTTTTAAACACAGTCGTCAAAATGTCGTAAGTTTGATATTTTGATGTTTGATATCCATGGTTACTTAAAATTAAAGTCTTTATTTTTTTTTTCACAAAAAAGCGCTTTTATTAAGAAAACTTGATGATTTAGGTATAGGAATATGATGTACCATCTTAAAGCGTTTTTCTTCGTCTTTCAATTTATTGATTAATATACAGGGGGTTTCATTTAAAAAAACGAACATTTGACCCCTTTTATGAACAACGGAAATAATAGTAATCTTAGCACGCCCTGTATGATATGGAGTCGATTTCATGGTGAAAAATAAATACATCGGGTCTGTCTAAACTACCGCCAAAATATCAACTTTCCATGAATTGAGAGCACTAATTTACTTACGTGTAATTAGGGCCATGTTTTGGACCATATTTAACACAAACTAATTTTTATCTCGAAAACCGATAGAGATAGGTATAGGGTAATATTAACAAAAAAGTATTGTAATAAAAGAGCGATTCTAAAAATTTATTAATATATGGGGTGTTCCATTTAAAAAAATAAAGTTGCTAGGACTTTTTGATAGAAGCGGCAACGTCGCAATGCTGAAAATATTTTAGATGGACAGAGCATAGCTAATTACCCACGTTGCCAAATTTTCAAAAAAATCCCGCGTTCCGTTCTCCATAAACGTCTAACCTACCATCGACCGTGAATCACCCTGTATATTTGGTTTAATTATGAACCCACCAACATTATGGTTTCCTGCCAGAATATAAGAAATCATTTTTCACCTCAGTTGTTTTTAAAACTGTCTATTTTGTTTTACATTGATCTTTCAACAGTTACGCAGCTCCGCTTTTGGGGAAAGGATTATTCTTTTTCCGGTTCCCTGCAGGTAGTACAGGATTATTCTTTTTCTGATGCCCTGCAGGTAGTACCCCCCACGAAACTAGGCTCTACATACAAAACATCAATGCAAGAAACAAAGCAAAAACTCCAATTGTTAAAATTCAGTTAATAAATTTGTTCGCCAAACAACTGAGCAATTTAACTTTTGAAAGAAAATTAAGATAAACAAAGAAAAATTTCATATTATATGTTCAAATTTTCATTGAAGTTATTGAGAACGCTCATATTAATTTAGGCGGAATTTCGCAAGTCGACGGACCTGTGGACGGTTCTTTGGGGGGTTGCTCCATGTCTCTGTTCATTTTACCTAAGAGAAAAAGAAAAACAGTATTAATTTTCTTTTACACGCATGATTTGTTATCATCATTATGATTATTTTTATTATTATTATTATGATTATTATTATTATTATTATTATTATTATTATTATTATTATTATTATTACTGGTGTGACAGCGATCCGGACGAACCGTTAGCAAACTTTTAAGTAAATAAACAAACATAACCTGATAGAAATAATTAACTTTTAAACAACAAAATCCTTGATAACTGACATTTGTCAAATCAGAGTCCAGAGAGAGGAAGTAGGAAAAATAGAGAAAGAAAAGGTAGTTAATTTGATTTTGCTCATCATAGGACCATTTATGTACACTCGACCGTCCTTGTCGAGCATATTGTACGGGATGTTCCTAGAGCTATAGTAAAGATAGTAATAGTATAGACAGTAGAAAAGGGGACAGATGGGACATTTTCAGTCATCAAGGATTGATTCTATTTACTCTACCTTGACTTTGAACGGTGCCATAATTAACAAACTAGACGAATGATGTTTTAATACAAAATTTTTAACCTTAGTAATATAATAAAAATATATCCGATGTAAAACGTGTTCCCATAAGATAACTATACGGACCTGTATGGTCGACAGGTCTTACCCCCCCATGATAATCGTTTATTTATTTTATTATTTAAAACAAAACCTAAAGGTTATCATAATAGTCGACGTCCTAGAAACACATAGAAAACTTTCGCTCTTCCCAGTGTTTAGCCGAGTTCACCAAGCATTGACGTCCTCGTAACACCGGGAAAAACTTCCACCCTTTTCGATGTTGAGCAGAGTTCATCAAAATTGACGTCCTCGAAAACACAGCGAAAAATCTCCACTCTCCCCAGTGTCTTGCCGAGTTCATCGAAGACCGACGTCCTCGTAGCACTAAGAAAATGTTATGCCCTCTTAGTGCTCCAAGTTCATCATGAGTCGACGTCCTCGGACACAGGAAAAAGCTTCCACTCTTCCCAATGTTTAACAGAGTTCACCACAGATTGACGTCCTCGTAACACCAAAAACAATGTTAGGCCCTCTTAGTGTCCCGAGTTCATCCCAGTTATTCCCGGTTCCCCGCAAGAAAAAGAATATTTAAGATTTTTTGTTAGCAAGAACACTCATTCTAAATTAACTTTTCGAGATTATTCTGCTTTTCCTTTGTAAAAAAGTATCATAAAATAAGATCCCTTGTTCCACAAACATTGTGAGTCATTCGTCTATTTCAGAAAACCCGTATAAATTCCGTCGTATAAGGTAATCAAAGAATATGGCCGTAGATTTTGTATATTAAATTGTAAAAAAATGAAAACCCAAAACTATTGCGCATTAAAACTGGCTTGCTTGCCATCAAAGCTCTGAAAAATACAATTTTTTGTTAAAATTTGGTAAATGCAAAAAAAGCAATTAACGACAACTTTTTACCAACATTAATTATTACCCAGCCCCATGAAACTTCTTATGGCAAGTATCGCAACACGCTTAGTTACGACATACGTACCGGCCAGACTTTTATCGAATAAAGTTCGGACATACAAATTTTTCTTTGTCTCTTTTTAAATGTCCAACCAACGATACTACAGAAAGAGATGGGTGCGTTAGGCGACCAATCCAACAATCAACAATTTCATTATTTTACCACCCTACTTCCCGGTCTGGCCGACTGGAAGTCTGGAAGCTAAAGTGGACTCGCCCATAATTTCTTTTAGATGTAAATAAAAATGGCTGCTGGTCATTTTTGACTTTGCTGGAGCTTTTTATTTAATTATAGCATTCTAACAAGAAGATGGATTATTTTTTCTCTTCCAGGTAAGTAATTAAATTATTTTGTTTGTAGTATGGGTTACTTTTATTACAATACCATTGTTTTTCAAGAGAAATGCTGTGGAATGTATGATGACCTAACTTTAGAAGGAAAGGAAGTGATGAAATTTTTCATTTATAAGCAAATACTAGTTAGGACAACTCTTTGCTATTAAGCTTCAAAAACACAATTCGAATATTGCACCAATGATTTCGTGTGTTGCATTGAGTGCTGGACAAGGCTGCCAGTAGAATTTTTAAAGTAGTGTTTCAGTGAAATCTTTTAAATAAAATACTCACAATCATCGTTGTTAAAATACCTATCTTGTATTATTATGATGGCATATAACTTGTTTTCTTTAAACCAAAAATAAGGTAAATTACTAAAAGGTTTGGTGGGTAGGTATATACCGGCAGCAATTTTCTTTTGTACCTTCATATTACGTGAAAAAAAGTTGATATACAATTGATCAGCCTTGTACGAAAACTGTGCAATGAACATAACTTTTTTCTTGGCAATAGTAGTAATAGATCAATTGTAGCCATCATGTATTTAGTGAATTTTTATTTTATTATACAGATAAAATTGTTGTAAAAGTAACCTTCCAGTATATTTCCTAAATAAGTTGCGTGTTATAATTTAGGTACTTACAGTGTTAATAGTCATGTACTCATTAATTTTAGGTTTCTGGTTGAATTGTGGGTAGGATCACAACAGGCAAACAAGTATATTGCAGCAGAGACTATTATAGATTTTGTTGTAATGTAGCTTTATTTCATATCTAAGTTTCTCAGTGGTATATTTTACAGTGTCTAAGTATTCAGTGTTTGTGTTTTAGTTCTAGTGCTTTATCACGTTTAGGTTTTACAGCTTTCAATACTCTAAAAAATTATTGCAAATATTCTTTTGACAAAAATTCCAATTATAGTTTCATAGAAGAATATCAGACTGAGCAAACGAGACAAATGTTGTAATGTATTGTATTATAAAAACCTGAAATCCTTTTTTCTTTTTCATGTCATACGAGGACTCCAAAAGCAATCGAAGGCTAACTTATTTGGTTTGACATTATCAAGACAAGTTACATCTATTTTTTGACAGGATTGTGATTAAGGACTTTTTCTTAGGTATACTCAGTGTACATGTCTTATTTCTTCTGTATGCCTTAAATTAATTTTGAGAAAATCGTGTTCTTGGTTATGTTATACATATATAAAAAAAATGACCAGAATATAATGTATATTGTTTTTGATTTCTATAAATTTTGTTGTTTTAAAATTTAGGTATGGGTGAGTGTCTATAAAGTGTTGCATCGTTTTAAGATATTTATGAAATGTTTATATTTGTGTTTCTTTTTGATAATAAAGTTACGATCTCAACTTCATTACGTTTGATTTTCCTTTTCATATTCATGCTAGACGTTATATTTTAAAGTGGATTTAAAACTTATGGATTTATTTGGCATCAAAACTATTTGGTTTTGATTCCAAATAATTTTGTAAGTTTTATTTGCTACTTTAAAATAACCAAAAATATGAAGTTTTAAATTGCGCCTGCGCCACCTTTAGTTCCCAATCCCCCCAACGTCCAGACTAATTGTCGCTGTAATTTGACGTTTGATTGACATTTCATATGACCTTCGACTCGATCCGTGCTGCGACAAATAACAACGCTAGTTGGTCTTCTTCCTGTATTAGTATTCGTTGTTATTACCATTGAAAGACTTTTCAGTACCAATTCGGAACTGCCGGGGTATTCGATCTAGCCTCTATAAGTGTCGGATATGTAACTTAACAGCAGTGGCGCTTTACTGCCGGCGACATCTTGCTGCCTCCCCTTGAACCACTGGCCTATCGAAACGGACGAGCAAACTAAAATCAATAGTTTGGTCGCGCCGCTAAATAAGCTTGTTTGGTAGTTTGAAATTATGATCTGAAAAAGAATCTTAAGAAATCTAACACAAATTTTATTTAAAATCGTTTTCTCATTTAAATGATGACCTTCTTTTCTGGAAAGATATGTGTAATTTATTTACACAAGTATTCATCATTAAATTACCCCATGGTTAATTGATATTTAATTTATAGCTTTATACATACATACACGCGCCTCTTCCCAGACATACACATACACACCTATAGGTACCTATACATACATGCATACATATATTTAGACATATTATTATTTTTTTTTAAACTATTATACCTCGTTTTTTTTATTTATACCTTTAACGCCTGGGTAGGGAAGGTTTCAATCTGTATCTCTGCCATTTTCTTCTAATTTTGTTTTTATACTTTATTTAATTTAAAATTTCATCCGGTAAACAGTCTTCTTACAACGAAAGATCTTTTTTTCTGATTTCAAATGTATATATATATATATATATATATATATATATATATATATATATATATATATATATATATATATATATATATATAAACTGCTGGGCACTCGAAACGCACCGATCGATTTTTCTTGCATTTTTTGATAGAAGATTTCGCACAAACTACACAATATTTTGAAATGCGGTTTTCAGTACTTTGAAGTCTTATCCCTTTGTGTTCCTGTCGAAGTCGCGGGAAATTTTAGCACTTCATAAACAACTTATACAGGGTGGATAATAACAGATTGAAAATTTTGCTAATTTTCATACTTAGCGCGAATTTTATTCAGCTGATATTTTTATCAAATTTACTGACCATACGAATCCTTATTTTAAACGTCAAAAACGACTTTGCCCGATTTTACTTTTCTTCTCTGTTTTTGAAGATACAGGGTGATTTCTAATTTGTCGTCAATATTTTGAATATGTAAGTGTCAATTAACATCTGATGATTAATTTACGTTTTTTGATACTAAACGACTTAGTTGAGATCAAAAAACATAGGACGTTACGCACTTGATATTTAAGATATACAGGGTGTCTTCAATCGGCCATGTAGATTTAATTTCCAAAGGTAATGTTAATTTTTTATTTTCCGCTTTCGAACTGGCTGTATTGGATGATAAAATTTCTATCCGTGATTTATGTATACTGATACAATCATTAGGATTATATACTGAAAGAGTTTTTTTAATTTTCTGATTCCGGAAAGTTTGTAGACGCTACAGGGTGATACATATTTTAGTATTGTTTATGAGTTCTAACGACCAATAATAAAATGATGTATTCTTTTACTTTTTGGATTTGTATAATTTATTTAGGAAAATTCAGGTTCGTGCTACATTTTATACAGGGTAATTCAAATTTGGTGTCTTGCATTCACCAAAATGAAGTCAGGCCCACAATTTTCGGAAAACAGCAAACTTAAATTATTTAGATGTTCAAGTAAACGCGAGGGCATTTAGCTCTACGTCTTCCTCTAAAAGAAGGGTTGTGTTAAAATAAGTTTAATAAATTAAATTCTTAACAAATTTATCATAGGTTGTACAGTCCTGTACAATGTGAGTCGTCATTACACGCGTAACTTAATTATTACATTGTTTTACCTAAACGTGTCAGTTACTATGGTAGAGGAGAAGGTGGTAATATGGAACCCCAATTTGGTTTCCTTGTATAAACGGAAAAGTTTTATGATTATCCAAGAACTTCTTGTATTACTAGGCTCTATATATATATATATATATATATATATATATATATATATATATATATATATATATATATATATATATATATATTCAGTTTGTATTTATTTGAACGAAATTAGGATAATAGCGGTATTCTTTATGTTACACGTAATTAACTCAAAAAACTTAAAATTGGCAATTCGATGAACGAGGCTGGTAATACGGACCCCCATTAGAAAGTAAGTAGAACCTTTATTTAAAAAATGCATCTGTAAGTACATAAACATAAAATATCTATAACACTTAAAAAAAATTAATTATGAACGACAAAAGTCACAGATATAGGCATCTTTGTCACACCCATCAGAACACTCGCTATGTGCCCATACGTAACACATTATACACTGAAGCCACAGTTCTCCTCTTACGTCTTCAGAAAACTTCCGGTCACAAAACATGCACACAGCATCGTCTTCTTCTGTTGGAACTTCTCCTGGTGGAATGTCCATATCATTGGAAGAAGCTGAAGAGACACTGCTGAGATCATTTTGATCAGAGTCAGACAATTCAACACGTTTTGTTTTTGAACTTTTACAGCGACTTCTAGATTCTGCGCAGAGTGCTGATCGCTTAAGCCCACGGTTGGAATTTTGATGACTACCGCGACCTTTTCTAGCAACCGTACCGCTCCCTAAGCTAAAACTAGGGATCTTTTTCCGCTCGTCAGATTTAGAGATTGAAGTCTCCAATTCTGTTTTGTAAGGGGAGCTGGTTATGACTGCAGCAGAAGAAGCTTTCCGTCCTCTGTTTGACATTTTTTTCTTAGGTTTTGGAACTGGTATAATTTCTGAGGGTGAGACGAGGATATGTGGCGTATTTGGTCTCGCATCTGATGCTGAACTGCATCCTGCTTCTGCAAGATCAATTTCGCTGATCTGAAAATTGTGAGCACCGGTTTGAAGCAAATTTCTCGCTGAGGCTGCAGGGGAAACAGCGGTTGCTGCAATATTATTTAAAGTCTGTTTCCTGGAAGTATCAGTTAAGAGCTCATGCTCAGCAGCAATGAAGTCTGCCTCTGAGAAAACTCCTCTATTGCAAAGGTATATCCCTGTTCGCGAAAAACCATTTATTTCTATGCTTGCTGTTTGGCAATTCACATAGGCTTTCCCTAAAAGTTCAGCAATGTCATAGGGTCCTAGAGGACGTACACAGTTACGCAGCCACATTCGAACTGCTTCACTATAATGACTTTTCAATGCCCCCATAAAAGTCTTATCTAAAGGCTGTAGCCTATGCGTGGAGTGGGGAGGAAGGCAGACTATGGTAATGTGGTTTTCTCTTGCCAGGTCTATTATTTCAATATTTCGCGTATGGGAGTAATGTCCGTCCAAAAGAAGTAAAACTGGAGATTGTTCTGAAGGTTTAGTATATTTTATGAAGTTTTTAAACCAATCGGTGAACAAGCTGGTTTGTACCCAGCCCGAAGGATGACATCTACCCAAAGTTCCAACAGGTGCGCCACGCATAAGGGTTTCAGTCATATACTTCCGGGGAAAAATCATCATAGGGGGTATGAATGTACCCCCTGCGCTCATACAGCAAATAACTGTTACCAACGAACCTCTTTCAGCGGCTGTCAGCGCGCCGATTTGCCGTTTGCCTTTTAAACCTATAATCTGAGGTATTTTACTTTGGACTATAGACAAACCCGTCTCATCCACATTGAAAATACGGTCTGGCTCGTATTTTTTTCGGTCATATTCCGTTTCGAGAATATCAAAAAATTTATTGACGGATTCTTTATTGAAGCTGTTGGCCCGAGCATATGAAGTTCCAGTAGGTGTACGAATAGACAGTGTGTTTTTATGACGTTGTAAGAAATGGTCCAACCAAGCACGTCCAGCCTCTGATTTGTCACCAAATGGATGTTTTATTCCATTTCTTACAGCTAGTTCGTAAGCCATTTTTTTTACGTCACGGCGAGTAAGTCCGTAATATTTGCTCTCCATCAAAAGCAAAGATCTTACTAAATCATCTTCAATGTTTATGGGAAGGACTGGTTTCCTACCCAACTTTTTTTCAACAACTTCCTCCGGCGTATACGTTTCATCGTGCACAAGACGCTGGAGTGTTGTTTTCGACATATTAAATATTTTTACAGCTTTCTTGAGCCCAACTGTCTTAGCACGAACCGATTTAACAGCTTCAATCATAGCTTTCTTGTCCCATGTTTTCCTTTTGGAATTGGTTTTTGGTGATAGTACCTTGCGAGGCATCTCAGCATCTGTAATTAAACACATATCCAGAAATTTTGTAGTGTTTATAATATGGAACCCTTGTATATATTATTGAACCCGGTTCCATATTACCATTACCCTGGGGTTCCATATTGTCAAAATTACATGTTGCAACACATGGCTTAACAAATTTTCTAAAAATTTAAGAATGACAAACTTACCTATTACGTTTTGACAGAAAAGCCTTATTATAGCCTAATCTAACAACCAAAAACCAAAAAATAGCATGTAAGCCACTTTTAAGTTGACACAAATGACACACACGAAACGTTTGTTTTACCCATTTACACATAACCTCTTATTGTTGAATGTCTGCTACGTCCTATGCGCTGCTGTTTCCTACACGAGTTGCTCTAGGCGTGAACATTGAGATTTAACCATTTAAAAGGTAGATGTCA
Organism: Philopedon plagiatum; assembly: GCA_963971165.1. Lineage (NCBI taxonomy): Eukaryota > Metazoa > Arthropoda > Insecta > Coleoptera > Curculionidae > Philopedon > Philopedon plagiatum. The sequence goes on along the minus strand of OZ020189.1, from coordinate 121,955,481 downwards.
CTACCGGTTCAGAATTAATTAAGGGTTCCATATTACCAGCAGGGTTCCATATTACCACCTTCTCCTCTAATCCAACAAAGGTTTTCAATATTGTCATAATAAATAAAAAGTTTGGCAAGTATTAGATACGTCATCATAATTTAATTAAAATGCCGCGATTAAGTAAATCAGAGCAAAGAAATTGCTTAAGATTGTTAAACGATGGATTAGCGACACAGACAGTAGCCAATCTGTATAATATCGATAAAGCTACCGTAATTCGTCTCAAGCAAAGGTTTATTGCAACGGGAGACGTTGCCTATCGGCATGGAGGTGGACATCGGAAACAAATTCCAGCCCTTGCAGAGAGGAATCTCCTCCGAGAAGCACGGGTAAACAGGACCGAAAATTCCCGAAAATTAAACGAAAACATGCGACGTCAAACAGGGCTTGTCGTTTCTAATAGGACTGTCAGACGATATCTCAACAAAAACAACCTACGGTAAATTTGTTAATGTTTATTTAATTTATCAAACTTAATTTAACACAACTCTTCTTTTAGAGCAAGACGTAGAGCTAAATGCCCTCGCTTGTTACCTGGACATCGAGCCCAGAGGTTACAGTGGGCCCAAGAACGAGTAGGGTGGGGAATCGAAGAATGGCTGAATTGTATGTTTAGCGATGAAACAAGATTTAATCTGATCCATTCGGATGGGAGGACTCTTGTTTGGAGGCAGCCTAGGGAGCGATTTATTGAAAAGAATATGGCTTCGCAGGAACCATTTGGGGGTGGAGGTATAATAGCATGGGCGGGAGTGATTTTTAATGGAAGATCTGAACTGTTTATTTCTAATCGAACAGTCAACGCAACTGTTTATAGGGACGACATTTTAAATAACATTGTTTTGCCGTTTGCGGAAAATTTTGGGCCTGATTTCATTTTAGTGGACGATAATGCAAGACCACACAGGGCCCGTATTGTCCTGGATTTTTTGGAGGCAAACAATGTTAACCAGTTAAAATTGCCTCGAAAATCCCCTGACTTGAATATTATTGAGCATGTGTGGTCTGCATTAAAGTTACAAGTGTGCTCAAGAATAAACGCTCCTGAGACATTAGAGGAACTCGCCGTAGTAATACAGGATGAGTGGGAAAATATCCCCCAGGATTTAATTCAAAGATTAGTGAGAAGTATGCCACGGCGATGTCAGGCCGTTATCAACGCACGGGGAGGTCCCACTAGATATTAGGCTGAAATTTGAATTATCCTGTATAAAATGTAGCACCTACGAACCTGAAGTTTCCTAAATAAATTATACAACTCCAAAAAGTAAAAGAATACATCACCTATTATTGGTCATTAGAACTCATAAACAATACTAAAATATGTATCACCCTGTAGCGTCTACAAACTTTCAGGAATCAGAAAATTTTAAAAATCCTTTCAGTATATAATCCTAATGATTGTACCAGTATACATAAATCACGGATAGATGTTTTATCATCCAGTACAGCCAGTTCGAAAGCGGAAAATAAAAAATTAACATTACCTTTGGAAATTTAAATCTAAATGGCCGATTGAAGACACCCTGTATATATTAAATATCAAATGCGTAACGTCATATGTTTTTTGATCTAAACTAAGTCCTTTAGTATCAAAAAACTTGTAAATTAATCATCAGATGTTAATTGACACTCACATATTCAAAATATTGACGACAAATTAGAAATCACCCTGTATCTTCAAAAACAGAGAAGAAAAGTAAAATCGGGCAACGTTGTTTTTGACGTTTAAAATAAGGATTCGTATGGTCAGTAAATTTGATAAAAATATCAGCTGAATGAAATTCGCGCTAAGAATGAAAATTAGCAAAATTTTCAATCTGTTATTATCCACCCTGTATAAGTTGTTTATGAAGTGCTAAAATTTCCCGCGACTTCGACGGAAACACAAAGGGATAAGACTTCAAAGTACTGAAAACCGCATTTCAAAATATTGTGTAGTTTGTGCGAAATCTTCTATCAAAAAATGCAAGAAAAATCGATCGGTGCGTTTCGAGTGTCCAGCGGTTTATATATATATATATATATATATATATATATATATATATATATATATATATATATATATATATATATATATATATGTATATATATATATATATATATATATATATATATATATATATATATATATATATATAAATGTAAATGCGAAGATTTACTTCTTCGCTAGTGCAGCGAAAAGGCCGTGAATGAAAAATAAAAATAATGAGGACTACCTTTGATTCTGGTCTGGGTGACCTCCTGCTATCGATTTCTGGGCCCTTACCCATCAGCGGGCAGGCTTACACCCAGGGTGGCTGAAGAACAGACCACGATTTGACCAGAATCAAAGAGAGTCCTTATATCCAAAATGTTCGGAAAGGAAGGGTAAGATGTAGTGGCTCGCGCCAACTAGTTCACCCAGTGTTGCTCCAAAAATGTTTGGCTGCTAACACAATAATACTCGAAAGTATGTCGAATGTCGATTTTCTCGACGTCGACGGTACAAATGCACCATTGTACAACAATAGTAGAAAAATGGAAGATTTCTTGGCCTATAGGTAATATAATAAATGTAAATGCGAAGATTTACTTCTTCGCTAGTGCAGCGAAAAGGCCGTGAATGAAAAATAAAAATAATGAGGACTATCTTTGATTCTGGTCTGGGTGACCTCCTGCTATCGATTTCTGGGCCCTTACCCATCAGCGGGCAGGCTTACACCCAGGGTGGCTGAAGAACAGACCACGATTTGACCAGAATCAAAGAGAGTCCTTATATCCAAAATGTTCGGAAAGGATGGGTAAGATGTAGTGGCTCGCGCCAACTAGTTCACCCAGTGTTGCTCCAAAAATGTTTGGCTGCTAACACAATAATACTCGAAAGTATGTCGAATGTCGATTTTCTCGACGTCGACGGTACAAATGCACCATTGTACAACAATAGTAGAAAAATGCAAGATTTCTTGGTCTATAGGTAATATAATAAATGTAAATGCGAATATTTACTTCTTCGCTAGTGCAGCGAAAAGGCCGTGAATGAAAAATAAAAATAATGAGGACTATCTTTGATTCTGGTCTGGGTGCTATCGATTTCTGGGCCCTTACCCATCAGCGGGCAGGCTTACACCCAGGGTGGCTGAAGAACAGACCACATAGTCCTCATTATTTTTATTTTTCATTCACGGCCTTTTCGCTGCACTAGCGAAGAAGTAAATATTCGCATTTACATTTATTATATTACCTATAGGCCAAGAAATCTTGCATTTTTCTACTATTGTTGTACAATGGTGCATTTGTACCGTCGACGTCGAGAAAATCGACATTCGACATACTTTCGAGTATTATTGTGTTAGCAGCCAAACATTTTTGGAGCAACACTGGGTGAACTAGTTGGCGCGAGCCACTACATCTTACCCATCCTTTCCGAACATTTTGGATATAAGGACTCTCTTTGATTCTGGTCAAATCGTGGTCTGTTCTTCAGCCACCCTGGGTGTAAGCCTGCCCGCTGATGGGTAAGGGCCCAGAAATCGATAGCAGGAGGTCACCCAGACCAGAATCAAAGATAGTCCTCATTATTTTTATTTTTCATTCACGGCCTTTTCGCTGCACTAGCGAAGAAGTAAATCTTCGCATTTACATTTATTATATTACCTATAGGCCAAGAAATCTTCCATTTTTCTACTATTGTTGTACAATGGTGCATTTGTACCGTCGACGTCGAGAAAATCGACATTCGACATACTTTCGAGTATTATTGTGTTAGCAGTCAAACATTTTTGGAGCAACACTGGGTGAACTAGTTGGCGCGAGCCACTACATCTTACCCTTCCTTTCCGAACATTTTGGATATAAGGACTCTCTTTGATTCTGGTCAAATCGTGGTCTGTTCTTCAGCCACCCTGGGTGTAAGCCTGCCCGCTGATGGGTAAGGGCCCAGAAATCGATAGCAGGAGGTCACCCAGACCAGAATCAAAGATAGTCCTCATTATTTTTATTTTTCATTCACGGCCTTTTCGCTGCACTAGCGAAGAAGTAAATCTTCGCATTTACATTTATTATATTACCTATAGGCCAAGAAATCTTCCATTTTTCTACTATTGTTGTACAATGGTGCATTTGTACCGTCGACGTCGAGGAAATCGACATTCGACATACTTTCGAGTATTATTGTGTTAGCAGCCAAACATTTTTGGAGCAACACTGGGTGAACTAGTTGGCGCGAGCCACTACATCTTACCCATCCTTTCCGAACATTTTGGATATAAGGACTCTCTTTGATTCTGGTCAAATCGTGGTCTGTTCTTCAGCCACCCTGGGTGTAAGCCTGCCCGCTGATGGGTAAGAGCCCAGAAATCGATAGCAGGAGGTCACCCAGACCAGAATCAAAGATAGTCCTCATTATTTTTATTTTTCATTCACGGCCTTTTCGCTGCACTAGCGAAGAAGTAAATCTTCGCATTTACATTTATTATATTACCTATAGGCCAAGAAATCTTCCATTTTTCTACTATTGTTGTACAATGGTGCATTTGTACCGTCGACGTCGAGAAAATCGACATTCGACATACTTTCGAGTATTATTGTGTTAGCAGCCAAACATTTTTGGAGCAACACTGGGTGAACTAGTTGGCGCGAGCCACTACATCTTACCCATCCTTTCCGAACATTTTGGATATAAGGACTCTCTTTGATTCTGGTCAAATCGTGGTCTGTTCTTCAGCCACCCTGGGTGTAAGCCTGCCCGCTGATGGGTAAGGGCCCAGAAATCGATAGCAGGAGGTCACCCAGACTAGAATCAAAGATAGTCCTCATTATTTTTATTTCTCATTCACGGCCTTTTCGCTGCACTAGCGAAGAAGTAAATCTTCGCATTTACATTTATTATATTACCTATAGGCCAAGAAATCTTCCATTTTTCTACTATATATATATATATATATATATATATATATATATATATATATATATATATATATATATATATATATATATATATATATATATATATATATATATATATATATATAAAAGAGAAAGAAGAATCTTGGCTTTGTGGACTGTGGAAGTGTGTTCTCCTTTTGCATCAAAGTACGGGGAGTCCAAGAAAATGGACAACCCCGGGCCGGGTAGACCATGACAGCTGTTTCGTCCTTGTTAGGACTCATTCAGACAGCTGTTTCGTCCTTGTTAGGACTCATTCAGACAGCCATAACCCAGTCGCACCGTGGCAAACGATGTTACTGCATCTTACATCCTTTTTGCAAAACACAACCAGGAAATAACATACCATAACGCCACCTAGCGGGTGCTGGCTCCAGTGTTGCCTGATGAAGTGCAGAGAAGATCGTGTAACTCGACTACCGAAAATCGTGTAAAATCGTGTAAAGTCGTAAAAATATTAAATACTAATAACACAAGTAATAAAATATCATATTTAACAAAAAAACTTTATTACAATATTGAAACGCACTAATACAACCTTTTTTTTAATTGTTATTAATAAGTAACACAAAGGTATTCTTTTAAAACAAATAAAATAAATACAGAAATAAATTATATAATTTAAAACATCTTTCGAAGACTCAGAATCGCTAGAGTCTTTACTTTCATGTTCGGGTAAATACAACAGCCTACTATTGCCAAGTTTTTTAGAAATATTTTTGTTTAAAATGAAATCGAAACATGCTGTATTTGCCATGAAACTTTTTGTGTACAAAAGACCTTCTATTGTTTTTGTTTTTAATTTATTGCGAAATTGTGTTTTAATTAGATTGATTTGTGAGAACACCCTCTCTACAGCCGCACTCGAATGTGGCAAACAAAGAACTTGGAAAACAACGTTGGTTAAATTAGGGAATTTTAGCGAATCCCCTATCTTTACATGGGCAATTTCCTTCCAAAATATTTCAATGTCATTTTCAATATCATCCACCGGATAATTTTTTAGCAATCTCCATTCATTATCTAGATCCTGAAGTTTTTCAGGAAAAACTAAATTTGGAAAAAGCGCTGCTACGTCAGAAACAGTGTTCTTTTCTTTGGATTTTACACACGTGGGATCCAAAAATTTAAATTTTTCGATGACGGAGTTTTTTAAGGGGAATCTAAGTAATATTTGCTTTGTACTTTCCACATAAAAATCTAAACATTTCACTTTAACCGAATGTAAAATTTTTCTGTCCATTTTACTTACGGTAATTGATGCTCCAAAGTACATATCGTCAATGGGTAAAAAATTTCTTGGATTTTTGTAATCAATGTCATATACCATGCTGTTCTCTAAAATACCTCTTTTAATAAAACATTCCAATAGGGTTTTTAACACACATGTCACCTCTTGATATATTTTATGTAACTGTGGTTTTTCACTCTGCATTAAAAGATTTAGCTGATTAAATAAAGGTAAGTATATGCCAAGAAATCAAGATATAATTTTGTTTCCGGTTTTCTAACGGTTTCTAAAATAATGTCGGCTTGCATTACTCCCTCATAAGCTTGCTCTGTGAAATAAAGTGTTAAAGCATTAAATTGTGAAATCAATCTTTTAACAACCGATTCTAGAGAAAGCCATCTCGTTTGTGATGGATGAAGGATTTTGTGAGGCAATACATGTGCAAATTCTTGAAATTCTTTATAGTGTTCAAGTCTTTTAGGACTGTTTGAAAAAAAGTTGTACACCTAAAACAACAAAAACTTTTATAGTAAAAATATATGTTCGCCAAAATTGACCAAGACTTACATCCCTTGCCAACTGTTCTATATGACTGGGTAGCTTTTCGCATGCGTATGATGCGCAAAGATGGAAGCTGTGCCAGACACTTCATCAGAAACAGATTGGGACAATTTTCCCTAAGTCTACTGGATAAGGAATTATGGGCACCCATCATATTGTTTGCTCCATCGGCAGCAAATCCGATAAGATTTGTTTTGTACGGGATATTATGTTTTGTGAAAAAGTCGTTGATTAATGCAAACAAGGCAGCTCCCGTTGCTTCCTTAACAGGCAAAAGGGCTAGAAAATAGTCTTTTATATTAAAATTTACCACAACTCGGACAAGGTACAAATGCTTCGAACAGGACCTATCTGTGGATTCGTCTCCTATTAAACTAAATTTATTTGTACGCAGAATGTCTATCAATTGCAGTTTACCTTCATCGCCGGTAACATTTTTTATTACATTACTCATTTTTGTACGGCTACATTTAATAGCCTAAGCAACTTCAGAATCTGGGCAAATTCTTTTAACTAAATTTGGAATATGCTCCATTAATCTTATAGGCAAGTTATGCTCTGCTATGAATCCAGCAAGTCGCAAAACGCCTTCCTTCGCCTTTTCGTCGATATTTTTATTTTTTTTTGTCAAACATTGACAACACAGATGGTTGCGATTTAATGGTTGATATTGACTTCAAGTGTTTAGCAGTAGTGTTATGCTTTTTTATTTCTCCTTTCCCCCTCGCAATAAGTATATCGCAACTGCAGTATTTACACCTAAAATAATACGTTAATTATTTTAAAGTTACAATATTAGGCAAAAAATACCATACCACGCATAAACTGGGCCTTTCTTACTTGACTGGATCCAATTCCACTCTTTTTCCCACTCTTTTTTGTATGCCTGTTTATAATTTCCACTTTTCATTTTTTTGGAGGCGTGCCCTCGTCTTCTTTTTCTTGCACATCATTTTCACTATCAGAAGTATCAGACATCGTAATTACTTGTTAAATACAAAAATGTACAAGATATATAAATATAACACTGTAACACAGCTATTTTATGTTAAACTCCTTTGAAATCGCAATAAAACACCAAATCATACATCATCTCCTAAAAGTAACTGTGACTGTGGAAAGTACCCAAACAACCCAAAGTGCACGAGCAGCTCTATGGGATTCCCAGAATTAATCGCCAGTGTCGGTCACATGAAAATTTCTTCATTAATTAAGACAGGAGCACGGGCGGTGTTGCCGTGTTGATCAGAATTTAATTTAAATCCTTTTTTTGAGTGCTGTTGAAATTCTAAGTTTTAATAATTAAGGGTGAATAATTTTTTTTTTGTCAAACGGCAAAAATCGTAAGATTGGGCACTTGATTCGTGTAATCGTGTAAAAAATAGTGAAATCGCGTAATTACACGATTAATCGTGTAATCTGGCAACACTGGCTGGCTCTAATGCAAAAGCAGAACACACCGAAAAGGTAAAATCTAAGGGCGAACGCGGCATCTCTAGCTTATGAGAGACGCATTTTCGCAATTTCGCCCAACTCGTCCGCACATTCGCGCAGTACGAGGAGGGAGTCACGACGTCCTCACCAGAAAGACGCGTAAACCCTTAACAAAAGGCCAGGTAAAAATAAAAATAGAAATAGAAATTTCTTGTCCGTACCATCTATAAAAGAGAAAGAAGAATCTTGGCTTTGCGGACTGTGGAAGTGTGTTCTCCTTTTGCATCAAAGTACGGGGAGTCCAAGAAAATGGACAACCCCGGGCCGGGTAGACCATGACAGCTGTTTCGTCCTTGTTAGGACTCATTCAGACAGCCATAACCAAGTCGCACCGTGGCAAACGATGTTACTGCATCTTACATCCTTTTTACAAAACACAAGCAGGAAATAGCATACCATAACGCCAACTAGCGGGTGCTGGCTCTAATGCAAAAGCAGAACACACCGAAAAGGTAAAATCTAAGGGCGAACGCGGCATCTCTAGCTTGTGAGAAACGCATTTTCGCAATTTCGCCCAACTCGTCCGCACATTCGCGCAGTACGAGGAGGGAGTCACGACGTCCTCACCAGAAAGACGCGTAAACCCTTAACAAAAGGCCAGGTAAAAATAAAAATAGAAATTTCTTGTCCGTACCATATATAAAAGAGAAAGAAGAATCTTGGCTTTGCGGACTGTGGAAGTGTGTTCTCCTTTTGCATAAAAGTACGGGGAGTCCAAGAAAATGGACAACCCCGGGCCGGGTAGACCATGACAGCTGTTTCGTCCTTGTTAGGACTCATTCAGACAGCCATAACCCAGTCGCACCGTGGCAAACGATGTTACTGCATCTTACATCCTTTTCGCAAAGCCAAGATTCTTCTTTCTCTTTTATATATGGTACGGACAAGAAATTTCTATTTTTATTTTTACCTGGCCTTTTGTTAAGGGTTTACGCGTCTTTCTGGTGAGGACGTCGTGACTCCCTCCTCGTACTGCGCGAACGTGCGGACGAGTTGGGCGAAATTGCGAAAATGCGTTTCTCATAAGCTAGAGATGCCGCGTTCGCCCTTAGATTTTACCTTTTCGGTGTGTTCTGCTTTTGCATTAGAGCCAGCACCCGCTAGGTGGCGTTATGGTATGTTATTTCCTGCTTGTGTTTTGCAAAAAGGATGTAAGATGCGTAACATCGTTTGCCATGGTGCCACTGGGTTATGGCTGTCTGAATGAGTCCTAACAAGGACGAAATGTCTGTCATGGTCTACCCGGCCCGGGGTTGTCCATTTTCTTGGACTCCACGTACTTTGATGCAAAAGGAGAACACACTTCCACAGTCCGCAAAGCCAAGATTCTTCTTTCTCTTTTATATATGGTACGGACAAGAAATTTCTATTTTTATTTTTACCTGGCCTTTTGTAAAGGGTTTACGCGTCTTTCTGGTGAGGACGTCCTGACTCCCTCCTCGTACTGCGCGAATGTGCGGACGAGTTGGGCGAAATTGCGAAAATGCGTTTCTCATAAGTTAGAGATGCCGCGTTCCCCCTTAGATTTTACCTTTTCGGTGTGTTCTGCTTTTGCATTAGAGCCAGCACCCTCTTGGTGGCGTTATGGTATGTTATTTCCTGCTTGTGTTTTGCAAAAAGGATGTAAGATGCAGTAACATCGTTTGCCACGGTGCGACTGGGTTATGGCTGTCTGAATGAGTCCTAGCAAGGACGAAACAGCTGTCATGGTCTACCCGGCCCGAGGTTGTCCATTTTCTTGGACTCCCCGTACTTTGATGCAAAAGGAGAACACACTTCCACAGTCCGCAAAGCCAAGATTCTTCTTTCTCTTTTATATATGGTACGCGGTGTTACCCGAAATCGCCACTATAATTACTTGCCCTTAAATTGGCAGCCCAAAATCGCCACGGCTTACAGAGTTACCCGGACACCTATAGCCCAAAATCGCCATGAGCCTTTTATTTATAAGATAATAGTATATATATTTAATAACTTTATAGTTCATAATAAATTATTTGCCATAGATACATATTCCTTCCTCAGTGTTACAGACTGTCCGAAAGAATGGCTAGCAAGCAGCACTGTGGCGTACGGAGCCGCAATGAGTAACAGAGAGACAGGCATAGAGACATAGAGAGAGAGACACTGTACAAATGGGGAGGTATACTCAAAGATATTCCTTCCTCACATACATTTCATTTAATTTATTCAGAAGATAAGAGTAGTGGCGATTTTGGGCTATACCCTCTGCAGGTAAAATGTTTGACAATACATTAACAAGGGGTTGGTGGCGATTTTAGGATGTAGCCATGGTACGGACAAGAAATTTCTATTTTTATTTTTACCTGGCCTTTTGTTAAGGGTTTACGCGTCTTTCTGGTGAGGACGTCGTGACTCCCTCCTCGTACTGCGCGAATGTGCGGACGAGTTGGGCGAAATTGAGAAAATGCGTTTCTCATAAGCTAGAGATGCCGCGTTCGCCCTTAGATTTTACCTTTTCGGTGTGTTCTGCTTTTGCATTAGAGCCAGCACCCGCTAGGTGGCGTTATGGTTTGTTATTTCCTGGTTGTGTTTTGCAAAAAGGATGTAAGATGCGTAACATCGTTTGCCATGGTGCCACTGGGTTATGGCTGTCTGAATGAGTCCTAACAAGGACGAAATATCTGTCATGGTCTACCCGGCCCGGGGTTATCCATTTTCTTGGACTCCCCGTACTTTGATGCAAAAGGAGAACACACTTCCACAGTCCGCAAAGCCAAGATTCTTCTTTCTCTTTTATATATGGTACGGACAAGAAATTTCTATTTCTATTTTTATTTTTACCTGGCCTTTTGTAAAGGGTTTACGCGTCTTTCTGGTGAGGACGTCCTGACTCCCTCCTCGTACTGCGCGAATGTGCGGACGAGTTGGGCGAAATTGCGAAAATGCGTTTCTCATAAGTTAGAGATGCCGCGTTCCCCCTTAGATTTTACCTTTTCGGTGTGTTCTGCTTTTGCATTAGAGCCAGCACCCTCTTGGTGGCGTTATGGTATGTTATTTCCTGCTTGTGTTTTGCAAAAAGGATGTAAGATGCAGTAACATCGTTTGCCACGGTGCGACTGGGTTATGGCTGTCTGAATGAGTCCTAACAAGGACGAAACAGCTCTCATGGTCTACCCGGCCCGAGGTTGTCCATTTTCTTGGACTCCCCGTACTTTGATGCAAAAGGAGAACACACTTCCACAGTTCGCAAAGCCAAGATTCTTCTTTCTCTTTTATATATGGTACGGACAAGAAATTTCTATTTTTATTTTTACCTGGCCTTTTGTTAAGGGTTTACGCGTCTTTCTGGTGAGAACGTCGTGACTCCCTCCTCGTACTGCGCGAATGTGCCGACGAGTTGGGCGAAATTGCGAAAAAGCGTTTCTCATAAGTTAGAGATGCCGCGTTCCCCCTTAGATTTTACCTTTTCGGTGTGTTCTGCTTTTGCATTAGAGCCAGCACCCTCTTGGTGGCGTTATGGTATGTTATTTCCTGCTTGTGTTTTGCAAAAAGGATGTAAGATGCAGTAACATCGTTTGCCACGGTGCGACTGGGTTATGGCTGTCTGAATGAGTCCTAACAAGAACGAAAGAGCTGTCATGGTCTACCCGGCCCGAGGTTGTCCATTTTCTTGGACTCCACGTACTTTGATGCAAAAGGAGAACACACTTCCACAGTCCGCAAGGCCAAGATTCTTCTTTCTCTTTTATATATGGTACGGACAAGAAATTTCTATTTTTATTTTTACCTGGCCTTTTGTTAAGGGTTTACGCGTCTTTCTGGTGAGGACGTCGTGACTCCCTCCTCGTACTGCGCGAATGTGCGGACGAGTTGCGCGAAATTGCGAAAATGCGTTTCTCATAAGCTAGAGATGCCGCATTCCCCCTTAGATTTTACCTTTTCGGTGTGTTCTGCTTTTGCATTAGAGCCAGCACTAGTGATGTAAGGATACGTATCCAAAAATCCGTTGGATCCGAATATTAAAAGAATCCGGATTATCCGGAACCGGCCGAGAACTTGAATACGGATTCGGAATCAAAATAAATTCGCATCGGGTGGTTACAAATGCAAAGTGCAAAGAGAAAACGGAATCGGAATCGAGTGTAAGCGAACAACACGGTCTGCGATTTGGCATATTTGATATTGTGCTTTCTCTTTCTAATGACATTTCCTAAAAAAAGATGGCATAGTTATCGGGGTAACGGGTATCATATGAGATGAGACCCATTGGTTAAACTAGTCCCGCCTCACCCGAACCGAATTCAAACGAGAACGGCGCGACGCGGTGCCTTCTTATCCCTAAACTTCGACTTCGACTGGTATGATACCGATACCGCATCGACCTACCTAGCCGTGTATCCGGATAGAAAATGTTTTAGTCTGTTGCATGCATACGTATACATGATCTGTAACCGCTTTCGCGCGGGTCAAGAAATGGATTCGAATTCGGATAATGGATACGGATATTAGCTGATTCCGATTCCGTATGATTCGGATATCTAATGAATACGGATATTTACAACACTAGCCAGCACCCTCTTGGTGGCGTTATGGTATGTTATTTCCTGCTTGTGTTTTGCAAAAAGGATGTAAGATGCAGTAACATCGTTTGCCACGGTGCGACTGGGTTATGGCTGTCTGAATGAGTCCTAACAAGGACGAAACAGCTGTCATTGGTCTACCCGGCCCGAGGTTGTCCATTTTCTTGGACTCCCCGTACTTTGATGCAAAAGGAGAACACACTTCCACAGTCAGCAAAGCCAAGATTCTTCTTTCTCTTTTATATATGGTACGGACAAGAAATTTCTATTTTTATTTTTACCTGGCCTTTTGTTAAGGGTTTACGCGTCTTTCTGGTGAGGACGTCGTGACTCCCTCCTCGTACTGCGCGAATGTGCGGACGAGTTGGGCGAAATTGCGAAAATGCGTTTCTCATAAGCTAGAGATGCCGCGTTCGCCCTTAGATTTTACCTTTTCGGTGTGTTCTGCTTTTGCATTAGAGCCAGCACCCGCTAGGTGGCGTTATGGTTTGTTATTTCCTGGTTGTGTTTTGCAAAAAGGATGTAAGATGCGTAACATCGTTTGCCATTGTGCCACTGGGTTATGGCTGTCTGAATGAGTCCTAACAAGGACGAAATATCTGTCATGGTCTACCCGGCCCGGGGTTGTCCATTTTCTTGGACTCCCCGTACTTTGATGCAAAAGGAGAACACACTTCCACAGTCCGCAAAGCCAAGATTCTTCTTTCTCTTTTATATATGGTACGGACAAGAAATTTCTATTTCTATTTTTATTTTTACCTGGCCTTTTGTAAAGGGTTTACGCGTCTTTCTGGTGAGGACGTCCTGACTCCCTCCTCGTACTGCGCGAATGTGCGGACGAGTTGGGCGAAATTGCGAAAATGCGTTTCTCATAAGTTAGAGATGCCGTGTTCGCCCTTAGATTTTACCTTTTCGGTGTGTTCTGCTTTTGCATTATAGCCAGCACCCTCTTGGTGGCGTTATGGTATGTTATTTCCTGCTTGTGTTTTGCAAAAAGGATGTAAGATGCAGTAACATCGTTTGCCACGGTGCGACTGGGTTATGGCTGTCTGAATGAGTCCTAACAAGGACGAAACAGCTGTCATGGTCTACCCGGCCCGAGGTTGTCCATTTTCCTGGACTCCCCGTACTTTGATGCAAAAGGAGAACACACTTCCACAGTCCGCAAAGCCAAGATTCTTCTTTCTCTTTTATATATGGTACGGACAAGAAATTTCTATTTTTATTTTTACCTGGCCTTTTGTTAAGGGTTTACGCGTCTTTCTGGTGAGGACGTCGTGACTCCCTCCTCGTACTGCGCGAATGTGCGGACGAGTTGGGCGAAATTGCGAAAATGCGTTTCTCATAAGCTAGAGATGCCGCGTTCGCCCTTAGATTTTACCTTTTCGGTGTGTTCTGCTTTTGCATTAGAGCCAGCACCCGCTAGGTGGCGTTATGGTTTGTTATTTCCTGGTTGTGTTTTGCAAAAAGGATGTAAGATGCGTAACATCGTTTGCCATTGTGCCACTGGGTTATGGCTGTCTGAATGAGTCCTAACAAGGACGAAATATCTGTCATGGTCTACCCGGCCCGGGGTTGTCCATTTTCTTGGACTCCGCGTACTTTGATGCAAAAGGAGAACACACTTCCACAGTCCGCAAAGCCAAGATTCTTCTTTCTCTTTTATATATGGTACGGACAAGAAATTTCTATTTCTATTTTTATTTTTACCTGGCCTTTTGTAAAGGGTTTACGCGTCTTTCTGGCGAGGACGTCCTGACTCCCTCCTCGTACAGCGCGAATGTGCGGACGAGTTGGGCGAAATTGCGAAAATGCGTTTCTCATAAGTTAGAGATGCCGCGTTCCCCCTTAGATTTTACCTTTTCGGTGTGTTCTGCTTTTGCATTAGAGCCAGCACCCTCTTGGTGGCGTTATGGTATGTTATTTCCTGCTTGTGTTTTGCAAAAAGGATGTAAGATGCAGTAACATCGTTTGCCACGGTGCGACTGGGTTATGGCTGTCTGAATGAGTCCTAACAAGGACGAAACAGCTGTCATGGTCTACCCGGCCCGAGGTTGTCCATTTTCTTGGACTCCACGTACTTTGATGCAAAAGGAGAACACACTTCCACAGTCCGCAAAGCCAAGATTCTTCTTTATCTTTTATATATGGTACGGACAAGAAATTTCTATTTCTATTTTTATTTTTACCTGGCCTTTTGTTAAGGGTTTACGCGTCTTTCTGGTGAGGACGTCGTGACTCCCTCCTCGTACTGCGCGAATGTGCGGACGAGTTGGGCGAAATTGCGAAAATGCGTTTCTCATAAGCTAGAGATGCCGCGTTCGCCCTTAGATTTTACCTTTTCGGTGTGTTCTGCTTTTGCATTAGAGCCAGCACCCGCTAGGTGGCGTTATAGTATGTTATTTCCTGGTTGTGTTTTGCAAAAAGAATGTAAGATGCAGTAACATCGTTTGCCACGGTGCGACTGGGTTATGGCTGTCTGAATGAGTCCTAACAAGGACGAAACAGCTGTCATGGTATACCCGGCCCGGGGTTGTCCATTTTCTTGGACTCCCCGTACTTTGATGCAAAAGGAGAACACACTTCGACAGTCCGCAAAGCCAAGATTCTTCATTCTCTTTTATATATGGTACGGACAAGAAATTTCTATGTTCTATTTATATATATATATATATATATATATATATATATATATATATATATATATATATATATATAATATTATTTTTATTTTTCATTCACGGCCTTCTCGCTGCACTAGCGAAGAAGTAAATCTTCGCATTTACATTTAATATATTACCTATAGGCCAAGAAATCTTCCATTGTTCTACTATTGTTGTACAATGGTGCATTTGTACCGTCGACGTCGAGAAATTCGACATCGACATACTTTCGAGTATGTTTTGTGTTAGCAGCCAAACATTTTTGGAGCAACACTGGGTGAACTAATTGGGTTTGATTGGCGACTCTCTTTGATTCTGGTCAAAACGTGGTCTGTTCTTCAGCTACCCTGGGTGTAAACCTGCCCGCTGATGGGTAAGGGCCCAGAAATCGATAGCAGGAGGTCACCCAGACCAGAATCAAAAATAGTCCTCATTATTTTTATTTTTCATTCACGGCCTTCTCGCTGCACTAGCGAAGAAGTAAATCTTCGCATTTACATTTACTTGATTACTTGGTTTTGGATACATTTTAACAAGTTTCCCCTCATTTTATTATTAACAGAAGCGGAAATAGATTGCTGATAATCATTGTTTAAATTAAATATTTCATCTTCTATTTGCCTCAGAACGTTAAGATCCGGGAGCCTATTATAATATAACCTGTTTTTTAAACATCGCCACAAAAAATATCTAGAGGATTTAGGTCCGGGCTGTTCGCTGGCCATCTTATAGTACCATGTCTACCGATCCAAATATTATAACGGTTGTTAAGATAGTTTGTGACAGGCATGGTATTATGGGGTGGAGCGCCGTCTTGTTGCCAAATGAGGCGGTTATAAGGGCCAATGGGTAAATCCTCCAAGAGATGTTCAACGTTTTGAAGAAGATTGGTATATCGCTCCCCGTTTAAGTTTCCGTCTAAAAATATCGGACCAATTATCTCTTGTTTCCAAGTATCCCACACCAAACACTCAGCGAATTACGCCCCTGAATCCTAACCGGTGAGGGTTTTCTCTGGACCAATAATGTTTATTCTTGCGATTAAACATTCCTGCTGTATTGAAGGAAGACTCGTCTGTGAATAGAATTTTATTTTAAAACTCTGGATCCTGCTGCATGAGCCTAGCTATTTCCAATACATATGCAAGTCGGTCCCTCATGTTTTGTTCGGAAAGATTCTGGACGGGCATAAATTTATAAGGATGAAATTTGTAAAATTTTAAGGTTGAATGAATTTTATAATCTGTTTTATTTAGTTCAGATGCCACATCCGAGATTGATGTTTCAGGATTTTCTAAAATTATTAAAAGTAGTTAGTGCTAGTCCAACAGAGAAAGTATAATAATTACCTTGAAAAAAAAACGAGGATATCCAAATCTTCATTTTCATTTCGCGCTACTGTTACAGTCCTTTTCTTTCTTTTTAAGCTTTTCCTTTCACTAACCTTTCTTACTGTGTATTTATTTATTTTATTTATTTATTTATTATTATTCCCAACGAATACAGAATCCATTACAGGGAATACACAATAATTATACTAAACTTATAATAATAACAATAATCAACAAATAGGTAATTTACAAAAAAAAAAAAAATCTGCATAACCTAGTAATAAATTTTTTATAGATTTTATTATTTTTCCAGAAGAAACTTTTTTATTTTTCTTTTAAATCTATCTAATTTTTTTAGATTTTTAATTACTAGTGGTAATTCGTTATAAATAATTATTCCATCATACAAAATAGATTTTTTTCCAAAATTTGATTTAATATTAATAGTTTGTAAAAAATCCTTCTGCCTTGTATTATGATTATGAAGTATATCAACTTTAGAAAAAGTTATATTTGATTGTTTTGCATTAAGCATTATTGAGTGGATAATAGTACATATTTTTACTTTATATAAATTTTGAATATCAAGATATCCTCTAGGTTTATATAAATTTACTGTCGGTTCCAAAAAACTAAGTTTGTGAATACATTTTATTGTTTTGTTTTGTAGCTTTTTTAAAGGTTTTAACGTTTCATTGCAAGCTGATCCCCAAACTGAAATTAGATAATGAATTTTAGAATAGATTAAAGAATAATATATATTTTTTAAATATTTTATGGGTATATAAGAACGAATTTTAAACAGAATTCCTATTATAGGGGCTATTTTTTTTCTTAAGTAATTACGTGATTTTTCCAATTTAAATTCTCATCTATAAATAAACCTAAAAATTTAACTGATTTGGCATAACTAATTTGATTCCCATTAAATGATAATGATTTTATATTATTATTCAGTTGTTTTTTTGTAATAAACATAAAAGAAGATTTTTCAAAATTTAAAGTCAGTTTGTGGGATTGCAACCAGTTATGCAAAATTTTTAAATCAAAATTAATATTTTCTTTTATCTCAGAAAAATAGTCACCATAGTAAATTATTGTGGTGTCATCTGCAAATAATGTTATGTTACCTTTTAATTTTAAATCTGATATCGAGTTAATGTATATAAGAAATAAGATTGGTCCCAATATTGACCCTTGAGGAACACCGCAATTTATATCTTTTTTTGAGCTTATATAATTATCAATTTGAACATACTGTACTCGTTTCCTTAAATAATTTTGAAACCAACTAAAAATGTTTCCTCTAATTCCAATATTAAAAAGAGCTTTTAACAAAATGACATGATCGACTGTGTCGAATGCCTTCCGTAAATCTAAAGATAATAGACAACATTTTTTGTTTTTATCTATGTTTATTTGAATGTCAGTTATAATATCTACAGCAGCTACCTCATTATCTTTAAATTTACGGAAGCCATATTGTCTACTAAAAAGTAATTTTTTATTTTCCAGAAATTCTGTCAATCTATTGTTCATTATTTTTTCAATGATTTTAGATAATACAGGTAGAACGGATATAGGTCTATAATTATTTGTATCATAATGTTCACCACCTTTAAAAATTGGTAAAACTTTTGCTAATTTCATTTTTTCTGGAAAAATGCCTGTAGAAACTGACAGATGAATAAGATGATGTAAAATAGGGCTTATTTTTTTTTGGAACTTTTTTTATAACTTTAACAGAGATTCCATCAAATCCAGTAGCTTTTCTTGGGTCAAGGTCATTAATTATGTTATTTATTTCTTCTTCATTAATTTTCGCAGGATCCATAAAAATAGAATATTGTGTCGACATTTCGTCTCGGTTTACTACAGATGGTATCTTACTGGATAACTTTTTTCCAACATTGATAAAATATCTGTTTAGTTCTTCGCAAATTTCTGTTTTATCTTCTATTTTATTGTTATTTATCAAAAGATAATCAATATAATTTGAATGACGTTTTGGTTTATTGGTCAATAAAAAATTTATATTTTCCCAAATTTTCTTTTGATTGCTATTTGAAAATTGTTCTTTATAAAATTTTTCCTTGGCCTCTTTAATTTTTCTTTTTACCATTTTGTTGTATTTAACATAGGTTTCATTACTGTCTTCATTATTGGGATATTTTTTCTTTTTTTGGTAATATTTGTCCCTTATTTTCAACATTTTGGCCAGATCAGGAGAATACCATGGTTTCGAGTTTTCTTTCATCTTAACAGACAAATCATAAGAAGATGTTTCAAACACTTTCAGAATTTCTTCATAGAATATGTTTGGTTCATCAAACATGAAAAATTTATTCGATAAAACTATTAATTTTTTTTTTATCATGTCAAAATTATATCTTTTAAAAGTGATATGTTTATATTTTGAGGTATTTATTTTAGTATTTGGGATGGTCACAATTTGGATTTTATGATCACTGAGTGCACTATCTAACACTTGAAAATTTATTTTATTTGATGTATTAGTTAGAATATGGTCTATTAAACTAGGTCTTTTTATACCGTCGTCTCTTGTTGGAATGTCTTTATTACAAATTTGAAAATTGTTAGATGCATAAATATCCAGAAGTCTCTTAGTGTTGGTATCATTACTGTTAAGAAGGTTAATGTTCATATCTCCGATAACAAAGCTCTGTAATTTACATTCTGTTAAATTTTCTAACTTTTTATCCAAAAAACTTATAAAGTTATTATTTTTGTTAGATGGAGGTCGATAAATACCACATATTACAATATCCATAGGTTTAATCTGAATGGAAATATAAGATATATCATCTTCAGTTTTCTCTAAAACTTCATACGAGAAATTCTTATTAACAAAAATTGCTAATCCACCACCACGTTTTTCTCTTGAAGCATAAATTGATTCAAAATTTCTAAAATTGAAATATTTTTGTTCTTCTTTGTATACCCATGTTTCAGAAATTACTAATACGTCTATTTTTTTTTCTTCTAATAGAATTTCGATTTCATCCATTTTATTTTTCATGGAACGGGAGTTCATATACAATACTTTAATTTCATTTATTGACTGAATATATTTGTTCATTTTATGAATAATTTGTCCGTTCTTTAGTTTCTTTGATTTTTTGATAATGTATTATGCACTCCATCGAATGAGCCTCATGACAAGTATTTACATTTTTATTATATTTCTGATTATAATTTAAACAATTATTACACATAGGATGCTGCTGTTTACATTCCCAATAAGTATGAGGACCAGAGCAGAATGAACAAACTTGTTTTTTAGTACAATTTTTTGATGTATGTCCGTAACCACAACATTTAAAACAGATTATGATATTAAAATTTTCTTTTATAATACACCTATCCCATCCCAGAGATATATTTTTATCGACCAATTTATTAAAAGTTTCTCCTGCAGTTTCCATATAAATTATGTATTTTTTGGTATATTTTGATTTTCTTGTGTAAATGATGTTTAAGTTATCATTATTACTCAGGTAATTTATGGCTCTTAACTCTTCTAACAATTCTTCATTTTTATATTCTTTTCTTGAACCAATCAGCACTAATTTTGGAGATTTTAGTTTTGATACTTCAACAGAATAATTTTGACCCAAGGTATTTTTAGATAATTCGGATAATCTTTCTATCTCTTCTTTAGATTTTGTTTTTATTATAATTCCTCTATTTCTGATTTCTTTTACACCAGTTACAGTTGCTCGGGCCTTCATCGGATTTATTTGTTTTTTTATTTCTTCTTTGGTTTGTTTACTACTTTGTTGGTTTTTTGGTTTTATTAGAATAACAGGTAAGTTATCTTCTATAACTTCGTTTTTTTCCATAGATTTAAGTGCCTCTGAATAGGAGATGTAATTAGATGTTTGTTTAGTAGGAGTTACTGAGTTTGGTTTTAATTTTTCTTCAATTTTTGCCAGTGTTTGATCATTTTTCATTTCCAAAATTTTAATTTTTTCCAACAAACATTTCATTTTTTCATTTATCTCAACTATATACTTTTTAAAAAATAAAATTTTCAGTAATAATTTTAGCCAATAATGGATTTATTTCTTCAATTTCTTCTATAGTTTTATCGCAATCGTTACACTTCCAATTATTTAATTTTTTTTTTAATTTCACATATTTCCTTTTTTGATACATTACAACATTTTATGCAAAACCATTTTTCACACATTACACACTGAACTGAATAAGATCTTTTTGTAAATTCCATGTTACAGTTTTTACAATATTTTTCATCTGTTTGTGAACATAAATCTGTTTTTTCTTTAGAACTACCCGCTTCTATTTTATCTTGTGTTTAATAGTGTCTATAGATGGTACCCGTTGTTGAGAATATAATAAATGATATTCTCTTTGCACTGTTGTCACAGTTTTATTGTTGCCATAAAAAAGACGCACAATAGCGAGTTTTTGTTCTTCTGCATAACCCATCGACAAGAAAGCAATATAAATTATTCTTAACAGTTAAAATGATAAACTTCAACTTTTTACAATATCGAGACGTCAAATTTATCAAACATACTGTGGGGCCGTGGGCTTTTCCACGGTGGTATTTTGATTTTGAGATGAGACGCGCACAAAGATACGCAAAAATTATGCTTGTAACACTTTATTACGAACACATTTTACTTTGGTTGAGTTGAATGGTGGATGATTACAGATTTTAGTTTAAACTTCAAGATTGGTCAAGCAGCCCATCTTGTTGCTTCCAAGATCTAAAGACGAGAGAGCGATTAGCAAGAACTGTCAACAAAATAATGACATTTTTAAGGGATGATTGATAATTATTCCGATAGGGTTCCAAGATAGGCAACCAAAACGACTTGTTCTATAGGGTAGCACAAATACATATTTAAATAATAAGAGACCCAAAGTCCAAACATACCGCCCCCTTTGAAAGGACTAACTTTCAATAAAATATATATCACTACTAAGACATGTAACATGGTAAAGTACCAGGCACGTAACTAGGGCTATATTTTTGGGCGGGCACAGAGTGGGCACCTCATATTTAAGAGGGGGCATATACATTATGCAGTTCTTATAATTTAACAAGTTTCTATGACCTATGATGGAGGGTAAATAAATATAATAATGCAAGGCATGCTTAGTGTTCAGGTTTTTTAACAATTAAACTAAATACTAAACTCTAAATAAAATCACACTCACCCATTAATGAAGTATAATCCTCCTATTCTTATGAGCTGCGTCAAAATAGTCAATTACAAGACCTTTATTTAAAGATTTAGCAATTTCCCTTTCAATGTTTATAGTCGCTAAATCGCTCAAACGTTCCTGTCCCATTTTATTTCTCATATAGTTTTTTAACCGGCGCAAGCAAGAAAATGTACGTTCACATCCAGCACTTGAGACCGGAACGGTAACCGATATTGAAACCATTTTAAATGTTTCTGGAAACACTAATTTGTATTTTTTTAAAAAGTCTAGAAACTGTAGTATATTTGCTACCTGAATGTTGTTTTCTTTTTCATGATTGGGTAATGCATTCTTGAGGATTTTAAATTCGGCTTGCATCAAATCTATATCTACTTTATAATGAGATGCAAGTGCATGGACTTGATCCAAATTCAAAAAGTTATCATTCTTCGGATGCAAAACATCAATACCACTTAATATTTCAGAATTATTCCCGAACCTATTGCTTAGTTCGGACAAAATACGGTCTAGGGCCGGAATAAATATTTTTACTCTAAAATCGGATCTTTCTAAAACAGACTCGCTCTCCAAATGCTGAACGTTTTCTGTAAAATAAAATGCTTCGAATTTTTTGGGAATCTTCTTATTGCGTCTACGCAGCTTTTCTGATGTAATTTCAATATTATTTTCAACGCAGATTTCTTCGGCTTCCTTGTAAATATTTTCAAAGCATTTTAAGTCATTTCTCATACTTTGAATAGTAACATTGATTGATTTAATTAAGGAATTTGCAGCAGACATATCAGAAGTCACTTTTTGCAGAAAATCGCTGGCTCCTTTAAAAAGTGTAAGAATATTGTGGAAAAAACAGAGGTGAAAAATAAATTTAAAATCGAGCAATTCTAATAAACCTGCAGCCTCTGGATATTTTGAGCTTTGTTCATTGGCCAAAGTGTTTAGAAAGAGAAGTAGAACACTAAACACTTTTTTCACAGAAATGCAAGCAAATACTTGGGCTGTCCATCGAGTATAGCAAATTCTTTTTAATTCGATCGGTTTTTTAGAAGGAGAAAGGCGCTTTTGTAATGATATAAACTTTGAATGAATGGCTGATCCTGATACAAAAACATAAAGAGTTTCTAATGTATCAAAAAATTGTCCTGTTGGTAAATTTTTACATACGTCCATAACTATCAAATTCAGCCTGTGATTAAAACAATGCACATACAAAGCTTCTTTTACCTCATCACGGAATAATTTTTGTACACCGTTTAATCTCCCACTCATCACATTCGCGCCATCATAAGTTTGAGCAACACAGTTTTTCAAATCAATTTCGCGACAAGCCAATGATTCTTTTATATATAAAAAAAGGGACTGCGCGTCCAAATTTTCGGCAGCTCTAAAACCAATGAAGCGTTCGTAAATGACACCATCAAAACAATATCGTAATACGATTGATAACTGCTCAGTTTTGCTAATATCTTTTGTTTCGTCACAAATAACTGCAAAATATTTGGCGTCTTTAACTTCTGCACTAATCTGCTGACGAATTAATTTAGCAAAAATTGACAGAATTTCATTTTGTATAAGTGGGCTAGTATACTTCGCATTATGGGGCAATTCTTCGCTTATTTTTTTCCGAACTAATTCGTTGTGCTCAGAAATTAAATATAACAGTTCCAAAAAATTTCCCCTGTTCAGGCTGTCTGCACCTTCGTTATTACCGCGTTGAGCGATGCATTGCGTTGCAGTAAACAACAACGCATCTATTACTACAGCTATGTAGGCTCTATTTTCCTTTACCAAATTCAAATGAGCTGTATTTATAATTGTAGCAATACTCCCAGAATTGTCTTTATTACTTAAACTTTTATAACTTAACCATTTAACTTCATTATTTTTATGTTTGGTACTCTTTCCGTGCTTCCTTAAACCAGCTTCTTTTTCTAAGGCTCGCTTCCAGTTTTTATATCCACTTGAAATAAATGTCGATTCCCCGTAGTCGGTTTTGATGGAAAAATGTCTGCATGGAAAGCAATAGGCTGCATCCGCCATTATGCTATACTCTAACCATGGAAAGAGGTCATACCATTTGCTGTTAAAATTACGCATTTTGTTGCCAAATTTTGTAGTTGGGTAAAATTTTAATTTCGGCTGTCGTGGACACTCATTTTTTAACTGGGATAAGTCGGATGGCCCCTCAGGCCCCTTAACAGTAACCCTAATAGCAATATTCTCAACGTCAGGACTTTTTATACCAGATATAGAAGCGATTTCGGATGAGTCTAAAATTTGGTTATTCATGCTCTCATCTTCATTTTCGCTATCGGATTCATCCGAACACCAGTCAGAGTCATGATATTGCGATAAAATATCTACATCACTCTCCGTAGTATCCGATTTTGAAAATGATGCAGATGTACTGGCACTGTCATCACTTTGCTGCAAAGTTTGTCTTTTTGTTGCAGGCGACGTAAAAAAGTCGGATATAGTACGTTTAATACTCATAATATTTAGTGTTCGCCTAACTGTTCCTCGTCCCTACGTCCCTTCAACAAAATTAAACAATTAAAAAACAAATACCATTGCGTGACTGCGTGACAAAAAGTGAAACAAATAACACTACCGTACCGTCACTACCGAGTGCCGACAAAATCTTTTCGCACAGACTGCATATAATACGATTTTGACTGCACTTACTATTCTTATTTTATTTCTTATCTTAATTATTAATGTATTAAACTGACACTGAAATACTGAAAACAACACGAAAATTTTCCGAGATTCGGTGCTCGGCGGCGATTCCGAGAACAAATTAATATGGTTTGTCACCAGGCACGTAGTCTAATTGTCTTGTCACTGACGCCGGCCGACGCGTGGTTGCGTGAAGCTTATCCTAGAACGGGTGAAAATTTCACATCATATCTCCATCTTTGTTCATATCATACTTCGATTGGTTTGGACCAGACGAAGAGGGAAGTGATGTGACCGTTCGCCGATTCGAGGATAGACGCCGGGGAGGGGAAATATCGAAAGATACCCATAGGCGTAGACGTAACGTTTGCGAAACTGTCGGGATTGTGATTTATGGTGATGTGTGATATCGTGAGTAATGTATTATATTATGTATGGTGAGTGGATATGTGACTAAAAAATTATTCTTTCTGTTTGGTCTACTGATGGATTGATTAGATATTTTATTTTTATTTTAAATTTCTCAACATTTTTGGGTGGGCACGAATGAGGGCACCTTCATTTCTAGGGTGGGCCTAGGCCCACCTGGGCCCACCCTTAGTTACGTGCCTGTAAAGTACAAGATTTCTCGCATAGCAATACATTAATTTCTAATAACATTTATCCTTAATACTAACATAACTAAAGTTAAGGACATTTTAATGCGCAATACTGCAAAATATAAACAACTCTTTTGCTGCTAATTCAACAGTGAATTCAAAGTATTCTATTAAATATCTATACATATCAAAAATATGAGTCATAGAATATAGGTAATTGTTAGTTTTATGGTGTATTAAATTTAGGAGACAAAGTTAAGTTTCTATTGGCAGAACGCAAACTTTAGAAACTGGCCTTTTTAAAATGCCATTACTAGTCTTAATCTCTAGTACACGCACTACGTCATCACTACCAGTGAACACTTTAACTACCCGGCCTAATTTCCAGCACAATGGGGGCGTGTTGTCTTCCTTGATGACAACTAGAGTGTTTATGTCTATAATTGGAAAGTCTTTGTTCCACTTTACGCGTTCTTGTAACGTCGTAATATACTGCTTCGACCATCTTTCCCAGAAATGTTGCACTTGTTGCTGAAGATGTTTATAAAGAGATAGTCGATTTGCACTAATTTCTTTAACATCAGTTTGAGGAAGGGAAGTAAGAGGTTCACCAATGAGGAAATGAGTGGGAGTTAGGCAAGATAAATCATTGGGATCACTGGAAAGAGGAAAAAGAGGTCTGGAATTGAGGACTGCTTCGATTTGAATAAATACAGTGTTTAAACTTTCATAAGTTAAATGGGAATTGCCAATAACTCTTTTTAGGTGATACTTGGCTGATTTGACGCAAGCCTCCCAAATACCTCCAAAATTAGGTCCGTATGGGGGTGAAAAATGCCATAAAATATTGTTAAGTGATAAAAATTCATTAAATTTTGAATCTTTTTTTATTTGAATCAGGACATTGCGAATTTCCCTCTCGGCAGCGACAAAATTCGTACCATTATCCGTGTATATATCACTACACATACCTCTTCGTGATACAAATCTTTTAAAACTGTTTAAAAAGGATTCCGCAGACAAATCACCGACCAATTCCAAATGTACTGCCTTTGTAGCAAAACATATAAAAATGCATAGGTAACATTTTACCAAAATTCTATTTTTTGTTTTTCCATCCTTGACCAAAAATGGGCCAGCGAAGTCAATACCTGTCGTCTGAAAAGGACGTTGAGGTGTGATACGTTGTCTGGGTAAATTACCCATTTTATACTGAGCATCGATTGGTTTTACCCTGAAGCAAGTTACGCATGTTCTTAGAATCTTCTGAGTTCTGTTTCGACCATTGATTGGCCAAAATGACATACGAACTGTTGATAATACCATTTGTGCACCAGCATGTAAGTGGCGTATATGTTCATATAAAATCACTAACTTTGTAAAGTTTCCAGTGCTTGGAAGCAACATTGGATGTTTCTGATTGAAACTCAAATTAGAATGTTTCAATCTGTCAATCTAAAAAGGGGTTCAATTTTAAAATGTGACTTTTAGGGGATAATGATTTTCCTTGTTTTAGCGAGCGATATTCTTCTGAAAAATAATTATATTGAACTATCTTACAAAGTTTAATAAGAGCGTTGCTAAGTTCCTCCTTTGAGAGGGGACCTGTTAGGCGTAAATTTTTAGATTTTTTCTTGATATTTGTCATAAATCTAAGACAATAAGCCATGATTCTTTGCAAACGAGTCAAAGATGAATATTTGTCAATTATAGATAAATCAGGTGAAGTTTTGATCGTCATAGAAACGACGTTCTTTTTTACTTCTGGTAGTTCGGTAAGAGAATGATTGTGATTTTTGCTGAATGAAATTTGGTCTTCCATTAAAAATGACGGACCATGCCACCAGAGGTGAGAGGATTTCAACTCGTGAGGATCTATACCTCTTGATATGATATCTGCAGGGTTGTTTTCACTAGATATATGTGACCATTGATCTAGCCTTGAAAACTGTTGAATTTCGGAAATGCGATTTGCGGCAAAAGTCTGAAGTTGATTGGGTTGTAAAGCAAGCCAAGATAATACTATTGTTGAATCTGTATAGTAGAAGATATTATTAGTATCAAATTTGAGAGCATTAATGACTTTTTGGATTAATCTGATAAGTAATAAAGCTCCACAAAGCTCTAACCTAGGAACACTTATGGTTTTAATTGGTGCAACACGCGATTTTGCAAGAAGAAGATGAACAATTATTTCACCTGATGAGTTTAAGCTGCGTAGATAGCAACAACAACCATAAGCCTTTTGTGAGGCATCACTAAAACAGTGTAATTCAGTTTTAAGTGGATTTAAACATAGAATGTGTCTTGGTACGTGTATGTCATTGAGTGCTGAGATTTGTTCTGCTAACTGTGCCCAAGATTTATAAATGTCCATGGGGACACTTTCATCCCAATCTAGACCCAGCTGCCAAAGCTGTTGTAAGATTAATTTAGCCTTCAAGATGACAGGACCAACTAATCCAAGCGGGTCAAATATTTGCGCTGTTATTGATAGAATTGCTCGTTTAGTAACACGTGAAGAGCGAGTTATATTTACAGTGTATTGAAGGGTATCTTGCTCCGAGTCCCAGGTCAAACCTAAGGTTTTAGTGGTTTTATCATCTGAAATTAATTTATGGCTTGATTCAGATTTGTCACTACTGCGTCGTCACTTGCGACAAACTTGCGTAAATGAAAACCGTAAGATTGGAGAACATGAATGAGATCAGAAATTATCTTTCGAGCGTGTTCGACAGAGTCCGAACCTGTTAAGAGATCGTCAACATAGAAACTCGATAAAATAATGTCAGCTGTTTGAGGGTAAGAATTTATATTTTCAATAGCCACTTGACGTAACGATCTGATGGCTAAAAACGCGGCACAAGATGTTCCATAAGTTACTGTGTTTAATTGATAGTGAGTTAACTCATCTGAGGGACTGAAACGAAATAAAATGCGCTGAAGATTGCGGTCGCGTTCATCAACAATAACGCATCTATACATTTTCTCAATGTCGGCAGTAAACGCAATTTTGTGAATCCTAAACCGAATAACGATATCAATTAGATCATCCTGAATTTTAGGACCAGCCTTGAGTGTGTCATTTAATGATACTCCGCTAGAAGTTTTGGCAGAGCCATCGAAAACTACCCGTAGTTTAGTGGTCGTACTAGATTCTTTTACTACTCCATGATGGGGTAAATAAAATTTAATGTTATCTGAATCTATCTTTTGTGTGTCCAATTTGGACATATGCCCTAATTTTTCGTATTCTTGCATAAAGTTTGTATATTGTTCTCTTAGTTCTGGATTTTTGTTTAATTTGTTTTCTGTATTGTAAAATCTTTTAACTGCTGATTCATATGAATCACCTATTTCATTTATATTATCTTTGATGGGTAATCGAACGACAAATCTACCTGAATTGTCACGAGTAGTGTTGTTTTTAAAATGATTTTCACAGTCGAGTTCTTCTTGAGATATTTTGGAACAAGGGGGTAATTGTTCAATTTGCCAGAATCGTTCGAGCTGATCCTGAATGTCAAAGTTCTGGGGCAAATTGATGGAAAAATTACAGACTGAATTATTTGTAAAGTTTATAGGCAATGGACCTGAAACTATCCAGCCTAATTTGGATTTTTGTAAAACTGTGCCACTATTAGGCAATACAATTTGACCTACACATATTAAGCTCCAAAATACTGAAGCTCCGAGTAACATATCTATAGGACCTGGTTGATTAAAAGTATTGTCAGCTAACACAATGTTGGACGGAATCGATAAATTTGTAGTATTAAAGGAAAAGTTTGGCAAATCTTTTGAAATCTTGTCCGTGACTAAACATGAAAGCTTTTTTAAGGTAAATGAGTTTATTTGAGACTTTACTGTGAGTTGAGTTTGTTCAAATCGTGTAGTTACACCACTACCAAAACCTTCCATAGTGTGAGATGTTTTTGTGGATTTCAGCCCAAGTTTACTAAACATGTTTTTGGTTATAAAATTTGACTGAGAACAATTATCTAATAGCACTCTACACGAGTGTGATTGTCCATTCTTATCCAGAATTGATACAATCGCAGTAGAAAGTAAGACGTATGCATGAGCTGGTGTATAATTTGTGACTGAAAGTGCGTGAGTTTGATTAGATTGGGAATTAACTGAGAATTGAGAATGTTCACTGATTGGAACATGTGACGAATCACTTGTTGATTTGTTCTGTGAATTGTTTGAATTAGTACTTGAGCTCTGATTTTTAACAAGGTGAAGTAAAGTATTGTGTCTTTCTGAACATTTTTTACATGAATATTGATTACGACAATCTTTTGATACATGTCCTGGACGCAGACAGTTTGTACATGCACGTAGGTGTCTAATTTTATTGAGCCTCTCTTGAGGTGTTAATTTAAGAAAGTCATCGCAAGCAAAAATGAAGTGATCTTGACCACAAAAAGGACATTTTGCTCTATTGGTAGTAACATTTGTTACACTTGATTTTGAATTGTATGTTTTTTGATGAGGAAGTACCTTTTGACTAGAAGGTTTTACTGACTGTAAATTTTCCAAAAGCTGGCAACGCTTATTTAGAAAAGAGGTAAAGTCTTTAACTGAAGGTGTATCAGTAGTGAGATTCAATGAACATTCTTCCCATTCACGTTTAGTGAGAGGGTCTAACTTTGAAGATATGAGAAAAATTATGATGGTGTCCCATGAGTCAACTGGTAACACCAAAGATTCTAAGGAACGAATATGTTGAGTGAATTTGTTAATTAAACTTCTTAAGTGAAAATGTGATTCTTTCGTTATACTCGGTATGTCAAAAATAGCTTGTAAATGAGTTTGAATAATAACCTTTTTATTCTCAAAGCGTTCACACAAGAGATGCCATGCCTTGTCATAATTTGCTTCAGAAACCTCTAAAGAAGTTAAAACATTTGCTGCGTCGCCTTTTAAACATGATTTAAGGTACCAAAATTTTTGGATTTTGTTCAACGTATGACTGTTATGTATGAGAGATTTATATGTATTTGAAAATTGTAACCATTCGTCATACGAGCCATAAAACTCAGGTAAACTAAGTTTTGGTAGGTTAGCATTATTTGAATTATGCGAGCTTAATGTGTTTGTGTTAACGCTTGAAGGTGCAGGTGTATGTGTAACACGTGATAAGTTTGAAAAATGAGCTTCGAGAAGGGATTTTGCCTGCCCTGTATATTCAAAGAAATCATCTTCAAATTTTGTACGTTCATCTGTGTGATCTGTTATAGAGTCAAGTAGCTCTAACTCAGATTGCACCAAGTCAAAGTCATGCCAAGTAATCTGAACCTTTTCTAAACGTGATTGTAATTCATAGATTTTGAGTTATCGAACTTTTGAACATATTTACTAAAGCGTGTTAGTGCGGCTTTAACCTGGCCTCGCTTTTGTCTTAAACTTATAATTTTATTTTCGGTTTCGTTGTTTTGGCTTTCGTTTTCCGACATTTTGAGAATGAAATTTGCGTAAAATAATTTTAATATCACTCGTATTAATCAAATCAATGCACTTAGAAATGACTAATTATTAAGGAAAGGATTGTTAAGGTGCAGTAGAATCCAAAACAATGGAACTGTCATTCAGTCTTTTGAAATTTGAAAGGTTTTGTAAACAAACAAACCTCTACGCCTGTCACTGTCAGCTTGACGGACCGACGATCAGCTGTTCTCCGGAATGTGGTAAAATGCACACAATCTTTGATTGAAAATGGCGTCAGCTCAGCTTTAAATGTAGCCTGGTAACACGGCTACCTGCGCTTCGTTTTGAGATGCATCTACTTACAGTTTCTTGATGTTTTGATTTTGGAAATAATATTTACTCTGTTGCTTGAAGAACCATTTCGCTTATTGGAATGCTACTTCTTCTTTCTCGGGTTCGAAGGATCATGCAGTTCGAAGGACCATGAGGCTCGAAGGACCATGTGGGGCCGTGGGCTTTTCCACGGTGGTATTTTGATTTTGAGATGAGACGTGCACAAAGATACGCAAAAATTATGCTTGTAACACTTTATTACGAACACATTTTACTTTGGTTGAGTTGAATGGTGGATGATTACAGATTTTAGTTTAAACTTCAAGATTGGTCAAGCAGCCCATCTTGTTGCTTCCACGATCTAAAGACGAGAGAGCGATTAGCAAGAACTGTCAAAAAAATAATGACATTTTTAAGGGATGATTGATAATTATTCCGATAGGGTTCCAAGATAGGCAACCAAACCGACTTGTTCTATAGGGTAGCACAAATACATATTTAAATAATAAGAGACCCAAAGTCCAAACACATACAACATAACAATTTTGATATCATTCTGTAATTTATTTAATTTAATTTCAGACTTAGTTATCACTAGGTATAACGGTCGAAATCGTGTATTCATTTTAAAGACATCCTTTATATCTAATTTATATTCATGCTTGAGTTCATCTTTTACATCATTTTCGTGGGGTAAATGATCTAAGCCTTTTAGCACAAATACGTGCGTTTTCGTACTATTCGTAGCATATGTATGATTCGCGTTCGTTGGTTCTACTTGCAATTTTTTAAGGTAATTTTTGTATTCGTTGATGTCGAAAATGTTAATTATTATTGATTTTTTAGCGTATTTTATTCTATACCCTAGTTTAATATGTCTAATGTTTCTTTTAGTTTTATATATTCGTCGTTTGTAGGTGGTGTTCCCTCGAATACTATTGGGGGAGGTATCTCTTTTTTGTTTACTTTTTTGTTAGTGCCTTGTATAGTTTCCGATGCTTTAGAGGCGATGTCTTCAGCTGCTTCATTTGTCCTGTTGTTGGCATGTTCATACTCCATGTCATTCTCCTCATCGTTCGAGTGGAGTACTGCGAATCGATTTTTTGTTGGAATTTCTGTATATTCCCTTCTTTTTAATAAGTTAAGAGATTTTAATGCTTTTGGTAGCAAATGGTGGGCTATTTTGGCCTGGATTCGTACGTTTTAGCCCTGTGGGGTAGGGGTTGCATAATTTCCGATGTTTTATTTGCCATTGGTGGTTGTACAATAGTCTGTTCGTTAGTTCCAGAGGTTTCTGCCTGATCAGAATCTTGAATAACAATAGGGGGACCCCTTTTTTCAGATTTTTGTCTTTGCTTTCTTTCATTCTATCGGTCTTTAAAAGATTTTCATATTCACTTTTAAAGAGCGAACTATCAGAATGGTCCAAGCTTAAGTTTTTTGTTTTATCTTGGGTTTTCGCAACCATCTATTTGCAGAAGTGTTAATTTTGTATCTAGGAAGATTGCTGAAAAATGTCAACGTTATGTTACCTAAAGATGCCTAATTTAAATGAACCAATGCCTTGCGTTTTTCTTGCAGACGAGGCATTTGCTTTAATGACTCATATAATGAAACCGTTTTCTGGAATACATGAAAAAGGAACACGTGAAAGAATATTTAACTATCGACTAAGTCACGCAAGAAGGATAGTGGCAAACGTTTTCGGGATTTTATCAGC
The DNA here is from genome assembly GCA_963971165.1 of Philopedon plagiatum. Lineage (NCBI taxonomy): Eukaryota > Metazoa > Arthropoda > Insecta > Coleoptera > Curculionidae > Philopedon > Philopedon plagiatum. Next base: position 121,922,708 of record OZ020189.1, on the reverse strand, counting down.
GATATTTAGGGTCCTAAGAAAGCCAATATTGCTTAGACCCGAAAAAACACAGATAGTTGTAATGGCGGCTTGCTGTTTACAAATTATCTTAGGAAAAGCCGCCACTCCAAAAATATTTACACACCTCCGGGAAGTTTTGACCAAGAAGACGATCAAGGCAATTTTATCCCTGGCAGTTGGAGACAGGAAAAACCTTCAGAAACATCATTTTTGCCTCTTAGAAATGTACCACGCAAGTCGGCAACGCTAGCAAAGGAAATCCGTAATAACTTTACTCAATATATTTAAACAATTAGTTTTTTAAAGCCAGTATTATTTTCAAATATGACTTCTAATTTTGTTTACATGCCTCAACTGAATCTATTGTAGTTCTCGGTTTATCTTTATCTAGTAGAAAAGCCATGCGTGGAAATGCAAACCATTTCGACACGAATATTTCTTCTCTTCCTGTAAAAAAAGTATTTATACAAAATATCAAACCAGGATATTTAGTATATAATATCATTTACAGTGTTGTAATTTAATTGTAATTCAATAAAACGTCTACTTGACAATTTTACAATTTTTTTCCGTTGAGTGAATATGTCTTTTAACAAAAACTGCATGTTTTTCATAAAGGGTGTCTCAAAACCATAGGCACATTTCAGGTCTTTGGCATTTATATGTTAAAATATTTTGTCTATTTAGAACGAATGATAAATTTTGTATTTAACTTGAAATACGTGCAAAATTAGAAAAAAACTTACCTTTTCCTGTTCCTATAGATTTTTCCCCTTCAAAAACTTGAAAGAAGACTTCCCATTTTTTTGACATCATTTGGGGAGCATTCCATATTTTTAGCAATTACCGCCCACACATCATGCTTTTTAATTTTGTTAAAATACAATCCGTTTGTAGGATCCCACAATATAGGCTGCCTTTCAAATTGGTCAATCAATTCCAGGCATTTTTCCCTGCTCCAGTCCATTTTCTTCAACAAATTTCTTTTCCGCCAAGAACGGAACGTCACAAACACAGCCAACGCACCAAACGTCCGTATCCACTGAGCACCAGCGAAAGAATAATTCCCTTTGTTCTTTGTTCGGCGCATTCTGTTTTGCTTGGCGCAACGTACTGACTAGACAAATTTGTTACAGCGCGCGCGGAGCGTTTGGTTCGTTCGGGGCATTTTGTTGCTAATGAATACCCACCTTAATATTTCCAACGAATGCAAAAACGGTAACGTAAATCTATACAGTGTGGTCCATTATGCGAACATAGGCGAATTTACCTGTAAAAATGGAAATATCTTTAAAATGTTCATGTTCTCTATTAAAAAACCTTTTCTATTTAAAATTTTTTCTTCATAGCTCTAGTAACTAACACGATACATTATTTAAAAAAAAACATATATTAGAGAAAAAGTTTATTTCTTGAGACAATAATTAATAAAATAAAAGGAAATATTCCTTGTTAAGTCAGTGCCGTTACAGTAGGGTCTTGGGCTTGCAAGGGAAGCAAATATAATCATAAATAAAAAATACTTTTAATATAAGTAATCGTAAATATACATACTTACATGGTATTCACACTTAAGGCTGCGAATTGCTTTCTTCAATCGAATTCTGTCCCCTATGTTAGGGGCTAAAACGTTTATTTGCTCTTCGTTTAAATCTTCTAAGAGAAATATCATCAATTTTCTGTTCTACAAATACACATAGGCACGTTAAAGTAAAAAAAAACATGGGATTTTCTTAAGGTCAATAGGGACAATAAATTAAATTAAGTCTGTAGAAAATGTTCCAACAATTTTCTAAAGTTGAAAAAAAGTAAGCTAAATTATTATACTTGTTGGGTCTATTTTGTGCTAACAAAATAACGAAAATTCGATCAAATTACATGCGTATAATGATATAACTTTATTTTCAACGTTCATAATATGCATACTAAACACAACAGCTGATATATACCTGCCATTAGTTAATATCTATTGAGTTCTGACCAAAACCGTGCATCAAAAATTAGAGAAAAATCTAGTTAGTTTATTTTTAAATGTGTCTAATTGAATTGGGAACATTTATCTTCCTCTTTATTAATTTGGTTCAGTTTAACTTTGGTTTCATAATTCCTCCCTAAGAGAAAATTATATTGTCACAAAACCTTAAGGTTTTAATTGAAGCTATACCGGTTTTGTTACAATACTATTCTATTTTAAAATCCAACAGTAGGGTTTTGGGCTAAGTACAATTTATCTTGGCTCAAGATATCTAATCTGCTTGCGCCCAAGTTACAAGTTAAATATATTTTTGACCATTTACACTAGTAAGACTGATTATTTGTAATGATAGATTGCCATTGTTGGCGTTTCGGCAAACACGGAATTGTTTAATCTTTTGGAATAACGACCTTTACAAATGGTGAACTGCATATTTTTTACCTAACTCCACATAAACAAAAAAAAGAAAAGACGCCATTTTTAATGTAAATATTTCAAACAGCCTAAAAATAAAGCACGCATTTACGCGCCTCTTTAAAACGATACCGACAAGATACGTTAACACAGGACACTTTTTGAAACAATTTAATTGTTGTCAAATAAAATAAAAACGAAAGACGCCATTTTAGTGTATTGCAAATATCCTAAAAATAAACTACATATTTACATGCCTCTTTAAAACAATACTGGCAAGAAATGAAATTTGATTTTTGTCAACTAATATGTAATTATACGTATAAAAATAAGGCATATAAATAAAGGATGGACTTACCTTCAAAAGTTTGAAACAAATGGTTAACTTCCATTTATCTAAAATTTGGTTCACCTCCATTATTGAAAACAAATGCGGATAAAGCGTACCCGTACATAGGAGACAACAAAATAACCCGAAACCCTATCATGCTTCCGGCTGCTGGGCTTCTGCGAATTAATTACTGCGCTTGCGTGTCTACGGGTAAAGTTGTCGCGTCGATGCTATTAGGATAATTTCTTCAAATAAAGATTCGAAGAGAAATATCCTTTACGCGAAGAGATACATCTCTTACGTTAAGAGATAATAAAGTGCTTAAATAGTGTAATTTTATAGCTTTTGAAACAAGATACCTTGCATTTGTTTAAAGAGCTAAACGTCCAAGAGAAATTAGAAGATTTTTCAAGAGAACCATGTTTCTTAAACGAAGAACTTTTTTCTGGTAACAATAAAAATTCTCTTACACGTAGATATTTTCTCTTGTCAGTAATAATTAACGTTCAAGAGAGTTCAGTACTTTGGGCCAAGAGTGCCTATTTTTGCAGTGTTGTTTTAACTTCTTAAAATAGTCGCCTACAATAATTTTATTTAATTTTTGAGCTCTTGCCGGATTTAGCAACTGCGCTTTCCTCTGAGCTACGCCAGGTTGGGTTGGGAAGACTGCTATGACCTAATTTTCTTTTCATGCTACCAGTTGCAATATGGTTTCTCAATGTCCTGCGAGGAATGCGATATTCTTTAGATGCTGTTAGAACGGCCGTCCCATTACGAATTGCTTGCAACGCTTGCTGCAATTGATCTTCAGTCCACAAGGCTCGTTTTGGCATTTGGGAAAAATCTGATATCAGAAATATTAAAATAAATACACATAAACATATGAAATATAGTACGATCCAAATAAGACCAGTGTGCCTAATAAGGCCACGTCGCCATTTATCCCGTGACTTTATTAAGAACATTGACATTTCTTAAAAAAATAATTCTTATAGAATATTTCACACGTTTAACACTGTTTACTTACCACATCGATCACTTACATATAACATCTACTGCAACTTTTTGACAGATAATAAATAAAAACAACTATGTCCAAATCGGTTTAAACGCACAAAATTCTAACCTACAAAGTTATAACGTGTCCCGCGGGGCAAAGCGAATGGCCTTTTAACACTCTAGCGGGAAACGAACAACTCTGAAGATATTTTTATATCTAGCTATTACAGATTCCCTTTTGTGTGAAATTGGATATTTAGGTGCATGATTCGGAACTTAGCTAAAACAGGCCCATGGTCTTATTAGGAACGTGGCCTTACTTGGTACAGGTAGCTTAGTAATTTTTTTTAATATTGCTAAATTTACTAAAGCATTGGATAATGTACTGTTCCTATTTTGACTCGTGCATCCATCACTGTAGAGAATATAATACGGCACGGTGTTTATCAATTTCGTTTAAAAGAAAATGTACTATAATGTAAGCATAAACACTTGCTATTAATCCTCCCTCTGATTCATTCCAAAGAAAACATGTCCCATCTCTGGTTTTCAAATCATAAATGGTAAAGTTGTGAACAGCTAACTTACTTTTGTAGTAAAGTGCTGACACGTTAGATTTCGGTGCCAGTAAAACAGCTTGCATATCCGTCGTGTATACTTTAGATTTTTAGATTCTTCGGTGGAATTATTTGTATCTTGATCCTTCGCTGTTCTTGCTTCTTGCTTTTTCTGCTGGTGGGCAATGTAAACCTCTTCTTCAATATTTTTTGTTCTATAGTAAAACATCAGTCGCATTCGTCCTTTTTTGGCATAAAAAGGCTTAACTTAAGATCTGAAAACATCTGATGAAATATGGCTACAGATAATGGTCGTTCATCGTTATGGTTTGTGAAACAAAAGTTTTTGTAAAGATTGTATAACTGACTTTTAGATTTCCACTCAGGTTCCAAATAATGTTTACTGCTAGAACTTCGGCAATAGTGGCTCTCCATTTTTGGTAAAAGATCAAAAAATTCTTTTAAATGCTTTCTCCTCAGTTCTCTCTTATTTTCAGTCGACTCATTTTGGTTATTTTTTTCACTTGAAGGTTGGTCTTCTTCCTTCTTATTTAGTTGAGATGTGTTGAGATTTTGCTTCAACCAGTGATTAATGGTCCACTGTTTAATAGCTAAAGTATTGGCAAACAGAGTTTTACATACTATTACTTTGGTACCATCTGTTTTTTTGTAAAGAAATTGTAAGTGCTTGCCCATCTGCTAGTATTTTCATCTTTCCTGTTTCTACTTCTTTCTGTGTTTTTACTTTCAACTAGCATTGTTATAAATATCTGCTTTTGCTTCCAATACTTTTTCCAAAACTGCGCAAAAACTACTTTTCTGTCGTTCTCAGTGAACTGAAATCATTTTAGCTTTGATTTATTATTAGTTACGCACTTACATTTATCCTGTAACACTTTTTCTGGTTTTTGAATATTGTATGGCCAAGCATCACCAGTTTTCTTTTTTCCTAAATATTTGACACCCATTTCTCTTTTCCTTTTGTTTTTTTCCAGGTGCCAGCCTTTAGTATCAACATGTGTTCTTTTGCGCCGTCGTTGATTTTTATCTTCTGTGTATTATTTGCTATTTCTACTTGAGTTATGTTCTCTTGTTCCTTGAAATTATCATTTTTTAACGATGTTTCTTCATCAGATGAACTAGAATTCTGTTCTTCTTTTTCCCAGTCTGGATCATCTTGCATTTTCTCTTTTTCTGTTTCTTGGTTTTCTTCTTCTATACTTTGGCATTTCAACTTACTTGTTAAGACGGTTTCTAAGCTTAGTTCTAAATAGCCTAAATCTTCAAAACACGGATTCTTATCAGAAGTTATTAATATATTATTAAAAAGGGATTCATTAATTCAGAATTTCATTGTTTATAACACGGGGTCCATGCTGGACTTCATTCGGATTGTCAAGATTATCCGTGGTATCTTTTTCATTCTCGCCATTTGCATGAAGGTTACACTGCTCATTTGACTTTGAAGTTAGTGCAACGAACCATATGAAGCATTTTTTAAAGTTCTATAAAAAACTTATTTGAACATGACTGGTGTTGAAATGTTCATTTAAAATCAATACTAATTTAATGTTATTAAATTTATTAAACAATAAAAATATGAAAACCGATTTTAAATTTACAATTTTTTTTAAAACAAAAGGTTAGTGTTAAATAAATAACTAATAGTAGGTGTAGTATATAAGAGAATATTTATAAATTGCTGCTCTACAAACTTACCAGATCTAAGGTCAAGAAGGATTTTGGGTTTGAAAGCAAAAAAGGACAATAAGATTATGATAGTGTTTGAATGCTTTGCTGTCGGTTGAAGTCCGAAAATAAATAGTTATAGTAGCACTGAAAATGTGTTTAATTAGCCTTCCACTTGGACATAACAGTAGATATTTTACAAACAGCACATCTTAGCTGAGCCAAATCAAAATAATATTTTCATCCTTTATTGGCTTCAGTGCACTACGCACACTTGTATTATAATATAATTATGATAATTAATAACAATATAAATGGTTTTGTAAGTAAGTTATGCTAGGAAAGTGCTTAATTCAACAATTCTTATTATTATTCTCATGGAAGATAAACTATTATGAATTTTAGGACCTTTAGATAATTAATTATGAAGCAGGCAAAAAACACATAAGTCCAAGAGGGAGTATTTTTACGATAATATAAAATCACTTAAATTCATAACCCGTATTAACATGGTATTTATTTATTTGTAGACGTATTATTTAGCAAAACCATAATAACAATATATTATACATAACTTACCTCGTGCTCTAGAAGTTTTATTACACTGTAAAATCAGCAAATTAATTAAAAACCTATATCACAATTAGCAGAACCGCCAACTCACTGAGACCAGCCATAACATTAGTCGTGTTCGGTTAAAGGCCTCAGATGCCTCTGCGCGCCAAAATTCCGTTCGGTAAATGTCTTCGAGCGAACCGACGAAAAATAAACTGCGTTCGTTTATTCCCAGCCAGAGAACTCTGAGCTTCATCTTTTTCCTCGGAGGATTTTGACCGATTGAACGGAGAATCCAAACATTTGATCAGCTGATCACTTGTTTAGATATTTCGATGAAAAATGAGGTTACAAAGGGGATTGGATTGAATGGATTGTTTAATTTAGAAAAGAACATTGTTGTCGCAAAAAGACTGACCACTTTGTAATTTATTTCGTTTTCCTTGCTGTACCTTGTTTTGGTTTTTTTCGTGATGAGTTTCGCAAGAGTAGATGACCACAATTTTCACATAATTACTCTTCAAGATGAAAATAACTCCTATAACTGTCTGGTAACCAAAGAAGAATATAATAAAATTAATAACGGAGGTATGTATGTCTAAGATAAAACTTTTTCATTTCATGGACATGCGTTTTAAAAGTAAGACAAATACCTCGGTTTATTTGACAGATTGGTTGTTTGTTTTGAACAAAGAAATGATTAAAAGTATTATAAATGTTTAAAACTTCTTAGTCATAGTTTGCCACATAGTTTGTTTCAAACAAACTTTTCCTTAGGTTTTTTATGTCCCTATGAAAGATGTGTTATTAATACAGCGTGGTCCAAAAGAGTTTTATCAATATGGAACATTTATTTATTACTTGTTCATTTCTCAGAAAATTTTATTCCTGGTACTTAATAGTTGATGCGTGACCCAAAACCAAATGTCAATCATCTCTAAAATATGACATTTGGAAAGTTGGTTTTGGGTCATGCACCAACTATTACCAAGAATAAAATTTTCTTAGAAATCAATAATAAAAAAGTGTTCCATGTTGACCAAACTCATTGGACCACGTTGTTTCTTATTAAAAATCATTTTTCCAAATGTGTGGAATTTATAAGGCTGTTAGAATGATGCACTTAAAACCATAGAGCTAATATATATATATATATATATATATATATATATATATATATATATATATATATATATATATATATATATATATATATTACATATATATAGGGTGTTATATGCATATATTTGAAGGAGTGACTCCTGGGGTAGTCTACAGATATGCCCAATACTTTTTTCCTCTCAAATCGCACTTTTTTTTATTTTAAAAAATACCCTAAACCACCCCCGTATCCAACGCTTCTAAAGAGCCTGACGTCATACCTTCAAATATTATGAAGAAAAACAAATGATCCAGCCAGGGTGTTGCCAAACTTAAATATTATCGTGAAACCTCATTTTATCAATTGTAGGGAAAACCGAAAATAATCCAATAATTCCACAGATAAATTTTACCAAAAATGTCTATTTTAATTTAACAGCAATTGACTTAATATGGGAAAATATGCACTCGTGAAATTAGGTTCATATTGTAAGCAGAATAAAATAGGCAATGTTATACGGTAACACAAACAATTATGAATTACCTGTTACGTTAATAATCAGACGAGAATTATTCCTACTAGGTTAAACTGTAGAAATTAAAACGTATCCCACTAATTTTAACACATTTACAGACGGTAGTCGCAAATATGGTTTCACATAATTTACTATCACACTAGTTGAACACAACTACACAGTATTATAATATTTTAACCAAATTCTTTGATTACAGAAGGAAATTTGGTAAAAAAATATTTTATTTAAATACATAATAATATTAGATATCTTTCGACCGTAAGATATTATGTAGCCGCCGAAGCCAGGCTGAAGGGTTGTTGACCCCATACCGCAGAGTAAGCGCCTACCTGATTGGTAAATGCAGTGGCCGGCAGAAATCGATATCGTACGTCAGTTGCAGCTGTTTACTCCAAGCGAAAGATGTATTTTGACGAGTTTAATACTATCGTGTACATTATTTATTCGTGTGTTAAAGTTAAAGCTGTTAAATATTAACAAAAGTTAAAGCCACTTAATATTAGCAAAATGTCGTTCGCGGTTGTTTATTTTAAATTAGAAAAACACTAATTCCTTGGTAGTTAGTTGAAGTTATTTGTTGGTTTAAACATCTGTTCTCTAGAGTGTTTTATTAAATTTGTGTTATAGGTAGTATTTTAACTTTGTGAAATTGAGAATTGTAGGAGAGTTACTAGGATTTCTTTATTTAAAGGTAATGTAATAAAAATATTAGTTCTTGAAACTTGTTACATAGAAATAATGGGTTCTAGAGCAATATACGACGAATTTCATAACATTTTTGGATTTTTTAAAAAGGTTACCTCAAAAGAAACACATTAAAGCAAAAAAATTGTTGGATAAACCTTATTTTACTAAAAAAAGTGTTTATAGTTTGTAAAACTTCACTTAACTATTTCTATTTGCCCATGGGGTTTAATAACAACTATTTATCTCACAGTTTCTCATCAGATTACTATCAAATCTAAAGTATTTTTTCCCAAAAATATATTGAAGAGACGGAAATAATTTTGTTTACATTTCTTCGGTGTTAATAAAGTGCACAAACGATTCGCTATCGTTTCGACCGGAGGTCTGACATGCTATTAAAATTTGTATTTGTTGAAAATTCGAGGGGTCGTATATTGCTCAAGACCCGAAATATTGTTAAAAGACCTGGCAACACGGCACCTAGCTGACTGTTCTTTATATGGCCATGTGTTTTATTACCAGTGGCGTGCAGTGATTAAATAAATTTTTTTGAGTGGCGATACCTGGCTTATTATCGCGAAGCGCCATTTATGACTATTTTTCGCCAATCTGAATTGAAGTCAGGATGAACTGGTTTCAATATATGCAGTGAATTTCATAACATATATATATATATATATATATATATATATATATATATATATATATATATATATATATATATATATATATATATATATATATATATATATATAAGAGAGAGAATCCTACGCAAGCACAACATCGCAACATCTTACAAGCCACACCAAACAATAGGATCATCACTAAGAAACCCAAAAGACAAAATAAAACTGGAAAACCAGGGTGTCTACAGCATCTCATGTGGGACCTGCAGCAAAACATACGTAGGACAGACCAACAGACGAATATCAGCAAGATTAGAAGAACACAAGCTCTGCATCAAGAACAAACAAACATCGTCTGCCCTTTTCCGTCACCAGCTTGAAACAGGACACAAAATCAACTTCGACAGCTGCAAACAAATAGCCAACATAGACCATTACAAAACCAGACTTATTCGCGAAGCAATCGAAATAGAAAAAAACGGCAACCTAAACAAACGAGACGATGCCTTGAACCTTTCAGCAACATGGAAATCCATCATCAAGCCAATAGAGCCACCTAACATGAACAGCACGACGGCCGGGAACCAAGTGAACCCAAACGCAGCTTCCAAGAAGACCACTCAGGGGGCGGAGCCAATGCCGGCCAACAGATATGAACTAAGACCAAGGCGATCCACTATAAAACCACGCGCTGCGGCAGCCACCCTCAGTTTACTTTCTACGACCAGCGAGTAAGCACAAGAAGATGCCAAATGATATTTTGGCGAAACGTCTGCAAGTTTCAAATAGAAATGAACTTTCAAATAGAAATGAACCAAACGAACGGATGTATTCCCGGATTAACCACGACAAATATTTCTCCATCCGTGAAACTACGTACTTCCATATATATGTTATATTTTTTTTTTCTTGGGTATAGGTTTTGATGTAAAAATGAAAACAACTAGTTGCCTGACGTTTCACTCATCGTGGTGAGCTTTATCAAAGGTTTATTTAAGTTGGAATGTATCTACAAATGAAATGTTTCTCATCAGTTCCACAATTAAAACCTTAAAACCTAAATTACATCAACAAAAAATATACAAACAATTGTCAATAATAAATTATATTGGTACATACCTCGAAAGTATTGCCCGGTTCGTACATCAAGACACATTAACTTAGAATTTGTTCTTTAACGATAAGGAAAATTGTTGTTATTTTTTTACCTGTTTTTTATACATTTTGTGTTGTGTAGAATCAAGCATCGTTTATAATAATATGGTGGTGTAGGATTAATAGATCAGGTATGAATTAAATTGTGATAAATTTGGCTTAAGTTTTTTACATCCTGTTTGTCGTTTACGGCATTTTTTTCTTTCTTATGTGGACCATCTCTTTAATTACAAGTCTGTGATAATTTCTATCGATGTTCAAGATCTTTGTGTTATTAAAATTGAATCGTGATTAGTGGTTTGTTCGTGTTTATGTAACGCTGTAGAGGCGTTTTTTGTGTATTTGTGTCCATTGATTCTATTTTCTAAGTATTGGGTTGTCATTCCTATGTATTTTTTGGGGCAATTGAGGCAAGGAATTGAGTATATAACATTTGACTTTTTCTTTGTAGGAACTTTACTTTTTAGATTTGTGTATAAGGAGGACAATAAATTATTCGCTCTGTGGCATACCACTATATTCTGTTTTGATAAGATATATTTAATTTTTTCGGATAGGCAATGAATGTATGGTAGAGCTATGTAGGTTTTTTGATATATTCTGTTTTGATAAGATATATTTAATTTTATCGGATAGGCAATGAATGTATGGTAGAGCTATGTAGGTTTTTTGAGGTGTTGTGTCTTTATTTTGATTATTTGTTTCCCTTCTATGTTTATTGTAATACATGTATATTCTTTGTTTAATTATTCTTTTAAGATCTTTAGGGAAGTGATTTGATATAAGGGTCTTTTCAACTTTTTTAAGGGCTTCAGGTCGATATTCAGGAGAGGTTAGTGCTATGGCTCTATCTGCTAAACAATTATGACGCTATTTTTTTGGTTATTTGGATGATGTGAATTGAAATTAAGGTACCGACCGGACCATGTATCTTTTGTGTACCATTTTGTTTTAAGATGTTATTTGTTTTATTTCTATATATGGTGAGGTCTAAAAAAAATTATTTTTTCATTCATTTCGACTTCAGAGGTGAATTGGAGTTTCGGATGGAATTCATTAAACGCTAGTAATAAATCGCTTTCTTTATTTTCTGGGATTGCGGCAAGACAATCGTCTACATATCTTTTGAAAAAATTATATTGAAATCTAATTTCTCCACAACCTTCTCCTCTAGATATTCCATGACTAATTGTGCAATTGTTGATGAGATTGGTGATCCCATTGCGCAACCGTCAGTTTGTTGAAAAAAATCATTTTGGAATTGGAAATAATTGTTGTTTAATGTGAGGTGAACGCATTCATTGAATTCCTGATATGTTAAATTTGTGTGGCTTTTCAAATCGTTCCATCTCTCTTGTAAAATTTTTGGTATAATTTCGTTAGGAATATTCGTGTATAAAGAAACAACATCTAATGAAACCAGTTTGTAATCTGTTGGTATTTTTACCGAATCTATAAATTGTTTAAATGTGAAGGAGTCTCTTATATAATATTGATTATTTCCTGTAATTTTAGATAAACAGTTAGATAAGTATTTAGAGAGGTTATAAAATGGCGATTGTATACTTGACACTATTGGTCTTAGTGGTGTGTTAGGTTTGTGTAATTTTGGTAGGCCGTAAATTTTTGGGGCTACTGCGTTATGGATCGTTAGCTTTTTAGCTTCGGTTTCTGTTATGTTTTTGTTTTTCAGAAGTTTTTTAACTAAAGTGTTATTCTTTGTTTGGAAAGTTTTGTAGGATCATGTTTAAGCTTTTTGTACGTATTATTGTCGCTAAGGAGTGTATTAATTTTTTGATTATATTCAGATGAATTCATGACACTACCGTTTTGTTACTCTTGTCTGGTTTGAAGATGGTAATTTGAGGGTTGTCTTTTACAAATTGTTTGGTTTTGTTAATTTTTTTCTGTATTATATTCTGATATTTATGGTATTATTTTTTTTGTGGCGTGTCTTTATTGTATGGTTTGTAATAACGTTTACGACTGTGGATCTAATATTGTCTTTTATGTCATCAGGTTTATTATAGATTGCTGATTCTACACATGCAACATATTCAGTAATTGGCAAATCTTTTTAAGTAGTGATTGGTAATGAGAAATTTCCGCCCAACGCAAGTACTTCTGAAACGCCCTGCGGTATATCTGTATCGGAAATGTTATTTAACCATATATGTGTATTAATATTTACTGTATTTTGCTCACCTGAGAGACAAGTTTGGAAAATTTGTCTTGATTTCTCTGTCTTACAGACTGAAATGTTTTTTCATATTTGCGATTTTCAAAAGTATAAATTTGTCAAGAACTGTTTTTGGTAATAGTGTTTTTGTTTCATTTATTGTATTATTTATCTGGGAATCTAAATTATTTAATAGTTTTTACAGTATCAGTGATGAGCAAGTTTAAAATCCTACTTTTGGCATCATATAATATATTATCAAACTCACTTTCAAGGTACGCACCTGAGAAAAACTCTATGTTTGGTAGGTTAAAATCTAAAACTTTGGAAAAACATTGTTGTGTTTACATCTCAGTAGAAAAATTCTTCTGTTTTTTCTTTTCCAAACTTGTCTCTCAGGTTGAGCAAAATACAGTAAATATTAATACACATATATGGTTAAATAACATTTCCGATACAGATATACCGCAGGACGTTTCAGAAGTACTTGCGTTGGGCGGAAATTTCTCATTACCAATCACTACTGAAAAAGATTTGCCAATTACTGAATATGTTGCATGTGTAGAAAATAATATTTTCATCCTTTATTGGCTTCAGTGCACTACGCACACTTGTATTATAATATAATTATGATAATTATAACAATATAAATGGTTTTGTAAGTAAGTTATGCTAGGAAAGTGCTTAATTCAACAATTCTTATTATTATTCTCATGGAAGATAAACTATTATGAATTTTAGGACCTTTAGATAATTAATTATGAAGCAGGCAAAAAACACATAAGTCCAAGAGGGAGTATTTTTACGATAATATAAATCACTTAAATTCATAACCGTATTAACATGGTATTTATTTATTTGTAGACGTATTATTTAGCAAAACCATAATAACAATATATTATACATAACTTACCTCGTGCTCTAGAAGTTTTATTACACTGTAAATCAGCAAATTAATTAAAAACCTATATCACAATTAGCAGAACCGCCAACTCACTGAGACCAGCCATAACATTAGTCGTGTTCGGTTAAAGGCCTCAGATGCCTCTGCGCGCCAAAATTCCGTTCGGTAAATGTCTTCGAGCGAACCGACGAAAAATAAACTGCGTTCGTTTATTCCCAGCCAGAGAACTCTGAGCTTCATCTTTTTCCTCGGAGGATTTTGACCGATTGAACGGAGAATCCAAACATTTGATCAGCTGATCACTTGTTTAGATATTTCGATGAAAAATGAGGTACAAAGGGGATTGGATTGAATGGATTGTTTAATTTAGAAAAGAACATTGTTGTCGCAAAAAGACTGACCACTTTGTAATTTATTTCGTTTTCCTTGCTGTACCTTGTTTTGGTTTTTTTCGTGATGAGTTTCGCAAGAGTAGATGACCACAATTTTCACATAATTACTCTTCAAGATGAAAAATAACTCCTATAACTGTCTGGTAACCAAAGAAGAATATAATAAAATTAATAACGGAGGTATGTATGTCTAAGATAAAACTTTTTCATTTCATGGACATGCGTTTTAAAAGTAAGACAAATACCTCGGTTTATTTGACAGATTGGTTGTTTGTTTTGAACAAAGAAATGATTAAAAGTATTATAAATGTTTAAAACTTCTTAGTCATAGTTTGCCACATAGTTTGTTTCAAACAAACTTTTCCTTAGGTTTTTTATGTCCCTATGAAAGATGTGTATTAATACAGCGTGGTCCAAAAGAGTTTTATCAATATGGAACATTTATTTATTACTTGTTCATTTCTCAGAAAATTTTATTCCTGGTACTTAATAGTTGATGCGTGACCCAAAACCAAATGTCAATCATCTCTAAAATATGACATTTGGAAAGTTGGTTTTGGGTCATGCACCAACTATTACCAAGAATAAAATTTTCTTAGAAATCAATAATAAAAAAGTGTTCCATGTTGACCAAACTCATTGGACCACGTTGTTTCTTATTAAAAATCATTTTTCCAAATGTGTGGAATTTATAAGGCTGTTAGAATGATGCACTTAAAACCATAGAGCTAATATATATATATATATATATATATATATATATATATATATATATATATATATATATATATATATATATATATATATATATATATATATTACATATATATAGGGTGTTATATGCATATATTTGAAGGAGTGACTCCTGGGGTAGTCTACAGATATGCCCAATACTTTTTTCCTCTCAAATCGCACTTTTTTTTATTTTAAAAAATACCCTAAACCACCCCCGTATCCAACGCTTCTAAAGAGCCTGACGTCATACCTTCAATATTATGAAGAAAAACAAATGATCCAGCCAGGGTGTTGCCAAACTTAAATATTATCGTGAAACCTCATTTTATCAATTGTAGGGAAAACCGAAAATAATCCAATAATTCCACAGATAAATTTTACCAAAAATGTCTATTTTAATTTAACAGCAATTGACTTAATATGGGAAAATATGCACTCGTGAAATTAGGTTCATATTGTAAGCAGAATAAAAATAGGCAATGTTATACGGTAACACAAACAATTATGAATTACCTGTTACGTTAATAATCAGACGAGAATTATTCCTACTAGGTTAAACTGTAGAAATTAAAACGTATCCCACTAATTTTAACACATTTACAGACGGTAGTCGCAAATATGGTTTCACATAATTTACTATCACACTAGTTGAACACAACTACACAGTATTATAATATTTTAACCAAATTCTTTGATTACAGAAGGAAATTTGGTAAAAAAATATTTTATTTAAATACATAATAATATTAGATATCTTTCGACCGTAAGATATTATGTAGCCGCCGAAGCCAGGCTGAAGGGTTGTTGACCCCATACCGCAGAGTAAGCGCCTACCTGATTGGTAAATGCAGTGGCCGGCAGAAATCGATATCGTACGTCAGTTGCAGCTGTTTACTCCAAGCGAAAGATGTATTTTGACGAGTTTAATACTATCGTGTACATTATTTATTCGTGTGTTAAAGTTAAAGCTGTTAAATATTAACAAAAGTTAAAGCCACTTAATATTAGCAAAATGTCGTTCGCGGTTGTTTATTTTAAATTAGAAAAACACTAATTCCTTGGTAGTTAGTTGAAGTTATTTGTTGGTTTAAACATCTGTTCTCTAGAGTGTTTTATTAAATTTGTGTTATAGGTAGTATTTTAACTTTGTGAAATTGAGAATTGTAGGAGAGTTACTAGGATTTCTTTATTTAAAGGTAATGTAATAAAAATATTAGTTCTTGAAACTTGTTACATAGAAATAATGGGTTCTAGAGCAATATACGACGAATTTCATAACATTTTTGGATTTTTTAAAAAGGTTACCTCAAAAGAAACACATTAAAGCAAAAAAATTGTTGGATAAACCTTATTTTACTAAAAAAAGTGTTTATAGTTTGTAAAACTTCACTTAACTATTTCTATTTGCCCATGGGGTTTAATAACAACTATTTATCTCACAGTTTCTCATCAGATTACTATCAAATCTAAAGTATTTTTTCCCAAAAATATATTGAAGAGACGGAAATAATTTTGTTTACATTTCTTCGGTGTTAATAAAGTGCACAAACGATTCGCTATCGTTTCGACCGGAGGTCTGACATGCTATTAAAATTTGTATTTGTTGAAAATTCGAGGGGTCGTATATTGCTCAAGACCCGAAATATTGTTAAAAGACCTGGCAACACGGCACCTAGCTGACTGTTCTTTATATGGCCATGTGTTTTATTACCAGTGGCGTGCAGTGATTAAATAAATTTTTTTGAGTGGCGATACCTGGCTTATTATCGCGAAGCGCCATTTATGACTATTTTTCGCCAATCTGAATTGAAGTCAGGATGAACTGGTTTCAATATATGCAGTGAATTTCATAACATATATATATATATATATATATATATATATATATATATATATATATATATATATATATATATATATATATATATATATATATATATATATATATAAGAGAGAGAATCCTACGCAAGCACAACATCGCAACATCTTACAAGCCACACCAAACAATAGGATCATCACTAAGAAACCCAAAAGACAAAATAAAACTGGAAAACCAGGGTGTCTACAGCATCTCATGTGGGACCTGCAGCAAAACATACGTAGGACAGACCAACAGACGAATATCAGCAAGATTAGAAGAACACAAGCTCTGCATCAAGAACAAACAAACATCGTCTGCCCTTTTCCGTCACCAGCTTGAAACAGGACACAAAATCAACTTCGACAGCTGCAAACAAATAGCCAACATAGACCATTACAAAACCAGACTTATTCGCGAAGCAATCGAAATAGAAAAAAACGGCAACCTAAACAAACGAGACGATGCCTTGAACCTTTCAGCAACATGGAAATCCATCATCAAGCCAATAGAGCCACCTAACATGAACAGCACGACGGCCGGGAACCAAGTGAACCCAAACGCAGCTTCCAAGAAGACCACTCAGGGGGCGGAGCCAATGCCGGCCAACAGATATGAACTAAGACCAAGGCGATCCACTATAAAACCACGCGCTGCGGCAGCCACCCTCAGTTTACTTTCTACGACCAGCGAGTAAGCACAAGAAGATGCCAAATGATATTTTAGCGAAACGTCTGCAAGTTTCAAATAGAAATGAACCAAACGAACGGATGTATTCCCGGATTAACCACGACAAATATTTCTCCATCCGTGAAACTACGTACTTCCATATATATGTTATATTTTTTTTTTCTTGGGTATAGGTTTTGATGTAAAAATGAAAACAACTAGTTGCCTGACGTTTCACTCATCGTGGTGAGCTTTATCAAAGGTTTATTTAAGTTGGAATGTATCTACAAATGAAATGTTTCTCATCAGTTCCACAATTAAAACCTTAAAACCTAAATTACATCAACAAAAAATATACAAACAATTGTCAATAATAAATTATATTGGTACATACCTCGAAAGTATTGCCCGGTTCGTACATCAAGACACATTAACTTAGAATTTGTTCTTTAACGATAAGGAAAATTGTTGTTATTTTTTTACCTGTTTTTTATACATTTTGTGTTGTGTAGAATCAAGCATCGTTTATAATAATATGGTGGTGTAGGATTAATAGATCAGGTATGAATTAAATTGTGATAAATTTGGCTTAAGTTTTTTACATCCTGTTTGTCGTTTACGGCATTTTTTTCTTTCTTTATGTGGACCATCTCTTTAATTACAAGTCTGTGATAATTTCTATCGATGTTCAAGATCTTTGTGTTATTAAAATTGAATTCGTGATTAGTGGTTTGTTCGTGTTTATGTAACGCTGTAGAGGCGTTTTTTGTGTATTTGTGTCCATTGATTCTATTTTCTAAGTATTGGGTTGTCATTCCTATGTATTTTTTGGGGCAATTGAGGCAAGGAATTGAGTATATAACATTTGACTTTTTCTTTGTAGGAACTTTACTTTTTAGATTTGTGTATAAGGAGGACAATAAATTATTCGCTCTGTGGCATACCACTATATTCTGTTTTGATAAGATATATTTAATTTTTTCGGATAGGCAATGAATGTATGGTAGAGCTATGTAGGTTTTTTGATATATTCTGTTTTGATAAGATATATTTAATTTTATCGGATAGGCAATGAATGTATGGTAGAGCTATGTAGGTTTTTTGAGGTGTTGTGTCTTTATTTTGATTATTTGTTTCCCTTCTATGTTTATTGTAATACATGTATATTCTTTGTTTAATTATTCTTTTTAAGATCTTTAGGGAAGTGATTTGATATAAGGGTCTTTTCAACTTTTTTAAGGGCTTCAGGTCGATATTCAGGAGAGGTTAGTGCTATGGCTCTATCTGCTAAACCAATTATGACGCTATTTTTTTGGTTATTTGGATGATGTGAATTGAAATTAAGGTACCGACCGGACCATGTATCTTTTGTGTACCATTTTGTTTTAAGATTGTTATTTGTTTTATTTCTATATATGGTGAGGTCTAAAAAAATTATTTTTTCATTCATTTCGACTTCAGAGGTGAATTGGAGTTTCGGATGGAATTCATTAAACGCTAGTAATAAATCGCTTTCTTTATTTTCTGGGATTGCGGCAAGACAATCGTCTACATATCTTTTGAAAAAAATTATATTGAAATCTAATTTCTCCACAACCTTCTCCTCTAGATATTCCATGACTAATTGTGCAATTGTTGATGAGATTGGTGATCCCATTGCGCAACCGTCAGTTTGTTGAAAAAAATCATTTTGGAATTGGAAATAATTGTTGTTTAATGTGAGGTGAACGCATTCATTGAATTCCTGATATGTTAAATTTGTGTGGCTTTTCAAATCGTTCCATCTCTCTTGTAAAATTTTTGGTATAATTTCGTTAGGAATATTCGTGTATAAAGAAACAACATCTAATGAAACCAGTTTGTAATCTGTTGGTATTTTTATCGAATCTATAAATTGTTTAAATGTGAAGGAGTCTCTTATATAATATTGATTATTTCCTGTAATTTTAGATAAACAGTTAGATAAGTATTTAGAGAGGTTATAAAATGGCGATTGTATACTTGACACTATTGGTCTTAGTGGTGTGTTAGGTTTGTGTAATTTTGGTAGGCCGTAAATTTTTGGGGCTACTGCGTTATGGATCGTTAGCTTTTTAGCTTCGGTTTCTGTTATGTTTTTGTTTTTCAGAAGTTTTTTAACTAAAGTGTTATTCTTTGTTTGGAAAGTTTTTGTAGGATCATGTTTAAGCTTTTTGTACGTATTATTGTCGCTAAGGAGTGTATTAATTTTTTGATTATATTCAGATGAATTCATGACACTACCGTTTTGTTAGTCTTGTCTGGTTTGAAGATGGTAATTTGAGGGTTGTCTTTTACAAATTGTTTGGTTTTGTTAATTTTTTTCTGTATTATATTCTGATATTTATTGGTATTATTTTTTTTGTGGCGTGTCTTTATTGTATGGTTTGTAATAACGTTTACGACTGTGGATCTAATATTGTCTTTTATGTCATCAGGTTTATTATAGATTGCTGATTCTACACATGCAACATATTCAGTAATTGGCAAATCTTTTTAAGTAGTGATTGGTAATGAGAAATTTCCGCCCAACGCAAGTACTTCTGAAACGCCCTGCGGTATATCTGTATCGGAAATGTTATTTAACCATATATGTGTATTAATATTTACTGTATTTTGCTCAACCTGAGAGACAAGTTTGGAAAATTTGTCTTGATTTCTCTGTCTTACAGACTGAAATGTTTTTTCATATTTGCGATTTTCAAAAAGTATAAATTTGTCAAGAACTGTTTTTGGTAATAGTGTTTTTGTTTCATTTATTGTATTATTTATCTGGGAATCTAAATTATTTAATAGTTTTACAGTATCAGTGATGAGCAAGTTTAAAATCCTACTTTTGGCATCATATAATATATTATCAAACTCACTTTCAAGGTACGCACCTGAGAAAAACTCTATGTTTGGTAGGTTAAAATCTAAAAACTTTGGAAAAACATTGTTGTGTTTACATCTCAGTAGAAAAATTCTTCTGTTTTTTTCTTTTCCAAACTTGTCTCTCAGGTTGAGCAAAATACAGTAAATATTAATACACATATATGGTTAAATAACATTTCCGATACAGATATACCGCAGGACGTTTCAGAAGTACTTGCGTTGGGCGGAAATTTCTCATTACCAATCACTACTGAAAAAGATTTGCCAATTACTGAATATGTTGCATGTGTAGAATCAGCAATCTATAATAAACCTGATGACATAAAAGACAATATTAGATCCACAGTCGTAAACGTTATTACAAACCATACAATAAAGACACGCCACAAAAAAAATAATACCAATAAATATCAGAATATAATACAGAAAAAAATTAACAAAACCAAACAATTTGTAAAAGACAACCCTCAAATTACCATCCTCAAACCAGACAAGAGTAACAAAACGGTAGTCATGAATACATCTGAATATAATCAAAAAATTAATACACTCCTTAGCGACAATAATACGTACAAAAAGCTTAAACATGATCCTACAAAAACTTTCCAAACAAAGAATAACACTTTAGTTAAAAAAACTTCTGAAAAACAAAAACATAACAGAAACCGAAGCTAAAAAGCTAACGATCCATAACGCAGTAGCCCCAAAAATTTACGGCCTACCAAAATTACACAAACCTAACACACCACTAAGACCAATAGTGTCAAGTATACAATCGCCATTTTATAACCTCTCTAAATACTTATCTAACTGTTTATCTAAAATTACAGGAAATAATCAATATTATATAAGAGACTCCTTCACATTTAAACAATTTATAGATTCGGTAAAAATACCAACAGATTACAAACTGGTTTCATTAGATGTTGTTTCTTTATACACGAATATTCCTAACGAAATTATACCAAAAATTTTACAAGAGAGATGGAACGATTTGAAAAACCACACAAATTTAACATATCAGGAATTCAATGAATGCGTTCACCTCACATTAAACAACAATTATTTCCAATTCCAAAATGATTTTTTTCAACAAACTGACGGTTGCGCAATGGGATCACCAATCTCATCAACAATTGCACAATTAGTCATGGAATATCTAGAGGAGAAGGTTGTGGAGAAATTAGATTTCAATATAATTTTTTTCAAAAGATATGTAGACGATTGTCTTGCCGCAATCCCAGAAAATAAAGAAAGCGATTTATTACTAGCGTTTAATGAATTCCATCCGAAACTCCAATTCACCTCTGAAGTCGAAATGAATGAAAAAATAAATTTTTTAGACCTCACCATAATATATAGAAATAAAACAAATAACAATCTTAAAACAAAATGGTACACAAAAGATACATGGTCCGGTAGGTACCTTAATTTCAATTCACATCATCCAAATAACCAAAAAAATAGCGTCATAATTGGTTTAGCAGATAGAGCCATAGCACTAACCTCTCCTGAATATCGACCTGAAGCCCTTAAAAAAGTTGAAAAGACCCTTATATCAAATCACTTCCCTAAATATCTTAAAAAGAATAATTAAACAAAGAATATACATGTATTACAATAAACATAGAAGGGAAACAAATAATCAAAATAAAGACACAACACCTCAAAAAACCTACATAGCTCTACCATACATTCATTGCCTATCCGAAAAAATTAAATATATCTTATCAAAACAGAATATAGTGGTATGCCACAGAGCGAATAATTTATTGTCCTCCTTATACACAAATCTAAAAAGTAAAGTTCCTACAAAGAAAAAGTCAAATGTTATATACTCAATTCCTTGCCTCAATTGCCCCAAAAAATACATAGGAATGACAACCCAATACTTAGAAAATAGAATCAATGGACACAAATACACAAAAAACGCCTCTACAGCGTTACATAAACACGAACAAACCACTAATCACGAATTCAATTTTAATAACACAAAGATCTTGAACATCGATAGAAATTATCACAGACTTGTAATTAAAGAGATGGTCCACATAAAGAAAGAAAAAAATGCCGTAAACGACAAACAGGATGTAAAAAACTTAAGCCAAATTTATCACAATTTAATTCATACCTGATCTATTAATCCTACACCACCATATTATTATAAAAGATGCTTGATTCTACACAACACAAAATGTATAAAAAACAGGTAAAAAAATAACAACAATTTTCCTTATCGTTAAAGAACAAATTCTAAGTTAATGTGTCTTGATGTACGAACCGGGCAATACTTTCGAGGTATGTACCAATATAATTTATTATTGACAATTGTTTGTATATTTTTTGTTGATGTAATTTAGGTTTTAAGGTTTTAATTGTGAAACTGATGAGAAACATTTCATTTGTAGATACATTCCAACTTAAATAAACCTTTGATAAAGCTCACCACGATGAGTGAAACGTCAGGCAACTAGTTGTTTTCATTTTTACATCAAAACCACCCACGAAAAAAAATATAACATAAAATAAATGGTTTTAAGAAATACAAATAAAATAAATATATATATATATATATATATATATATATATATATATATATATATATATATATATATATATATATATATATATGAAGAAATATTGATCCGGGAGTACATCCGTTCGTTTGTTAAATTCCTGTTGGAATCTGGCAGACGTTTCGCCAAGGTCTCACTTGGCATTATCAATGCTTACTCGTTGCTGTCAAGTCGTAAACTGACGACTTGACAGCAACGAGTAAGCATTGATAATGCCAAGTGAGACCTTGGCGAAACGTCTGCCAGATTCCAACAGGAATTTAACAAACGAACGGATGTACTCCCGGATCAATATTTCTTCACATTTCTCCATGCGTGAAAGTCTACGTTCAAACATATATATATATATATATATATATATATATATATATATATATATATATATATATATATATATATATATATATATATATATATATATATTGATGCCTGTTAAGTTGTTACCTCCGGTGCACAGGCTGGGCGGCCTGGCCTCCACCCTAACCAGTTGACTTTTTAACAAGAAAACTACCTATATATGCTTAGGGGGACTCCCTTAACAGGTCTATCAAGAGAGGGGAAAAGATTTTTAATTTTTAAAATTTTCATATATGACCGGATAAACTTAGATTGTTATTACCTCCGTGATATATATGGCTTTGTGACACTGCTTAAACTTTGTTACCTCTAGCAGTGTTGCCTGGTTGAGCAAAATGCTGCGCATATAAGAAAGTATATATGCTTTATTAGATTAAACTGACTTGGTGAAATATAAAAGATAGTGGGATTTTCGGTTCGCTTAGTTTATTCCGTTTAGAATCAATTGCCCGTACGCGAATGAATCCGCCCAAACTTCTGGACCCAAAGATTTGAAATTTAAGGGATGCTTTACTTTTATAACGTAATCACACCTGAGGAAGGAACTTGTCGACATTTAATTTCTAAGGATCTGTTAGTTGGGTAAGAGGGGTAAAATAATTATTACATTTTATTCTCAATAAGATACTAATTTGTAATTTTAAAAATTTATGCAATTTTGATATTTTATCAATTCCGAAAGGGGTCAAATGGGGGTGGTTACTCTGATGTTGTTACTTTAATAGATATTATTGTTAATTTGCTTACAAATATGATTTTATTTGTTGTACCTGTAACGAAAATAAATTCGGTCAAGTGCAAGTTGTAATTGTGTGTGTAACTATTATTGTGATAAAACAATATTAAAAATATGCTGCAACTGTTGATAATTATTTCTAAAAGTTTTAGAAAATAATTACTTGTATTACTGTAAATTTGGAAGTTAAGTTATTAAGAACGGCTCTCGGTGCGCGAAGTTCAAATTGGTACTGGACTATAAATCATTGTCCGCAATATATGGCGTACTTCAAAATTTTTTTTTATAAGATTTATAATATTATATGAGTATCACAATGATATATACTGAATTGATGGTAATAACAGAATACTCAACTCAACTTTGTATAAGTTTGAATTAATTTTAATCGTTATTTCGAAAAATTCTAATCTGATAAAACACATATGTGCATTAAATTTGTCCTTTTCTGTAGAGAAACTAATTCACAATTTTTTACGTAAAGTTAATAGAAAGGGGGAAAGGGCGGTTCTTTTAAACCTCTGGGAAGGAAGAACGCTTGAGGGGGAAAACTTAAGGACTTTTTGGTATAATCCTAAGAAGCTATTTCATGATATAAAATTTCTTCCCGGAGTTTTTTCCATCACAAAACACTTGGTATCTGGCCTATATTGAGCATGAACTTAAGCGTACATAATATTAACTTTTCCCAAATTATTGATAAATTTGCTGCAGATAAACTTCGGAAAGTAGTAGTTTTGTTTCCCCAGAAATCACAAACCCGTTATATGGTATGTTTGAACTCAGATTTTCCAACCTCAAATATGTGAAAAAATTACGATTACGGAATTCTCTCCATGAAATAAAGATTGATATGCGCCCGGTGATCATTGTTTTTAACCTATTTTAACATTCAATTTGTGTATTTAAATTTAAATATAATAAACAGGAACAACTTTATGGCTGACCAGTGGCGAAACTAAGTATGTGCGCCCCCCCCCCCCCCCCCCGCAGATTTCTGAAAGCGCCCTGATATTTTGCACCCATATTGATTCTTCGTATTGAGGGGGGATTGAGGGCGCCCTGGGCTTTCGTGCCCACCCCCCGCAACGGGGGGCTTGCGGGGGCGTTATTTACGCCACTGTGGCTGACCGGTTTAAGTTGACTGTCAAGGGTTTAAATTGGCAAAGTAGGAACACGAAAAGTTTTGTATTATTAATTTATTTCTGTTGTTTTTTACCAGTTTAAAATGGGAAATTTTGGTATTATAAAAATCATTTAGAAGTTAAACAGATCGCGAAGATTATAAAATAACAGCGGGTTGTAGAAAGAAAATGTACTAATTGATGAAACTACACGTGTTAAATTTAATACTGTTTAGTACTGTTATATTGCTAAACTGTATGTTGATACCTCCGAAATAGAGACTCAACGTACGTTGTCACCTCATATATAACGTCGATACCTCCGGTTTCTTAGGTATCGCACTTCGATTTAAAGTTCGGCCCGGTCCGGAAAAAAGTCGTGTCCCATCGGGAAAAAGTCAGATTTTGATATCACAGAGACAGATGACACATGACATAGAGTGTATTATCAGAGAAAAATAAGATGGGTTTTCTCCGGTATTATTTTGTATTCCGTGTAAATCGAAGTTGGTTGGTATGGTAAAATGGAAAAAATAAGTGGGTAGGCAAAACGAATGGAAAAATTACACAAACATAGAAGAAAATATACTTGGTAACATATATTTCTATGGTAAGTAGTTTTGCACGTAATTACAGATTCAGAGATTTGATTTTAACATTACATTTTTTGCAAGGAAACTATCATTTTAATTTTACCATATTTATGCAAATATATACCACACACCACGTGTTTTCACTGTTTAGAATAAAATATCCATGAACAAGTTATTTTCCTGGGTTACAAAGCATAGTTGTTTTATTAAGATTACTAAGTATAAACTTTTTTCTTTTTATTATCTGCTCCATTTTCTTTTGTTACAGGTTACAGATAATTCACCAAAAAATCCTAGAAGATGTAATCTGAAGATCAAAACAATACACCTTTTTTTGACGTTGATGCTGAAATATTTTTAAGTAGAAATTTTTTTCTTTTACATAAAATGTATTCTGGGATTTTTCAAAATATAAGTGTACAATAATTACTTTATACCTTTATTCATTTTTATTTCCTAAAAAATGTAAAGTTTTGTTGGACTGGCTAGCTCTTCTTTTTAACAAGGAGTTGCTTGTTAAAACACAATGATTAACCAGAAGATTACCAGTATTAAACCAGTATTACCAGTAGTAAACATCTTTGGTGAAACCCGGTATTAAATTTTTTACTTCTCACATACGAATACAAATTGCGGTAACAATAATTTCTTCTGAAAATATTGTAGAATGCCTAATATGTGTTGCCTAAGAAATTTAGGCAAGACATATTAAGAATGACCTTCGCCTAACAGTACAACGTTGTCGCTTTT